>JAWNKW010000141.1:1216250-2432500 GCA_035041775.1 Chymomyza caudatula | reverse complement strand
GAGTTTACAAAACGAAAGTTAAATAAAATGAGAAAAATGTCAGAAGAGAAAACCAAAACTCAACAATAATCGAAAAATTATTTCCACACATTTCCCGGCTGTGGCACTTTGGCACTGTAGGGGAGCTCGCCAAATCAAAGAAACAAATAAAAAGCACAAATACAAGTGGAAAATCTATATGGCACACACACACGCACACACACACACACACACACACACCACACGGATGTAACACATAGAAGTTAGCACACGCTGAGCAACCGCAACATTTTGAAAAGTACGAATTAAGTTAAGCACTTTTATTTATTATTAAAAAAGTTTTTAAGTGCGAGTGAGATGGCACGGCGTTCAGAGGGACAGAGCAAGATATAACTAAGGTCTAGGGATAGCAGCGCGCAAAAACGAAAAAGAAATCAGGAAAATCTGCGCATAATGCAAAGAAAATCCCAAATTTATCGTATCACTTAGATGAGTGTCATACATGCTGATACTGTCTGTCTGGCTGTCTGTTGGGGCGGGGCAGTACGAGGGCTTCTTGTTGGGGTGGAGCAGGGGGAGGCATTAAGTTTGCGTTTGTATTTGTGCGACTCAGTTTAGCCAAGAGCCCTGGCAAAAAGGGGTTAAAATGCGCATTATGAACATGTCGCAAGTGTTTGCGCTTGTGTAAGTGTATGTGTGTGTGTGTGTGTGTGTGTGTGTGTGTGTGTGTGTGTGTGTGTGTGTGTGTGTGTGTGTGTGTGTGTGTGTGTGTGTGTGTGTGTGTGGTGTGTGTGTGTGTGTATGTGCGTCGATGTGTTTGTGCATTCATAATATAACTGTTGATTATTGCGCCAACACGCACTCAGGGTAAGTGAAGCAGCTAAAAGAGGGGCACACAGCGCGTATGCGCAATATTATTAGATATTGAAAGCAGCCATCGATGTTGACAGCTACTGCGACGACGTTGACGTTGACGTTGAACTCGACGTCGACAGCGACGTCGACAGCGACGGCGACTACAACGTCGACGCCAGTGCCAAAAGCAATTGAAAGCAGCAACATATGAATTTCTTCCACTTTTACCCACTTCCCTTCTTTTTTTTTTTCTAGCTGCTTACAACGCGCAGCATAAACATCTATAAAAAGCATATGGGGCAAGGGAATATATAAGTGGACGTGTTGCCATGAAAGTCTCTGTCTCTTTCTCTATACTTATATGGGTGAATGTGAGTGCTTCTGTGTGTGTGTGTGTGTGTGTGTGTGTGTGTGTCTGTGTGTGTGTGTGTGTGTGTATCTGTGTGTGTGTGTGTGGCAAGCCTTGAAGCTGTGGCTGTATATTAAATCGATAGCAATGTGCTAAATTGTGGCAGATTATTTATTAGAGTAATCGCTTTAAATTGCAATCGCAAGTCTCTGGCAAAGTAAAATGCACAACTTTTACTTTAAATATTTAAAGCTAAAGAGTTGAAAGCCATTACATGTTCCGAACAAATTGAAACAGTTTTAGGTTGTAAACTGAATGTGGGTTTCATTACGAAGTATTGCGATATGTTATACTATACTATAAACTTAAATCCTGCAATTTGTAACCTTTCGCAGAATGTTGAAGTTCTTGCTGGCATAAATACTTTGTATACAGTTTCTCGGGAACTTAAGCATAGTGTTTTATAAGTACTGCCTTTGTTCTTATAGCGCCTATATTTTAAAGTTCCAGCATAAGTTGAAACCTCTGTTAAACCTGAACATAAAATTCATTCCATCAGCTAATGACAATGCGGAATATTTTTCACGCACCTGCCGATATTTCCTTGCTTTGACATCAATATTTCCATTTTACCAACCAATAAAGTTTGGACTCTTTTGAAACCTTGTGTGCCTTGTGTGACTTAAGAGAATTCTACAACGTACCATTATACGCTTTGGCAATGAATTTGGCAAGCAGAGTTTAAAAAGTCCTTCAGGCCATTTCTAGCAAGGAGGTTCGATTTTCGGTTATGTTTTTTAATGCTACGTTGCGTATTCGTAACTTCCCAGCGCTTATAAGGATTGTCCCCCAGGCTGGCAAGCCGGGGAACCTTGTAACGTTGTATTAACGATTAGCATCCTGCCTGATTATATAAGACAATATATCTAAGCAGGGTTGGGTTGTCAAAGTGCCAGTGCTTTAGATACCATCATAATACTCCTGAACAAGTTTATCGGACTTACCAACATGTCCTTGAGTGATCTTCAAGCGCTTTAGCGCATTTGGCATGGGTGTTTGGTGTTTAAGGTTAACTTACTTCTTCCAGCTGCGCAGCGGTTCAGCTTGTTGTGGTCGTAACTCCAGGAATGTTTGATCAAGCCTCGGCTGAGATCTCTTGCACATTTTGCCGGCGCCAGATGCAGCAAACTCGATCATTGGCTCAGGTGCTGATTGCACTGCCTTTGTGTCCAGCTCGGCTTGTCCCAGTGAAGCAGCCCTGCGTCTTTATGGTTAGGCAACGCTTGCCCTTCTTTCAGCATTCAAAACACAATTATGCCTAAAGTAACTTGTGTCAAATATTTGAGCTTGGTCGTATCGTTACTATGAAATCTTCTTCCTTTCCATTTATCGAATGGCGCCATTATCGATAGTCTTGTATTATAGTCTTTTCTGGTTCCAACAAGATGAATTCATTCTTCTGTGTAAGCTTAGTATCCAAAAACGCCCTTATCCTATTTGTAGCCGGGTGGCGACTTTTATTTATTGGTATATATAAATATATACATGGACATGTGTACATGCACAAACCGCGGACTCTGACTCAATTTAAGACCAACATCGAACGTATACCAACAGAATAACTAATCCAGTATGTCATCAGAGCAAAAGGAAAGCACTTGAACCACATCATATGTTAAAATAAGTCAGACTTTTTGATCCAATAATAATGCCTATGCAAAGATAAAATCGATAAAAAAAAATTTATTTATTTTTCCACAAGCAACTGAATCATATGTGAATGGAAAAATTAAAAAATTGTATGTTATGAACTAGAAATAACACTTGTATGGAATTAGATAAGTAAAGGGAACAAAGAAAGACACTTTCAAAAACAATCTTTTATTTAGGAAATTGTATTATGAAGTTTGTGGAGCTTCATCTTATCTACTTATGTATGTACATATAGCAAGTGCAAGCAAGGCGATTGTCGGCGAGCAGTTTTCTACCCCTCCATTTTAATTTCTGCCTTTCTTCTAACAATGAAGTTTCGATGGCCGATAACTGTGATAAAAGTGACAGAAATCAAAATCAACCGCCACTCCCTTCAAAACTTGAAACGTAGAAGTCTCCCTCGATCACAATATTATCTCTGATGGTTACTCTATCCACATAAAGAAATACCCTAAAATCTGCTACGACAATTTGGAGAGAGGCATAGCTTAAAGCGTTAGCCGGAAGTATCTTTGCAAGGAAATAAAATCATAGTCAGGACCTATGAAACTAAAGGTCGCTCTATCCACTGTACCAGTTTGTCACTCTCCAATAAGTGATATACAAAGGAGAAACATCAAAATCCGGCAATCAGAGTTATAATCACGTATAGTGATCACCTTCAGTAGAAAGTGCAAATACTACCCGCAAGTGAACATGTTTCCCCTACCAAATAGTTCTTACTAAGCTTCACCCAAAATACCCAATCCAATAAGCCCAAGCTTTCAGTACCTGTGAACATTATGTAGGATTGCTTAAAATGGGATGTTCAAACTTTTTATTTTGACTCCCATTCTGTGAACTTACTTTTCACATGTAGATTTGAAGTAATTGATTTCTACAGTTGAACAGTTATGCGTACTACAATTTGAATATGAGATGATATGAGAATATGAGATCTACGCCTGAAAGTCGGCAATGATTACTTCCGGCCGTACAGCATATAAGACCTCTTTTAAACGCTTAAAAAATCAAAGTCTACATTTTCTAGAATGATGATGAAATAAGAGCTAAAAAAAAACAGTAAAAACAAATTGCTTCAGCCAAACGAAGCGTCTCATAAAAGAATAACTCAAAATCGGTATGTAAGAAAATCAAATAAACGCTGCAGTTAGATTTTCTTGCTCAACAACTTTGCACGCTGCCGTTTTCCCCTTTTAACTGCTGCATTTTTCTTTCATTTGAAGTTGGCAAGTTTTGTGCGTTTTTAAATGGCAGATGGTGAGAAACCATTTGAAGCACATGTCCAGCAAACAGCACTCAACGCATCCCCCCAACCAAATAGTTTCAAGTCCAAGCTGTGCTCCACTCCTGATTTGGCCAGAAGCGAGGAGCCAACAAGAGTTGGCCAAACAAAAGTACAAATGTTTGTGTGCAAAGATTTCTTTTGCTATTACATTAAGCTGGCTATCTCTCTGCGACTCGTTCTCTATCAGGCTCTTAAAGACTCTTTTTTTTTTTGCTTACTTACTTGGTCAGTGTTCGGCAGCTTGCCACATATCAACATTAAGTGGTTTCTGTGTGTGTGTGTTTGTTTGTTTGTATATGGGTTGGCAGCTAGAGGGTCGCTCACATGCTTGGCAAATAATAACAGGCAAAAGCTTAGCCAAGAGTTCTTATAATGCGTCCCCTACTCATACCCGACGATCACGAGCAATTTAACGCTCAATGGCAGCCGCTTCAGATTCAGCTCTAGCTCTGGCAACTGGCAACGGCAACGGCTGCGGCTAATGGCCAGCATATCAGCGCTGAAGCATGCCTGTGGGCGGAAGGGGAGAGGAGTCACTGCTGGAATTGGCCATTGTGGCAGTGTTGCAAACGATTTGTAATATTTTTAATATTTGCTCAATAAAATGTCAGACATTGTCCACTTCACTTAAACTCATTACATTTATTTGTTTGTTTGTCTTTGGCATTGTGCTCAAATCCCTGGCAAGGCATGGCCATAACAATAAAGCGGACTACATGGGCTTTGGCTAATACTTGAAGAGAGAACGCGCACTACCAACATTATTCTTCATACGCCATGTAATCCTTTTCGCTATAGCTATATATATATATATATATATATATATATGTATAGTATGTATAGTAATTGTGCGTGTGTATGTGTATGTGAGAGCAAATCCTGGTGCGTAGCAAGTCATAAAGTTTAATTTAGTTTTAAGCCTTTGAACTGGAAAATTGCATGACCGGCAAAAGATAGCAACTATGTGCTTACTTTTTAGCTGCTGTCCGTTAAGAACAACAACAAGCTCAACAATGGGCAGAAAAAGTTAACTTTGGAAGACCAAAGTTTGCATACACTTTCGAAACGACCAAAACGAAACTGCTTGTTCTATGTTTATCTGAAGATGTCTCTTATCTTATCCGTTTTTTTCCCCAAAAACAATCTTTATTTTGATCTTTCCTATGCCCAACTACATAATAAAGTGAATAGACCTCATTGGTTCAAATAAATTGCACTGCGCCGGAGAAGTTCTTTGGGGACGGTGGATGACTCCAATTCTGGAAGATTGTTTTCGTCTTCTTTTTAAGTAGTCATAAGCACCCGTTACATGATTATGGCCTGATGTAGGTGAACCTTCTACAATTGGTGATATTAAAGGTAGCTCGTGTGCCCTCTAACTGGTCCTCCCTTCGTCGCATCACTTTCACAACCGCATTAAAGAACTTTCTGGCAGGAACTTTTTCATCCATACGAACATTCTTGATAGCGGTGCCGCTGGATTTCAGTTAGCTTAACGATGACAATGTCATCGTATAGCTCATAAAGCTCGTCGTCCCATCGAATGCGATAGTTGTTGCTAACTCTCTACTTGAAGAAACCATATACTTTGTGTTGATTCCATTAATAACCACATTTACTCTGGCAGATTCTCATTCAATTGGCACAAACGATGTAGTGCAATCAATGATATCGATATCATTTGCGTATGCGAGCAACTTTTATAGTTTAATATTTTACCGTTCCGATGTACTTTGTCCTTTGACAACACATTCCACATTACAACGTAGAAGAAGTTATCGGAGACGGCATCGCCGAGTCTGAAGCCTTGCTCGGTATCAAAAGGCTCGGAGAAGCTCTTTTCTACCTTGAGTTAGCTGCGTGTTTCACACACACACCAACTTTGCAAGGATACCAAATGGCTTTCGTCTTTCACACAACACGCTCGATAGGGCCTTATATCCGATGGAAAGAAGGCTGATAGAACGGTAGTTAGCGCATAGCGTGGGGTCGTCCTTCTTGAGGACCTCAAGGGCAGAGAACACTAAGCTTCCAACCACCCGTGTGGTGAGCGGATTTGTGAGATTATTATGTTTTTAGATGTGAAACATCGCAGGCAGTTATGATAAGACCATCGTCTGCCGGCACGTTCGTATGGTGTTGGTTGGCACAACAATGTTTATCTGATACAGCAAATGGCTCGTCTTGGGGGTAAAACCGACTCGTATGCCAGTATATGCCGTGATTTAGATACATCAGCCAGATGGCTCCAGCACATGCGGAAGCTATATAGCCATATGCTTAAGTTACCAAGGTCAAAAAAAACTTAAATCTTGACAAAACAAAATCTCAAAAAAATAATACAAAAAATGCTAAAATGCTGACAATTTAAAAATATATTTATGTTATAAAAAATTACCAAAGAAATATTTAAAATGCTGCCAAAATCGGTTAAAATCCTTTGAAATTAAAAAAAAAAAAAATTCCAGTTGATTCGGATCACGCATATACCCTCCTAGGGCGTAATACCACAATCCCGCACAGCGGGACTCAGCTTAACCCCAATGCATGTGCACTTGAGTCCGCCAAGAAGGCACAACAACAACAACAACAATACCAACATCCGAGGGTTGACCCACCGCAAATGTCAGTGATGGCAAAGTGAGAAATGACATTACATGCGCCATTTTAACACGCGTCTTTGCCAGTGAAATGAAAATTGACAGCTAGCTGACTTGACATGTAACGTTGGTGTGCATTTGTGTTGGTGCGAGAGTGAGACAGGACGATAGCTGCATGCTCTTCTAATATTTAAGACACCTTTAATATGCAAGTTGTGCATAAATTTTCATGCATTTTCTTTGGCTCTTCGAGTTTTATGCTTTTTAATTTACTGTCAGATGTCGAGCGATGGCTGCTGCCAACAACAACAACAACAACAAAAACAAGAACTACAGCTACAACAACAATAGTGACAATGACAAGCACCACAACCACGGGCAGGACATTGTGGACGACATGTCAGGAGAGCGCAGTCATTGCTCGGCTTTTGTGTAAAAAAAATGTAAAAAACATTTTTCTTCATTTTCTTTGAATTTTACCGTTCTTTTACCTTGTCGTCTGCTTCTTTCCGTCGGCCATTGTTGTCATGCTCATACGTGTGTGCAATGGCCGTCGCCTCGTTATCGTCATTATCATGACCAACCCAGGCATTAACGCTGAAGGACTTTAATTGCCAATTGAGTTGATGAAAGGCGCCCACTACCTAGCGCAACTTTTATAATTTCATTAAAAATTGCCGTTATAAGCAGCTGGAGTGAAAATCTGACAGGCAGAGTCATAAGGAGCCACTCAATGGAAACACATACCGATAAGGTTGAAGGCAAAGTAACGCCAAAAGCAATATGTTAATGCTGAACGAATCTGCTGAGCCTGAAATTCGTGTGAGCATTTCCTTTGATTTAAGGATGCACTTTCGTTACTTTTCTCATTAGCTGGGCTTCAATTGGCATCAACATCACGTCAAACGGTACAGTGTAACCGCTCAACGTAACCAAGGATTCAAACCGTAATGGTAACCGAAACCGTTATACAGAACAACCGATTGAATTGTCAAACCGTAACCGTAGCGTTTTGTAGAAAAGCCGATAAACTGTAAAATTGTTACGCAATAACCGAATTGAAACCGGTATACATATTTATGACGATACGGTTTCGGTTGCTTTCTTTCCAAACAAATGGGTTTCATGTTGTGTTTCATATTTATTATCATCAACGTAAGGATAGTTTCAAAATCTAAAACAACTTATGGTAAGATCGTTTTTGTTACTTTGTCTAACCAATTCCGATGCCCTACATCTTTTAATGAATAGAAACGTATTAAGTTGCTAGAAAAGTTAGAACTAGTTCAGGACACATATTGAAAAATATGTTTTCTTATCTGCACACAACTCGCTTCACTTTCCGCTTACCTGCTCGCTCACAAAACTGCATTTTCGACCGGTCTCGTAGTAATAGCTTAACAGACGTAAGACGCGCACACAACGTAAAAGACCAAAAAGAGCAAACGGGAAAGTGGTCCTGGAAAAATATGAGCGAATAACAACCGAAAAGAATTGCTTTTGGTTGAGCATTGACCTTTTTGCGCAGCAAACCGCGCTGCATTGGTTTTTACCTTCCCTATATTCATTGTGCACTGCACTAACCGGTTTTTTGCAGACATGCTGAAATTTTTATTGGGCATTCTGAAAATCATCTATATAAGGATGAGGTTTCCTCAATAAATAGTTTATAGTGTTGTCTCTTGTAATAATATAATGTAAAACTTTTGTTGACATCAATGTATTGTTCCTACATTTGCTAAAGTGCAGCCTTGAGACCACTGTTATTTTGTTATGTTAATTTGTTGCCTTAAAATAGCGGGCATCTATATGCAATTCATTGTATTAACTTTGTCACTTGGCCAACGTTAAGAAAACATCATTACTGCAAATGGAGGCATAAAATATGTTAGCAATCAGTTTAGATCAAAGAAATTAGCATTGTTTGTGCTGCATTTTCATGTTTTATAACCTTAGGCGATTTATGTGTTTTTGCATATCGAAAACAAAATTATTAGCCAAGCTTTTCATTTGTTTTAGCCAATTTGGAGCCGGCCAAGAGCAGAGAAGAAAAAATATCAAAAAACAAAAAAAAAAAAAAAACAGTATAAGCAAAGAAAAAGCCAAACCAAAGCCGGCCTGAAGATTTTCTTGGCACACATTAACGCCAACTGTTGCCAGGAAAAGTGGCATAAAACAAATCGGCGTCGTCAGTCTGCAGCAGCATCTAATTAGATTATTTTGAGCTGGAACTTCACAGTGGACGCATTTTTGGCAGCCGGCGAGCGATAAGGAACATTGCCAAACGACTTGGAATCGCAGTCAGAAATTGTTAAATAATTTAAAAACAAATTAGCGCCAATTTTTTGTTTGGCAGACATGGAAATAGCGCAAGCAAATAATAATCATAAAAATAACATAAAAATTGTAGCCAATAACAGTTAAATAAAATTTAATTTAGCAGAAAAACGAAAGTGGAACCAAAAAGCCAAACATCTAAGCGAACAACCAAACATATTAGCAAAGCAACCGAAAATCACAGACAAAGACCAAAACGAGAGAAATGTTGTGCGTTAAAAAGCAGAAAACGCAAAACGCGTTGCATAATGAAGACTTTATACTGATGTTGCTGTTGCTGTGGCAGCAACCGCTGTGCAACATTTACAACAGCAAGCGAAATGCCTTCAACATTTATTATTAATTTTAATATTTCAAAGAACGCAGTCAGCCAACAGAAACAAGCAGCAACTTGGCACAACAAACAAAATTGCAACAAAAACAACACTGGAAAAAAAAACTTGCAACTTGATGTTATGTTGGCAAGGCGCCTGCACAACAAATTTGATGGCTTTTGTCGTGCAACTGGAGCAGCGGCAGGGGCGGCGCTGTGGCAGGGGGAGTGGCAGAACATAAAATAACAAGCTTTGGCGCCATTGCCATTGCTGACAGTTAAGCAGCTGCTATAAAATGTTAAATATGTCGCAAGCTATTAAGTACAGTCATCTACAATCTTTTTGTGCCACTCTAAATTCGTGCCTCCCTCTCACTCTCTCGCTGTCTATCTCTCTTAGCTCTCATCAAGGTGCATTGGCATTGTAGCACAAAACATTTTTGCAGCACTGTTTAATGGTGTTCTACCGCAATCAATACGCAAGCCTTCAGCTAACGGTAAACAATGAAACCGTTGTCACCAGCCATCAATACATTTATAAGCACAACAAACGCTAATGCCGCCCATAGACACAGCAAAGGGTTGGCCAACCCGCGGTGTAAAATCGAAAAATTCTACTGCGTTTGGCCAACCGATTGCTGTGTCTGTGGGTTGCATAACAACAAAAAAGAATTTAAATTAATTGCATTATTTGATTTAATATTTTATGCATATAATTGCAATAAAAAATGCGCCTGTTAATGAAATAAAACACTGTAGGCTAAAAATATACGTCAGGTAAGTAAAAAGCCACATATGACAGAGGGCTGTTTGAGAAGTTCCAAAGAAACAGCAAAGTGCATAGCTTAATGTAGTGTTTCGCCTGGAGCCACAGTGAAAGCCCTTTAGCCAGCCGCTAAAACCACCAACAATGAAATGACAGTTTGGTGCAACACCGCGACATCGGCAACTCGGCAGAACAAAAACAAAAAAAGATTTCTTTTCTTGGAACAGAAAATATTATTTTTGACTGGCCTCCCTGATGTAACATAGAGCACTCCTCCAGGCGCCTCATAACATCTTTCATTTAACCCTACGCACGAGCCAGTAAAATAACTGGGGAGACTTCGCTACGCACATTAGCCTACTAAGAACACTAACCAACAAATTTGGCACACTTAAAGGCCTATGGCTAAAACCTACCTTTTCCGGTAAATTTTGGGTTTACTTATTTAGATTCGGGAAAAACTATCTAAGACAAATTTAATCAATAATTAATTGCTTTTAATTCAAATTATAGTTCATCTTAATCGGTATTAAGGTTTCCGAGATATGTGAAATTGGCTGTCTGCAACTTTTGAAATTTCGATTTCTTGAAATAGCGATATTTCGAAAATTGTGCTAGAAAAATTTTACAGGAAAGCGTTTATTTTTGACATAGGCTTTCTTTTGTTGCATAAGGTAATTAGTAGATTGTGCGTCAAGTTAGTTAAGGTAGAGACAGGGATCAGGAAGCTGCACCCTGTCCCACCAGAACAATGTATTACTATACATAGTTACTTTGTGGTCCCTTTTGAAGTCCATTTTGAGTAATCCACAATGTTTTTGCTACTCAATATTACATTAATTCTTTGCCAACATTTCAAGTACAATTTGAGCAAAAAATTTATTAGGGACTATTCAAAAAATGTCTCGGTTGACAATTCAAACTAATATTACTCCAAAACCTTACGTAAGATCGAGATGAACTGAATTGTGAATGGATTTTGGTCCAGTAGGGCCAAAGCTTCTGCTCGTATTTTACATAGCGATAGGTAGTGTGATACTTGTCTACTGTGCGTAGTCTTTCAAAGTGTTGTGCTTATTATTTGGGACCCATCAATTCACCAATTCCAATGAAAGCTGCTTAACATGCCTCGTGTAAAAATACGATGAAAAGTTGGCAAAACATGAATGGCGTTGAACAACAAACTGCAACAAACACAGGTCCGACAAGGTAAGAAAGAACCTCTACAAATCTTTTGATATCGAGCTTGGCTGTAGAGAAAGCGATGCCCTCTCTTCGAACCGCAAGAAGATTGAATTATAAGAGTTTTCAGTTGCTCGACGTCGTATCTTAAATTTTTTTTGAGAGCCTACGGGAACGTTATTTTGATGTGAACATCACTCTCATAGCACAATTATTTCTATTAGGCTGTGCACACAAACACAAAAGTTTTTATACACACTCACATACACATGTAAACATCAAGCAATACATACACATGCCATGGACGTTGGCAGAGTAAGCTTACCTTATATTTTTATACTATGATACAAAATAATAAGCTGTAAACGGTGCCTTGGTAACTATTTAAACAGAATCTATCAGCGTGAGTTTTTTGGTAAGGCGCTTGTTAGACGAAGCAAAATTTTCAAGTGAGAAAGTGAAAAAGATCGGTCACAAAATCTCGGTCGATTTTAGAATGCATTCTAATATGAAGCAATTCGCATAGGGTTTCAGGCAAGACAACTTACAGCCGATATTACCGTGACTACCGGCCCGATAGTTAGATAAAGTATATGTTTTCTTCAGGTTCGCGGATTCATGGCCTGAGGTGTCAACATGGTGTTAGAAGATAAACGAACGCTTATCCATTACGTTTTGCTTTATGGCGCTGAAATATGGGTAGGATCTTTGGTCCTTAAAGCATTGGCATCTACCGATTTCGGTGGAACGACGAACATCGCCCTCTACGAGGACGTTGACATAGTAAAGCTAATTAACATCGAGTAGTGCTACGTCACGTTATGCGTATAGCTAAAATTAATTTCGCAGTTACGGGGCTTCTAATGCTCTGTTCTATGGCAATATATGTATATTCATTTTTAAGCTTTCACTTAACATTATCATTCATTTCATATGTATGAATCCTTAGTGGTGTAAAAAATACATCAATGCATCGAAAACATCGATGGTTGGCCTGTAATTTTCGAACATTTCAACATCTCTTACGCCAACTTTGCCAACCAATTATTATCTAAAGTCACATTTTTTCAAAATTATGCCAAAGTAAGTCTTATTTTCAGTTTTACAAATAATGTAGCAATTTGCAGAATTGAGAGTGGCATCTTAAGGGTTATTCTCAAAAGCTGGCAAACTCTCAGCGACTTGCGAAATAGACTCCTGCCGCAACGCTTATCAAAACTTATATATTTACACAACTAAGGCGTAGATTTTTTTGGTCTGTATTATATGGTGTAGCAGCCTGAATATAAATGTACCTATTAATATACGCACTCTGCTTATATTTTGGGTTGCGACGTACTCTGTCGTGCTCTCACTAAACAATCTTGTTACGAGCATCACTAAAACTACATGTGTTTTAATTGCTCCTGCTCAATAAGAGACGCGGACACAATCGAACAAGTCTCACATAGTTCTAGTTTCACATATTTTGTATTATACAACGAAGTTTCCTTCTATAAAAACACGTAAAACTTTAAAATACCAAACATCGAAAAGCCATCGATGCATCGATGATGTTTTTGGTCCCATCGTCCTACATCGATGTCCATTGTCGATGGACTCTGCGATGGTGAATATCGATGTTTTGGTCTGGGCTCACACCACTATGAATCCTTTAACTTCGGTTAGGGCATAGGTTTACAACAAAGTTTTTCCATTTTTTTCAACCTGCGGCCAGGTACTTTAGCTGTGTGTTTGCTTCAGCCAAGACTGTTGATTTCCATGTAGTTATTGACCTACCAAATTGCTGCGTACCTATCCTATCCCAGAAGAGCTTTAACTAATTCAATAGGGAGCCGCTGCGGTCTTACTTATTCGGTATCCAGATCTGTTCCTTTATCAGAGCACATAAAACTGACATTGTTTTTCTTGGCAATACATAACATTTGACAAAAGCTAAAAGAAAAAAAAACCCAAAACTCATAGTACAACCCATCTATGTAAATTACACCAGCCCCCGTGTGATATTTATAAATCATTTTGTATTCGCTCTCCTGTCTATTGGCATTGCATTGCCTGAAAGTATGCTTTTATTAATGAATGAGTATTGCATCAATGTCAACAGTATACATAAAATATATGATTGTTAAATGGAATTCAGAAAAACTTCTATAGAAGGAGTATGAGTTTGTGGTAGTAGTTGGGTTTATACAACAAACAACAAAGAATTGTACATTTTAAACATAAAAAATTTAACTATGTTCACAGAAAAAAGGATTTTTGTAGCAAAGAGAGAAATGTTTAAAGTCTGATTTAATTCAAGATGAAGGTCAACTAAGAAAGTTATTTTTAGTTTTAGTTAAAATCAATTATTGCAAGCTTGATACAACTCACAATGTTCTTTATCACTCAGGGCGGTAACCCTGGCTGTGACAATAAGCGCGCACTTTTACACCTTTCACTGGAGGCTCCGATCTGACCGAGCCATATACCGCTTTTCAGGTGAAGTATTTTCCGAATTCAAGTGAAGCAGATTACGATTTTCATTGACGTTTTATTTTTACATTAATATGGAATATTATTATATATACATATAGTCCAACGAGGTCAAACTGTAATTTGGCCAATCGATATTATTTTTTGTTTCATTGTGTGTGTGAGCTGAAAAAACTGAAGTACATTCGTAAAATTATATTTCTCGTTTTACCAACTTTATTCCGTTACTTCGTAGAACGGCGTTTTGTTACGGACTTAAACATGTTTGCTTATCAATTCCTCAGAAATTTTGCAACAAATATAAGCTACGGTCAGACGGACTGATATTCGGTATGTCGATTCGTGCCCTGTATCAATCAAAAACTTGTGTTTTGGTCAGTCTGTGGTTGAAAAAATATAGTTCGTCCACACTCTTGTAACTGCCACATTGTCATACGTCGCATAGTGGAGCCATCTTAGTTCATTACCGGCAAAAATTGCTTTTGAAGGAGCTAAGATGTTTTCAAAATGCAATGTAGCAGATAATTTCTTAAGCTTCAATTGACACTGCCACAAATGTGCTGTGAATAGAGAGAGTTTCATAAAACGTTAGCAAAGTATGATAATTATACTCCAAATGTCTTAGCTTTGCAAGAAATGCATTTGCATACATTTCGAATCATTTCGCCAGACGTCGGCGTGCAGAACTTCGGTCGGTCAGACATGCTGCAGACTAATTTGCGTAACTTTTCTGTATTAGCAGACCGATTGACGGCACGTCTGACAGTAGCTTTAGAACTTTGTGTGCTATGTGAACGAGAGTGAAAAGAAGAGCGTGTACGCTTATGTTAGTTAGTTGTTGTTGTACAATAATGCTCTGCTTGTTTTGTTTCATTCTTCATTCGGAGTTTCGAAGTCTTACAGATAAGTAGATAATAAATAAAACCGCTACACTGTACTTTTAGAACATGCTCCCAAATTGTCGTTGCACTATAACAGCTATGTGTTATCTTTTGGTTTGTATGCAACAACATCAAAGACCAAAAGCTAAGAGACAAAACGAACTTAATTTAAACGACATCCAAAATAAATTGCAAAAAACTCGACAATGAACACAGCAAGCAAAATAATACAAGTCACAAAGCAACGTTTTAAATGAGTATGAGTGTGTTTGTGTGTGTGTGTGTGTGTGTGTGTGTGTTCGTATTTTTCCTGCCAATCAACTCAACAATCGCAATCAATTTGCAGCCGCTGCAGTCAATGGTGGCCAAACCCTGCCCCAAATCCCATACAGCCCAATCTCTGGCCTGCGTCGGCGCCATGGTGCGCTTTTGTCATAGTATGATTGTCAGCTCAGCGCAATCTCTGCAACTGTGTGTGTGTGTGTGTGTGTGTGTGTGTGTGTGTGTGTGTGTGTGTGTGTGTGTGTGTGTGTGTATGTGTATGTAGATGAGCGCTTTGTATATCAACAGCACAAATAAAAAGTGTGACAGCCGCAATGCCTTTTTTAATTACGTTACTGCGCCATTAAGTCTACAGCTGCAGAGAAAAAAATGTGCACAAGAATCAAATGAAAGGAAAAACTTACTCGGAAGCCGCAACTTTTATACTCTGCAAGTGGTAATATATAGAACTACTAGCACACGAATTCCAGTCAGTATATAAGATTAGAATTAGAATTAGAATGAATGTTGCAGACAAGTGGCAACGTTTGCAAGCTATCCAGCAGCTTGATGGAAGCTTACATGGCTTGCCACTATACCAGGTTACCAAAGAGCAGTATTTGCCGATCTTACATATCAGCAGGGTTGGAAGTGCCTGTGTTAAGGATGACATCAAACCAATTTTAAAGGTTTCTTGTTTACTTCTTTACTGCGTCACAAGCTTTCAAACAAATTCATAATACTGCTTATCTCTTAAAGAGTAGAAAAACTGATAAAAACGAGACAAATTTTTTATGTCTGGCCCAGAAGCTCAAAAGTTTGAATAACAATGGTAGTCAAAAGTCGCTCTAACAACTGTGCAGCAAATTTATTAACTTCAATTTAAATTTTTGCGCTTTTGAAATCAACTTTTTTAACACACTTGCTGAGAAATTTATGCGCATTATTTTCAAATCATAATCATAATACGCATACGCCGCATTCTCAATATGAAAATACAAAATAAAAATAACACAAAATTTGCAAAGTATTGTTATGCTAAATTTATTTGCACTCACACACACACGCACACACACACACACATGCAAAGTGAATGGCAAAGTTGTTGTAACTTCATCAGACGCACGATTGAAACGCAACTTCCGTTTCCGCAAATGGCTGCCAATGTGCAGCAGCACTTTGCCTGCAAAACAAATCAACTTGAACTTGCCTTTCGTTTTATATATTTTATATGCTTTTTGCAAGTTCAAGACAGATTGACGGGGTGTAAGCGGGTCATACGCGGTTGCCCATCCGCATCTGTTTACCGTGCTTTCTTACTGATTTTGCTTCTTTGGTGACTTTTACGTAAACTGACTTTTCGCTTTCGGTGCTCCGGCAGTAACAAGCCAGAAAAGCAAAATTTCTTTGCATTGCTAACTTTTGGCTCTTACACCTGAATGTTAAATGTTCACATATACTTTTCCTTTTGTTCACACACACACAAATGAACATTTTCATGCGTAACGGAAACTTTCTTTTTTTGGCTTTTCATTTCCCTTCTACATTTTTCACATTTTTTTCACGTGTGCAATATATATGTATGTGTGTGTGTGTGTGTGTGCTGTGATTTTGACTAATTTAATGCCTTGATGCTTATTTCAAAATTTTCCATCATTTCCATTTTGCGTTCGAGCTCATATTGCCATCATTTATGTTTGATATGTATTTATATATCGAAATATAACAACAAAAACTATAAACATAATGTAAATGTCACTTTAATTACTGTCTAATTAAAATGTTTTTTTATTTTAAGTATGCCTTTTTAAATACTGTAAATAGTAGGTAGATGATTCCAAAGACCCAAAGAAACGTTATAAATACTATATATATATACTATATATATATGCGGAACTTTCATGTGGTATGCACATAGTATTTAAGTTTGAGGTTGTGTCAACGATTTGATCCTTTGTGATTTCTTTAATCAACATTTTTATTGTAGCAAGTAAGCTATTGAAACTTCAAGATCAGCCTGATGCTCAGAAAATAATAAAATGATTTGAAATAAATGAGCGCGTTAATGGGGCAGACGAGCGCGCACAGTTCATCAAAGGGAGGCAACGAGAATCCAATAAATCGTCGTTACCCTCCGATATGGCAACTAGACTACAAAATGACTACACTAGGCTACAAAATTATCGCTGCAGGTATGCTGCTTTTGATGATGTAGTAGTTAGACCAAAGAAGGACCTATCGGCTCGTTCCCGGTTGAATATTATATACGATGCTCAGTCGTGTAAACAGTGAGCTTGCCGGTACGGCTGTTGCTGCTATACTTGATGAGCGAGCAGAAATGCGAATCAAAAAGAAACCAATGTGGTAGTGTGATTCCCTACGATGAAGACAGTATTAGGCATGGACATCATCAGGACTAAAATTCTGGGCCGCGAGAGCGTCACAAGCGGGCGACGATGATACATCAATGATGCTGCACAAGGATGATGATGAGAAGACAGTGCTGCACGACGATATTGAAAGTGATAGATCAGATAGGCGTGCTTGAAATGCAGCAACCTGTAAAATGTAATAAACTGTGATGCATGGCACCACACGACTGACAATAGGTAGAACGCTCTGCAATGCACGAGAACTGGCAATGAGCTGTTCAGGCAGCTTTATATTACTAACATCTGACGGAAAATCGACCAACTGCATCCCCAGAATCTCAGCGACGTGTGCCTGAAAAACAAAATGGTTGTTACTAAGTCGAGTGTTAGATAATTGTAGGGCGAGATGGCTTCCAACGTTAAGCCCTTCAAATAGTTTTGTAAATGTTGCAGTTTTGCCGCTTGTGATAGCTCTGGTTCCTCTTCAAAAGTTACAGGGAACCTGAAATCACCAAATAATGAAACTCAACACGTATGCTGTTACCACTAATCGAGCCCATTGTGTCTGCACACAATAAAAGCCTTCGCTTTGATTTTCATGGATAAAATGGGTATAAGAAATCTTACTGTCGGACACCAGACAGTCGGCATATAATTTTTTTAATTGCCCTCGGCTATCTTCAGATACATGCTTATCAGGCTCGAAAAACAGAGTTCCCACTTATACAGACATGGATATTCTATTGAAAAGAGCTAGGAGCAAAAAATTGTTCCAAAGGATGTGCATAGTCCCGCGTAATATGAAGTTTTTCGAATTGGCTAGCAGTATTTAGCGGTGATTCTAATGAATAAAACAAAAGTTCTAGTCAAAAATTTAATGAGGTATAGTACACCTCTTGCCTATAAAGTACTCAAAAATTTCGCTACATCAACATATCTTTCGCTACACAATAAGGTCGCCAAATTTGGTGTAACGGCTCGTGGGAGTCTAATCCCTTAAACTCTAATCCCTTTATGTCAATAAAAGACGATTACCCCGGAATCGTTATACTTTTTACAGGGTGTCCTGACTCGCTGGTCGCTGATTTCGATCTCGTCAACAATTTTTTTCTAGAACGGTTATCAAAATATGGCTATTTCAAAGGAATTCGAGTAACGTATCAATCGGGAACTCGGCATGAATTGTAACTAAAATTAAAGGTGATTGGAAACTATCAATTGGTTCAATGTCCTTTAGAAAGTTTTGGTTTACCTTTGCTCGATTTTAACAATATATTTTTCTTGAAATTCATTGGAGGCTTTTTTTACCCGGTGATACCCTTCACGGAAGTGTAATGCTTTTTCGATTCCGCTAAAGGTTTAGCTTTTAAGGCGCTTGTTACAGAGATTTTTAAGTTAGAAAGAGTAAAAATCTCGCTTCAAAATCCCGCTTCGTGTAACAGGTGCTTAAGCAACATTAGCAAAACTGGTAAAACCCGGCAGTTTAGCAATAAGAACACCCCTCTGAAGAAGATGTGAAAACGCCAAAATTATCGATATTAGCCAAGTTTATCTATATTGGCATTACAATAAAGGATCACCTGAGGGCAAGGGCGTGTCTAACCCAACTAAACGTAACCTTCCAAATGATATTCCACGCTGTGTTACAAGTTCCCTGATTGTAGATGTATCTGCTACATGACTGAAGCAGCCAAGATGAAGAGCATATGATAGATGTGAGCCGTCAGGCACATAGTTTTGGACCAGCCAAGTATGCAGCCTGTGATGCTAGAGAGGAGTAGGTGAAGAAACGATTTTTTTTTTAACTCAATGGCTTTTGGTTTAATACTAAATTTATTTTTTCTATTCATATCATCTTAACTCTGCTTTGGCTTGACAACTGCGCTGCGACGATTAGTCAAGACTCTTCCCAGATACCATATGGTTAGGGGTACGCCAAGCAACACCGTCAACAATACGACAAATAATATAAAGAGCACATCAACATTATGATACTGCCACCAATTCAAACGTTGTGCGGCGCTCTTTAAATACTTGGCACCTTTCTGTCGAGCAACATGCTCCACCCAGTAAATGGCCTTTTGCAGCGGCGTCTGCTGCTGATCTCGAAAACTGTCAGACATGGAGCGCACCTGCTGTGTATATGAAGGAACGCTTACTATGCGCTCAATAGCTGCTTTAAACTGTGGCACATTTAGTGTCTTATACTCTAACATAATGCCAAAGCCGCCTTGCTCGGCTCTTGCCATATTAAAGAACTGATCGCTAAAGATGGGTATGCCTACGATAGGCTTGCCATAATAAATGGACTCCGTGGTGCTCAACTGTCCGCCATGCGTAATAAAAGCTAGCACCTTGTCGTGTGCCAGAATTTCATTTTGAGGAAACCAAGCGGATATGAACACGTTGTCCGGTTTATTGGGTAAATCCGTCACTTCGAATTTCCATAGCACACGCTGCTTCAGACCGCGAAACGTTTCCAATATTATGTTCAACTTTTCTTTAGGTAAATCTTTGCTCTTAAGATTCGAGCCCATTGAGAAATAAATGGTGCCATGCTGGGATTCATTAATAAACTTAGCAATATCTGCGGGTAATTCGCTTAGTTTGCCATCTATATGCAAACCGCCCACTTCTATTAGGTTGGGCGCATAAGGACGTGGGAAACTCAACGAAACATGTTGATTGACGAGCACCAAGGAGGCATTTCGACGCATCTCATAGAAATCGTTTTGGTTGTGTGGAAAGAATTCCCTATAGAGTGCCTGCTGACCAGCCAAATGATAATAATCCAGCAGCAAACGTTCGTAGGCCAAAAATGCTACATTTACTAGACGTTCGAACAGCGTCATATGATCGTTGAAGGGCAGCATTATGTGTGGCACAAACGAAGCGGGTGCAGGAGAGCCCACCTGAAAAAGGAGGTCAAAATTGGAAGGTCTGCAACTAGCATGTGTAATCAACTTCGTGCCTTACCATATCGCTTAGAAAAGTCAGAGCACCGCCCGTGCTAAATCCAATTAGAGGCGCATTGAAATGCTCAGCCAAACCATAGTGTGCATCGTTATAGAAGGTCTCACATAAGACAGCATCAAAACTGCTGTTACTCTGTAGGAATTTCTGAAAATTGGCATCCTCGAAGAGAGCGCGTGTAATGCGATAACCCATATCATAATGATCGGCCAGATTTTGAATCAATGGTTTTTGTATGGACTCCCACAAGGCGGCAACGTCCGCTACAAGCACAAAAGTTAATGCCTTAATAGAACTCCTTGAAAAAGCTATTCATAAATACATACCACTCATCGCCTTGATAATGTTGGGCACATAAATGTCATGATAACCTTCAATAGGTTGGTGCAATGGAAAAGTTGAGACCACGGTGACCTCATTTCCAGCCTGGACAAGTCCTTTGGCCAGTGCATGCCCAAAATTGAAATGCGAGCGTCCCGGCGTGTTTAAGACTACTAGAAATTTATAGGCACTAACGCCGCCCAGACTCAACAGGCAGCTAATAAATAATGCACTAAGCACACGCATTTTAAATTTAAATTCTTTTTTAATTTACGGGTATAGAAGAGGCCGTCCGGCTGGCCCGATTTACTCGACTGATGGTGCTACCTATGCACGCCACAGCTTATAAAGTCATACTAAGAAATCGTTTGCAAGCGTTTGCCGAAAAATTATGTATACGAAAATATGTTGTGAAATTCATATA
Source organism: Chymomyza caudatula (assembly GCA_035041775.1). Classification (NCBI taxonomy): domain Eukaryota; kingdom Metazoa; phylum Arthropoda; class Insecta; order Diptera; family Drosophilidae; genus Chymomyza; species Chymomyza caudatula. The sequence continues at coordinate 2,411,411 of JAWNKW010000141.1, read as the reverse complement.
TAGTATATATGTATTTTCGCCGGCACTATTCTATATATCTAAACAAACATATGTACATATGCATGTGGCGCCAAGCAAGAGAGCCAACCTTTAGATACACTACACTGGAGCTACAATTTAGAAGATACATTCTATACTAATATATTTGGTAAACAAAGTACGGCACTGTTTAAACACAAAAGTACTAGAAATTTGTATCTTGTTGTTTTTGTTGGACAATGTCTAAAATTCGTAAGTATTCTTAAGTACAGAAATTGTGTCACAAACAATTTCCTTAAAAAATGATATATAGGAATATTTCTAATTAGAGACTGTTCTTAAAAGACGTTACCAACAATGTTAAGATTCTCATTAATTACATCTTAAGAAAATAATAGTTTGGTAAGACACTTGACCTTACTTACTTGAGAACAGCCGAAATCAAGACTTGACTGAAATGTCTGAAGAACAATTTCAAGCGAGATCTCTCGCAATGATGACGTCAATGAGCCAAAAAAATGTTGCAATAACAATTCTAGACTAATTTTTTTCTCGAAAACTTTGAAAATTCGCAAATTTATTGATGAAGTTCATGTCGATGTTAGAAAAAAGTGATGAAAACTTCAAGCCTTTTACAAAATTTTCAAACAGAACCTAGAGTAAAAGAAAATCAGTGTATAGAATGCATACATATTTATTTTCAATTCTCTTATCAATTTTAATAAAATTAATAAGTATTCGGTCTGAGTCAATTACTTATATGTATGTATAGATAAGAATTGTTAAAGCCACACACAACAATTATTTAATAACTGGGAGCATTGAAACAATTGATCAGTCAACATACCGAAAGCTCTAAAAAAAAGTCTAGATATTAAAGCACGTAGAGTATTCAAGCAGTCGAATAAGCTTCAAAAGAAGTCACTTATAACATGCATTAAGCTAAGAAGAGTAAACAAAAAAAACTTGTTTTGATATAAACTTTTAAATTGATTGAGCATTTGCTTGCGCTCAGGCTCTCATCGTTCTTTCAATGTGTAACAAGCAGATTAAGAGCATTTTGCAAGCATTACTATGGCTAGTATGTCATGATGGAATAAGCAAAGGTGTGCTCACTCTCAGTATGTGTCTCTTTAAATCGTTGCCAATTTAGTCTAAGCAATAACACAAAACACACACATAAATGCAAGTATTGTCAACATATTTGTATGCATATCAGCTTTTACACATAGCTGAGCTTTAGAGCTTTCGCTCACACAAATTTTGGCAACTGAAAATACTGAGAGTGAGCACACCTTTCTTTATTCCATCATGTTTATGCTCACTTCACATTCTCACGTAGACTCATTTTTTTGAGTCTGAAAGAGCAAGAGAGAGGAAAACAAATCACAACAATTGCTTCACAGAGAGTGAGAGTTGCTCATAACACTCTTAATGCGTTGCTGTTAGAACTCAAACAGTTGTGAAATATTTTGGTTTAACTTTAAATTTGGTGACCATTCCGAGAGACATTCGAGTGCTAAGTAAGCCAGCGAACAAGGTAAACATGCGTCTGCTTAGCTCCTGCTTATTGCTGTTGGCCGCTCTTGGCTATGCCACTGGCTATAACTATCTAATGGTGTTGCCCACTGCATCCAAGTCGCATTACTATGTGGGTGCAGCATTAGCGAAAGGATTAGCCGCTGCAGGCCATCAAGTCACCATAATTTCACCATTTCCACAACAGCAGCCCATTAAGAACGTTGTGGATGTGGCTACACCCAACGTGCTGCAGGTAATGGCAGGTAAGTCACGTAACGGTGAATGAACCTAGCAGTGATAAGCCAGCCGTTTGTAGTGCATTATCAGAAACGTGTGAAAAGTTTGTTAGCTGCTTGGAATTACTCGATTAGATTGTAAAATGCAAAGTCAGCAAAATAATCATAATATACTATTTAACTTGCAGTACATCTGGCCAAGCTGTTGACGAATTCTCATATGCCTATGGTGCGGCGTTTGCCCCAAATTCACAATATGGGTCTGGAGGTGACTGAAACGTTTTTGCTGGAACCCGCAGTCCAACAGCTGTTGCAGCAAAATCAAACCTTCGATGCAGTCATTTGTGAGGTATTCATGAATGAGGCACAATTTGGGCTGGCAGAGCACTTCCAGGCAACGCTGATAGCTCTGAGTAGCTTTGGTGCCTCAGCTTGGACTAATCACTTGGTGGGGACGCCCTCGCCGCCTTCCTATGTGCCACATAACATGCTGCAGTTCAGCGATCGCATGGCTTTCCTGGAACGCGCACACAACTTGCTCTATACGGCTTATGAATATCTTTTTCTGGAATGGTCCTATTTACCGAGACAGGAACAGCTTTATAAAAAGTATTTCCCGCAAAACAAGCAAAACTTCTATGATATGCGCAAGAACACTGCGTTGGTGCTGCTAAATCAGCATGTGTCACTCAGCAGTCCACGCCCCTATGCGCCCAATATGATCGAAGTGGGCGGAATGCATATTAATCATAAGCGAAAAGAGCTGCCCGCTGACATAGAGCGCTTCATAAACGGGGCAGAGCATGGTGTTATATACTTTTCCATGGGCTCCAACTTGAAGAGCAAAGATTTGCCTGCGGAAAAGCGTCAGGCTTTTATAGACACTTTCCGGGCTATCAAGCAGCGCGTGCTTTGGAAGTTTGAGGAGCCTAATTTGGCCAATAAGCCCGATAATGTGTATATATCCGACTGGTTCCCACAGGACGATATTTTGGCGCACGAAAAAGTTATAGCTTTTATAACCCACGGTGGTCTGCTAAGCACTACAGAATCCATATACCATGGCAAACCAGTTTTAGGAATACCCGTATTTGGAGATCAGTTCCTCAACATGGCGCGTGCTGAACAATTTGGCTATGGCATAACAGTTAAATATGTGCAACTTACTAAGGATAAGTTTAGCAAGGCCGTGGAGCGCATTGTTAGTGATGATAGCTATATGCAACAAGCACAATCCATGTCTGCCCGATTTCGAGATCAGCCTGAAAAACCACTGAAGCGTGCCATTTATTGGGTGGAACATGTTACGCGTCAGAAGGGCGCCAAATATTTGAGAAGTGCGGCGCTGGATCTGAACCTTGTGGAATATTACAATTTAGATGTACTCGCCTTGTTGACTTTTGGTATAGCATTCACTTTGTTTGCCATATTGTTTGTTTTGACGCTTTTCTTAAAGTTTTTGGCCCCCAAGCCAAAATCGGTGGATGTTAAAAAGAAAAAAGCCAAGCGCAATTAATTGTTTAGGTAATCTTTACATGTATAATAAAATAAATTTACTCATTATCTAAAACCTTCTCTTTGTTTCCCAAGCACCCGAAATGCAGCGAGTTTCGAAGATTCATGGACGCTAGGAAAATAAAACGGCTGTCGGTCTCAGAGTCAACGACCGGAAAACGTATATTTTACCTAAAGGCTAAACTCCTAATACTAAGAAGTTCGCCGCAGAGAAGTACTCCATTACGTAGGTGCTTTCCTTTGCTTATACGCCCAGTATGAAACCTAACCCCAATCAAAAACAACAATTGACATCTGACTCAGAAAACTTGAAAAGTGCTTGCACTTCCACGAAACATAATGATCGGCTTTTCCATTTTACCCATGCTTATTCTTCTCCTTATTAGGAGCACACACAAACATGGAAACCTCCGTTTTCAATAAACAGGTGACGGCCACAACTGCTTTTTGTTTGCCAAAAAACATAGGAAACTACAAAGCACGCCGTACGCTAGAGAGAACGCTGCCTTCTTGAAGACGTTCCTGAAGCCAGGCTCTCGTGTGCCGTAACAGAAAGCTCTTGCAGTCGTTCCATGGCCTCTTCTTTCGAAACTCTAGTTTTGACAGAACTCTGTCACAACTAATTTATATTTGTTTTAAGTAATAAAAGCAAAACCAATTGTTTTAGTATTACATATGCCTCTTTGCGTATTTTTACACAACACCTAAACGAACAGCAAACGCTCTCTATGGTTTACAATTTACAACATCATAAACGCCTCTGGTCATGCACGCCACCCACAAGGGCATGCTGACACTAGTGCACATAAAGGACCGCCTCAGCTGGGCAACTAATCACTTGCACAGGATATTCCAGGTGTTCCGCCTATGGATTGCTCCTTCTGGCAGCACTACGCCTAAAATAGCGTAAACTGTCTATATACATGCATATATTGTCACATCACACTCAATACAGGTCACCTTGTGGTCCCTGGGCTGGTCATAGTGGTGCATTGGCAATTGCAGTGGCCGCCCACAGCCTCCTGGGGATGTATGTTTGCCAACAGAACACATATGCGCGCTCTTCTAGTATGAATATTCACATTGCCGCGAGAGCACCGATTCACTTTATTTCATCATTAAGAAAAACTAGCGGATTTGTTGTTGATCATTAATTACGCAACCGTATCTTCCGGGTGATACCAGTGAACGAAAGGCTGCTAACAGCCTGATATTTTCCCTCTACTCTCTGAGCAGCTCACTCAACCTCCCTTAGAACCTGATAGCGCCTAGAAACTCTAGAAGCTCCTGCTCTTTCTGACAACCAGCCGTAAGCGACTAAAGTAAGGAAGGTAAAAAGGAAATAACCGATAGTACTATCGAAAGTATAGAATATTTTCCAATGAAACTTTTATCGAAAATATCGATTAGTTTTGCAGCACTACTAGACAAAAGTTAGAAGGCGCTATCAAATCTGCATGCTCGAAACAGAAAGAGAAACAGAAAGCGAAAAAGAAAGAGAAAGAGGAAAAGGAAAATAAAGTGGAAGAGAAATAGCGGTAGGGAAAGTGGACCAGAAAGAGGAATATGCACTAACTCGTATCCTAGTACATTCTAGGTTGCATTATATAAAAACAGAAAAATTCATAACTTCCGAATTATTGTGCTCAGAAATGTAAATAAGATTCATATTTAGATTTTGTTTACCGATGTTTTTAACGAAATCATTGAGTAATATCGAAAATAATGCAAAATAGAAGCCAAATGAATAATTCCAGAGGAAAGAGCACGTACCGGTTGGCGACAGACTTTTTTTCAAAAGCATATAAGTTCACAGCTAGTAATTAAAACAATCTATAGAGACCTATTTGCAACAGACACGATACGCAATTAGAACAAGTTTGCTGCATTTTCATTAAGCTCTGTCGCCGTTTAAGCGTTACTATGCTGCTTATCGCTGCTATTCGGCGCTATCTCGCTTTTGTAGCGCAGCTGGCAGGCAATATGGCCGAACCCAAATGCAGTGAGTCTGTCAGCCGGTCTTTACAGTCTTAACTTGTTGTTTGCTTGCAGTTGTAGTCAGTTTGTCGCGAATTGGCAATGCGTGAGGTGTCTGTTAAGCAATAATAATATGAAGTACATATATAATACAAAAAGCTATTAAATAATAACAAAAGTAATAAATACAACAGACAATTACGGTTTCGGCCAAAATTAATAACAAAATATATAAACTAAACATTATCATAGACCAAACTATGTCACGCTTACAGCAAAAAACTAGTTTTATAGGCATCTTGTTTCTGTGCCTGCTGAGTTGTGGTTCGGCCTATAATTACCTTATGGTGCTACACACTGCCGCTCGGTCTCATTACATAGTTGGTTCGGCATTGGCTAAGGGATTGGCCACAGCGGGTCATCAAGTAACGCTAGTATCGCCGTTCCCCTTGCAGAAGCCCATTGAGAATATTATTGATGTGCCCGTACCCGGCATACTAGAGGCCATGAGCAGTAAGTTCTAAAGTAGATTCTATTACATAACGCCGCATTTGAACGTAGATACGAGCAATGTAATTAGTAAGGTGCAAAGTTTAACTAGCAATATAATTGCAATTTATTGACATTGTTTCTACTGTGCACCCTACAGAGAGTATGGCTGGCTTGTTGGATATAGCAAAAGCGCCCATTTTTCAACAAATGATGAATTTTTTTGACATGGGTCTGCACATAACCGAAAGCTTGCTTAAGGAGCCGCAAATACAGCGACTGCGTCAGGCTAATCAAAGCTATGATGCTGTTATATGTGAGATCTTTCTAAGCGAAGCGCTATTTGGCTTTGCGGAGCACTTTAAAGCGCCGCTCATAGGTCTAGGCACCTTTGGTGCAATTACCTGGAACACAGACTTGGCAAGTTACTAACATTAACAACAAAGCGTTTAAACTCAAATATTTGTATACTCTTACAGGTTGGCACGCCCTCACCGCCTTCATATGTGCCACATCCTATGCTCAAGTTCACCGATCATATGACGTTGCTGCAACGCGTGGGCAACTTGGCTTTTCTTAGCTTTGAATACTTTTATATGAGTCTGTTTTACTTGCCACAGCAGCAACAGCTCTATGAAAAGTATTTTCCTGACAATAAACAAGATTTCTATGATATGCGCAAAAATACCGCCTTGGTGCTGCTCAATCAACATGTCTCACTTAGTTCTCCACGTCCCTACTCCCCCAATATGATAGAGGTAGGCGGCATGCATATCAATCGCCAGCGTCAGCCGCTACCGGCAGACATAGAGCGATTCATTAATGAATCAAAACATGGAGTCATCTACTTTTCCATGGGCTCCAATTTAAAAAGCAAGAATTTGCCATTGGAAACCCGCTCCGAGTTACTGCAGGCGCTGCGCAGCCTAAAACAGCGCGTACTGTGGAAATTTGAAGATACCCAACTACCTGATAAACCTGACAATGTCTACATATCCGATTGGTTTCCTCAAGATGACATATTGGCACACAAAAAGGTCATAGCTTTTGTAACACATGGTGGTTTGTTGAGCACCACGGAATCCATATATCATGGCAAGCCTTTTGTGGGCATACCCATTTTCGGTGATCAGTTTCTGAATATGGCACGCGCCGAACAGAATGGTTATGGCGTGACAGTCCACTTTAATGAGCTAACAGCTGACAAGTTAAAAGTGGCCATTGCGCGTATTGTCAATGATCCAAAGGCCACCCAGCTGGTACGTGCCATGTCCAAACGTTATCGGGATCAGCAAGAGACGCCGCTGGAACGCGCTGTCTATTGGGTGGAACACATTAGCCGACACAAGGGTGCGCTTTATTTGAGAAGCGCTGCGCAGGACTTGAATTTTATGCAATATCACAATTTGGATGCCATTTTGATACTCTATGGCGGACTGCTCTTAGTATTCTTCTGCCTAATGTTGCTCATACGCCTAGTGTGGCGCGCACTGCAAGCATTTTGCTTGGCACGTCTAAACAAATCGAATCAAAAAGTGAAACGCAATTAAAGTAGTTTTTATAAATGCTCTTAAATCATTCTAATCTAAAAGCAAGATAATAAAACGCATTGAACTTGGTGCACTTACAAAAAGACGTATATGCATAGGTATATAGTATATATAGTATATATATATATATATATATATATCGGTATAGAATTTACCAACACGTTACGCTCTTGCACTCGTGAAAAATGTTATTGTACAGTTGTGCGCCTGCAGCTAAAAGGCTATGTTTTTTAATATTTGAAGTATGCCCTACCTGAAGATAACGTTAGCTATGAAATGATTTTTTGCAAGCTTCAAAGAAGCATGAATAGCATGGACATCAGCAACTAATAGACTCACTTCAAAATCTATTTGTTCTAGTGTAAGAGTTGAAAATTAATGTTTCTAGATTATAAGTTTATTTCATTAAAATGCCTTTAAACCAGACCTAAAGCCATTTTAAGAAATTCCTTCAATAAAAATTTCAGGAAAAGACTGCCCCAGCTGTTTAATAGAACCGTGACTTTTTGTATAAAATAATTGTTTTTTCGTGAATAAAACATAATGTTGCGTAACTTAGTATTATTCCAGCTTTGCATTAAGCGTTTTATCCAATTCGTTTATACCTTCCAAATAACACTTAGTTTTTTTCGCTCACCCTCAGGCTATGAGAATTTCGAGAATATAGGTTTTTTAGACGGTTCAAATCGCTATATCTCTATTGTGAAATGAAGCATAAACTTCGTTTTTTCTATTTAAAGCTAATGGGTGATACTACAATTCTTTTATAGACTACTTATCGATGTGACCTATGAGTTTTTGGCCACACACCTCACTAGTCACTAGTGAATTTCGCAAAATTCTCAAAACCTTTAAGTGACCAGAAAAAACTGAGTACGAAGCGATATTGAGGGAAGGTAGTTGAAACATAATCACCCATCAGAGCTCTAACATATAAACTCGTGTTGATTAGTGTGATTAGTTTTCACAAAGTTCTTACAATATGCGTTTGTTTAAGGGACCATCTCTTCAGTGGACCATAATCTCCATTAAATATAGTCGAAGTGCGCTAAGTCTGAAGAAAATGCTAGACGTGGTAGCTCTTAGTCCAACGTTTAGTGTTTTTCAGTACACTTTACATTTCATATAACTTTGAGTATGATTTCCGCATGACGAATTCTAAGAGTCCACTTGAGAAATTCTTACCCATAGGTAAAGCCTTAGCTCTGTTTTAGTATTATCTTATAGGAGTCTCTTTTTAATGGCAATTTTTCTAAAGGTACGCTAGGCAATAGATCCTTCAGCCGCGATAAGCTTGGCTTGATCTAAAATCAATGTTATGAAACAAAAGATGCATTATATAAATAGGCTTAGGAAAATTTGTGGACCCCTTTTTCAATATCTATATGGAATCCAATATGGGTGAAACTTATATAATTGTGTAGGGAATTTTCGTAAGTAGTGAAGAATATAAGTCTTAATCATATATTTTGCCAAATCATATGAAAAATTAATAAAAAAAACATTTATGCTGAGATGTCTTTAAATGTATTGATAACGTTTTCTCTGTTAGCTATTGATATCTGCAATATTATTTATTTCATTGTGTTGACACATGCATGTGTTCAGGAACGTTTTCTCATTTCTCTCGCAAAAGCAATGAGCGTGCCTGAGCAAGTGTTCGGCCCGGAACATGAACGAGAACAATGACTTCTACAAATCATAGAGAAAAACAGCAATTAAAAAATGCTGAATGATTTTGAATTAAAAAATTTATAGATTTTAATTGTCAGTCGGGATCCGACTGCGGGGCTACCACTTGTTTACATAAAACAAGCTGAAAGTTGTAATTTCTCTCTTTTAAGAGCATCTAAAATTCGACTGGCTTTCAGAAAACTGCTTATAATCTTTTTTTTATACTACCAACTTGGGCTGGATGCTTGAAATTGCTGCTGGCAGAAAACTTGTAAACTAAAATAGAAAATATTGTGTAGTGGTATCGAAAATTGTTCGCACTTGTACTCCTCCCACCACCCACACTCTACAGCTGTCTATTTTTTTCTCCCACTATTTTGTTTTTTCATTCTATCTCTCTATAACATTCATTTGATTTTGTTGAGTTTTTTTTTTGCTTCTTGCGCAACTCGCACACAGTTAACGCTTCAGTTGTAAAAATGCCCATCAGCGCGTTCAAATTTTTAACAGCGCCCGAGCAGCGCCAAAACGCCCACGCAACCTGCAACAAACCTCAGCACTGCCCCGCCTAGTGCCCCTAATACCTTGTCAACACTTTTTATTTTCTTTCGTTGGAACTTTTTTTTTCGACAGTTTTTAGCGCTGAGCTCGGGTTTTTCGCAAAGCGGCAAAAAGGCGTGTAAAACTTTTAGCGCAACTTATTGAAACTGTTTTGGGCCATGGCCGTGCTTGAAAATCAGTGTCCGCAGCGGAAATGTTGGCGGCTGTAATGGCCGGCCGCATAAAAAGTGCACGAAGAGTCCCCCAAAAAAAAAAACCCACATAAAGCAATATAGAACAACATCGAGCGACTAGAAACGGTTGTTTTTCGTTGTTGTTGTAGTTGTTGCGAACTCTGGTAGTTTTCCGTTTTTCCGTTAAATTATAAGCTAAATCTTGACTTTGACTTTACTACGGGTAGGCAACCAGGAGTCAAATTTGTAGCACTTAGTGCGATCCGATTTTGATAAAAGTTTCTATTTTGGCATAGTACGTGGCATCGTTTAAGGGTTAAAGGGGTTTGACAGATTCGAAGAGTTTCTTTTAATTAATTGGAAACACAGTTTAATATATACTGTCGAGATAGTCAGCGTCAGTGGACATGGAGACTATAATCGGTATCAAGTCAATGCTGCTGATATGTGCCCATGAAACTTATAATCCTTTTTCTTTAGGATATTAGACTAGTCGGAAAACCATTACGTTTTTTGATGGTACCGTTCTGATAAGCTGCTCTTGTTTGCTGTTTTGACTCTTTTCTATTTGTTTCAAGTTTGCGTTAGACTATCGATTTCTAGAGTAGTGAGCTACTGTGCGCAATGTAGCCCACCCTGGTCTCTAAATGGGTTATGCGTAGCATTTAGCAACCGCTGCGTAAAAACTTTACCCCAATTCATGAATGATACAAGAGCCTCGGATAGAAACATCCAGGTAACACCAATACCAAATCGACAACCAACATCTCTTTGTCGATGCAAAAGTAGCAAAGTTGAGGGATCGCGTATATGCCGCACTGTCTGAGTTGAGAATCCCTGCAAAGGTAGTATGACTATGCAGAATGACGTTGAGCAACACGCGCAGCTCCGTTAAGGTAGAAAAGAGCTTCTCCGAGCCTTTTGATACCAAGCGATACTTCAGACATTGAAAGAGGGTCCGTTACGTTTTGTTTGGTTGTAAATGAGAGCAAGACAAGGTATATGGTTTCTTCGAGAAGAGAGACACAGCCATTTGATTTATTTAGTTAAAAAACTATACTTTTGATGTTGTCTAGAATTCTCGTCTACCAACGATGAAAAACGATGTCAGCATAGAGATAAAGCGGAGAATCACTCTTGCCAATAGATGTTACTTTGGTTTCAGCAGGCAAATGAGTAGTAGAGAACACTCTCGCCCGACGAGACTAACACTCTATAAGGCGCTAATGCCTCCCGTTTTGCTTTATGGCACTGAATCATGGGTGGCGATGCAGTCTGATGAAAATGCCCTTGTTTTGAGCTGAAAGTACTCCGAAAGATATTTGGCCCTCTGTACGACTACCGCACCCGATGAAAAGACGAGCTCTATGAGCTGTACGACGGTATTGATATAGTTAACCCGGTTAACTTAACCGAATTAAAATCCAGCGTCTATGCCGGCTAGGTCATGTTGTGCGTATGGATGAAGAAGCTCCTACGCATATGGTATTCAATACAGTTGTGGTAGGGTGGCGACGAAGGGGCAGATCATGTCTCCGATGGAAGGACCAGGTAGAGAATTCACTAGCTACCTTAAGTATCAGTAATGAGATAGGGCGCAAACAAAACAGAGATGCCTGGAGGACAGCTTTACATCAGGCAGTAACACGGTAACGGGTTGTTATGGCCAGTCGAAGAAGAACAAGAAGAAAACTGTGGAACAGCTCTATCCTTTTGGTTTCACTCTTATCACCAGGATCTTAAAAATTTTCAGCTGCCATATGCTTAGTTTAATCTCCAATCTTTCTGAAATTTGTTCCAAATGCATTACAGATGTCATCTGTGTATTTGAAAAGCCACCCGTCAGCACTGGTTTTTCTAAAAGGAAACTGTGATTGCCCCCACTGTTACTCCTCGGCTTTCACTTTAAAAAGCTTTAAGAGCTTCGCTGCCAAAATAATATTTCGTAGCTTTTTGATATTAGTCGCAAGCGAATTGCATGCATCATCGCTGCATTTGTATGAACTCTTCCCCAACCCGTGTCTCTTAGATGAAATTGGTGGTCATCTCAGCGCAATAAAGCTGCGACCATAACTCCAATCTATCTGAAATCAGTTCCAAATGGATTCCAACTTTTATCTTTGCTTGTGGAAGAGAATGAGATATCAGAATGGTTCGGATATCAATCTTCGAGGCGCCCAGAACTAGCTGTACAGATTTACTTAGTCTAATCCCTACCCGAATCAATACAAATATTTTTGCCCACCGAACCTCTGGTCTGTCCCCATTCTCGGACCATTCCCCTTTGCTGTTTCCTAATAGGATAAACAAGTATAATACTCTACAATTACTTCATATTTACTCATACGAAAAGATAACACGTTTGAATATTTTAAAATATATTAAAAATAATATTTTGAGTGTATCCAATAAATTGCCTTTTCTATGCGCTAGAAAGACATGCATCGTATTCTGTACTGAGAGAATTTTGTGTCTGTAAATCTGTACATATTTGCAGTGCCACAAAAATACTATGCAATATCTCTCACCTGCACTGCAAATTGTTGTAAAAAGTGTTAGTTTACTTACTTGCAACAACAACAACAACTGCAGGACTAACCAATTGTCAACATCAGGAATCTTTTGGTGCAGGAAAATGTACGTAAAACAAGCAAGCGGAAAAATGCATTGAACCAAATGATTTGCTTGGACATAGACTACACACTCCAGGAATTTGAAATAACAACAATAACACCAACAAGCTCTGCATATGGCATATAACTTTTTTTCGGTTTGTCACTTCTTCATATGTGCTCTACACTCATATACACAAATATAGCCAAAAAATGTGCTGACATATTTTCAGTGCATTTCTGTTGGCAAATTGGATTTTGAGACCATTTTTATTTGTTTATTTATTATTTTTTCGAAGTGTTGCTAAAGCAATTAAATGTTAACGCTTAAGTCGGCAAGTAGCTTAGCAACGAATGTGGCAACTCTGCATACGCCACTTGCAACCTGCAGCTTATTTATGCTGTTTTTTATGCAATATCATATTAAGTGGCAATGCAGCGAGTAAACAGCTCATTAAAATTGCCAATGCACAAAAACCGCAAACAGCACATCATTAAATTGTGAGCTCAGCTTTCAGTCCGTCAGTCATTGCGTCAGTCCGTCAGGCCGTCAGTCAGTATGTGCGTCATTCAATCAGGCTCAACGCACTTGGGTAGCATCAAGGGATCAAACGGGCTAATGACCATATATAAACAGGCCATATGAGCATGAATATTTGTGCGTGTTTGTATATATATGGCCAGCATTGTTGCCCCAACTGTTTGGGGCAGCAACTTTAATCATATGAAATTATTTACATTTGCATGCCATGCGTGCCATGAAGTAGCGTAATAATAAAAGTGCTTGATTTTTATACAAAATGCAAGCGCTAATAACAACAACAACAAAAAGACCGTTAACTGCGCTGCAACCAACACATTCATATTAAGCTTATGAATTTTTGATTACGCATTTGGCAACGCCAACCAAAAATCAAAAATATCGCTCTTTTAAATAGGGTTTACCGTGGCCAGAGCGGAAAAGCGGAAGTGCCACCTCCTTGCCATTTAGCATTACGCATACGCAGCGTATGCAACTGATTGGTAGCGGTTAATATACGTGCAATCATTTTCAGCATACTATTGAATTTTAGCACTTTTCGAATGGTAATGAATGCATTCAACTTATATGTATACGTATATAAATTTGTATTGCTGTGTGTGTGTGTGCACTAGGGAGCTGATGTCGGTCTGCAAACAAATGAAAAATAATCTATCGGTATGTGCTAGTAACCCATGGTTAAGGGGAACTTTTATACCCTGTACACTTAGTTTCAAGAGTATAATAGACTGAAGCGCGTTATGCGAAGGTTGTGTGTCAGGCCAAAAATTGGTTATCCCAAAATGATTAGCTTTCACCCAGGTAGCTATTGAACCATGAGCGGTTACCCCTATAAAACCCGATATTGCTTACACGAAGTTGGATTTTCAAGCGAGGCCTTGTAATATCGCCCCTAAGCTATTTCGCGTGCAACCCTATGCGACTTGCTTCATATTAGAATGCATTCTAATATCCAGCGAGATTTTGTGCAAAGTGTTGTAAAGTGCAATTCAGTGTTGTGTTGTACATCAGTTTAGTGCTGCTATTTCCGGTGCTATACGATGCTATTTTGTATGCATACAATAACAAATTTGCGCGCCAGAACGCACTTGTACAAATAGCAGCACCGTTGGATGCGTGATTGCCACTATAGGAGCGGCATATCGGCGGACGAGCGCTGCAAGCCAAAATAGTTCCCGAAATTTTTTTGGAGGCAGCATACAAAAATTAAAGAGTCAATTTCGAATTGTAATGTAAGTACATTAAACTACACTTTTGCTTTTTACTATATTACTTATATCATTTAGATGTCCGTAGAGGACGCTGCTCTCAGTAGGACCCTCATCTAAGACCAAGCGCCAAAAACCTGACAACAACGCTCAGGAGGGCGAGCCGCACCAAACAGCTATTGAAGCGTTGAAGGGTGTGAAAAGAAAAAAACCCATTTATAGTCCTCAAATTTAAGCTTTTGGACAATATTTCATTACTGAATTAAACATTATTTCAGACCAAGGAAAAAGCGAGGATCTTCGTCATATTATTTCTAATATTATATCTTTTTAACTGGCCATAACAACCCGTTACCGGGTTACGGCCTGGTGTAAAGCTCTCCTCCAGGCTTCCTAACATTATATATTATATGTATATCAAAGTACTTCGTTGTATTTAATAGCACTTATTTATTTGTGTTTCATAACGCTTTTATTAATCCAGTGTTTTAAATGGGAATTATAAGTATTGTAAAACACGTTTATCAGTGATCTATTTAAAGTCTTACTCGTTTCGTTTGTAGGCAATGTAAGAAAATTTATAATACTGAGACCTTTTCACTGTCTCGTTTGAAAATATCGCTTCGTGTAACATGAGCCTTAGATTATAAGAGCGTGAAAAAGATAGGATAAAGGATAAAGATGCGCAGTTTGTCTACTTATGTTGATAATCCATTCCGATATAAAAAAAATTAAGCGGATTGCACCAAACCCAGACGATACTCCATCAGCTGGTGTGCGTGAGCTGATTATGCAATATCGTCGTGGAACATACCGCGAGATTGAGTCATCGCTCGCCAATAGTTCCACCTGTTCAATTCAACTTTGCATTAATATTTGGCCGTCAGCCACGTTCGCGCACAGTGCGAAAAACTACAGTCAGATTGCTTCAGAAGTCGTTTATAAGATTGCTACAGAAGACGAATCGTGGAAAATAAGTTGCCTGATTCTTCTCAAAGACCGGAAAAGTAGGTATCATTCCGTTAGAGAAATGTAGCAAGCTAAATTCAGAATGGTTTAGAATCATAGTTTTGCCTCAAGTTTTTGGGAGAACTAAGTCTAGTACGCAGATACTCGAAAGTATTTCACTGTTAAATACAAAAAATAGCATACTTTTATTTCCACGGTACTTAGCAACAAACAAAGTACACAGCCTGCCATTTTGAAATTTGCCACCTGTTATAATAATAGTTGACATATGTAGTTTAACATATTCAACATCTGAAATTTGCCACCTGTTATAATAATAGTTGACATATGTAGTTTAACATATTCAACATCTGTATTATATGTTTGTCAATTTGAAGTCACTAAACATGGAGCAAAAATATATCAAACATCTAAAAAGTTTTAAGCAACATATGGATGCAATGGCAATATGAATTGCTTGGATTGGCAAAACAGGGTGACCGTACTATTTTGCTCTCTCTTTTGGTAATCTGATCGACCCATGTAATTACGATTCGCTCGACAACACTATATTACAGATTTCGTTGTAAATAATTTCGCGTTTCTCCGTACTAGGCTTCAGGAAACACCAACTGACAATACGAGTTTTCACACATTGACTCGCCCAATAGGGGCCCCCCATGATTTTTGCAACCGATTGATGCGTTCAAAACAATGGTTTTTTAGCTATATCATTGGAAATAGGAAAAGTGTTTCGAAATTTAGATCAAGCGTGCGCAAAAGGGTAAAAGGGTACTGAAGGGCTCTTCAGTAGAAATGAAAACGCCAAAATGTGTTCTGTAAACTTTAAAAAATATCTTAATCCTAATTTAAAAGCAGCAGAATCTTTAAAGGCAAGACTTCTGGTAACGAACACGAGCGCCAGGACCAACGAATTTCTTGGGCTCGCAGCGACGCGTCGCGACGGGGACTGCAAAGCAGTCCGTATTGAACCAGAAGGTCCTTGATTTCCTTCTTTGATTGACTTACCACCACCATTGACGCGAACACTACTGTCAATGCCGTCGTAGTTGCAGTAGGCAACAGCGGTGGCAGCTTTCTTGACTCACACAGCTGGGTTCCCTGCGCTTTTGATGCATTTTGCTCTGCGATTTGGCTAGAAAAAGGAAAGGTATATAAGATAACCCTTATGAGTCAGCTATTGGTCTTGGTACAAGTTTTCTTGTTTCATCGATTAACTGTATCCTAAGTATGGCTTTGTTTAAGTGTTAAACTTGGGTTGGATGTTTAGTAGAAGTCTGTAATTTTATATTATTTTTGTCGAATAAGTATTCAAAAGACTGGTAACGGTTTCATTCGGATTTCAAAAGTGTATTTATTTATATTTAAAAGGAGAGCTTATATATTATATACAGTTCAGACGAACATTGGACAATGTTAGAAAATCCTATTCAATTAGAGAATCTCTTCAGTTTTGCTTGAATAAAAATAGTTAACAATTTCTGATAATATCACTCAGAGTTCGTACTTTCTCATATTTACTAATGCTTCTTTTTTTTATCCTTAACCTGTCGAGCATTTTTCAACTTGCTCCAGATCTTGCACATCACGTAGAATACCATTCCCAAGGAAAACAATACACTGATCAATAATGTGCCCAATACATCCAAATTGTGATAGGCTAAAAAGCTTAAATCCTGTGCAGCCATGCGCATATGGCCCGCACCCTTGTGTCTTAGTACATATTCCGTCCACCAAATGGCCTTCTCCAAAGGCCGCATGGGCTGATCGTGATAACGTGCTGATATTTGCTTAGCCATTTCCGCAAAACTGGGCTCGTTGACGATACGCACAATGCTGGATTTCAGTTGTTCGGCTTCCATGTTTTTAAAATTTAAGCCCAGGCCAAAGCCAACACGCCTTGCACGCTCTATATTAAGAAACTGGTCATAGAAGACTGGCAGGCCCAGCACAGGTTTGCCATGATAGATGCTCTCCATAGTGCTGAGCAGGCCGCCATGGGTGATGAATAGCTTTACCTTAGAATGTGCCAATATATCGCTCTGTGGAAACCATTTACTAATGAAGACATTAGACGGTTTGCCCGGCAGCTGATCATCCTCGAACTTCCATAAAACACGCTGTGGCAGGCTGGCAAAGACTTGCAGCAGCATTGCGCGCAGCTCTGGTGCAAAATCCTTGCTCTTGACATTGGAGCCCATGGAGAAATAGATGACACCTGCTTCCCCGGCACCCTGTATGAAGGCTTCCATCTCCTTGGGCAGTGGCTTGGGATTATTAGCTATATGCAAGCCACCAACCTCAATCATATTGGGCACATAGGGCCGCGGATAGCTGATGGAAAAGTGCTGATTTAGCAACACTAGCGAAAGGTTTTTACGTATTTCGCTCAACGGCAGCTGGGCACGTGGAAAGTATTGCTTATAGAGCTCCACGTGCTCGGGCAGCTGCACCAGATGACAGTTGAGCCAAGCGACTGAAGTCTCTATAAAGTTATGCAGCCGCTCCCAGTAAGTCATGCGATCGCTATAGCTGCCAGTTACGAGCGGCACGTAAGAAAGCGGTGATGTGTTGCCAACCAGCTCATCAATATTGTAATCCGTGCCAAAGGTAGATAAGCCTATCATTGGCGCATTAAAATGCTGTCCAAAGGCGTACAATGCATCTGTGCGTAACGCTTCGAAGATGATTAAGTCGAACTGGGCGTGTCCCTTAAACAGCTCACGCTGCACTTGCTCATTGCTTAACACACTCTTCGTGACATCCGTAAAAAAACCATTGACAAAAGTGTTCTCTTGCCACATATTGCGCGGAAGCTGTATATCTTTGATGAGCTCTGCGGCATATAGATAACATTTAGTTACAGTATTCAACAGTCCAACTCACTGTTACTTACTATTATAGTTCTCATGTACCTCTATTACCGGAATATCGCGAAAATTCTGCACTGGCGTCTTTTGGGGAAAGGCATTAATTGAAGTTACTTGATGACCGCGCTCTGCCAGTGCCTTCAAGTAGGGCAAGACATTGATATACTGTGAAGGACCCGGAAACGGAAATATGGCCAATATACGCGCACACTTCAGGCCAGCTGGCAGTGTCAGACACAAGAGCAACAAGCACAGACGGGACTGCATCTTGGCTACAACTAATCCAAACGAGCTGTGACACTCAACTGATCCGCAACGTTTTCCGGCATTTTATTATCATCTAGACTTCGCTCAATTCATTTGATAGACGCGCATGCAATCTCAATTTGTAGAATGAAATTAAGTGTATGTAACCGCATGCTGTGCACGCTGTTATCTGGTACTTAATTTGGATTATTTCAACAACAAACATTTGACTGATGTCTGGAAGCTTTACAACTTGGGTATAATGTTTGTAGTTTGTAGAAATATGCCCCTACTCACTTTCCTCGCCAACCCACATGCTCCTCTCTTAGTAGAGTATATTTCTCTTCCCGATCACCTTCCTTTTCCCCCTTTTCTTCTTCTTCTTCCTCTTCCTGTTCCCTTTCTTCTCTATCTTCCTCCACCTCCTTTTCCTCCTCCTTATTCCAATAGATATAAGATGAGAAAGCGCGATTCACGAAATATTTGAGATTTGGTTTTTAACGATTTTCACGATTTCCTGACGCACTGTGAATAAGATGGCCAACGAAGCCCGTTTGTTTTTAGATTTTTCTTATTTATTTAAGCAAATAAATCAATATGAGAAAAGAAAAAGTTTTAAAATATTGGTCTTATTTATTCGACCCCCCCAGACGCTATTAGCTGTTCTTCTACAACTTACATCGAAATATAAGCAACTTCTCGAAAAACAACTTAAACGGAAAGTGTGCCTAATCTTCGATTAAACTATCGTTTCCCCCTTTTAAATTGTTATTACATTGTTAAACAATTTAACAAGTAATTTATTTGTGTTCTTAATGATAACAAAAAACGTTTTTTTTTTATTGTGTCGTGTGTGCGAAATGATAAAATAATAGTTCCGATAATGATGATTCGACAAATTTTATTGTGACTTTAGCTTGGGCTCTAAGTTGCCCCGCCTACGTCTGGCACAGAGCCAGCGAATTGCCTTTGTCATTATGGCCAATGCAAAGAGTGCTATCAATAGAACTAGCAGGGCAGCTGCAGTAATCACAGTCCAGGTATCTAGACCATGTAGAGCCAAGAAGCTCAAATCTCGCGAAGCTGCTCTCATATGCAGTGCGCCTTTGTGACGTAGCACATATTCCGTCCACCAGATGGCGCGCTCCAAAGGCGGCTCCTTTTGATCACGATATAATTTGGACTTGAGCTGCGCTGCCTGCGCATATTTGGGCTTCTCCAAGAGCTCTAAGATCTGTTCACTTAGCGTTGTCACATTCATGGTCCACAAGTCCAGTCCCAGACCATAGCCCGCCTGCTTGGCGCGCTGAACATTCAAATGCTGATCATAATAAAACGGCAATCCCAGCATGGGCTTGCCATAGAAAATCGTCTCAATGGTGCTTAACAAACCACCATGTGTTATGAACAACTTGACCTTATCGTGCGCCAAAAGATCCGGCTGTGGAAACCATTTGCTTATCAAAACATTTTTCGGCTTATTGGGCAGCTCATCCATCTCGAACTTCCAGAGTACGCGCTGCGGTAAGCTGCCAAAGGTTTCCAGCAATATATTACGCGTGAGCTCGGGCAGATCTGCACTCTTGATATTAGAGCCCATGGAGAAGTATATGACACCATGTTTGGCCTGTTCCACAAACTGCACCAGCTCAGCGGGCAACGGTTGAGGCTCGCGTTGCTGCTGCAAATGCATGCCGCCCACTTCAATCATATTCGGCAGATAAGGTCGCGCATGGCTTAGTGTAAAGTGCTGACCCAGCAGCATCAGCGAGAAGCTGTCCATGACCTCATACAAATCCAGTTTGGCATTGGGAAAATATTGCCTATACAGCTGTAACTGTGTTGGCATATGCACCAGGCGCTTGTGCAGCCACAAAATGCTAGCATCCCATAGATTCCACAAACGTTCCTCGAAATTCATATGCTCCGTTCGCGAAGATTGTAGCATGGGATTGTAGGATAACGGTGAAATGTTACCCATTAGCTCATCTATATGACGATCTGTACCGTAGGAGGAAATGCCTATGGTTACAGCTTTAAAATGCTGTCCCAAGCCAAATAGTGCTTCATTCTGCACAGTCTCCATGATGAGCAGATCGAAAGTGTCGCCACTTTTTAGAAGTTCTTGCACTTGATCATTGTCCAAGATGTTAACCGATAACAAGTTAAGGAACATTGTAGTCAAGTCTAACACCTTCCATTGACTGGCCGATGCATCGTAACCCGATTGGGAGTACGCTATTGAAAAAAGAAACAAACAAAAGTGGATAACAAACATACTTTAACTTGGAAAAATTAATCTCAAAAAATTTTGTATGTTTAATATTCCTAAACTCAGATAATCGAAGAATAACGCTTCATTATATAAAATTCTGCCCAAAAACAATTTTAGTACCCTTTGACCTTGAATATTTCTAGTAGATTTTTGAAAAAGTTGACACAACTTACAGAATGCCGAAACGAAGGCTTATGCATGTTTTCAGTACACTATCTTTCATTTCTAGGTTAACTGTTTACTTATCAAAATGTCGGGTTCTTCAGTAGTTACTTTTCGTATATATATGAGAAAGCTGTCACAATTGGTACCAACATCAGTAACTGGACTTAGTATGAAGAAGAATGTGAGCAAGAGGAAGAAGAAGAAGAAGAGGAAAAGGAGCAGCAGAATGAGAATAGTAAGCTAAGCTGGGGAAGCAGAAAACGAAGGGCAAAGCGAAGAGGACCAGGAATGGGAACGGGAAGAAGAATATGATCTACCTCGAGTGTGGGTTGGCGAGGGCAGCGAGCAGGGGGAGGTGCCCCCTATTTATAATAAACTTTAGGTTTTGCATTTTACTTCACCAATTTCGGCTAGTCCCAGCGAATTGAGCATTGACAGTCATATTTACGAACTTTTTGAATTTTATTTGAAACCGTATTGATTGCGTTAAAATCTAAACAAAAAGTCAGAAATAAGGTTTTTTATAGATTTGTTCTCGAGATTCTATACGAATCGATGTAGTTTCGATGAAACACAAATTAATGCAGAGTATTTCATAGTCAATATTTCCCGGTTAACTCTGCTTAATCATTAAAATAATTAAGATTTAGCAACAAACTGTTCAAAGAACACATACATATCTTCGTTTCTTGTTTATAACTTGTATTTTTTTTGTAACTTTTATAAAATTTTTATAGTTTTTTGAGTTCTAATAAAAGTTATTCAAGAATTTGTGAGATAAAGCGCACCAACTGATATTATATGCTTATCGCAAAGTGCCAAGTGAGTGTGTTTTTACCTGCCATAAGCTCATGTATTTTAGTAGCTCCAATAACACGGAAATTCGGTTCCACTGTCTTACTGCCAAAGGTGTTAATGACCGTGACATTGTGTCCTCGCTTTGACAGCTCCTTCAGATAACTCTCCGCAAATATGTACTGGGACTTTCCAGTAAATGGAAAGACAGCCAATATCTTGGCAGCTTCACTGCCGCCAATCAGACACAGCAAAGCGACAGCCACCAAATAGGGTATCAGCCTCATAATATAAAACCAAAGCTCACCAATGCTGAGCGACAACTAAAGGTTCGCAAACAGTTTGCGTCCAATTGATACGCTCTTGGTAACCATAGTTCTCCCAAGCTTTTAAAAAAATAAACGATTAGACGATTTGTATGTGAAAAAGTGTACAAGGTCGCTATAATATAGTATATTTAATGAAACCCGCACTGGAGCGTGTCGGCCGATGACTTATTCCCGTTGTTTAACTTTTATACACTTTTGTTTTTATTTTATTATATTGTTTGGGTTTTTATTTATAGCGCACATTTCCTATGACTGCGTCTTTGTGGCGTCACTGTTTGCGTTTTGTTTACTAATTATACCCTGTACACAAAGTGTAAAAGGGTATTATAGGTTTGTGCAATGTATGTAACAGGCAGAAGGAAGCGTGGCAGCCCATTCCATGGTCAAAAATGGTAAGGAGCAATAGTCGAGTCGATATAGACATGTCCGTCTTTCCGTCCTTCCGTATGAACGTCGAGATATCAGACTCTATAAAAGGTAGAGGCACAAAAATTTACCAAAAGCTGCGCATTTACACCGAAAAGATGAAGTTTGCCGAATCAAGTCGATTTCTTGCCCCCTTTCCCCGTGACAGATTTCGTGGTTTTCAACCTATCATCTCGAAACAGAGGTGTAAGTCGTGTGCATCTATGTTTCATATATATTATATATATTATATTATTATATATTTCATATATTGATTTGGAAATTGTCACAGACATTTATAAATGTATTTTTGATCTATGTTACAAAATTCAACGATATTGACCCAAGAATACTGGAGATAAGGGCATAAAAGTAATTTTTGCCACCACTTCCCAATAGAAAAACTTTACAATTGGAACTTCCCAATAGGAAAATGTCATATTGAACTTGTATAAGGAGACATAAAACAAATTACTTTCGTTCCCATTTTACCGTATGCTGGATGTAGTGCTTATGGGAAAAAAAGTGTACAGGGTATTCCACCGTCCCGACTGTCTGCATGACATTTTTTTTGTTAGTTGTTAGCTAAAGAGAGAGCGACAACAGCAGCGTTGTCAACGGCAACGCCTCTCACGCACTCATTCTCTCAATCAAACAAACAAGTTTCTCTCCCACCGCCGCCGGTCACTTCATAACGTCTCTATACTTATCGTAATACATAGTATAAACCCGATTAATTGAGCGTGAACTCAACGCTTTTGTGTATGCTGCAAATTGCAAGCTCTTTGTATCTCATGCCCTACAGTGAGGCTATTGATGATTCTATAAAGTTTAAGCTTGATAGATTTTGCTTGGTAGTAAGTTGCTTGAAAGCATGATGAATGACGTCATTACAAACTTAATAATGTTCAAAATGTAAGAAAAGCATAAATAGAATATTGTATTTTAATATCAATTTAAATTAACATAATAAGCAGCTGCAAGCCATTGAAGGGTAAGATTATAAGTTTATATATACATATATTAGTTATCAAATTTTATCAATAAAATACAATGAACATGGCAGGATTTGCTTTGCTCTAATGATTAGTATAATTATTAAATATAAGTGCTATTTTATGGTATTAATTTCTATCTTAAATATAGTACTATGATATACTGATAAAGGCGTCAACAAATTTACTGTGTTTATTGTATCAGAAGAAATGTAATCACAAATTCACAGATATCGTCTTCTAATCATTCATTTAATAAATCAAAACAAATAAATTTCATTATTCTATACTTAGAATATAGTATAAAATTAATGAATAACTTTTTTTTAGGGGGCTCCGCCTTCTGGTCGCTCTGCTTGACCCCTTGCCCCTCTCGAGGTAGAACAAATTCCCTTCACATTCCCTTTTGCGTTCCTCTTGCTTCTCTTTCTCTCTCTTCCGCATACTAGGTCCAGCTGTAGATATTGGTACAATATCTTGCTATCCTCTTCCTCATCCTCTTCGTCATCATCCTCCTCGTCTTCTTCCTCATCCTCTACCTATTGGTAGGTGTTGCCAGTTTATCGCTTTTTCATTATGGTTTATATTTCAACCATAAACAGTCGTTGATCTTCAAGCCTAGTACGCAGCAAGCTAAAATATTTTTACACGAAATACGCAATATATTCCTGTTGTGGTGGATTGTAAATAAAAAAAAGGGTGGCCATATAGCTGAAAAAAGGAAAAATCACATGGTAACCCTGTTTGGTCAGCTGATTTATGTTAGTTGTGTTTATTCTGATTGTCATCTTATTCAGCGCCTACATAGCATTTACATATGCGCATCGTATGCGTCGGCTGCTGCGCTATTCGATCGCACTCTCCCAATTTCGTTTTGCATTTGGGCAAATGATCTACTATAATATAGTCTTTTGCTTGATTAATGCAATTACTCACTCGCCTTTAACTGACCGGTGGACGCACCTTAACATTCACGCATAATACATCATAAAACACAACACATAAACAACAAAAATAGAATTAAACAAACACAATTATTTTTATAAATGCCATTTTTAATAAATATGTAGTGCTAATAAAAAATCTTGTTAGGCCAACAAGTCGCCATTAAAACTATGTACCCTTCTTTTGGTTTGGCGTATCATTTTAATATAATTTATAATTGTGTGTGCACTTCTCAGTATACATATATAGACGAATTACGAAACGCGTTAGTCTTTCGTCACGAACCCAGCTGTTTATGAGTTCCACAAATGTCCCACAAACACTGTTAAGTTGGCAGCACTCATTATAAAAGTTGGCAGCGCAGTTTGCAGTGCTGCCTACCAAAGAATGAAATTTCGACATGAAAAATTCCTAATCAGTTTTTTTTTTATATGAAGTTTGGCAGCACAAAATAAATTCCATTCAACTGCGTACTAGGCTTCAACTAAGATCTTTCAAAAAATTGCACTCCAATCGGTAGAGCCGTTTTCGTTTAGAATGGATTCAGACATACATACAGACAGACATTGATTTTTAGTGTATGCTGAGTGGGACTCAAGTAATGTCACATAAGTACAACATAATTCGGTTTATTTAATGTGATTTTAGATAATAATAGAGCATGTTTATGTATATAAAAGGTTTTTATTGTTTAGCTACCGTTAAATTGTTACCTTTGATTTTTTTTATCTATGCAGTTTATGACGAACGCTTAATATGAGCGAAAGTATCGAATACTAAACAACACACAAAAGAATATTGAAAAATCTATTTCATATGACGTATTTTGACTCAATGATAACAAACATCAATTTTGATGTGAGACATTGAAGGTCACGCCGTCACAAAAATCTGTTACCACGCTCAGCACGGATAATAAAGTGGAATCCTTGGCTGTTACATTGACTCTACTTTCTGAAAATCGACCATTTCCAAGCGTTTATTTGTTCTTACCCAAATTTGCCTACAAATGAGTCGGTCTAACAGAGACAGCAACACAAGTAGCCTCACACGTACACTGTTTTTAGATTTTTGAAAGCTGCAATATTCCACTTGCACGCTCGGATTAGATCGATATCCATCAATATACCAGGTGAGTATAACGCTCGGATGTTTTTACGCTTGTACGTGCGGTGTGCTTAGCTGTGCAGTGAGAGCGAAAAGAAGAGACTGAATGATTATATCACATATTGATAGAGTCGATACTGGGGACGCCAAACACAGAAGCAATACTCAAGATTAGGACGGATGAGAGCATTGTAAAGAATTTGGGTTGTATACGGGTCATTAAACTCTTTGGAACAACGTTTAACAAATGCGAGAACCCCTCTAGCTTTGTAAACAATATTGCCAATGTGCTTATCAAATTGAGATTGATCACAAGCAGTGGAAATACGTTCAAGAATGAAGGAACGAGTAACTAACAATTTGAGGATTATTCCGATAAAAAGCCATAACATAATGCTTATGAGGTAAATTTTATCTGATTAAACTTAGCACAATCCAGAGCTATATATTCAGATATATATATTCTCGAAACTTTTTAGCTCATTTGTTACACTGACAAACTTATATAATGTTCAGGTTCTATTTAACAAAGAGGTAAATTCTATTACAATAGATAATACATTATTTTATGAACATATTTTTTAACAAAAAGCACTAAAGATAAGATAAAATAAAAATGTAATATTTAGTAATCAGTAATTAAGTTACTCTATTAAGTGAAAGCTATTCGACAATTCATTTACGAACTACATAAATATACCTAATATATACATACACTAACTTTTAACTTAATGCCTAGTGAGACGCCTTTTAAAGATCAAACAAGACTTGAGCTTGTAAGCTACAAAGACTACAAAAGCCAAAATGAAGACAAGGCGTCCAACTACCATCACTACCTTATCGATACTATAGTAGTCCAGGAACTTTATGCTAGAGGCTGGCACGCGCATATGAGGCGCGCCATTGTAGCGTATTACATACTCCGTCCAATAGACAGCTGCATCTAGAGGTTGCACAAGACGATCCCGAAACCGCTTCGATACGGCTAATGCGTTTTGTGCATAATGCGGCTCCATCAATAATTGCCGCAGAGCTTGAACCAATGTGTACTTAGTCAATGCCATTAAGTCCACAGTGACTGCTGCATGCGCCTCCACTAAACAGTCTAAATTTCGAAACTGATTGAAAAATAGTGGGAGACCCAGAACGGGTTTGGCATAGTGAACCGCCTCAATAACGCTCAACATGCCGCCATGGGAAACAAATAACTTGACATTGGGATGTGCCAGTATGGCCTGTTGTGGTAGCCAAGTGCCGATATAGATCTTGGCGCTAAGATTAAGCATGGGCCTGCCCTCATACTTCCAGATAATGCGTTGGGGCAGGGCCTCAAAAACTTCCAAAAGCAATGCTGTTGTATTCGCTGGTAAATCTTTACTCTGCACTTCCCAACCCAACGCAAAATAAATTACTCCATGCTGTGAATGTTCTATAAACTGTTTCAAATCTGCTGGCAACTTAGCTGTCTGCTGCGGCACATGTAACCCGGCTACATCCACTAGACCTGGAACATTGGGTCGCGCTCTGCACAGACTGAAATGCTGATTCAGTAAAATCAACGAAAAGCTTTGCATAATCTCATCGAAGGACTGCCTGACATGTGGAAAGAACTGTTCAAACATTTGACGTAGCTGTGGCCAAAACAGCAGATTCATCATAAGCCATTCCTCGGATATGTGTGCCCAGTTATACAACTTCTGCAGCATCGTGCCACCACGAGTAAAGCCCAAAGGCAGCATGGGCTCAAATATGGAGTTTACTGTGTAGCCCACCAATTCATCAAAGATCCAATCAGAGCCGCACGTGGCCAGGCCCATTAGAGAGGCATTAAAGTGTGCTGCAAAGCCAAATATTGCATATGTGGTGGAAGGCTCCACGACGACCAAGTCATAGCTGGCATTGGACTGCATAAGCTCTTGGACCTCTTCGTTTTGTAATACATTAAGCGAAATTCTTAGCAAAAGACTTCGATATCTATAAATACCGCTCCATTTGCTAGCCGTAGGGGTCAAGTCCTGACTATAGAATTCTGTTAAACAAGAAATGACTTAAAGATTTGGGTAGCTTAGAATTTTAGCAGCAGGCTAAGTTACCTTCCGAAGCATTGTATGTATCCTGAATATGTATGTAATGTACAGTCTCCAAAGCATCGCACTGGGGATACGAGTGTAGGAGAGTCAGCTCATGTCCTCGATCTGCTAGTGCTCTTAAATAAGGCGCCACAAATACACACTGAGAAGGTGCATCGTAGGGAAATACCAACAAAATCTTAGCAGTCTCTATGCTAATCAAAGATTGACAAATCCATGCCCAAGAAAGACCAACAGCAAGCTGCCTTCCGAGCATTGTACTAATCGGTTAGAAGCTTGTCAATTTACTGAGTCAAAAGCATACCAAACAAACGTGTTGGCCATCAATTTGTGTGAGCTTTCTGATAAGATTACCAATAGACGAGGTTGGTCTAACAGTTAGAGGAAAGTTACTGCTAAAACTTCACCATTGAAAGATACCCAACGGAACTTTGTAAATTTAGTTAAATTTGTCAACGATAAGTTACTTGGCTAAGAAATCGCAAAGTTTTGCAAAATTTTTAGTGAAAATCTAAATAATAAGTAGTTAAATGATATAGGTACATAAAAATATAAAAATATTGTGTGTACCTTCACAGGAACACTCGACGCCAATTAGCTATGGAGTATCCAATGTATGGTGAGCTTTTTAGTTTAAAGGATGTCTTTAGCTGAACTCCAAGGAAAGTTCTACGAACGGTTTTGGTGAACGTTTTCCAGTTATTCCATGTTGGAGATACGCCAAAAGTCATAATTAAAAATTCTATAGCTTTCGGTTGAGAAAAAATAAAAATGATAAACAAGAGACTCTACAAATGACATCTTCATTATCTTGTGTCTTTCGGTCTTGACGTCTTTTTCGAGAATCCCAAACTATTTAACATTTTTAAAAAGTACTTGATCACAAATTTGCACATATAGTTGTATGTATCATATTTCTCTTTGCACAGCAAAATCAACTTGATTAATGGCAAATGGTTCATTAACATCATCATGATCTGCCCTCTTTTCAAAAGTAAATCGCTTCAAGAACTTTTGTTCACAAATAACTAGCTCCAAAAACAACTAACTCAAATGTAACTGCTTCACAATTAAATTTTTTTAAAGGGCAATATTTCCGAGAATCTAGTTTGAGGTTAATAAATGTTTGGTCGATTGCTCGTAGTGAATGAATCTTAAATCTTTTAAGTTACTAAAGTTAATTATGCAAGTTAACAATTTTGAAGTTTCAGTACTGAAATATAGACAAATGTAACCAAAAAAAAATATATATCTTTTAATACTTTAATAGATAATTTCACCAGAAGCCCCGGCTAAAAGCTCCCACATGTACTACTGGAAATAGAAAACATTTCAATCTATATTGTATAAAGATTCCAATACATACTATTATGGCTAGACGACTAACTATTAAATATAAACAGCCGTGTCCATGGGATGCATAGGTCTATCTTGAAAACGCTTTGATAGCTCCAAGGCATTTTGGCCAAAAGAGGGCTGTTGCAGTAGCTTTTCAAATGCTTCAGAAAGTGCAGCTTTGGTCATAGAGTTCAACTCAAGCATCAAGCCTACACCGCCCTCTATTAAGCAGTCCGAATTTCGGAAATGATCGAAATAGGTGGGTAGACCCAGCACGGGCTTTCCATAATAAACCGTCTCAATAACGCTCAGCATGCCGCCGTGAGTAACAAAAGGCTTGACATTCGGATGTGCCAATGTAGCCTGTTGCGGCAATCAAGGACTCGTATAGATAGCTGAACTGAGATTGGTTAACGGCTTGCCTTCATATTTCCATATAACGCTTTGAGGCAGTGCCTCAAATATATCCACAAGCCAGGCTATGGTTTAAGCGGGCAAATCCTTGCTCTGCACTTCCCAGCCTAAAGAGAAATAGATGACCCCATGCACTGATTGTTCAATAAACTGTGCCAAATCTGTGGGCAAAGCATTTGGATGCTTTGATATATAAAACCGGCTACATCCCATAAACTCGGCGCATTGGGTCGTGCTCTGCACAGAGTAAAATTCTGATTCAGCAAAATCATCTTCTCACATGTGGAAAGTGTTCTCTAAAAAGCTAATGCAGCGTTGGCCAATACATCAAACTCATGACCAGCCATTCCTCAGAGACGTGGGCCAAATGTGTAGCTGATCTGAAAGCGTTGTGCCTTGCCTGAAGCCAAAAGGCACCATGGGTTCCAATACAAGGTTGCCTGTATAGCCTATATCCAATCAGAGCCGCATGTGGCCAGACCCATCAGCGACGCATTAAAATGCTCATCAAAGCCGTAAAGCGCATTTGTTAGAGTTGGCTCCGTTACCAAAAAGTCGTAGGTGGTATTGGTCAGCATGAGTTCCTTAACCTCCTCATTCCGTAAGATATTCAGCGATGATTTAATCATATATGTGCGATAGGAATAAAGACCGCTCCATTTATTAGTCGTCGTTGTTAGGTATTCTGTGTAGAAATCTATTATTTTGAACAAAAATTAAATTAATCATTAGCTATTTGACTTATTTGGCTTAACTGGCCAAGCATTGTGTGTATCCCGAATATGTATATAATGTATCCCTGGAACCGCATCTTTCTGAGCATAGGCATGGATAATATTCAGCTCATGACTACGCTCAGAGAGTGCTCGTACATAAGGAGTATGCAATATATTCTGCGATGGCGAATCAAATGGAAATATCATCAAAATCCTGGCGGACTCTATTCCCACCAAAAATTTACGAAACCATGTGCACAGAAGGCTAAGTGCGAACTGTTTGCTAAGCATTGTACTAGCCCCAGAAAACTTTGCTAAACAACTGACAGTCCATAAGTCATATAAGTGTGTGGGCCATTAATTTGTTTACACTTTCCGATAAGATTAAAAACTGATAGAGTAAGCGTATTCTTATTTATTGTATTTACTTCGTCGGGGAAATATTGCCAACCGACATAAACTTTTAGAAATCGAAGATTTTGACAACTACATATTTAGTATCCACACTCTTACTTTAAGAATTAGCAAAAACGAATACTTCTTAAAATAACATACCGGCCTAAAACCATATTTCAGATCATATACATACATGTAGTAACTAGCAGAACCAATAGATATTAGTGACACTTAACGACTTACTACCATAAATATCTTAGCTTAACCAATATCTTTATATTAGGAGGATGCACTCCTATTTGATCTGCTCCTTTACGTTGCAACGCATACTCCGTCCAATAAACAACTGTATCCAAAGGAGGCATAGTCCGGTCCGAAACGCACTGATAACTCCAAGGCATGAAGATCTCTAAACTTCTTCTTTACTATAACAACCCGTTTCTGGATTACGGCCTAATCTAGAGCACTTTTCAGGCGCCACTTTTTGCGCGTGCCTTCCATAATTGGTGAAGGTAAGGATTGGTTAGTTAGTATGCTCTCTTTTGACGGCAAAAGTTTTTTTCCATCACTGCTTTCGAGCTACTTATTCTTTCCTAAAAAATCTTCTTTTTTTAAATAGTTGCACTATAAAAGAGCTTCACATTATTTACACATCAACTTTAATTAGTCAACTTTAGGAACTTTTTAATGAAAACGTTTAGCTCCATAAAAACGTACCAATCAACCGAATATTACAATGATATCTGGCGAAATGCTTAAAATCAAGTAAAACCAAATCACTTCCATTTTTATTATTATGTATATATTTAATAAAAAGCCCTTAAGATAAGATAATATTAATTCCCTACTTGTATTGTTTAATGGTTTTGCTTACAATATTTGATAAATAAATAAACTTAACTAAAATATGGCTATTTTTATGTTCTTATTTCCAAATAAGCTATTTTAACAGCGGCAATTTCAGGCGGAGCTTGGAACTCAAAAATCGCTTACTCAGAAGCAGAGCACGCTTCAACTGGTACAATGCAAAGACTACTAGAGATACTGTTACCGCTAGACGACTCACTACCATAAAGATTTTGTCTATACTATAGTAGTCCAAAAACTTGATAAAAGTGGAACGCACGCGCATGTGTGGCGCTCCTTTGTAACGCAGTACATACTCTGTCCAGTAGACGGCCGTATCCAAAGGATGCATAGGCCGATCTAGAAAACGTCTTGATAAGTCCAAAGCATTTTGTTCAAAGTGAGGCTGTAGCAGGAGTTTTTTCAGAGCTTTCATAAGCGCCGGCTTAGTCAAGGAATTTAGATCTACCGACAAGGCCACATTTTCTTCCATAAGGCAATCTATATTACGAAATTGATCGTAAAACAGTGGCAACCCTAGCACGGGCTTGGCATAGTGTACTGCCTCTATAACGCTCAGCATGCCGCCGTGGGTAGCAAATAGCTTGACATTGGGATGCGCCAGTATAGCCTGCTGTGGTAGCCAGGCGCCAATATAAATGTTGGAGCTAAGATTGGCCATGGGCTTTCCCTCATACTTCCAGATAACGCGTTGAGGCAATTTGTCGAAAACTTCTATAAGCAAGGCTCTAGTGTCTGCGGGTAAGTCCTTACTTTGCATTTCCCAGCCTAGGGCAAAATATATAACTCCCTGATGCGCTTGATCTATAAACTGCGCCAGATCTGCAGGTAATTTAGGTGTTTGCTGTGGCACATGAAAGCCGGCTACGTCCACTAGGCCCGGTGCGTTGGGCCGTGCTCTGCACAAGGCAAAATGCTGATTAAGTAGTATGAGCGAAAAGCTGTGTATGGCGTCATTGAAGCTTTGCGGCGCATTTGGAAAGTACTGCTCAAAATGCAGCTGTAACTGTGGCCAGAACATTAGTTTCATGATAAGCCATTCCTCGGAAATGTGTGCCCAGTTATATAGACGATCGAACAATGTTAGACCACGCTTGTAGCCGAAGGGCACAATGGGATCGAAGACAGAGTTGCCGGTATAGCCCACCAGCTCATCAAAGGTCCAATCAGAGCCACATGTTGCCAGTCCCATAAGTGTGGCATTGAAATGTGCCGCAAAGCCATAGAGCGCATTTGTAGTGGAGGGCTCCACCACCATCAAGTCATAGCTGGCATTGGAGTGCATAAGTTGTTGCACCGCTCGATTTCGCAATATATTTAGCGAAATTTTTATCATAAAAGTGCGAAATAAGTTGAGACCGCTCCATTGGCTCATTGCTGATGTTATTAACTCGGGAGGGATCTCGTCTATTTAATATGTAAGAAGATTTTTAGACTTCGTGTGATTTGGCAATAACATATCGACGGCAACTTACATTCTGTGGCCTTGTGTGTATCCGCAATGTGTATATAATGTATTCCCTGCACGGCATCGCACTGCGGATAGGCATGGATCACAGTCAGTTCGTGGTGACGGTCTGCCAAAGCCCTCAAATATGGCGTTGCAAATATACACTGCGAAGGCGAATCAAAGGGAAATACAACCAAGATCCTGGCAGCCTCCGTGCTTAGCCAAGTCCATAAAAAACAAACTGCTAACTGCTTTATCCGCATGGTACCGGCCAACAAAAAGCTTTTAGACCAACTGAGCGCAAGTGTTTTGGCCTACAAATTATTTGAGTTGACTGATAAGATTAGTAATTGATAGTGGTAATGACAGCGGCTGTTGCCACTAGAAGCTCAATATCTGAGTTGCCATTAGAACCTCAACATGTGAGGATGCCAGGCGGCATGTTGTGGCGCCTTAGCTGTGCTTTGTTAGTGCTAGATCTGTGCTTTCAGTTTGCTCAAACTGCACAAATATTGGCCGTTTTAACATATACCTTTGAGACGCCTTATTTGCTGGTAAATCCCTATCTACAGGCACTACTGGATAAGGGCCACAATTTGACGGTGATAAGTTCAGTGAAGTTCGTAGCTGAGCTGAAAGGCATACGTCATATACGCGTACAAGCCTTGGACAAACTTATAGAAGGTAACATTTGATAACCTCTTTCTTTACATCTCTCATATCTTCCAACTTGCACACAGATATTCCTGTTAATTTTGATTATGAGGCTCCGCTTAGCAAATGGGAAGAGGCTGCTTTAGTTTCAGATTTCTTTTACAATATTTCCAAGGTCATACTAAAACATGATGATGTCCAAGCACTGCTACACAACAAGACGCAACACTTTGATATGGTCTTACTAGAAGCGTTGCACACGGATGCACTTTACGGTTTAGCCCAGCATTTTGACGCTGCACTTGTGGGCATAGCCGCCTTTGGTGGATCCTGGAATCTAGACTTTTTAGCTGGTAACTCAGCGCCTAGCGTGTATGAGCCCATGTCACCCATGGGCTACACACATGGACCCACTATGCGGGAAAAGTTAAGAACTTGGCTGTACATAACAGAGGAATGGCTGCTAGAACGTTGGGTATATTTGCCGCCTCAGTTGCAGCTTTTCAAGCAACACTTTAACTTCCCGGACGGCTGTCTCTATGAACTCCGGCGGAAGTTTTCGCTGATATTGATGAATCAACATTTTAGTTTGGGACGTGCTAGATCTAATGCGCCTAATCTTGTGGAAGTTGCAGGCATGCATTTGCCGAGAAAAGCGACAGCCATAGATGAGCAGCTTCAGCAGTTTTTAGACGAAGCACAAGATGGCGTCATACTTTTTTCTATGGGCGGAAAACTCTTTGGCAAGTTCTTATCCAATCGCACGCTGGAGGTGCTGCTGGACGCTTTTGCCAAGATCAAGCAGCGAGTAATATTGAAGCATGAGCTGGAGACGCTACCCAATAAATCGGATAACATATACATAAGCCCCAGGCTGCCACAGCTGGAGCTGTTGGCGCATCCCAAGGTCAAACTTTTCATAAGCCATTGTGGTCTGCTGAGCATTATAGAAGCTGTTCATGTGGGAGTGCCGGTTTTGGGACTGCCGCTCTACTACGATCAGTTTGGTAATGCGGAACGCATGCAACAAGCCGGTGGTGCACTTACTCTAGATTCAAACAAGCTCTCTGTTGAGCTGCTCATACAAACTATTAACGAGCTGTTGCAGAATCCCCAATATGCGGACAGAGCACAGCAAATGTCCGAGCGTTTTCGAGATCGGCCCATGACACCGCTGCAGACAGCCGTCTGGTGGACAGAGTATGTGCTACGGCACAAGGGAGCATCACATTTGCGTATAGATGAACAGGATATATCCTTCATGCAGTACTACAATCTGGACATGCTTTCTTTGCTATATGGTCGCATAGGTCTGGCTTTTGTGATTGTAATTTGTTTATTTCGTAAATTGGCCAATATCGTTTTGGCGCCTTCCCATATAGGATTGAATGTATCATTCCTAGGCTGAGCTATCAAAGCGCGCAGCGTAACTGTGAAGCTTATCTTGAGATAATTTGCACAATAAGTTGATAACTATTAGCAAGTAAATATTTATACAATTTTATAACTGATTAAAAAAGCTATTTGCAAGAGTTCGACGACTGCACAGCGATAATATTTTGTTTTGATCGTCTAGACTAAACATGTATTTTATAGAGTATATTGCAATGACAACTATGATAAGAAACACTTGTTTTAGTTGAAATATACCGTTTTCGGTAGTTTAGGTTCCCTGATTCCTAATAAGGCATACGTTTTCTCCAGCTTTTCCAACTTTTGATAAATATTACGTAAAATTTTCGATTTCCCCACACTACATTAACCTCAACAGATATTGTCGAAACTTGAAAATTTAACTTGTTTTGTAATGTCCAATGGTCATAGTATCAAATCCGATAATGTAGTTCTAAAATCATAAAAAAGATTTATAAATTTTTTCTATAATTCCAAATCTGTACGCAAAAAGGTTTAAGTATAATTGATAGTGCCAATATTAACCTCAAAGCCTCAAAAATACAAGTCCAATTCGATTTTGTTGTTTAGTGTAATCTTTCAAAACAATTCCATTGTAGTACCAAGTACCTTTGAAAGTACGGAAAAAGTCAAACCTTTAAACATCTGTCAACATCTTTAGGACTTTTCCTGATACATAATTTTATTATTTTATCACGCTGTGATCGATGGAAGACATGCATTCTGCATGCTGGATGTTCGTAAGTTCAGAGGGGTCAATATCACCTCTGACCATTACCTCTTTGCAGCAAAGGTTCGCTACTCAACTTCTTCTAGATCCTAATAGCGCAAAGGGACTTTGAAAACATATATCCCATATATAATTGCTTTCCTACGCTCACAGCCGAGGAAGCAATTGTAAATGACCATTCACTTGTAATCGAGTGTAATCGATAACAATCAAAAACAGTCAGCGCAAATGCGACAAAAGAAGAGCTTCTCAAAGTTTGACCGATTTTATATTTTAAAATAATCTTGAAGCCTTTTTGCTGACAATCTCTACTTGACGGCTTCCACTTTTCAATTTCTAAGCCTTTTAATTTTTTATACCCTAAACTTATCATACATCTCTTACCCATCGAACAATAAGCAGCCTTTAATTGCGCATTTGCTTTACAGCCAACTTCTGCTTCTTCCTACCTCAATCGCCATTTTAAATTATTAAAACAAGAAAAAGGACAACGGCACTCCTTTCAACTGCCACGTATCTTATAATTGGAAAACTTTTTACACTTTTTGGCATTGCTATGTTGCCTATCTACAAGGCGTTATCTGTCCAAAAAAAATACCAAACCCATAAACATAACCGCGCTCATTACGCATTTTACATCAATCAGCACGTGCTCTGCATGTTTCGAACTCTTTTTTTGGCCGAAATTTTTCGAACAAAAACAACAACAGTAAAGGAAACGTCGGAATGAGTCGAACATTAAAATGCATAGCCCTAAAATGGGAAGGTAAAGAAAATGTGCGCACAATTGCGCTTACAATTGACCGAATTGGCCAAAAAATTAGAGGAAAAAATATAGAATTGGTAAGGATAAAAGTAAGGCCATAGAGTTGCGAACCATTGAAGCGTCATGCGGTTGTCTGTGTGTGAGCAGGAACCACCGCACAAACCGCAACGTCAAGGAGACAGTTAGCAGTAAAAACAAAAAATGTGACTTCAAAATGGTTACACATAAAATTCATTTTGGTTTGCTTTGAAGTTGCAAGTAATTGAAAAAATAAAATATGTATAAAATATAAGAAAGAAATTTTATTTGGTTTCAACGAAGTTACAATGCTCTTTGAGAGAATGCGTCTGATAAGAGAATTCACTTGATATGCTTTTCATCAATGGTTTCGCTGTATGATTGTTGAAGCCAATGTATACTCAATTAGGTACCGTCAGAGTCTGAAATAGTGAGATTCTGAAATAGCGAAAAAGTAAAGATAGCGTAACTTTTATGTCATAAAGCAATGCATACACATATGCATATAACATAAGAGAATGAAAAATTAAGAACCTTTATGAGTAGACATTGGTTTAAGCCAGGCATATCTATTACAACGTATGAGCCGTCTGCCGACTCAAGGCACTAATTTTGGACAATCTGACACCTCCCCCGTGTGGTGAGCGGGTGAGAGAATAGCACCTCAGTTGGTCAAAGCTTGCTGTATGAGGCGATAAACAATGACACTGCGTTCTTTCGAGACCAGTAGAGCCACCACAGGACTTAAATGGATGAAATTAGCGCGCCTTCTTCGATCATCTCAAACCGCTGCAGGTGCACAATCACACCGACAGTCGCTATCATATTAATTAATATCATCCATCGAGATCACTGCCAATAGTTCCAACAATCATTGATACAAAAGTTTTTAAAAATGGCGACATACTAACCTGACGTAAACCTTGACAATCTCTACCAAAAAATTAGTTAGTCTCCTAATCGCGATTTCACTAGAGTATTTAACAAACATTGACTTTCCGAAAGAAATGTATGTAAAACACTTCAGCTATGCTGCATGACGTTTCTTGCCTTATTTTATTAAAATTTAAAACTTAAACTCCGAATTATAGCAGTGAGACGCATTAGGGAAACGATATCTTAAATTCTAGTCTATTTACTTGGACCAAACTCAAATTTCGAAATGTTTAATCTCTTTCTGCAACATCTCTTTTCTCTTCCGGTTCCCCTTTCTATTGCTCTTCCCGTTCCTCTATCGAGGCAGAGACACCTGGAAGAGCGGCAGTCATAAGAACGAATAATAAAATATAAAGATTTTTTCAGATTTAATTAACATTTTGATTGTGACGTCATGTTTTCGGGACACCCCCTTCCCCCATCGTCACAAAAAGGCACAATTTGATGAACCTCTCCTCCCGGGGATGACATCATTTATGCCCCTAAACCACTAAGTTATTTTTTTTATAGAGTTTTGAATATTAGCGAACATTGTTTGATCTAAAAGAAATCACTTATTGGGCTTAAATTTCTTCATTTAAGTTATGTTGGGTTACAAAGATGGTCAGGATACTTTCAGTCTCACTTAGGCGCACCGTGTAGAGTCTTTTACTCCTTCCCTGCTGAAAAGATAAGCGGTTAAAGCGACGACCAACTAGGTGCTGAAATGAAGTGTGTGGGCCTAATTTTGGGCATCTCAGATAAGATGTTAAAGAAGTGCAGACCCAACTATTTGAGTCTTATTCGGTATATTCTTCGTAGGCCATTGTAAGGGCAAAACATCTTCGCCGCACAAACTCCCAGTTAAGAGAACAGAGCTCACCTATACGTGCGACAGTTTAGCATATTTTAGTAGATTATTTTTGGTTTTTGAAGTTCCAGTCCTCTCTAGTACACAAATACTATAACAGATGCCAATATCTAACAGAGAAAACGTTCCTGAACAGTTACGACTAAATGTAAAGACATCTTTCATCTTACATTTCTTTCGAACTCAAACATATCCATCAAAGAGCTTGCATAAAATATTAAATTATTGGCTCTTCAAATATCTTGCTCTCGGTTTTACAATAGCAGCGTATACTCTGTGCATCCGATCAGCAATGATTTAGTTGATATTCAATTTCAAGGAATGATCATATTTGTTTTTTGATTGCACGGCTTGTGACGTCAGATTCGGGGGAGGGGGGTTGCCTAAATGTGGCGTTTTGTAACAAGGGGGGAGAGGGGTTCATAATCTTCAAAATTTTGGAGACGTCATTTATGAACAGCCCCTTATCTTAAAAATCCGTTGCAAACTGCTTGATCTCACATTTACTTTGCATTAGATTAGATTTAGCTCATCAAAGAAAGCTGACTCAGTGCCATGCCCGGTTGTGGAAGTTAAGAGAGAGAAAGGTCAATTGAAATGAAAAAAAGGGTACGAAAACAGTGTAGTTCCCTACTTAAAGAGTATAAAAATGTCAAAAAGTTTTCAAACGCCTGTCTATAAGCAAGACCATAAAATAAACAGCTGCAAATCTTGTTTATGGCATAAAGTGTTGCCATTTTTGGTTTTATTGCAAATTTTCATTTGATTTTATTACGTCGTATTGGAATTTATAGCTCAGCTATAAAGCTGACCAAAAAATTGCGCAACTTTTCGATTTATACAATAAAACGTGAATTCTTCTTACCAACATTTTTTCGACATTTAATAAATTAAAAGTGAGTATATACTTTCAAATGGTTCATGCGCAATACTCATAGATGCTAATCTAACTCAAATAAAGTAAACTTTCTTTTGACTTTATAAGCCTTTTAATAAACCATAACGCCGCAAGCAATATACTATGGCAAGTAAATAACACACACACACGCACAGTGGAACGTACAAAGCAAGCACATAATAAAATCTAATTAACATTCTAAGAACGTTGTTGTTGTTGCAGCTGCGACGCACAGTGGATCCAACTGACTTCTTTTACGGCGAAAATCATAGCTTTTGAGGAAATAAAGATATTTTCAAAATTAAATATGCATAGAACAGAAAAGTCCTTAAGCTTTTGCGATACACTGCGATAAATAAGCTGTTTATAGAAGAAGCTTCAAAAAACGGTAGTAAAGTTCGATATTAATACTGCAAATGTCTTATCCTTGCATGTCATGAAAAAATTCCATGTTCTAAATTGTGCTTATTTTTCAACAAATCATCCTCGCGAAAGTTTGTCTATCTGGCGAACGTGTGTACACTAAGATCAAAATAGACTGCAATCATCTTGCTAACTAATTTTCAAAATTTTAACGATTTTTTAAGCAATAAGCACATTTTGTAGGTGCAACACTTTTTTGAAGCTCCGCCTCTTCGCAGCATATTTATCGCAGTATATCGCAGAAGCTTAAGGAATTCTCTGTTATATGCATTTTAAATTTTGAAAATATTAAAAAAGGTACTGATTTTCGCCGAAAAAGAAGTCAATTGGATCTACTGTGCGACGGTTCCCTGGCTACAAAGACAATAAAAATCATCAATAAACTGGCATAGAACTTTATGAAAACTAATTTTAATCAAATGTTGCCGGTTCGTCTTTTTTATGCCGCACTTTCAAAGGCATGATTAGCATTATATGAAGTCAGTAGTGGCAGGATAATAGCTAAAGGATACAGTCTGCCAGCTGACAACAAGCAGCCCCATATGATTTGGTTTACTGGATTTAACTGCCAGCTATGTAACTATATCTTTTGCTTGATTTTTGTTGCAATTTTCTTGTTTTGTTGTTGTTGTTGCTGTTATTATAACGCTTTGTTTTTGTGCCATAGAATGTACAAGTTGTGAGCCAAAAGCTTTTAATTAGCGTTGCTTTGCTGTGGCTGGGCTTTAACTTTAGCTCAGTTTAGCCAATGACGGTCCCAGTGCGTCAAATAGCGTTCATTACGCATACGCAACGTTGCCGCTGCCCGCTGCCGCCCAAAGCTACGGCTTGTCAGGCACGATTTTAATTAATTAGACTTTTATGAGGCGTGCATGCAACTAACAATGCTACGTGTGTGTGTGTGTGTGTGTGTGTGTGAGTGCGTTAGTGAATTAAAGCCTAGGCTAGACAGATATTGGCTAATATTGCGTATACGTAATATTGTGTATATACCACAGAGCCACATTTGAGGCGCATTGGCGCCTGTCGCATGCAGTTTTATGTGCCACATTGAGCTTAACACCAATGTTGCATATAAAAGTTTAGCTTTATTTTTGTTTGACACTTGGACTGTCACTATGTGCGTGTGTGTCCTGTTTGGGGTTTACATGTTTGTGGTAATGAAAATGGCGGCCACATAATGTTGAGCATTCAGTATAATTGCAGCCGGATATGCGTTTACGCTCAGAGATTACTTTTTGTGGCTGTTTCGGCTTTGTGGCACACACACACACACACTCACATGACAAAAGCAGCTGGTCAAGTGCAAAAGCAACCAAAATATAAAACAACACGGAACTTGCCATAATAAAAGGCAGACGCTGCTTTATATAAAGAAATAAAAATAATACTCCCATTCTTTTAGTCTCTTTTCTGTTACAGCAAAATTAATTTCCACTTTGCTTTTTTTTTGTTGGTTTTGGATGATAGCTTTTCTGTAGTTTTATTTTCAATTTTTTTTTTATTTATTTATTCAGCGCCTGTATTCAGGGCAGCGGAGATAGTAAGGCAACTAGTAGCTTCGGTTCCTTGAACAAAAGATGGCAGAATACAAAGAAACCCGAGCAGATGATGAGTAAGTAAAGTGATTCTGAAGCTTTCAGTGTATTGGTGTGACCAAACAATGGAATACAAATTTTTTCGAAAATACACAATAATGAGTGCTTTTGTGAACTACTTTTTGGTAAGTGTGATGATAATAATATCAAGGAACATTTGATTGATATTTAATGAGAAAGTAGTGCTTATGGTTTGCATAATAAGATATGAATTAGTAGATATAGATATGGCTGTACCACGGTTCGGCGAAAAAGTGAGTATCGTCCTGCAGCGCTTGGTTGTGCGTTTTACAACAAAGGTTCTTTGCTTGAAATGGGCGGCTAGTGTGAATGGCATTTGGAACTCGTATCTCTAATTACAAAAAGTTTTTCTCTATCGTCGCCTCCCTTCGACAACTACATTGAAGACATGCTTTTGCATGCTTCTTCCATGCTTCAGCGCCATAAAGCAAAGCTGACAGCATAAGTGTCTTATAGAGTGTTAGTTTTGTCTGGCGGAAGTGGTCTCTACAACTCATTAGCTCACTGAGACCAACGTAACTTCTATTGGCAAAAGTGATTTTCCGCTTGATCTCCATGCTAAGTTAAAGAAATCCTTAACGAAAAAATAGTTTCCAACCTCAATCTAAAACTCCAACTGCCGTGTCTCTCTACTCGAAAAACACATAATCTTTTTCTTGCTCTCGTTAATATAATGCATATAGCTTTCAATAAACTTATGGGGAAAAGCTTTCAATTGCTCGAACGCAACTGGTTTAAAGAGCCTTCTTGTCGGCATTATAAAGTCATCATCAAAGCCCCCAGCCCATCTCCTGAAATAAGAAACTACACAACATTCTCTACTGCATAACAACAAGCGTAACTATGTGCCTAAAGGCAACTGGCTAAAGTCTACTTTGAATATACAGTATAACCAAAACTTATCTTCATTTCAAAGCAATTCAGGTTCCAATAGAACCGTGCTAAATTGTAAGTGGCATTCTCGAGTTGTTCCATGCACGCAGTACGTGCAGTGGAGTGCATCCACTCGTTGTTGGTAGACTCAAAAGTCAGCAAACATCACCTTTCGAGTTTTGGCCACACCACAGTTCTATGCGGCTATCGTTTCATGGAATGGAGTTTGATTTTTGCACATGTAGTACCCTTGGAGTAATCCCCCTAATTCGGGTTTAAGGCAGCTGGGCTATCGGCTATACATTCCCAAAAACCATAAACCGTTAAGCTGAGCTAGCGACTGAGGCTTTGAAGAAGCAAACTAACAAAGTATGATGATGATTGCTCTACTGGAGCAAACTCAGGCTCTATCACCAGCACATACCTAATGTTGATGCAGTTGCGAATTCAAAGAAAATTTCGGACGTGAGTATTACCAAGTGAAACTTGAAAGCGCCCTCCTGGTTAATCGCTGTGCAAGTAGCAAAGTGCAGAGCCGTCGTCACAGAAACAAGCGTGGTAAGACAAGCTGTTACTCTGCATCAAGTGTGCCCATTTTGGGGAAGAACACATTCATCTTCTATACAGACAGTTACAGAATGAAGAATGGGGCTGGTGCTGTCGTCACAGGAAACCGGGTCGTGAGACTAACTGGTGTGGGAATCAGCCACGACAAGTTGAAATACACATAATCTGCCCCCGGTGGAATACATGGGTCTTCTATACAGAAAATTGCTCTATCAGGCTGCACTGAGGATTGTCGCATCCATCAACGATCGTGTTAAGGGAATGTAAGACCAGACACATCATGATATCACGTCATAATAGAGTAAATGAAATGACCGATAGAGAGATTGGTCAGAGCCGAGCATTCCTGTCAGCGCAGTAGCATTGGAGAGTTGGATAGTAGTACGTGCGTTCAAAATTTCTAAGTAAAGCTCCAAATCATATATTGAAACCAGCGTAACTGAACACTTTGTAAAAGAGCCAAAAGCCTCCAGATATTGTCTTCGCCAGAAAAGAAAAGATGTGCAAGCCTTGTTTGGGTTAGTCGTAGTTCGTAATACACTTGCACGGCATCTGGCATCATCAAGCAACAGAACACTGTCCGTGTCACTTTTCGACCTTGGCAAGGATTATGGGTCTACACTCTTCTTTTACCCTATTTGCCTTTCAATTGCCCTTTTACTCTATGGGTATGACACACTGGACAAGGCAGTCTGAGCGCTGGGCATGCTTTAACTTTCGAATCTTCAGACTAAATATGGCTGT
Organism: Chymomyza caudatula; assembly: GCA_035041775.1. Lineage (NCBI taxonomy): Eukaryota > Metazoa > Arthropoda > Insecta > Diptera > Drosophilidae > Chymomyza > Chymomyza caudatula. The sequence continues at coordinate 2,368,512 of JAWNKW010000141.1, read as the reverse complement.
GTCTAAGAAAAAAAAACTGTATTACAGAGCACTAGCTGACCATCTAAAACCATCACCTAGCATGACCGGAAATGGTAGACAACGAAAAAAAACTGTCCCATCTGAACTACAGACTAATGAAAGAGCATTTTGCTTTTGTGTGCTAACCATGAAGCCCTTACATGCTAATACATCGTAGGTACTGTACCATACTCTATTTCCATATATGTACAAACCACTTGGAACACTCTAACGTAGTCAATTCTGCTTCTTTTTCCATTTTCTTTGTACTCTGTCATTTTCTTGTCAGGCTTTTGTACTCGCTCAGCCTTTCGGACACATAAATTACACGGTTTTAGGCAGTGATATGTTGCCGCAGACTATGTGCAACCTAGGCCCATGCCACTACGTTTACCTGCCACTCAGTATTACGTGTGTGTGTGTGTCCGGGTATCAGTGTATTTTTCCTAGACACTTTTGTGATTACAAGCGCTTTTATTGTCGCCATTTTTTTAAGCCTGTTATGGTCGTTGTTGTAGCTAGTTTTTGTTGTTGTTGTTCATATTATACGGCAGTCTGTCCTATACGTCTGGACGCGAGCGTTCTGTAGTTTTAAAGTGAGACATAAGAATATATTTAAAAAATTATAATTAAAATGCACACATAATAAAAATAAAAAAACACTAAAAAACTTTGCCAATTTCATGCATGAAAAAATGCATGTATTATGACTACAATAATATATTTTTGCTATTATTTCCTTTATTTTTGTTGCCCACAAAAGAAATGAAAACGAAACGTTGTAAGAAGTAAAGTGCATTGCTGACAGACAAAGCGACACAAATAATAAAAACAAAAATAAAATAAACAGTGCCAAAGAAATAATCCGCTTGTTAAAAATAAACGAAAATAAAAGTACAGCAAAAGTAACAGCATCAACGGAGCAACACAAACCAAATAAAAGAAAAAAATATAATCATCATAAACCGGAAATATCCCGACGGCAAAACATCCGCACATAAATTTTTCTTATTTTTAAGTATTCTATTCAACGTTTTTTATACCCTGTACAAAAAGTGTAAAAGGTTATTTTAGATTTGTGCAATGTATGTAACAGGCAGAAGGAGGCGTGGCACACCATAAGTTCCATCCGTCTGTCCGTATGAGGGGATAGATCTCCGAGACTCAAAAGATGCGCGTAATATAATGTAAGATGAAGTTTGTCGAATCAAGTCGATATCTTACCACCTTCCCCAGTGAGAGATTTGAGCGGTTTACAACCGATCCCATTCCAAAAATGATCGACATCGGTTAATTACACCAAAAGTTATAGTAAAAAATATGTTCGTTCCCATTTTACCGTATGCTAGATTTACTGCTTATGGGGGAAAAAAAGAGTACAGGGTAGGATTGTTGATATTTTAAAATATATCGTATTTCGATATACCGAAATATCAATTTTAAAATATCGATATATCGATTTATGGCCAATTAGCGTTCAATGAATTGAGAAAGACGGAATTTGTCTAGAACAAGTTTCACAGCAGATGCGACCCTTTCTGACGATGCAGAGTTGACAACGGTGGTGTCAATTATTTTAGAGCAAGTTTTGATGTATGATTTTCATTCCTTTAGCCTGCCCTTTCTCTATGCAGTTGCACTTTAGCTAAGTTCTCATCTTCTTCTTTACGCGGACTTGCTCCCTCATATTTCTCTTTTGGATCAGGTGATTATGAACATCCACAATCTTCCGTTTGACGAATTTCCACTGGTTACATAATTTTTCCAAACACTGTGAGACAGAATTTTAATCTTATTTAATTGGTACATTTTTCATGTATCCAAAAAAATTACACTTTTCAATTTTTACGGCAACCATTTGCTATTTATTGGAAAAATACATAGGATCCGATATTTGATATTTGACACACAAAATATCGATATGTGATATTATTATTATCGTATCAAAAATGAAAAATATCGCATATATCGATATAATATCAACAATCCTAGTACAGGGTATTCCACTGTCGCGCACGTGACTGTCAGCATAAAATGTTTTGTATATATTTTTGTTGTTGCGCGTTCTCGCCTTCTAAGTTGTCTTTGTTGTTGTTGTCGCTACTTATGATTTGTTGCTGTTTTTGTTGTTGTTATTGTGTGCTTGTTGCTGTTACGCTTGTAAATACTTTTAAGTATCTTTAGTATCAAAGATACAAATACAAACACAAATACAGTTACAGATTCAAATACAAATACAAATAAACAAGTAAATACAAAACTTGGCTAACTGCAATAAACACACAAATTAACCCGTAATACCAACAGTAACCATTACGGCAAAAGGCCAGTACAACAACAACAACCAGTCTATATTGAAGCAGCCTTTGTTGTTGTTGTTGTTGTTGTTAGCAGCACAACTCACATAAATAAAATATTACAATTTTAATTTGCCTCTAATCCCGTTGGGCATGGCGTGCTCCGAAACCGGGGAGTGCTAGAAGTACTATTGGGGGTCAGCTTATAGCTCAAGAGATTATGTGTGAGATGTGGGGCAGTCTGCGGGGCATAAAGTAAGTTGCTGCATAAATTGTATGAATTTAAAAAGTATACATATAAATCAAGCGAGATATACGTTATTTCAAATTCCGTTGACAGCGCCAACAATGCTATAGAGCAGCGTAATAAGCTCAAAACACAACCAGCAGGTAAAAGCAAGACAGATATAGTAGCTCCTAAATTATGAAGCAGAAGTTGCTTCTTTTTAAATAAAACAGTTTTTCTTTAAAGACAAGGTCCATTTAACTCAATTCAATGCTTATTATTTGCACTGAAAGTAGTAAGTTAGTTAGAGACTTCGCTGGATATGGTTAAAAGGAAAACAACGTGTCATATAGAGTACTGGAAGAGAAGCTATTATTAAAACTTTTGCCGTCAGGGCAAATCGATTGAAATCGATGTAAAATAAAAGAATATATAGTTAATAAATCTAACGTCAGTTCAGTTTTTCACTAGTCTACAAATTTGTGCCAAGTTTGATCAAAATCGGCCCTTTGTATCAGCGAGTGGTTCATTTTCAACACGTTGTGAAGAATCATTTCATCACACCACACAAAGCTTTCTTATTTTCCTAGTGGGCTGCAATAAAGCTTATAAAGTAAGCGCACACATGTTAGTTTTGCGTTAGTAGTAGTGTAAGAGTGTACACTAAGGGATAGATATAGTAAGGAGAAAGTCGACTCTGTCAGTTAGGCAGAAGCTCCCTAAACCCTAGTCCCTGTCTCTACCTTTACCAAGTTGGCGCACAACCTTTAAGCGGTGCCTCCGGTTCGCTGCTCTAATCACAGGTGTTATGTATTCTAGCACGATTATGCCGTAGGGTTTGGTACCGACTGCTAGAAACACCTATGAGAGAGATGCCTTGAGAAGTGGCCAGCATTAGAAAGTAACTCGGTAACGGTTTGGTATTGTCAGTCAAGAGGTAGAAGACAAAGATTGATGATATTAAACTGCCATATGGAGAAATTATGTTGTGTTAGTAGCTACTGAGAAACCGCGAATACTTTCTACGAGTAGAGAGACGCACATAGAGAAGAGTTAGACGTGCAGATTGATACTGAAAACTATACTTTTGATGTAATCAAGGATTTCATCTTCCTTTGAACCAACGTCATAATAAAGAACGATGCCAGCATGGAGATCAAGCGTAGAATCATTCTTGCCAATAGAAGCAAAAGTTTGTTGTAGGCAATTGGGTAGTAGAAACCTATCCCGCCAGACGAAACTAACACTGTAAGTCGCTTATCCTTCCCGTTTTGCTTCCTGGAGCTGAGGCATGGGTGATGACGCAGTCTGATAAAAACAAAGTATTTTGAGCATTAGAATATAGGTAGATAAGCAAAATAACGCTGTTATTAGGCGCTAGATTTAGGGAAATATTAGCGGTAGTTTTGGGTCGGTCTTCAATGTAAAGTAGGGTAGTTGGTCTTAGTGAGTCGATCTTGAGAGGCAGTCGGTCTTTGGAGGCTGGTGAGCAGTAATGGCTAGAGGACAGTCGGCTAGTAAGGAGGCAGAAGAGGATATGAGAGAGAGTGAATGCGCCGGTGGTAATTTGCCACTTCAGTCTTCCAAAAGTCTGCAAAAGATCAGACCCATGATGGTCAAAGGATAATACGAAAACAAAACTGGATAGGTTTGAGAACACGGGAAGCCTTCTCAAGATTATGTCCCTAGACTATTAATCATCCTATTGCGTAGAATCCCAAAAAGCCTCAGTAATGGCTTTACTTATAATTAATATCTGCAAAGATGAAATATCATATATCAAATGTATTTTGCAATTTTCAAGTTTTCGTTTTAATTCAAGGTGCTATAAATCGATAAAAGTTGTTTACAAGAAAAAAAATTAAAAAATTTACAACTAAACTTAAACTTATTGAAATTAATTTTAAAAAAGTAAAAGAACTACTTCATGGAATAGATGTTCCATTTAGACGCTCATTTAGAAGAGCATAATAGCTTCATTATTTGCTTAGTAAAGCGTGTAGTCCAATATTAAACCGCTTCTTCTTTTTGATCGCTTCTTGTACTATCAAATCAAGCTCTCAGCGGAGGATTGCTAACGTTTAAGAACCATTCTTAAACTTTTTAAAAACTCTTTTAAAAACTATTTCTATATCGACTTTATTGTTGAATTAAGATTCTTCAATTTGCTTAAATTTTTCATTCTTCTCTTCTACTCTAGTTTCCCAAAAAGTTTGCATAAGCGACCGATTTACTTTAGAGACCGTCTTCGCAATCTCTACGTAAGCTGAAGCCCTCATCTAACAGCCTGCAGAAATCCTTAACGAAATTCGGTCCACATATTAATCTTTTAAGGTAATTATTTATATGTTCAATTCAATACCCAAAGAGATATGAGAGTTAAAGAACTAAAAGTTAGTATCTTGAATACAGCAACTATAAAGAGTTTATCGAATATATGAAGAATACAAATTAATGCTATTTTTCGTTTATTCACAAAAAAAAGTTATACATATGTTCAGAAATTTATCCAATTAAGCTTGTTTGCAAGGACTGCTTAAAAGTTACGTTAAAAAAAGGACTACTTCTACTTGGCTGGCCATGAGAATCCGTTACCGGGTTACGGCCTTATATTAAGTACTTCTCTAGGCAGCTCAAACCATCTTCCATTGGGAGAGGGGTTTAAGCGGTGGGATCAAAACCATAAGCACAAACCTGTTAAGAGGCTATCTGAGCTGCGCACATAAGCCCACTGCCCTTACCATTAGTGTTAATTAGAGCAACTAATAACGCGTCTGCTTATAAAAGGTATACGCAGGGATCAGGAAGCCTCATCCTATCCTAACAGAACCCAAGCCCACTAGTAACAAAATTGTGAAAAATTAAAATAATTACGAACGAAACATTTTAATTGTGCGCAGCTAGCAACATAAGCTCTACCTTTCTTTTAACTAGCTCACTCAAACTCTTCTGCATCTTACTTACCAAAGTAACTATAGTTACCAGCTGCTTCTAATCCGCAGCTATAAATAATTTATTTTTTGAATGGTATTAATATCAATATAAAATTGGCAACCCTTAGCCATAAAACGAAGCGCTACGCCTACATAGTCCACTGGCAACCAGCAGCCATTAAACACATTTAATACTTACAGAAGCGACAACAACAAAATGGTGGCGCCGCCATTATAAAATACATTATTGAGTAATTATGTGGCATCAAAAGGTGTGCCAACAAAAGTTACAACTTATTATTATTATTTGTCTACTTATTTAACGCATTTGAGAAACCTTTTGGCCAATTTTTGCTGCCAATTTTATGAACACTCAAAATGCTAACACACAACATTAACGGACTCATTAACTGTGAGCAAACAAATATGTAATTTGTAGCCCAATAAATTCCTTTCATAAGTACGCACATACACAGAAAATATGGCTCAAAGCAAACAATAATAAAACAGCAGGCGGAAGCCACGAAATTGACGACAAACCAAGAGACAGCAGAGCAGAGAGAGATAAAGATAGATAGAGAGAGAGAGAGAGAAAGTGAGTGAGAGTGGGCGAAAAACAACTGTAAATTATATACATATAGACAAACAAAAAGCGAAAGACGAGAAAAGCACAAAAAAAATCCTTTTATTACTTGGGCAACAGATTTGTGTAGCGAAGCGGTCGCCAGCAAAAATGAATTTAGCATAAATGAAACATTTTTACGAGCCGCCATTACAGAACGAGAACCTAACGCCAAAGCGACATGACAACAATAAAAAACCAAAACAAACGAAGCAACAAAGACACAACAACGACAACAACGGCAACAAATAACATGAAACAAACGCAACATCGCCGAGCAAAAGGCAAAGAGCAAAACTAATGAAAAAAATATGCTCAAGCTGCAAGTAAATTTTTACGTATACGCAATGCGTGTGTGCAATGCCAAAGTTCAAACTGCCAACACACACACACACACACACACACACACACACACACGCACAGTAGCACATATAGCACATATACAATAACGATGTCACACACACATTTGAGCAGATAGGTTTAGGCAATAAAAAACATCATCGAAGCCATTTGTCAAAAGCAACATTGACGCTGATGAGAGCACATTGTATAAGGACATTGTCGAGCCGCTCCACTGGTTTTGGCCAAGTCAACGCGACGCGACGCGTCGCTCCAAATTGTGAGACACCACGCACAGTTAGGCCAAAAACATTTCGTATTCATTGCCAAAAATCACAATAACAGCAAGCGGCAGCAGCAGTAGCGCCCCACCAGTAATAGCAGCAGCAAGTACTGCTCATTGTGACGCGGCACAGTGGGCCAAATACAAAACTTATGCATTTTATTCTAAATCAAAGTCTTCTTCTTCTTAACTAGCCATAACAGCCCGTTATCGGGTTACGGCCTGATGTAAATACATTCTTTCATTGAAATTGTGGTTTTACGTAATGGGTCCCAAACCCTACGCACAACCCCTTTCAGTGTTTGGCTATAAGGCGGCCCATACACTGTGATCATCATTGAATACGTCACTGTATACTATAAATCAACTGTCATTCGATTTGAGTCCTTGACTAAAGTGGTTGTCTAAATCTTATGATATTCAGCAGCGACATTTGTCTTGCGCTGTCCATTGCATGTGAAACAGCAACCAAAAAGACAATGCACCCAAAATGTGGATGAAAATTGGTAGCAATGCGGAAGCAATTTACTAACCAAAACAAAAACTATTTGCAACTTCAAATTTTGAAGAGCTCCTTGCATTCTTCCCACTAATAAAAAATTAAGTGGCACAGATGTGCACCGCAATATCTGTGGAGTTCAGGCTCACATAACATTACGATAACTTTTATCCTTTGACTTGACATCCCAAAGTGCAAGTAGACCGCGGTAACTTGCCAAGAACTCGAGCAAAAACTCGCAATCGTCAGCAACAGAACTAGCCATTTCAGTGTTTATGTGCAACTAAACACTGCAATTGCGAACATACATATAGAATCGCACGTACCGCTTCCATTCCGTTCCGCACATTACAATTATCAAACAGTTATCATATTTTGGAACTTCAGCACTTGTGTCAACTTCTTGTGCACGGTGAAAAATTGAGAAATATGGGTCTTCACGCTGATTAAATGTTTTCGCTGCATAGATTACATACTCAATGGTTTTGCCTAAACTTATATAATGAACTAATATTATATGCATGGAAAAGATAGGCTCATCACAATCAGTAGGCGGGAGCGTGCTGAGATACAGTGTGTACATTTTAGTTGCCCTTGCAGCCATGATTTTATGTACCCGCAAACGGCAACTTCGTCCATTGTGCGTTGCCAAGAAGTGGGCAACAGTAAACAAACTCGCATACACACCCAAACACTCGTGCTCTCAATGGTATGATGTGGCAATACGCTAACTCGTGTCCAAACATGCGCGCCTACAAACCGTTGCCAGGCAATGTGAAAATGTGAACGCATTTTGCGTGCGGTTCGGGATGGGGGACGACTGAGTGGGAGGGGAACAACCCGCACTGGGAGACCATTTTAAAGCAGCCGGCTGTTAAATGTGTCTGGGAGTCGTTGTCCACTGTTAGCTCGCTAAGTCTATGGCGAAAAGGAGAACCCCAGCAACAAAAAAAAAACGCATAAATAATCTTGTTGCTCACGGCTGCTGAAATGGCGTGAAATAATAAAAGAGACGTGAAAGCAATAGAACTCGCAATGGGCAACGACTAAAGCAATGGTATTGCCAACAAAGGCGGACAGGCAAAGCCGTAGTCCAGTTTGCCGTAAGCTACTGTTGCCAGGCTGTTGTTATTGTTGCTGTTGTGGCTGCCGCTTTTGTTGATAATACACTACACGGTGTCGCCGCAGGCAAAGGCACTAACGAAATCGCGATTTTCAATGCGCTACGATCCAAAGCGTTTGGCATTTTTGCATAGTGAATTAAGTGTGCGCCGTAGATTACGTATACGCCGCATGACCATAAAGGTAAAACGTGCGGTATTCAAGCGGAGACAAAGTTAGTTTATCGCACTTTAAAAAGTGTTGAATGGCAAACGGATGTGGTTAGTCATTCATGACTTTGTTTCAATCAACATCGTTAATGCTCTTAGTGCATTATTAATGGCAGATTGAAAATAGGAAATGGCAAAGCATTTTATTGAGTGTTAAGAGACTGTGATGTGGCTCTAAAACAAATACTTATTAAGAGTACTTGGCATCCAAGTGCTTCTTTACGACTTTCACCAAATGCCTTTAAATAACTTTTTCACAGGAGCAAGTCAAAGTATGCAGTTTTAACGATTTATATACTAAAAGATACTTTAGATGTTTATGAAAGCTGTTTAGTTTCATCAACGAAGAAAAGGGTACTGAGCTTGCTGTTTTCCTGAACTCACACGAACATTCTTCCCAATAGATTTTATTTCTTCCGCGAACTCCGCCATCTCTACTATCTGGACAAATCTATAGCGAAGGCAAAAATTTGTATTGGCCGCTGCGTCTTAGTAAATACATACGCGGCAATGTTATATCTTGCAGCTACAAGGCGTTCCATGCCATTTCGTAGGACACCAACTATTGGTTGCAATTGAACTCCACAACCCAAGTGGGTCGAACAACATTGCAGTTACAAACAAATTATTCCACTTTTTCACGCTGGTCCGCAGCCGGTACGAATAGAACGTCGAGAGTTCTTGGTGCAGAAATTTTGGAAGAGTTTGAGAGAAGAGTTGAAGCGACTGTGCTTCAATGGATTCATCCTGATTTTTAAAATTTTGACCCCCCTCCGCTATCAGTCAAATATCAAAATCTGATAACATTCTCCATAATGTTATGTCACATATCGCCAAAGCAAATAAACAAATTCAAATTCAATTGCAATTCTTGGCTTTTTAATCGTGACTTTGCTTTTTCGCAGTACCCTCCTCTCCAATACAACAAATCGTCAATTTATATTGGTGGATTATTTTTTAGTCTGTTGCAAACGTCAACCACATTTCACCTCATCTCATATTATCTCTTCTCTTTTCATCTCATCTAATTTAACCTTATATTATCTAATTAAATCTAATCTAATCTCATCTCCTCTTATCTCATATCATCCACTCTGTTCTCCTATCATCTAATCTCACCTAATGTCAAATATCTGCAGAAAAACACAAATGTATATTTGTAAATGATATGATAGTTTTCTTCAATTCTTCGAGCAAGTTAGTTGCTGCAGCAGAACTTGAATTGCCGCCATAAAGGCTTAAATTATGGACTGCACTATGAAACAAATCATAATTGTATCACCAAATGTCCTTGGTGAGCACGCGATTGCCAGGGATGATAAGGCAGCGCAACATTCTTCTAGACCGGTGACTACTAGGCGAGCCACGATGAAGAACTTGATCTGGTCTCTTTACAGCGGTTTTGGACAACATCAGACTTAGACGGTTGGTTTAGTTGAAAGTCGTTTTTCATCATGTACTTAATGTACTAATGTGTTTAATAAAAAAGGAAGCTGACACAGAATGTGGACTTTATGTTTACGTTGCTTAAGGTTGTAGTTGTAGACATACCTTCTTTTGAACATAAAATGCCAGTTTATTCATGTTCATGTTCGATCTCTGCATTCGAAAATTTCAATAATTCTAATAAAAAAAATCATCTACTTCCATAATACTTAAAAGCTGCAGCTTTACGCTGCAACAGGAGTGCATCGTTTTATAGCATACTTTGGTGCATGCGTTAAAATTCTCCCCCAATTCTTTACTGTCCGATACACTTAGTTAATAGGAAAAAGAAGACAAAACTGCCAAATATAGAGACCCCTGAAAATGGCGTGAAAAAGAATGTACGCACACAAATCAGAAACCTAACAAGCTGTACAGCAATTTACACCCCAAGTCGGGGACGTAAACGGGAGCTCGAGCTCCAACGAGGCGTTGTGAAAGTGACAACGCATTAAAACAGGCAACGCATTGGCTGACAATTTGGCCATGGCCAGCAATGTGCCCCGCCCACTTGTGCTTACTTGGGGCGCTCATTCGCTTGAGTGTGTCATTAAAAGCCAGAATCCATTAAAAGCCGAAAATCAAACCCAACTTTATTGAATATCAAATTAACATGTTCATAAAAATGCGCACATTAAATTAAAAGAAAGAGCCAAAGCCAATGACAAGAGCTCTGCAAAGAGCGAAGTGGCAATAATAAAAATCAAACATGGGCGGATATGGAAACGACTGTGACAGTGTAAACGCATTTTATTTATTTATTTCGTTTAGGTGACGAAGAGTCGCATCTCATTTTGCCATTTCCCGGCTCGATTATACACTTGCAGAGAGTGTATTATGTAAGTTATGGACTTAGACCACTTTTATTACCAAACATTACCGGAAAATGTAAGCACCTCATGGCTAAAATGTGTATCGGCATCGTCACGCTCTCTCTTTGATATTTTAGCATGTTCAGAGAAATTACGAATAAGGGATCAGCAGAAACCCTATATTTGGCTCATGATGTGCAACCGTCACGGCATGTACGCGAAATATTAGGCAATTCTACGTTCAAGCGCACCATTAATTACAATTAAGTCTATGTTTTTATAAAGTTAAGTATGTGCATATTTACATAAACCTATTGGTAGCTCCGTAGTCCCCTTCTTATTATATGGCCTCCATTTTAGCGTCGTTTTGGAAAGCGCATTGCTAAAGGACTTACGTGGTTTTGAAGATGCAACATGTACTGCGCGACCTGCTCTTTGAGGACATCCCCAACTTTAGACACATCTAGGTCACTCTCTATGTTGGCAACACGCATGAACCAGGGGGCGAACGGTTTTTGCCGCAGCAATTCCGTAGCCTTGCAATCCATATCGCCAGCCAGCAGCTATGCACGACTTGTAGATGGCCACCTTGTTTTTTAGCTTTTTGCTTGTTAGGAGCCATCTAAGCAGGCTTATTCGGTTTTTAAGATCGCCTGTGATGATGAAGATATGTTTGCCGAAGGTCAGGCACCTGTCCTAGTGTACACCAAAGAACTTGTAACTGCTGTAATGCTGCAGTTGGTTCTGGAAGAAGACACCAGAGCAGGGATCCTTGCACAGTGCGTAAGTCACATTGGCGCCCTTGCTTGCATTTATGCCTATGTTGCAGCGCATAGCCCACATTTCAAAACTTTGTGAGTACTGCATTGTTTCTGGCCAGGATGGCCGTGTCTTCATTGGCGATGAGTGACTCCTGTAAGACAATTTCCCAGTCGCGTTTGAAGAGGGAGTAAAGCGTGGGCACCAAAACATTTCCCTGTGTAAACGCAACACCATTCAGCACCACCAAGAAGGAACGATCCATCAAATAGCTACACAGTATCCAGAAAAGTTGAGTCCGCAACAGAGACGAGACCATTGTGCCAAACTCTGTCGAAGGCTTGTTTAATGTCCAAGTAAGCTGGCATCGTGTACTCTTTCGCCTCGAAGCCCTCGAGTATTAAATTTTGTGCTGGTATTGCATGCGACTTTCGGAAACCAAATTGAAAAAAAAGGATTTCTTCTTTAATGCTTTCTAGGGTTAAAAACCGAGTCAGCAGGCAGCGTTCAAATTGTTTGGCAACCGTTTTCAAGTTTTATGGATCATACAAATGCTCGTTTTCTTCCAAGTTGCTGGGACATGTAGCAATTTCAAAACAGCATTGCACACTAGCACTAGCACTGTTTTGGCTGGCATTGCCTTGAGTGTTCTGTTGTTTAGGTCATCTTCTTCTCCAGCCTTTCTGGTGTTTAGCTCTTCAATGTGTCCCAAGACTTGCTCCGCTCTGAAGCGCGCAACAGAAGGACATAACTGTTTTGGACTATCGAATACCGGCTGGACCTTTCTTTGTGTGCTTGATGAGCTGATATTAAATGGTCTGTAACTTTACTCCAAATCCTCAGCTACTAGGGGATCTAGCCCACCAAAAGCATAAAAGTAGAATAGCAAGAAGCCAAAAGTGTTTGTTAACCGGTATATTCTTCTTCTATTGCGAAAGTGTATACAAACGTCGGCTATAACAAACAGTCTTTTTTTTGGTATTTTTGCAATATAAACTAAGCGCAGAATGGCGACACAGCGCGTAGATGTAGTAGGCTTGTTTGTATGTATAGATGTGTATGTGTGTGTGTGTGTGTGTGTAATTAAGCGACGCATAAATAAAATACCATTTTAGTATTCATCACAATTTATGCTAAGCTCAAAGCGTTAAGTTTATGACAAAGCATAGTAATGTTCTCTGGCTTTTGATGAGCACAATCTTGTGCTCTCACTTCCTCTTGGCCGCTGTCGCCATCTTTTTCTAACTTACAAGCATGCTCTTACACTGCCGCAGTTTCTTGTTACTGTTGCATAACTAAGTGCGCTGCGCAGCAACAACAGCAACAACAACAGTATCAGAAACAACAAGGACATGCTAGTTGGTTGCCAAGGACTCGAAATGCTGGCCCGCCATCAATTTAGCCAGCTTCGTAGCTCATCAAATATGCAATTAAATCAGTTTCCGTTTAATTAAACCGGAAGTGCGTTGGTTTGAGCGCTCACGCGCACAACCATATTGAATGCATGGCAGCCACAAACAGACACACACACACACACCCACACTCAGAGATTCACGCCCACAGATACACAAACACAACGCATTGTGGTTTGCTTTAAGTGCACGGCGAACGCACACAAATTTTTGCATTTTTATGAGCTCAGCTATTTTTGTAATCTTACTGATTTGCAAATGGCTGCCAAAGACAGGTATTTTTACGGATTTGACAGCTTTAAAATAGACACTGGCAAAACGCATTGCCGACTTTAAGGCGCCCAATTAAAGTACGTGAATTGCATGCCTAAAGTTATGCCAACAACTTGCAATTGTTGTGCTTATTTCATAATTATTAATTAAAAATGAAAACAAGGCGTAAAAGTAAAGCAAGTTTGCGTGCATTCTCAGCCACTTTCGCTGCACAACAGCACGGCAAAGAAATGGTTTTACAGCAATTTCTAGAGACGCCCGTAAGCATGCTATGCATTATTTGTGAGTCTGTGTGTGTGTGTGTGTGTGTGTGTGTGTGTGTGTGTGTGTGTGTGTGTGTGTGTGTGTGTGTGTGTGTGTGTGTGTGTGTGTGTGTGTGTGTGTGTGTGTGTGTGTGTGTGTGTGTGTGTGTGTGTGTGTGTGTGTGTGTGTGTGTGTGTGTGTGTGTGTGTGTGTGTGTCTATGCGCCAGTTGTCAAGGTATTTTGGGCAACTACTGTGTCACTTGCACACATTATGGAGCAGCGACGCCATGATGGGTTCGCCATGATGGGTTACGTTATGTATGTTAAGCAGGAAGACACGACTCCGACGCCAACGACAGCGACGATGACGCATTGTTGCCATAAGTTAATTTGCGTCTCATATATGCATACTTGTACATATATGCATGTGTGTCACTCACACACAGACATTAAAACTTGAAAATTTAAATGCCTTAAGTGATACAACTTGAGTTGTGGCACAAGTGTTGGCTCCTAGCCCGACGACTGCCTCAACTTGTCTTCTGGGTATCGCTTTTGTTCTTCTTGTTGTTGTTGTTGTTGCAGCCGCCATTTTTGTCTGTAACTGGTAATTAGCATGAAAATAACTTGGCAGCTTTACCTCAGGCTGTGCAATAATGCTTTTCATTTACAACTTTTCACACGCACACAACCTTATATACGCGAACATGTAAGCATTTTGCACATAATTGAAACAGATGCATATTTAATTGATATCATATGTATATGTATATCTGCTAATATGTCAATATAAAGCTTAACCATAGATAATAATTGATTTTAAGCATTTATCACACGCATAAAACGCAAATTATTGTTAATTGTATGCTAATACATAGCTAAATTTATAATCACATGTGGCGTATGATTGATATTCAAAAAACACTTGACCTATGAGCTATGCCATTAATCAAACACTCACTGACACACACACACACACTTGACAATGGCAACCTAATGAATAACATTAGCTAATTAGATAGCTCCACAATAAATAGTCGAATGTAGAGGTATGCATGTTCAATTAAGAAAGGTGGAATCAGCTTAACTGAGTCAAATATAAGCTATTGGTTATGAACCTATCAAGTAACACCATTGCTGTTTCGAAGTCATTTCTGCTAAAATTCAATTTAAAACTACATGTAGTACAGCACTGATTGAATGTACCATGGCAAACTAACTTCGGATTAGGGCAGAGCACCTCCAAATTGTTTAAAATGATGCCAAGCAAATCCAAAAGTCCTTAGATACTAAATATATTACGTCATATTGAACTTCAATTAGCTTATTTCAGATTCGAAATTTAAAAAAAATTAAGTTCTAAATCATATATCTGGCTAGCTACCTTATATTTCGAAAATGTTATTTCGCAATTAGAAAGCTAATTTCGAACTAGGCCCGAAAACTGCTGGATCCTAAGTTACAGGCTCATAACAGTCTCACTTTTCAATTAAGTACAGGCTGTACTCATTTTAAGTATTTCGAAACCAATTTAGAGATAAATATCTGTTAGTGGATACACGGGATACATTGTGGTGGTTATTCTTCAGCTTATATAGTATCGACATACTTTTGTTTCACTCTACCTTCTATCGCTTGTAATTGGAGCCCACAATGTGAGAAACTAACGCCATTTCGCTATAAGCGGGGAAGGTCCTGAAAAAGACAGCCAAATACCAGTACATCATAAAAACGATTTTCATAGCCCTAAATTCGCAAAAGGCCGAAGTAAATAGGAACGAGACTATAGTATATTATATAAAAGTGTTCAGTTGCTTGCACACGCAAAAGATATCGATATCATTGGTCGTACAAAGCGAGCAGTTACCTGAGCCTTTGCGGCTATTGAAAGAGAATCTGCCAGGATGGGTCTGGTTGTAAATGAGAGCCAGGGGAAGTATAAACTTTCTTCGAGTAGAGAGACACAGCGGTTGAACTCTCAGATTGATTTTGAAAACTATACTTTTGATGTTTCCAAGGATTTCGTCTACCTTGGCACCACCATCAGGACGAAAAACGAAGTCATTATTATTATTATTTTGCTTTATGGCGCTGAAGCATGGGTGATGCATGAAAATGTTTTTAGAGTGTTGAGCAGTAAGTAGATCTTTGGCCCTTCACGCGATGGCAACGACTACCGCATCCCATGGAACGAAGAACTCTCTGAGCTCTATGACGACATTGACATGGTCAAGCGAATAAATATCCAGCGGCTCCGCTGGCTAAGTCATGTTGCGCGTATGGATGAAGAAGCTGCTGCCAGAAAGGTCTTCAATGCGGTTGTTGAAGGAAGGCGACGAAGAGGCAGACCATGCCTCCGCTGGAAGGACCAGGTACACAGCACACTAGCTACCTTTGATAACACCGATTGGAGAATGAAGATAATGTGTCGGTATACCAGTTAAGAAAAATAATTCAATATTATTGCAAAGTTGAAGCAACACGACAATGACTTTGAGCAATACACGGAGCTTTTTCAAGGTAGGAATCGAAACATTGCATACTGTGCAAAAGAGCTTAGTGACCCGAAGATTCAATTGTTTGATATTATTGGGCCATGGATATTAATATTATTGGGCCAGATACTACCTTAGGCTTTGCGGTATATAAGAGAGAATCTGCACGGTGCAACTGGTTGCAAATGAGAACAAGACAAATTACATAGTTTTTTTAACCCTAGAAAGTCATCCTTCGTCAAAATGACTATGCGCTCAAATGACGAATGACTCTTGCCCATCGATGCTACTTCATTCTCAGTACCTAAAAGTGTGTACTCTCTCCAAAACGAACACTCTTACAGGTACTTATCAATTATCGCTCTTTTACATTCTTAATAAAAAGATGCATTCAAAGAACTTGCACAAACGCAAGAATTAAATCTTTTATGAAATATCAAAGGATTGCAAACGTATTTCCAAACTTTCACCTGTTCAAAACCACTTCTATTTCCTATAATTAATAATCTTTATAACTAGGCTAAACAAATATTTATGATGCACTGCTCAAAGGCATTCAAGCCTATTGCACATGAGTACTTATTGTGAGTCTGGAGTTAAAGTTCTATTATAATGAATGCCACTTTGTGGAGCATTGAACCTTGCAACACTTGTAAAGTTCTGTATGTGCTTGTGCGTTGGTGTTTATGGGACTTGAAATTGGCAAGGCTATTATATTTCGAATGATAATTGCCTCAATTAAAACTCAATGATGGAAAAGCTATCATTATACACACACACACACACACACCCAAAGAGCTAATAGAACTAAAAGCTGACCAAACGTGGAACGCTTTTCAACTCGATATGCTTCATGCAAGAACAACTTTTACATTTATTGGATGCGCACATACTACTTATAAGTGTGTGTGTGTGTGTGTGTGTGTGTGTGTGTGTGTGTGTGGCAGTCAGTGATTTTTTATTGTTGCTCATGCCATTAGCAAATGACGTTGAAAACCTTCAATCATGCACCATTGGGCAGGCCAAGTCATGGGGCTACACACTACGTTGGAGACAGCAAGTAGCCAAGAGAGCGAGCAAAGTATTATCTGCAGAGCAAAGAAAGAATGAAATAAAAAGAATTTTTTTCCAATTTTAATTACCAAACTTTTCATTTCGCTACGCTGCGTCTGTATGTGTGTGTTTCTAAGTGTGTGTGTGTATGTGTCTGTGTGTGTGTCTGTGTGTGTGTGTGTGTTGCCCACGCTGATTACAGGGCGTGCTTATGCTTTGATTGCTCTTTGTGTGTGTGTGTGTGAGTGTGTGTGTGTGTGTGTGTGTGTGTGTCGGCCATTTTGATTGTTTCATACAGTTTAAGTTGGCTGCTGTTGTTTTTATTGTTGTACGTAATTATTGGCCAACGCTTTTGTTTCGTTTGCTGACTCACTCGCTCTCCTGCTATCTATCGATATAACCCAAAATCTCTCTTTTAATAGCTGCCACATTTTTCATACTTTTCACGTACCGCATTGTGTATTATACGCTTTTCCTGAAGTTTTGCAACACTTTGCGCTCTGTCCTTTCTTAACAAAACTGCAACTTTATAGTTAACGTTCAAGTTTAGGCAAATTTTCGTTTCTTACTTTAATGATAACACTTAATAAACGTGTTACTTCCTTATTGCAACAAACATACAACTGTTCGTTATGACGTCACAATTACAAAGTACTAAAAGAGTATTTAAGCTTCGCTTTAGGAAATTTTAGGCTTTTGCTGCATAGTTGTTTGCTCAAGTTCCCAACCTTTTATTTGTCTTAAAATTCTCGTTTTTGTATCTTTCTGGCTAACCTTTTTGCCACCTGCCGCCGCGTATCATTAGGTTAAAAACAATTTTTTTTGATGTTTTTATTGCTTAACAAATACTTTTGACCACGATTATTTAAGCAATTCGTAAAAAT
The DNA here is from genome assembly GCA_035041775.1 of Chymomyza caudatula. NCBI lineage: Eukaryota > Metazoa > Arthropoda > Insecta > Diptera > Drosophilidae > Chymomyza > Chymomyza caudatula. The sequence continues at coordinate 2,350,565 of JAWNKW010000141.1, read as the reverse complement.
ACTTTTTGCAAGAACAATCGTTATAATGACTTTTATGCTTGATAGCGCCAAAGGGCGGCTAACATTTTATTTGTTGCTTTATTTGTTAACATTTCAACTTGGCTAAAACTTTTTGGCCATTTACTATTTGTTTGGCAATGGCATTTGCCTTTTGTTTGGATATTAGTTGTGCCTAAAAATGTTGTATTTAATTTCGTTTACCAATTTAATTTTCTAAAGAAATCAAAAATTTTTAAATTAAAAGCAGTTTTAGCAGCCTAAAAGTAGTCTACATAGAAGGCAAATATTTCGAATAATATATATCCTTGTTGCTCTGAGTGTATTTGTGGAGGTAATAAGGTTTGTGTGTTTGTATATATGTGTGTGTGTTGTACAACATAAACCAAACCTGCTGGAAAATTTGCATATGTTTGTTAAGAGAAAATATGTTGAATTTCCAGTGCTGCTGTTTATACTCTACAACAGAAAAATTCACCTAAAGGTATGTTAGTTTCGGCTAGAAGAATTTTAGATCGCTATTTAATTCGTGTGGTGAGCGGGTTAGAGAATACCACCTCAGCAGGTCAAAGCTTGTCGTATGAGGCGACTAACAATGACACTGGGTTTTTTTGAGACCAATTGAGCTACCTCAGGCCTTAAAGGGGTTGTGCGTAGGGTTTGGGACCCACCACGTAAAACCACAATTCCAATGAAAGAATGTATTTACATCAGGCCGTAACCCGATAACGGGTTGTTATGGCCAGTTAAGGAAAGGAGGATTTAATTCGTGTTCTTCTGGTAGTATTGTTGAATATTGGTTGTTCTATATTAAGTAGAAGACGATAGGCCGTTGCGTGCATGAAAATCTAAACAGAAATGATTGGAATACTGTTATAGCGATACTATCTGACAGTCATGCCAGCATAATTGCAATAACCAGAATAAACAGCAAGCTGGTTCGGGACACCCGATTGAAGCTAGACCTTCTCTCACTTAGATGGGTCCCTGGCCACATTAGTATTCGCGGGAATGAACTTGCGGACAAGCTGTCGAGGGATGGCGCTGCGAACCCGCTGATAGGGCCAGAGCCTTTCTGTGGCATTGGCAGACACAACATCAAGCAACTTCTAAGGGAAGAGGAAAGACTGGGACGAGCCACGAACTGAATAAGCACTCCAGGCCTTATAAAGCCAAACAGTTTCTCGGCTTTTACAACCTATAAACAGGTCCAAGACAGTTAGGAAAGAATTCTATCAGAGTTTTGACAGGTCTACTTACAAGATACTGCAGACTTAGAGGTCACCTGAGCAAGCTGGGCATCACCAGCTCCGGTACCTGCAGGTTCCTTGAACCTGAGGGCGATGCTCTGACGAGACGTAGGTTGATGCTCCTAAGTGGACACAGGATTTCGCTAACCGATATGTCCCGGTTGGAAACATCCCATATAATTATGTTTATAACTGAGATAGAACTGACAGGGGATCTACTATAAGGTCAGCAGGTGGAACTACAGATCTTACAGGTTGCAGTGTTATAATAATATTATTATGATTACTATTACTATCTAAGGAGGAGCGCTCTACAACAGGCTGTAACACGGTAACTAGTTGTTATACGAAGTAGATATTGAAACTGTTCACTGTATTACTATAAAATTTAATGATATTTGTATGATATATGATATGAGTCTGTGCTGTGAGTCTGACGTTGTTGTTTTCTTAATGCGGTATGTTGATGCCATTATGTGACAATATATTAGATTCAATGCGGTTGTCGAAAGGAAGCGGCAAAAGGTCTCCATGTCTCCGTTGGAAGGACCAGGTAGAGAGTACACTATCTACCTTTGGTATCACCAATTGGAAAAGCAGAGACGCCTGGGGGAGAGCTTTACATCAGGCAGTAGCGCGGTAACGGGTTGTTATGGCCAGTTAAGAAGAAGTTAATGTACATCACATAAAGCAGAAGTGTAAGTAACCTAAGTAAGGGTGACTCAACAATATATATTCAATTCATGCTATTCCATTATTTGCAACATACAGAAATCACATAAATCGCTTAAATCTTGAGCAGCACAAAAACTAATAACTAATACGAAAACAGCTTATTTTTAAAGCTACTCTTTAAAACTTGCCTGTTGAAAAGGTTGCCTTCCTAGGAAAACGTGATTGGGTCTTTAGGGCGCTGTAAGGGAAGAAGTAGAGTAACGACAACTATGGTACAATCTTAAATCTAGCCAAACTGATCCACTTACTGCATCACACGAATTCAAAGGCATACGCAAACTTATATCAACTGCGAAACTTTACATATGTATTAACCTAACCCTATAATTTACCCAACATCCTGAACTGAAATGTGACTGTGAGTTGATCTCTGATCTCATTTTTGAGAGTGAAATGAAAATCCACTCGTATGCCGAGATGGTAGCACGTGGAGCATAAAATGGCTCTAGCATATACGAATGCTAGATAGCACCATATCGTGCTACCTTTTAATCAAACTGAAAGAAGAGTAAATAAATATGCGACTACCAAAAATCGTGCAAAGAAATGGGCAACTCTGTGGTGAATTTAGGTTTTTATTTAAAATTTTTTATGAAAATAATCGAAAATAATGTGTCCTTTGTTGAAATATAACCGTTTATATCCGCTTAGTTTGGTGTTGTTAAAACAGAATCCGGCAACAGATTTGTTTTGCGATTTACATGAGCATATAACTCTCCAAAGTGGAACCATAACTTAAAATTAAGAAAACTAAATATTTTTTAACTTTTGTGTGGAATGTTTTGGCCTGTTATTTATCGTTTTCAAATAAAGGTGAATAATGTAGCCGATGCTACGACAAACGGTTTACATATTTTGTATTTTTTCAAAATTGCATGGAGTTTTTGAAGTTTTGCAAACAGACAGCTTACTATAAGAAAGAGGAACAGGAAAGGGAACGGAAAGTAGAACAGAAGGAGGAACGCTGGTAAGCGCAGCGAGCAGGGGGCGAAGTTCCCTATTAAAATCAAAAACAAATTATGGCAAGAAGTTTGTTGAAGAGAATGCTGCATTCTAGAAATATAAATATTGCAATTTGGGACTCGATATTCTGTCACCATAATGCTTAAACACGCCAAGTGACAGAAAAGTATCTGTCAGTATCGCGAATTGCTTACATTTATGTGCCAACATATGAGCTGCGGCTGTTTTGCCGAGTGGAAATGGCTTCACTGCGGCACTTTTATAACTGTGTTGAGAGTAACTCATAGCCGAGATTTCTCGACTTTGTCGCTACCAATTTGTGTGTTGTTGTTTTTGGCATGCTTACTTTTTTTTATGTTATTCCATTTTGCCGGCTAACGGACAAAGCTGAAAAGAGTTGAAGCCCCGCAGTCAAACACACAAACTCACACACACACACACACACACACACACACACACATTGGGATTGTAAGTCAGAGCGAGACAGCTGCTGTGAGCCCAGCCGAATTACAATTATGGTGACACAAATTGGTTATGTTTTGCCTTGTTGTCGGTGTGTATGTGTGTGTGTGTGTGTGTGTGTGTGTGTGTGTGTGTGTGTGTGTGTGTGGGTGTGTGTGTGTGTGTGTGTGTGTGTGTGTGAGTGTATTCTAACCAAGCAACAACACAAAATATCAGGCTACCTAGACAGAACTCACATGTGGCATGGCATGTCAGCGTTGTCGGTTTTACATTTTTCAATGTTTTTTCAGTTTTTCTTTTTGTTTTTGTTTGTTTGCTTTCTATTTTGATTTGCTGTTTTTGTTTTATTTGCTTTACTGTGAAATTTTATGCGGCAAAGAGGAGCTCAGCTTATATTGGCATAAAAATAATATGACCAGCCAATGTACTACTGCAAACACATGTGTGTGTGTGTGTGTGTGTGTGTGTGTGTGTGTGTGTGTGTGTGTGTGTGTGTGTGTGTGTGTGTGTGTGTGTGTTGGGCGCAAGAAAATAAAAACAAAATAATAAAAATCATAAAGTATAATTCTAAAAAATGTATGCAAATATGTTAGCTGCTAGCCGCCTTTGAAATTTGCCAACATAAAATATGAAATTATAATAAAAAAAAAAATCAAGTCATAAAGTTGTTGCTCTTGCATATTGCCCTGTCTATGGTTTAAGGTTGTCAGTTTGTCCAGGATCCCGAATTCGGGCTCAGTTTGTTTTACTTCCCATTTCTTATTTTTTTTATTTTTTATTTCCTATTTTGAGATTTCGAGTTATGCGCTCTGCGGCTTTTTATAGCAATACGCATATCAAGTATTTTGTATTTGTTTTGTGGGCCATATGGGATTTTATATTTTATGTCTTTCCTCTGTCGAAGTGTCTGTGTGTGTGTAGCAAAATTTAGGCTTTAAAGTTACTACTATAACAAATTGCAAATGATTGGGGACTTAGGGTTCACCAGAATACCAATGGGCAAATTACTGTTCCGTTGAAGTGGGATAAAGCCAAAGGTGTAAATATACTGCGGTGTTAACCTTACGGTTGCCGCGTGGTGCTAAAAAATCTGAAAAACGCGTAAACCACTTTGATAGACTCTAAAGAAGTTGTAGACGATTCCAAAACAAATAACTATGAAAGACAAATCTGGTAGATTTAAAACAAAGATCGGTAAGAAGCGGTAGCGGAGAAGTTGACAGTGACAATCCTTTTTTTAGAGTTTGCTCAACTCATTGATAACGTTTCTCTACTTACACACAGATACTATTGCAGCGATTTAAATTTTGGCAAAGTCGCTGATACTGCTGCGCATCCCTGCTTTTAAATATATAAAAATACGAAATATAAGAAATAGGAGCTTAAGCTGAGTGTGCGCAAACAAATATGCTTCTTCATCTTAAATCAATAGGCCATAACAACAAGTTACTGGATTACAGACTGGCGTAGAGCACTCCTCCAGGCGTCTCTGCCCCTTAGTCACCTCCCTTCAATAGCCGCATTGACGACGTTTCCCGCAGTAGCTTCTTCGTCCATAGGCACAACAGGGTCGCTGAATGTTGTTTCGTTTGACTATGTCAATGTCCTCGTAGAGTTCGTCATTCCATTGAATGCGGGTCTTTGCCAAAGCGTAAATGTACAAAGGTCTTAGGGTTCGATCTTACTCAAGGCCCCAAACAAAAATAAATGACAATTTATATTCGAGAAGCAAATAATGTTGCTTAGCCTAATGCTATGGATCTATTTCAGTGATCTTACTGAAACCTGCAAAGTCTTGGATATATGGTCGCATATTAGATATATGTACATATTGCAAAACAATGTTAAGGCACACGCACCTCCGTCCAGGTAGGAAAGAATTTCTCTGAACCTTTGAATAACGAGCAAGGCGAGAGCCACCAGATTTCCCTCTGCATCTCTACAGGAAGACTCTTCGGTACTAAATCCTTCGGCCAGACGCTTGACTTTTTCGCGACATTCCTAAACGTACCATTGGTTCCTCGGCAGCGGGCGTTGAAAACCAAGGACGTCTGTTTCAAAACTCCCTCGGCGCTATCAGGTTCTGAAGGAGGTGAAGTTAGCTGCTCAACGAGTTGAGCGGAAAAGGCTACAGCAGTCTGCTGTGATGTCCAGCTTTCGCTCTGCAATAAATCGCACATTCTGCGCTATGCTTAGCCGCATGTGAACCTTGGCTGCAACAAATAATGATCATAGTTGATGATGACCCCTCTGAACTGGATGCATGCCTTCCATAAATCACAACTTGATCAATCTGAAATCAGGTACTGCAGACTACCATGTCGAAGTCAATTAGCCTGAGACCGTTGTTCGAGGTGGTCTCGTGAAGGCTGAATTTCCCGACATTAGGACCAAAGATGCGTTATCTTCCAACCTTTCCCTTAAAATCGCCCAACACGATTTTTATATCATGGGCGGGCTGGGCAGCAGCCATAGGCAGAATCCAATCCTCCGTCGGGGCGTGCGCACAAATCAGGCTGATGTTTAAGAATTTACTCTTGATGCCTTTCTTTGTTAGCCTTTCGTTCACTGGTGTGTACTGTGAAACACGCTTGCCTAAACTGGCCAACGACAACAGTCTGCAATCTCTGATTACGAAACCATTTTGGGTATTCGAACAATGTTTTCGAATTATCGCTATTAAAAATATATCGCGTTTTCGAGATTTCAGCTAGTCGAATATTGCACCTTGAATTGTAAGTAAATTACACTATGACCCAGGACATAGAGGGAAACAACATAGCGGATGAGCTCGCCAGACAAGGTACAACTGCTCACCTTCATCCTAAAAGAGATGGTATATGGCTATGGCAAGTCGCCAGCTGATAAAACATGAAGTTTTCAAATAAATAGCCTAACTATCGTACCGCTCTACAAACATGGCAAGAAAATTATAACAAAAGAACAGTTTGCTTCCCCAATAGGGAGAGATGCTCAACAGTTGCTAGAGCCACTGACTAGTTGGGGTCGGTGCAGCTAGAAGAGTACTTCATTAACGCCTTTCAGTTGGGTCCAAAATTAGCCCCGAACGGATAGGGAATTTCATATCAGTATCTGAATGAAATGAATTTGTATATAAATATATCCAAACGTATCACAATTGGCCAACTCTCTGCTGGTAGAAATCTCGCATCCGTTTAAACCTAATCTAACCTTAAGTGTTTTAGAATATGATTTATTGACCCTCCTAACTTGTATCGATTGAGTATTACAATGCAATTCGAAAATTCTCATTTTTTTCCTTAATAACTTCGACATTGGCTTTGCACAAACCTATGTTAAAATGTATCGTTTTTTTTTTGTGTTTTCAGATTTCATTTGTTTGAAAAGAGGTTGCCTGAAACCAGCAGCCCCAAATGCCAAGCGTGGTTTACAGTTAATAGTTAAAATTGTCCAATGATTTTGTTTGTCCTGCAACATTTGTATAACAAATGGTCGATTTGGGATGGAATAACCTTAAGAATACTCGCTCATTTAACAACCAGTTAACAGAAAATTATGGGATTGTATTAGACTTTGCTACTCGGCCCAAAGCATAAAACATGGCCTAAAACAGTCAACTTTGCAGTTAATGATCGCCCTCAGCTACCTGTAGGAGAAGCTACAAGAGCCATGGCCCAAAGCAAATGCAAACATAAAGTTGGCATAAGAGAAAAGCACCGAAATGAGTAGGTACAACGAATAACATAATTTTGAGTGTCTCGTAAAAATTTCAATTATCCTAAATGATTAACTTTGTTTATTATTACGTAAGAGGCCGGCACATTTATGGCCAGAAGTCTTGGCACATCATTTATCAGTTTATGGCTTAATTCTATTATTTATTGGCACTCCAACGGCATTTCTTCTGCATCTCTTTTTATTTCAGTTTCAGCTTTCGCCTCTGACACGTTGCTTCGACGCGTCGCAATTTCAATTATAATTATGTGCAAATCATAAAAAAAAAGAACAAAATACGGATGACGACGTGGAAGAAGGGAGCACCGCCTGTTCCTTACACAAAATCACTTAGTGTGCGTACCACAGATACAGATACGTACTTGCACCCTCACACAGATACTCCACACACACACACACACACACACACACACACATACATACATGCAAAGTTTATAGCTAACAAAAATCGTTAATAAATTAAGCGGAAATATATTTTCCTGTTGCTGCTGCTTCTTTCTTTCATTTTTTTTATACCCTGTACACATAGTCTACAAGGGTATTATAGGTTTGTGCAATGTATGTAACAGGCAGAAGGAGGCGTGGTAGACTATATGTTCGAGTCGATATAGCCATGTCCGTTCGCTCGTCCGTCTGTCTGTCTGTCCGCGTTGTAACGTGTTTCTCAGATACTATAAGAGTTAGAGCAAACCAGTTTTACCAAAAGTGGCGCATTTTCCCGAAAAAGTGCAAGTTTATCGATTCATATCAATATCTCACCCCCGTCCCCCGTGACAGACTTTCGCAGTTTACAGCCGTTTTGTTTGAAACGTCGTGCGTCTATGTTAAAAAATAATTGTTGAAATCGGATAAATACATCAAAAGTTATAGTCACAAATAGGTTAATTTCGACCCCCTTGGTCTATAAACTGCTCCAAAATTCCAATACCTGTAGATACGGATACATGTGAGCTAGAGTTACAAAATTTGGTGTGGAGAAACTGTATACTCATCAAAACTGTATTCACCTTTTTTCAATGGAAGCCCTCCTTCCTCGCAGTAGATGTACCTTAATTACTACGGCACCCCGCAATATATTGATTTGAAAATTGCCACATATATCTAAATGTGTTTTTGATATATGTCCTACAATTCAACGTTATTGGCATAAGAATACTGGAGTTATGAGCATAAAAGTAATTGTTGCCCCATAATAACCAACCAATAGGAAATGTTTACACAGAGACATAAAAGTGGGTACTTCCGTTCCCATTTGACCGTATTTAGTGTTTCTAAAGAAAAAGGGTACAGGGTATTCCACAGTCGGGCTGTCTGCATCAAATTTTTTTCTTTACTTACTGTGTTGCTTTGTGGTTGCTCTTGTTGTATTGAGTTGTTGTTGTTGTTGGCGGATCTCCCGCTCCATTTTGTTTTCTTAGGGAATAATGCTTGTGGTTGGGTAATGGTTTTTTAATTTTAGTGTCGTTGAAATTATGGCCAAAACAATAATTTAATAAGTTAATGTCTTCTTTGGCTTCGTTGTTGAAGTTATTGTTGTCATTGTTGTTGTTGTTGCTACTGTTAGTGGTTATATATTGTTAGCTGGGGGGCCAACAATTTTCACAAACAATTTTCTCTCGACAGCAACAATGTTATTTATGTGTCGATTCTCTTCTTGCTAGTTGTTGCTGTTGTTATTGTTATTGTTGCGCAGGTGAAAAGTTGTATGTAGCCCCAGTAGCGAGGCAATTGCCACATTTTGGCGAGTTCAAATTGTTTTCCTTTGTAAGTATGCTCTATGTATATATTTCGGGCTTAGATTGGGCTTCTTTTACTTAGGTGTCTGCGGACTTTCGTAGAACCCAGCGGCAATTTTCAGTTCAGTTGTTGTTGGCTACCAAAAAAAAGCTGAAAACTGTAAAAACCAAAGAAAAAGAACATGATTGAACGCTTTGAGCGTTACGTTGGTGTCTTTTTTTGATTAAAAAATAGAGCTTAAAAGTATGTTTAGTATTACGTGAATTTGCATATAAAGTGCTAAACAATAACTATACGATATAAATCTTACTTACCGACTGACTATAAATAAAGTTATCAAAAATAGAAATTAAGAGTTTAAGCAGACTATTGTTTATTGCTCTATTGCAAAACAACTTTAAAGAATTTCGCCTTTATGTGGATTGTTGTCAACCTAAGTGCGTACCTAAGTTTGTGCCTCTCCACGTGATAGCTGTAGTCTGCAGTAGTCGCAGCTACCCTGCCCTCTCCATCGCATCTCCTGGATAGGGCGGTTATATCTGCTTTATATATCCTTAGAGCATCTGACACCTGGGAAAAAGCATCATTCCTATAAAAGGTCCGGACATTCCAGGTGTTTACCTGCATTATCAAATCGTAGTCCTTTCACGTTTGCGGATGGGGATCATCTCAATGTTCCTTATCAGAGCCTTTTTCGTCATCTTTGCTTGATATTTGGGTCCTTAAACGAACTTCGCGCGTCATCTTTTCTTGGAATTTAATGCCTTTTAAAGACTGATGTGGCTTCGCTTCACATATTAACTCTGCTGCCTGCAATAAGGGAAGCTAGCCAGGAAACGCTGCTTGGAGGAATCACCCTGGCTATAACCCATCTTAGTATATGGCTTACTATAATATAGGTAGATAAGATTAGATAAAATTTATGGTGGATGCTCATACTGAGTGTATCACTTCGCCAACTGCGTATCCGTGTCCTTGCAAAAGCCAAACCGTTCTTCCTCAAGGCAGGCTGCGCAAGTTGGGTCGTGACCCGTGATTAATCCAATCGCACATCTTTCCTCTTTTGAGGGAGGAGATGTATTTGGGTTCTTTTGGGAATTGTTTTACTACGCGTTATTCAGTGGTGAATTACAGATTGTCTGTATAGACCGCTATCCACCCAACCTATTCAGCTGCGCTGACAGGAATGGTTGGCTCAGACTCTATTGGCTTTGACGCCGAGCCTTTATTTGCGAGATCACGTGCAATTTCATTGTCCAGAAAACCTCGATGTCTACGCACCAGTATAGACAAACTTGGTTATGACTTGAAATCATGTTTAGTCTGGTCTTACATTTGCTGACCCTGATCGACGTTATGAGCGGATTCTCCGAGGACCTTAGCGCTAACTGGCACTACAGATCACTACAGTAAGCTAGCTCAACTTTCTTTTATGGATTTAGCTTGCGGCATTTCGAATTGCGCAGATTTCCGTTTGAAAAGCCGTCGGCAAACTAACTGTCGCGCATGCTTAGCTTGAGTTTTCATCAAGATACCAAACAGTACCAGTCGAATCTTTCGTGTTGGAACCGTCTGTGTAGAAGACATGAGTGTTCCCTCTTAGTAAGAGTCCTGGATAGTTTCAAGACTCTCTTGGCGGAAGCACCACGTTGTATGTGTGACTAAACAACACTATCAGCAGGTATTGAGAAAAGCTTAGCTTACTGACTACGAAATCCTAGTTCTTTTATCCAAAATTCGTTATCGTTGAGTCTGCTGGCCGCTTTCAAAGCCTCTTGTCATACAAACACGTCAAGAGGGGTTAGTTTTAACAGTGCGTTAAAGGCAGCACTTGAAGTGGTGCCTGTGATCCCTAAGTTGGCATGTCTCTGGAGTCTGGCCAGAAGAGTGATGCTGGACTGCACCACTGTTCTCTTCCACAAACCCACTGAGGCGCATGATAATACGGGCTGATTAGAGCTATGTACAAGCAGTATGCAGAGTATTATATGTACAATTTAGATAGTTAGCATCTGTTTCTCTGGAGTCAAGACCTTTTTTTGATCATCTCATAGAAAGTAAAACTTAATATACTGCAAATTAAAGTCCATAAATTTTTTTCATTTCAAAATCATTTAGCATTTCTGATTTCTCTTTCTCTCTCTAACTATGATTCAAATGAGCCACTGGGCTGTGGGTTCAAGCTCAGGCCGTCGCTCACTGCTTTTGCGAGAGTAATGTCAAAACGTTCGTGAACACATGCATGTATCAACATATTGGAAACTATTCTCTGTCGTCACACAAACATTACGGCAGACGCCGTACACATATTTGTTTCCAACTATATGGTGAACAAAGGGTCCAAATTTTTCCGTTAACCTATTTATATAATAGATAGATAGTACATACCTAGTAAGCTTTATTCAAATATGAAACTTGACCCTGAATGTATGTGTATTGACTAAAGACTGAAACAAAACAAGCTCTGGGCCTGAAATTGTTGCATGGATTTGATGTACATACCAGATTTTTGTTTGAGCAACTATCACTTAACAAAAGACGTTGGTAAAACATCATCAATTATATGCATATTTATGCAGACTCTTTATTGGCATGCCTCTTTTTTACGCCCTCAGACGCATAAAACACTTCACACTAAGAGAAACACAAAAAACCTGCAAAACATTTAAATTAAATATTAAACTTAAGTGCATCATAAAAAAGCACGCGAGCAAAGCAATGAACCCAACAGCCAAGCCAAGAGATACCTGTATAAGAAAAAAAAAAATAACCTAAAAGCCAGCTTAAGTCCTGCAAACATATGTCGAACAAAATGGCTAAAGATACTTCAACACACAGATACTGATAAAAAAAATGTGCCCAAATTTGCCGAGTCGCGCAAAAAAGTAGGCAATAGCAAATAGCATTTTTTTTCCAGCTGGCCAATGTGGCCAGAGGCACTTGTCGCATGTTGTTGTTGTTGTTGTTGCTGCTGCTGTTGTAATGCCGCACACTTGTCAGCCTAAAAGATGACAGTGAAAGCAATGTGTTACTCTCTTTCAGGCCGCTTTTCGCAAGGGTCGGGGCGTTCAGAGAGGGCGGCTGCAAGCGGAGACAGCGCTTGATGGCGCTTAACACATATTACACAGCCCTTGCGTATTGATGTCGATCAAACCAATATATATATCCGCTACACACACACACACACACACACACACACACGATTGCCATTGAGGTCATGTCCATGCGGCATTCATTGTCGACGGCAGCGACATCAACGTCGACGTATGCCAAAGCATTAACTTGGCATTTGTTTCAAGCTGCTGCCACAGTCGCTGCCTTCGGCTCTGCTGCTGCATAGCTTGGCGTCAGCGCAGAGCAGCAGAGGCAGAGGTAGAGGGGAATGTTTGAAAGCGCAGATAGCGCAACTTGGAACCAGAGTTGCCACATCGACAAATAAACATTTACATAGATACGTATGTCCCATACATATGCATGCCAAAATGTGCGCCAAAAGGAGAACAAGAAAAATGTATTGAAAGACAAACGGCATTGGCATCAATTTGTTTTTGCATACATGTATATGTATGTGTGTGTGTGTGTGTGTGTGTGTGTGTGTGTGTGTGTGTCTTTGGGTCTATTTGTATTTGTAGGCACGAACAATTTTTATTACATTGAAAATTTGCATAAAATATTAAAGCCAAAATGGTCGCCTGTTGTTCCTTATTTGGTTTTTCTTTTCAATTTTTCTAGAACTTCGCTCTCTAATTATATACGTAGTATATCCTGAAAGAATTTGTCTTGCTTTTGGAATTCTTTTTAGCGATATCCGACAGTATAATACTCAGTAAAAGTACAACATATTGAACTATGTTAACGTTACATTCTATGCAAAAACGATATTTTTTTGATGCCTAATATTATATATTACAACACAGCAGAATATCATGATAAAAATAAAAAACTTAAAACAAAAGGAGAAGCAAGACTATGTCACGAGTAATGACATCCCGAACATCATGGTATATTAAAAGGTTGAAGACAATTTGGGCTTCTCAACTCAAAGAGATGGAATTGTTTTTCAAGCGAATCAATTTTTGGCGTTCACAGGTAACACACAAGGATTCTTTTGACAAGCTCCTTAGAAATCCCATATGTAATTTCGCTTTACTATGCTTTACTATTCAAAGACATTATGAAGATCGCAGTGAAGATTATTTCATCCGCTAAAGTCTGATACAAAACAATAAAGTTTAACATCGTCGGCTTCAAAAAATATCCAATGTCCTTACCTAGTAAGAATAAAAGTGAAATTGACCCCAAGAAACCTGACGAAAATACAGAGGCTGGCTTGTGTATTCATGGACCGTTTTTTATAGTCATAGATTCTATGACATAGAACTTCACATGAAAGCAATAGAAGGGATGACAATGGCAAGTGCTTGGGACTCTGACAGACTGGGAAAGACAATTCCGACGCTTCAACAACCCAGAGATGAAATGGCCAGAGAATACCAATTCACGCAAAACTTTAGTACCATTATAAGTAACTGACAGTCATGGACAACATTAAAGGGGATGCAACCAATGAATATGAATACCATAGTTTAGTACACAGCCGAGTCTCCAACAAATTTGCCAACCTGAGGTCTGCACCATAGGCCGATGTGCTGATATAAACCTGGAAAGGAATTACCAATAAAGCGATATAGCTTAACTATAAGGTAGTTAGGCCGCAATAAAAGTGCTTGCAGAAACTAAAGAGAAACCCGAGCCAAGCTGAATCTTCTGGAAAGACACCAAAACTAACACTATGGTGTCTACCGTCTACCCGACCTGAAATTACCTTGTGCACTAGCAAGAAATTGTGCTGCAAGTCCCCTTATGGGATCACAGCCAATCTGTGGCAATGAAGGACACACGCCTAAGCAACTACTAAGAGAGGAGAAAAGATTGAGGCGAACCGTAGACTGGACAGGTGTATCAGACGTCAGGCGGACTATACAGCTACTTATCTCCGACAAGTCTAAGTCTAGTTTCATCAAAATTAAGCAACTGAGCAAGAAAAACCTTAGAATACTGACTGGTCTGCTTTCTGGACAATACGGACTGAGAGCACTTAAGCTGGGCATCGCCAGCTCTAACAACTGTAAGTTTTTTGATTAGAACCATCGCAGATAATAAGATATCTATAGGAGGTAGAACTATTTGGGTAACTATAAGCTAGGTTGGGAGCACAATAGTTCCTTATAGTCGCAGAAATCTACTCTCCATTAATATTATGCAAATGCTGCGCATAGATGAGAAATTTGATGATTGAAATTTGACAAATCTCTGCTCGGTCAAAAGAAACCTATTACCTATTCGATTTCAGGTATACAAAGAGCCCCAGCTAGGCTCTTCCCAGATGATTTGATACTAGTTGTACAGCCAAAAACAGACTGAAGTTAACCCAAAAAACTGGATGGATTCTTAAAATCTCTACCCTCGTTTACAGTAAGAAACACATCATTAGGTATTTAGCTGCAGTATTATCGATCCAGAACACCTTGCCTCCAACCAAGCCAACCCAATAAAAAAAGAACTTGAATCGCTTCAAAAACAAGAAGCATATTAGAAGCCATATTCTATTAAAAGCATATTCTATTAATTGTTAATTGACACTTTCAGAGAGGGTTAATTGTCTGTTTCAAAGTTGAGCTTTTATCAAACAGTTTTTTTTATGGAAACGCCTTGGAGGTGAGACCGACCCTTAAGCCGCCCCTGAAATCTGTTAATACGAGTAAGAAGGTTGAGAAGGCAAGCTGTGAGAGCGAAAAGAAGAGAATGAGATAATTTTTTCTCGTTAGCAAACTAGATGGCGCCACATTGTGCCAAGATGATAGCTCGCAACGGAACATTTTTATTGCACGAACAGCTATATTTTTTGCTTTCTAGCTTTATTCTTATTCAAAAGAATCACAAAGAACTCATCCATTTCATTTTTTTAATGCGTAATCACAATTTGTTTAAAATTTTAGAACTCCAAAAAAAGCCTACAACATTTGGGGACTATCATTGGAGCGCTTAAAGTGACATTGATAAAGAGAATACTCTCTCGCGTAGGAACTATAAGTTTTGAATGCCATTGCCATTAGGCGACAAAACCAAGGGAGCCCCTTCAACTTTTGGTCACAACTCACCGCGAGTCTCGCACTCAGACACACAAATGTAGGACAAGATAAATATGCACACCCAAACACACACATGTATCTGTATGTATGTGTTTATATAATGTAATGCTGATGTGCTGCATGCAAATCTAAAATTTGGACGATTTTCAAATGTTCACTCGACCGCTTTTTGTCGTTTTGGGTTTCCTTGCGCTTCATGGTAGACAGATGTCAAGACATCAGGCTTTGGCATACACACACACACACACACACACACACACACACACACACACACACACACACACACATGATGCTAGAGAGACACAAAGAACTACTACAAGAAGGCATTACAAGCACTACGACATGGTCGCACCACAACAACAAAAAGTGGCATAAAGACGAGCGAGCGAAAATAAATGAAAGTTTATGTTATAAAATGCCAAAGTGTGCCACACAATCTAAAGGCAGCAAACGCAGAAGAAGAAGCAGCAGCAAAAGAAGCCAAAGAAAGCAGCAACAACAACACCAGCCAAATGTTGCAAGAGAAAGAAAGAAAAAAAATTTGTTGCAGACAGTCGGACGGTGCCCGACTGTGGAATACCCTGTACACTTTTTCTTTATAAACACTAAATACGGTAAAATGGGAACGGAAGTATCCACTTTTATATCTCCTTTGATAAGATCAATGCCTGTAAACATTTTCCTATTGGGAACTATTGACTATTATAGGGGCAACAATCACTTTTAAATACGTAACTTTAATATGCATAGATCAGAAATACATTTATAGATGTCTGTGACAATTTTCAATCAATATATTAGTGGGTGTGGCAGTAAGCAAGGTAAATCGATTGCGGGGGAAGGAAGGGTTCTATTAAAAACAAGGTGGATGCAGTTTTAACGATTAGGGTCACACGAGTCTCCACACCAACTGTGTGGACTAGCTAACTCTAGCTCACATGTATCCATATCTATACGTCGTGGAATTTTGGCACAGTTTATTGGCGAGGGGGGGGGGGGGTGAAATTAGCATATTTTTGACTATAACTTTAGATATATGTATCCGATTTCAACTATTTTTCAAACATAGATGCACATAAACACGACGCACATCTCTGAGAAGTTTCGAGTTGATAGATTTAACAGGGCGGAAGGAGGTAAGATATCGACTTGATTCGACAAACTTCATCTAACATTAGATTACGCGCATATTTTGGTAAAATTTTTTGTCTCTGGCTCTTATGCTCTTGAAGATCTATCCCCTCCTACGGACAGATGGATATGGTTGAATCGCTACCCGAGTCAATGATAAGACTTGTTGCCCATGGAACTTATGGTCTGGCACGCCTCCTTCTGCCTGTTACATACATTGCACAAATCTCTAATACCTTTTTACACTTTGTGTACAGGGTATAAAGAGTAGGCCAACGGCAGACGTTGAAGTTGTTGCCAGCAGGCATAAAATAGCGCATAGAAGATAAAGGATATGTTCATGTAGAAGTGTATAAGTGTGTGTGTGCGCGCTTATGCCTATATTTATGTGCATGTGTGTGTGAGCACGAAAATGTAGCAAAAGTCAACATATGGCGTTAAAGATGCGAACGTGCAACGAATCCTTGAACTCTTTTTCCCAACTCGTTTTCTTACACACACATACGAATACTTGGAGATATATGTATAATGCCCATGCTGATGTTGCCGCCAACACATACTACCAGGGCTGCAGGCTGTGCATTCCCGCTTGTTGTTGTTTTTGATGTCCTAGTAATGTCCTAGCACTGGCTTTAGGCTGTCAATAAGGGCAACAAAGTTAGCCAAGTGACAAAAATTCACTGCAATTTACTTAAAGTTGCAAATGCATTATATTTGGATAATAAGCTTTCTATATGTTTAGCTACTATTTAGGCTTATTCTACCTTAAAGCGTATTAAAACTGACTTTTCATTTTCCCAGGAGTCATATTGTTCTGGCGAGAATGAGAAAAAATGGAAAATCCGAAGAAACTGTGCTATAAGTAGGTTGGGAGTGGGTGTGACAGTATCTGTGGCCATAAGGGTCAAGTATATTAGAGGTTGGTGTAATGTATTCTTGACCATAATATTCAGTGGCGCATATAGCACGTAGGGATAAGACTCCCGAAGCAACCAAATCATTCAATATACATACAAGGTTCTAAAATAAACAAAATTAGTCAAACATTAGGCGCTTTTTACACGAAGCGAGAATTTCACGTGAGAAAGTCTCAAACAAAATCTCGCGAGTCACATGGACCGCCAAAAAAAAATTCTTGATCAAATGCGATAGTTTTCATGAGATCCGTAAATCTCTTTTTACGATCTATGACATAAAAGTCCAGAAATGGGTTTTACGCAATCACACGAAAGTAATCTTCTATAGAAGCTTAAGATTTTTACATTCCAGCTAAAGCATCTTCATATGCTCTAATAGTCTTCAGTTCTTTGCGTAGATCTTTTACGAAATCCATCAATTGAACCAAATTTTAATGTGTCGAAATCCGCGACTCAAAGACGAAAGTCGATCAACTAGATTAATGACACAATTTCAAAATCATTATATAGCGTCATTTTCCGATGTCGTCATCTCTTCTAGAGTTTTGAAAACAAACGGAAATAACACTGAAAAATACTTTACACAAAGATTTAATCTCTTCGAAGTTTTGTTTCTCAGATTTGTATTGGATCCTTCGATAATGCTTTCCAAAAATGTGCAGAACGCTAGACTTATAAAAAATGTACTTAGAACTGATAATTGCCTGAACACGATTGTTATGCCCTTACATATTCAGAGCCCGTCGGAACATCCTTAATTGTAACAATACGACTACCTATCCAGGCTAATTTCTTTAGCCATAGGACTACTACTTCGAGGGGCCAAAATATTTGTATATTAATACGATCTCTGTAATTTAGTTGCTTGCCTGCTTGCATACGCTAATGATATTGATATCATCGGGCGTACTAAGCGAGCAGTTACCGGAGCCTTTGCGGCTATTAAAGGAGAATCTGTCAGAGTGGCTCTGGTGGTAAATGAGTGCAAGACGAGGTATATGCTTTCTTCGAGTATTTCGTCCACCTTTGCACCACCGTCATCATGAAGAACGATGTCAGCATGGAGATCAAACTGTATGTCCAATTTTACCGTATTTAGTTTTTATAAAGAAAAAGGGTACAGGGTATTCCACTTTCGGGCACCGTCCCGACTGTCTGCATCAAATTTTTATACCCTGTACACAAAATGTAAAAAATATTATAGATTGTACCGATGTACATATGCAATGATTAAACTAACTAAATCCACTGGCCATCAACTCTTTAGGTACTTAAAACATATTAAAATATATAATACGTATATTTCTAAGAGTTACGCAAATGCGATAATTTTCAGTTTCAATCGATTAAAGCAAAAACAACACTTCATTCACTTTTAATCCGTAGAGCTTAATTTTAAAATTGTTTTCCATTTTCTCAACTCCTCAATTATGCTTCTCATCTTGACGTAAATACTGAGTTTATCAAATAAATAACTGTATAAATAATACTCCATGCTTTGGGAGCTATTTAGTTCCATATGAAATGTAATCAATACATTTTAAATTATAAAAAATAAAACGGAAAATATTGCTTTACGCAAACGATGCACAAATAATTGATTGATATTACATTTGCGGTATTTTACTACAATTTATTGCATAACGGTAAATATCAAAATATTTCAACTTAAAAGAAGCACAAATAAAGTGCACAAAAAAGTCAAACGATAAAACTTAATAGCAACCAAGCCAATAATAGAAACGAAAAATTTGATGCCGACAGTCGGGACGGTGCCCGACAGTGGAATACCCTGTACCCTTTTTTCCTTATAAACACTAAATACGGTAAAATGGTAACGGAAGTATCCACTTTTATATCTCCTTTCGTAAGATCGATATGCCTGTAAACATTTTCCTATTGGGAAGTTCCAATTGACAAGTTTTCCCATTGGGAAGTTGGCTATTATGGGGACAAAAATTACTTTTATACCCATACCTCCAGTCATTTTTGGCCAATGTCGTTGAATTTTGTAACATAGATCAGAAATACATTTATAAATGTCTGTGACAATTTTCAAATCAATATATTGGAGGGTGTGGCAGTAATTACGGTAAATCGATTGCGTGGGAAGGGGGGGTGGGGGGGGGGGAGGGGAGATGGCTGCCATTGAAAAAATGTTGATTCAGTTTTAACGATTAGGGTCACACGAGTCTCCACACCAAATTTTGTAACTCTAGTTCACATGTATCCATATCTCTATGTTGTGGAAGTGCAGTTTATTGGCAAGGGGGGGTGAAATTAGCATGTTTTTGACTATAACTTTTGATGTATTTATCCGATCCCGATCATTTTTGAAACATGCACATTAACACGACGCACATCTCTGAGGAGTTTCGAGTTGATAGACTCAATTCACGCTCCAGCGTGGCGGTTGTAAACCGCGCAAATCTGTCACGGGGGAAGGGGGTAAGATATTGACTTGATTCGAGAAACTTTATCTTACATTGGATTACGCGCATCTTTTGGTAAAATTTTGTGTCTCTAGCTCTTATGGTCTCGGAGATCTATCCCCTCATACGGACAGACGGACATGGTCCAATCGCTACCCGAGTCAATGATAAGACTTTTTGCCCATGGAACTTATGGTGTGCCAGGCCTCCTTCTGCCTGTGATATACATTGCATAAATCTATAATACCCTTGTACACTATGTGTACAGGGTATAAAAAATAGTCGATTAAAATGCAGTAAGATAGTATTATTGAAAATAGAATACAGTGCAACACAGATACGCACACACACAAAGACGTCGGTAGTTCGGAAAATTAATAACTAAATGCTTCATTCACTTTTATTACATTTAAATGTTCCTTTAAAAGTTGAAGCTAACATCCAAGTAGAACGATGAGCCAATATGGCAGCCAATGAAAATATTTGAGGTTAAGTTTTTCATACGAAATTTCTTATATGAACTTTGCACACAGTTGTTGTTCGATATTTAAATGGAATTTTTAATGCATTTTTATACAGTGTTCAAGTATGTATGTGTGTGTGCATATACGATATATCTTTGATTCCTAAACTGCAAAGGTACGCCAGCAGCTGTTTGTCTGTCCTCTCCGTCTGTCTGTGTATCTGAAGTCTCTATCATCCACATTTTATAGTTATATCAATAAATGCACCTGCAAGCCAAGAATTTCAACAGCCAAGCAAAGACAATACGACATTATATTTGGCATTTGGTATTTCATGAGTTCGAGTTGGATTTCCATTTGAATGTTAGCCAGTGATTTTGCAATTGAAAGTGCTTTGCATTTTTGTAAGGTTTTTGTTGCCCTACTTTGCTCCCCGCATGACTATCGAAATGGCTGCTTTCAATGGAATTTCTGTACTTTACCTGTTTTAAGCTTGGGAACTAACATTGATGAGATTTTATTTCTAAATATCATATGCACTTTATGAAGCTAAATTATCAGTACATTTTTTCACATACACGAAACATATAGAATTTTAACATTTAAAGTGTTTCTCGATAGGTAATACGCTTCTCCCACTGCAAATTGCACGACATTTGCCTGCCGAAAACAACGACTTTTGTATGGCATAATAACACTATGCAACAAAAAAAAAGCCTATGTCTAAAACACACATTTTTCGTTAAATTTTGGTTCGCTGATTTCGAATCCATAAACCATTTTGGATTTTCTAGCAACGTTTTCGAATTACCGCTATTTAAAAAAATTCGATATTTCGAGAGTTGCGAAGTCCGAAAATCTCATATTACTCGGTAACCTTACCGATTTGAATTCTGATTCGAACTGAAGGTAATTTAATATCAAATCAATGTCTCCTAGACGGTTTTGATGTCACTTGATTCGATTGCATGTTACATGTCAACAAACTAAAATTTTTTTTTCGAAAAGCCAAATTTTTTTTTTATTTTAAATGCATTATATAAAAAATTTAAGAAAAATGTTAATGGTTTATTTTTGAATGCGACATATTGATTCTTTGCAAACATTTCAACACCAATTTGAGCAAAATCGCAAGCGAAATGTCGAAGCTATTATGGAATATCGAAAAAATGCCAGGTTCGACAATTTTTTTGAATTTCCGTAAAAAAAAAGTAATATAAAGTTAAATACACCTTTTCAGTAAATTTGAGGCTAAATTTGATTTGATTTCAAATCCGGAAACCTTTTTGAGTTAGCTGGAACGGGTTTCAAAATATCGCAATTTCAAAAATCAAATTCAAATTACATTACAAAATTTACGGGAAAAGGTATGTTTCAGACATAGGCTTTTTTTGTTGCATACTGTAATCGATAGTTACCATTGTTGTTTTTGTGTCAAGCATTTATGGTGATTAACATTGTTTGCTTGATTGAAAGAGAACGGCTGACTAAGTTTGCTGTTGATTTGCCGAAACATCTTATCATGGTTGTCCAGACGTTTCTCTATTTGAACAGTGCGTTCATCCTGTGACACAGTGCCAGTGTTGTAGATTGATACGGATGCTATATTATCACTTGATGTATAACTGAGTGGGCCTGGGTTCTGGTGGAACAGGGTGAAAGCTTCTGATCGCCATTCACCGGGGAATAGCCAGGGTGATACCTGTCTCTACCTTAACCAAGTTGACGCACAACCTCCTCGTGGTGCTCTAATCGCTGCTCTAATCGCCACCCGGTGTTAGAGTAGTGAGCTAATGTGCGCAGCGGAGCCCTCCCTGGGCTCTAAATGGGTTGTGCGTAGGGTTTGTGACCCACCGCGTAAAAACCTCACCCAATGAAAGATGATAAACCTGCCTCGGATAGGAACGCCCCCAAAGTTGACGACCCATGGAAACGTACAAAGGACTATGATTTGAGGGTATGCACCTGAAATGTCCGGTGCCTCTGCGCAGCTCACTCAACCTCCCTCAGAACCTGATAACGCCGAGGGACTCTAGAAGCATATATCCCAATCCTTGCGTTCCGCCGCGGAGAACGTCCTTGGATTCCAACGCCGAGGAACCAATGGTACGATCAGGAGTGTCGCGAAGCCACTGCAGTAAAGAACGCCGCCTATAGAAGGACCCTGCAGTCGGCTGCTACGCAAACTGTGCGAGATCACTATCGGGAAATGAGGAGGATGGAGAGACGCCTTTTCAGACTCAAAAAACGCGAGCAGGAAAAGCGTGAGCGAGAGGAGATCGAGATGTGCAGGAGCAGGAATGACGTTAGGAAGTTCTTCCAAAAAGTCAAGCGTCTGGCTGAAGGATTTAGTACCGGACCGTCTTCCTGTAAAGATGCAGAGGGAAATCTGGTAGTGGGTGCACAGGGTGCACTGAGGTTGTGGAACACTTCTCTGGCTTGCTATCGGGCGATGATGATGACAATGCCGCCCCCGGAGTTAACTTCCCGATGTCCCCAATTATAGACGACGGCGTGGATATACCGCCGCCTAGCTATGACGAAGTCAGGGTCGCAATCAAGCGGCTCAAGAACGACAAAGCATCTGGTGCAGATGACCTGCCTGCTGAGCTGTTCAAGACTGGAGGCAATGACTATGTAATATGCATGCACCGGCTCTTTTTCAGAATATGGCTAGATGAGAGCATGCCCGATGGTTGGAACCTTGGTTCTCCTCTGCCTCTGCCCTGTCCTCAAGAAGGGTGATCCCACGGTGTGCGCTAACTACCGTGGTATCAGTCTACTTTCTATTGCATATAAGGTCCTATCAAGCGTATTGTGTGAAAGACTAAAACCGTTTGCGAAAGAACTGATTGGACCTTATCAGTGTGGTTTTAGACCTGGCAAGTCTACCATAGACCAGATATTCACACTACGCCAATTCCTGGAAAAGACCCACAAAAAACAAATCGACACCAACCATCTCTTTGTTGATTATAAAACAGCGATTAATAGCCCGTTGAGGGATCGCGTATATGCCGCACTGTCTGAGTTTGGTATCCCTGCAAAGTTGGCACGACTATGCAGAATGACGTTGAGCAACACGCGCAGCTCCGTCAAGGTAGGAAAGAGCTTCTCCGAGCCATTTGATACCAAGGTTGCAGACAAGGCGATGCCCTTTCCTGCGACCTCTTCAACTTTTTGATGGAGAATGTGTTGCGAAAGGCCGAAGTGAATCGGAACGGGACTGTATTCTATAAGGGTGTCCAGTTGCTTGCATACGCAGATGATATCGATATCGTCGGGCGTACAAAGCGAGCGGTTACCGGAGCCTTTGCGGCTATTGAAAGAGAATCTGCCAGGGTGGGTCTGGTGGTAAATGAGAGCAAGACGAAGTATATGCTTTCTTCGAGTAGAGATACACTGCGGTTGGACTCTCAGATTGATGTTGAGAACTATACTTTCGATGTTGTCAAGAATTTCGTCTACCTTGGCGCCACCGTCACAATGAAGAATCATGTCAGCATGGAGATTAAGCGGAGAATCACTCTTGCCAATAGGTGTTACTTTGGTCTCAGTTGGCAAATGAGTAGTAGAAACCACTCCCGCCAGACGAAACTGACACTCTATAAGACGCTCATCCTTCCCGTTTTTCTTTATGGCGCTGAAGCTTGGGTGATGTCGCAGTCTGATGAAAATGCCCTAGGAGTGTTTGAGCGGAAAGTACTCCGAAAGATCTTTGGCCCTCTACGTGTTGGGAACGACTACCGCATACGATGGAATGACGAACTCTATGAGCTCTACGACGACATTGACATAGTCAAGCAAATTAAGATCCAGCGGCTCCGCTGGCTAGGTCATGTTGAGCGTATGCATGAAGAAGCTTGTCGAAGGGAAGCGACGAAAGGGCAGACCATGTCTCCGTTGGAAGAACCAGGTAGAAAGTACGCTAGCTACCTTTGGTATAACCAATTGGAAAAGGCTCGCGCAAAGCAGAGACGCCTGGAGGAGAGCTTTACATCAGGCCGTAACCCGGTAACGGGTTGTTATGGCCAGTTAAGTAAGTAAGTATAACTGAGCGAATCCATTACAGCGTCCGCCACAGTTGCTAGTTGTGAAAGAGTTGTTTTTGGTGAGCTTTCAAGCACGCCTGCAATGACAGAACGCGACTCTTTGGGAAGACGCTTAATCCAGTAACGACGTACGACTGATTCGTCATTGGTGGTATTTGTTTGTTACAACTGGTTAAGTAGGTGACTAGGGCGTCCGTCACCAAGTTGAATGCCAGTTGCCAATTTATCGAGGCGTGCCATTTCTGATTCTGCGAATTTTGCAAAAATAGCCTGCTAAAGTGTGGTGTACGGATTTGATTGTGGTTGGTTATAAATGAGATCATGCACTTTGTCCAAATATTTGGGTTCAGCATAAGCAATAACTGCTGCGTATTTCTCTTGCTCCTTTCTTGTTCCTATGCCTTGCAGAATAAACCATTTTTCTTATTTGGTAAAAAACATTACTATGTTTGTGACCGTGTTGAGTTGTGGAAACGGCATTTTGCCAAAAACCGAATTTATGCTAACTTCGTTGCGGCGGCGTTTTCAACTTCGTCAACCATTTTGTTTCCCACTCGTTTTGCCGCTGAAAATGCGTACGTATGTAAAGGTGTATCGTGGGTGCTCCATCGAACGTGCGTCCACAGGAGCGCTAGTTGCGTATAAATGTGTTGCAAGTCGAGGGTCACCAATTAGTGCATTTATGTGTATACTAGGATTGTTGATATTTTTAAAAATATCGTATTTCGATATATCGAAATCGTGAAATTTACAATATCGATATATTGATAATATCAATTTTAAAAAATCGATATATCGATATATCGCCCAAAACAAATATTTAAAATTTAATTATTTTATTATTATTTCCAATATTTTTCATTGAGCGACTTTAGAAAGACACGTTTTTTTACATTTTCATGAAGCAGTCTGCTTTTGTTGTCTACAAGTTTTACAACGGATGCTACCCGTTCCGATGCTGCAGAGCTGGCTGGTGGTGTCAAATATTTTAGGGCTAGTTTTTAAATATTGGGATATTCATCCCTTTTACACATCCAATAAGCCAATGGGTCTGCCCCTTTTTCCAAACAGTTGCTTTCTAAATAGGACCTTATTTTCTTCTTCACATTAATTTCAGGCTCAACCATATTTTTGGTTTGAAACATATTATTGTGGACATCTCACAATCTACCGCTTATTCCGATGGGTCTTTCAGGAACTAGGACTTACGAATAAAAAGCATTCCACTGCATTTTCATCAATTCTTTTATAATAATTTTTATATTATTCATTTTACACGATATTTGATAATGCGAAAAAATCGCTCTGATATTATCGTATCAAAAATTCAAAATATCGCGCATATCGATATAATATCAACAATCCTAGTGTATACCCACCAATTTTTATAAATCAAACTACACTTTTAATTTAAGTATTTTTAATCACAATGAGGTATAATATACAAAAGAAAGATTGCGTTTATATAACGACGTGTTGTCGATCGCAGGCCAAGAAGAAGCAGAAAGTCCTCCTCTAGTGTGGCCAGATTAATTTTTTGGTTTTGGTGTGGCCGGACTTTTGACCGTACTTGGCCAGATCGGTGCAGTTAGTTAGCCACACATTTTTGGCTAGCAATTGTCGATGCTCTTCTTCTTAACTGGCAATAACAACAAGTTCGACGCTGTTCCAGAAGCCTCTGCTTTGCGCGCGCTTTCTCCAATCGGTGTTACCAAAGGCAGTCAGTGTGCATTCTATCTGGTCCTTTCGACGGAGACATGGCATTGAAGACCTTTCGCGCAGTACCTTCTTCATCCATAGGCACAACATGGACTAGCCAGCAAAGCCGCTGGATGTTGATTCGCTTGATTATGTCAATGTCGTCGTTGAGCTTATAGAGTACGTTTTTGTCAACTTTTCAAGGTCCAAAGATCTTACGAAAAACTTTCCGCTTGAGCTCCATAAAGCAAAACGGGAAAGATGAGCATCATAGTTATCAGAGTTAGTTTCGTCTGGCAAGAGCCATTAGCCTACTGAGACCAAAGTCGGATGTGTTGGAAATGTGATTTTTCGCTTGATTCCCATGCTGGCATAGTTTTTCATCGAATAGGTGGTGCCATATATATAGGTAGATGAATTCCTTGACAACATCTAAAGTATAGTTTTCAACATAAATCAGATAGTCAACCGCGCCGACTCTACTCAAACATATACTTTGTCTTGCTCTCATTAACAATGATTCTCTTTCACTAGACACAAAGGCTCCTATAACTGCGCGCTTAGTACGAACTGATATCGATATCATCTGCGTGTGCCAATGTGCTCTCTTATAGTTCAACATTGTCCCGTTCCGATGTACATACTTCGGCCTTTCACAACACATTCTCCATCACAAAGTTGAAGAGGTTGCAGGAAAGGGCGTCGCCTTGTCTGAAGCCTCACTCGGTAACAAAAGCTGCGTTTGTTGCTCAATGACAATCTGCATAGTTATCAATGACACCAAACACAGACAGTGCGACATATACGGGATTCCTCAATGCTGCTTTATAATCGACAAATAGATGGTGGGTGTCTATTTAGTATTCCTGGGAATTTTCCACGATATGGCTTTAGTCTTTCACACAATACGCTCTATAGGGCCTTTTATGCAATAGAAAAAAGACTGATGCCAAGCGAGTTAGCTCAGACTGTGGGATCACCTTTCCTGAGGGCAGGGCATACGACAATATGGTTCCAATCATCGGACATGCTGATCTGTGATGTTAGGTTGCCTTATACTTCTAATACACAATAAGATAACTACTGTTTGAGCTTCTAGCTTTCATGGTTATACCGTAAATGAAATTAACATTCTGCCATACACGCCATATATTAGTCAAGCTGGACTGTTGGACTGCTTCAAACGCCGTGTGCTCGCGCTTTTTAGATGTAATACTAGTGCGATAGATGTTTCATAAGACTTGGAAAAAGCAAGAGAGTTGAAGCAAAAAGGTGTTAACGAAATATTTTGTGCCGGGAGGTTGTGTTTCGTCACACTTGAGAGATGGAAGACAACACTATAGCACTTTAAAAACCAAATTCGCACGATATTAGTGGTAGTCTGTTATGAAATAAGTCGTAGACGATTATAGGTGGATGATTACGCTCAATGCACGAACAAAACCGCACAGACTCGCTTGGAAATATCGTGTCATGTAACAGGTGCCTTAAGAATTCTTTCCCTACACAAACATAGATGCTTCCAGCAAACACACTAGATGGCGCCACATTATGCCAAGTCGCAGAGAAGTGATGGAAGTTTCAATATGGAAGTTTCAATATACATAGCAGCATAGTTTTTTCGAATTACAAAGCTCATTTCTTATGGCAGCTTTTACTGACAATTTGAGTAATTTTTAACTCGCGAGTGCTTCCTTTTCTTGGTAAATGACCATCAATTGCGATGTTTCACATATGATGAGCGTTGCCGTAAATTAGCAAAAGCTAACTTCATACTAAGAACATATCCATAGACGAACTTCTCTTCTGCGTGCAGAATAACCAGTAATAGAATAACAAAACCCATTTTAACCCAAAGTAACAAAAAAAAAAAAGGAAACGTTCTAAAGACAAAATTAAAATCCACCCAACAATACAGAAATAAACGAATTTTCATAACAATGAAACAACAACAATAAGCGCAACACTCCCAAACACACTCACGCACAAGCAAACTGCGTGCAACCACATGCAATTTTGTTTAGCCTTTGCAACATTGGCAACACTGGCAACCCTGGTTGCCCACTTGTGACACAGCCAGCGGACATTGGTAATGGCAACAACAACAACGGAACAGCAAATGGCAATGCCAACGACACATTGTCCCTAGGTGTTGGCCACATACGCAGCAGCACAGCCACAGCTGCTCGGTAAGTGTTTGTGTGTGTGTGTGTGTGTGTGTGTGTGTGCCGCTGCTATTTGTACTTTGTTACAGGACATGTTGTCATTGGGCATATCCTTTCACCCACACACACACACACACACACACACACACACACACACACACACAGACAGTGCACAGCGCCTGGCCATGTCGTGATACAGATTTAACATTTTATTGAAAATTTTCTATGCGAAAAATTCATAACTTGGTTGCGCATTGCCAAATTTCAACTCTCAGCTCTTACGTACGTTGTTGCTTTTGCCTCAGGATACTCTATGGACACACACACATTCACACACACCCGTACACACACACACTCGTACACACAACATAACTGCTTATAATGCTCGGCTTGCGTAACATTAACAAATAATATTGAATTTCTGGAACGAGAAGTCCAGTTTGTTGTAGTTAGCTATTCGCTTGTTGCCTGGCAGGATGCCTAGCCAGATAGCTCTTTGTTGACGTCATCATTTGGGCAACAATCAAGTTTGTTAACATTTTTTAATTTCGGGTCTATTGTAATATCATTAGATTGGCTTGTCTGCCTCACATGGTAAGCCAGGACATGGTTGTTGTTGTAGATTGCCTGTCGGCTGTCTACTATGTATCTTCTATGTTTATACCCTGTAAACAATGTGAAAAAGGGTATTATAGATTTGTGCAATGCATGTAACAGGCAGAAGGAGGCGTGACAGACCATAAGTTCCATGGGCAAAAAGTCTTATCATTGACTCGGGTAGCGATTGGACCATGTCCGTCTGTCCGTCCCTCTGTCCATATGAGGTGATAGATCTCCGAGACCATAAGAGAGAGAGATCGCCAGAGAAACAAAATTTTAACACAAGATGCGCGTAATCCAATGTAAGACGAAATTTGTCGAATCAACTCGATATCTTAACCCTTCCAAATATATTGATTTGAAAATTGTCACAGACATTTATAAATGTATTTTTGATCTATGTTACAAAATTCAACGACATTGGCCAAAAAAGACTTGAGCTATGGGTATAAAAGTAATTTTTGCCACCATAATAGCCAACTTCCCAATGGGAAAACTTGTCAATTGTAATTTCCCAATAGTAAAATGCTTACAGGCATATTGATCTTATGAAAAGAGATATAAAAGTGGATACTTTCGTTACCATTTTACCGTATTTAGTATTTATAAAGAAAAAGTGTACAGGGTATTCCACTGTCGGGCACCGTCCCGGCTCAAATTTTTATCTCTGCATATATGTGTTTTTGCGTTTGTGTGCATGCACTATCAAGTGGAGCTAATTTGCTATTGGTTTCGAACAAAAATTATGGCCAAATAGCCATTGCATTGGCAATAGACATTTTGGCCTATAGTTTTGGTAAATTTTCAACTTTTTGGAATTTAATACGAGGTGCTGTAAGTTTTGGTTGGAAAATGGATGGGAAATGAAACTGCAAATTCAAATTGCTTATGTCTAAACACACATGCCAAATTAACTAGGAACCAAGTCTATCTTGATAACGAATCAATTGATTTTTCTCCTAGTACAACGTCTACTGCCATATGTACTATTTCTATAGTTATTATCATGGTATTCTTAAAAGGGTAGAACTTTAGGCATTCTAAACTGTTTTTGTTTTAAATATTGATGCAAACTTTGTTAAGGAAGGTTGCCTCTGGCACTATCACTCATTCAAACATAAGCGAGTACATCTCGTGCAAGAAATTTGAGACACTACTACTACTACTACTACTATTAGTGCTACTACTATTAGTACTACTACTAATATTACCATTAGTGACACTACTGTTAGTACTACTTTCTACTATTTTTACTACTTCTACCACTTCTATTAGTTCCACCACTTATACTACATCTACCACTTATACCACTATTCCTTCCCCTACTTCTACTACTACTTCTTTACATTTTCTACCAATATTGCTTCACCTACTTCTATTACTACCACTACTGCTCTTACTACTTCTACCACTTCTACTACTTCTACCACTCCTACTACATCTACTACTTTTACTACTTCTACTGCTTTTACTACGTGTAAAACTACAAATACTACTAATTATACTGAAAATACTACTTCTTATTCTAACATATTTATATGACAAAAAATTCCACAAAATCATATGCTTAAAATTCAGTTGTTATAGACTTCAATTCATGAAACACTCCTTTTATGTGCCCTTTGGCACCTTCTAGCCATGCGGTATTTATTGGTAGAGTATAATTATAACACAATTCTTTAATAGGTCTTAGAATTGGAACAGGAAAAAACGGCAGGTACAACGAATACTACAGCTAAGGCATCATTACAATGTTATTTTTATAAAAAAAAAAAAAGTACGAACCAGAACTAGTTCATTTGATCAAATTTTAACAATTACGAAACAAACTTCTTGCTATCACGTTTTCTTCCCAAATTATCTCGATGTAACGACATTCTCAGCAACTTGACGGATTCGTATTGACGGATTAAATGTTGAATAATTATTATTATAATAAATAAAAAAAAAAAAATTACTGCTTAAAAAAAAACTAGAATAGTTTAAATAAAAGTAAGACAGAGTTAAAAAAGTACATTTTTATTTGTTAATCATATCTATCTTCGAGACCACAGCATAGAGCAGGTTACAATATTATTTTATATTGCGCATACGCACCATATGACAACTTTAGAAATCTTATCAGCTTTACGCTCGGCAATGCGCAACTTCTATTGCTTCTAAATATGTTTCACATATCAGTCTTTGTCATTCAACTAACTGTTGAACATGTCGTGGACGCTGTCCAGCCATCAACTGTCTCCCATTGGCGGTCAGGCAGAGCGTAGCCGTAATGCAAGACAGCTGCTGCGCCTGGCCTGTCAGTCGGTATTTGGCAAATGCCAAAAATTCTGCAGTTTGTTGCGTCGCGAAACCAACAAGCCGCTGCCCAAAGAATTACGTCGTTCCCTGCGCCTTAACAAGTCCGCCAAACGCAAGGGCTATCAGCAGTATCAAAGTGAAGCTGATAAACGGTAAGTAGGTTTATAAGCCAATTGTTAACAATTATATGTATGTATTCTTGATAAAGTAAAATCAAAAGGTTGTTGTTTGTTTTTATTTCAGTCTTTTGGCATCGCAACTTAATCGACCCGTCAATATAGCAATACGCGTTGGACCTGCCTATGAATATATGCCTTCGAATTGTTAAACACAAAATTGCAACGGTTTGTTTACCGTTGATATAGAAAAGCTCATGACTGCACAACAAAAACTACTTAAAAAGCTTTTAATAAAAACGTTTATTTTTGAATTTGTATATTGCTGAGCTTTTGTTTCGCTGCGAAAACTTTGCAACAGCTGATAAGCTTAGGCAGCTTTCATGTTTGCTATTAGCTTTCGCTTTGCTCTCTTGCTTTCATTTTTTGGTTTTCCGTCTAAACCTGCTCTTAAACTTGCAAGCTGACTTTCGCGCTCTTAATAACGCCTACATGAAAGTTTATTGCCCCGCTCACAACAAGTGTCTGAACACACTACAATATTGGGCATACTAGCAATGGTGGGAAAGCTTCATTAAAGTTGTTTAACTGTCTTTTTAGAAAAGTTTAGAACTTCTTTTGAAATGTGATATTGTGTCTTTTTATAAAACGACTAAAACGCTTCAGTGATAGTCAGAATTTCATGAAAAAAGTAGTATATATATGTTTAACAAATCACTAAAACAGAAGGTTTCTGTAGCTTCAAGTTCATGGTTGAATAAGTATAAGGCGGGATAACTCTGAGAAGTTGTATTTTTTTAGTTGTCGCACGCGTTAGTGCATATGGCATGCAATTATATTTATTTATATCTTATTTTTATACATACAAGCACATTTATGCTCGTTTTTTTAGCATTACTTATTACTATTACTTGTTTAGATGGAAAAGAAGAAAAACCAGCATTTTGGTTTAATTTAACTTCATTCGCTTCTCTTCTTTTCGCTCTGACTGCTAACATGGCACCCAACAACAATCGTACAACCTTCTCGCTCTCTTGTTGACGCTGCTTACACAGCATTAATCTTTGCTTAATGTTTCGCATCAATAGATAATTTTTATTGGGCGTTCACGAAATTTGCACTATTTCTGCTGATTAAGTCACTGGTGTTTAACGTGAGCACCTGCCGTGTGGGCTCTATCTCACGGTGCCAAGCACAGGATTGAAACGTCAATCAACTTCCTTCCTTCCTCAACTTTGATCGAGGCCTATCTAAACCTTTGCTGGTCTTTGGGTCGCAGCACCTGTTTGTAAAACACAACTCCACGCCGAACACAGGGTTCTACCCGCATTTGGGTGTCAAACCACAGCCACCACCATACTCCCACTAGGGGGCCAACCGCAAGGTCAGGACCCGTGGGACCAGAAAATAAAGCCTCCGGTCAGGGCATTACTGAGTAGAGCATCAGAGCGTCACCATAACCAATTCGCGCGCTTAACTTTCACCGCCCGCTGCCTTCGCTTTCATTGTTCAAGTGCCTGCAAAACATGGTCCACTCTCTTTTACTAACGAGCCCTCTTTGGCTCTTTGTTAGGCGCCATGCGTGGCTCCCCATAGCTTGCAATCTGCTTGTCTACGTCATAAAGCATGTTGTCTGCTCATTTTTTTTTTGTTTGTTTGATGTGCTGTGCGCTGTTTGCGGTGCTTAGTGTGAAAAACGTGTTCAACGCGGAAATGACATTGATAGTGAAATTTCTGCACAGTTTATGAAATATATTGGACGTACTGCGCGATTAGTGAAAAGCTATTTTCAATTTAAATTGGAAAATTATCCAAAACATATACTTTGAGTTGAACTTTGTCGCAGAAATTTGTACTTTGTTACTTTTTTTAAAAAAAACCAAGAAGAGTGTTTGTGCAAAATGCGTTTGATTTCGACCTTTGTGTACTTTGTGGTGGCGTTTTACAAATTCTTCAAAAAGTTCTTGTAAGTTGCACTATGAGAGTGAATTATCTAATATGAAATGCCACGCCTTTTTTGGGAGTCCCCCACTACAACGTTACAGTTTATTGATAAAACAACAACACAATGGAGGCTCCAGTGCGCCTTGCATGTCATTTGATTTCGCTTATTTTCTTCTTTTACATTTTGTGTTTCTTTTAAATGCCGTTATGCTTGGTACGAACTAGCGCCGTTTTCTTTATGAGCGATTCGCTTTGTGCATTGATTGTTTTTTTTTGTTTTGTTTTGTTTTGTTGTTTATGTTTTGCACTTTATAACAGCAAATATTTTTGACTTTTTATATGTGTATAGCAAGTGAAAGAGCAATCGTACGTGCGGTATTTGCTTTGTGCGCTCTCTTTTGTTTGCGCTGTCTCTCTCGCTTACACACGTCACTCTTTGACGCCGCACAGTGGATCCAACTGACTTCTTTTTCGGCAAAAACATAACTTATGAGCGAGTAAGAATATTTAAAAAATTTAAAATGCATGTATCAGCGAAGTCCTTAAGCTTCTGCGATACACTGCGATAAATATGCTGTGAAGTGTGGGAGCTTCAAATAACGGTAGTAAAATTCGATATTACATACTCCAAACGTCTTATCCTTGCACCTTCAAAATGTGATTATTGCTTAATTAATCCTTAAAATTTTACAAATCTGTTGGCAAGATGTTTGGAGACTATTTTGATACTAGCGTACACACTTTCGATAGATAGACCAACTCTCGACGAGGACGATTTATTGAAAATAACCACAATTTAGAACATGACATTTTTCCATGAATCGAACTTTACTACCATTTTTAAAGCTCCCTCTATACACAGCTTATTTATCGCACTGCTTCGCAAGCTTCAGGAATTCTCTGCTGTTTGCATTTTAATTTTTGAAAATATCTGTACTCCCTCAAAAGTTATGATTTTTGGCGAAAAAGAAGTCAGGCGGATCCACTGTGCGCCGCTTGCTGTCATGTCCGATTTTGTTTGAGTTTGAGGTCGCTAGGAAATTGAGTGTAACTACCCGCTGAGTTATTTTAATAATAATTTAATGAAATCTCTTTTTAATTGACTTAGTGTGGCTTTAGCCTTTGTGTCTTTGTCTTTTATTGACAATTTATGGGCGTGTCGTTGAATTATTTAGTTATGTTCTTGTTGATTGGTATTTTCTTTTCTTCTCTTTGTGTCGGTTAATGTCTTTCGTACTACTTGAAGAGTTTGATGAACTTATCAAAAGCGCATCTGTCATTATGTTTATTGTTGTGTTTGATAGTTGCTCCACATCAGATATACTAATTAGTGCTCTAGATACCTTTCTTTATATACTGGTTAAATGACTTAGTATAGTAGTAGCATTAAAACTCATAAATTAAGCTTTTAATCATTGAAATTAGGATTAAAAACTAAAACTCCTAACTTTATCATTACATTTATCAAATATTTTCAACAATTTATTTATGATCGCGTCAGGTGATTCTAATATCACAATAAGTTGTCATTGCAGAGCTATATTTCACACACACAGTCAGCACCTCCAAATCCATGTTTAGCATTTAAGAATTAAATAACGCTTTCACAGTTCCATACAAAAAGAAAGTTCCAGTTGGCCCATCAGCAGGAATATTTGTCACAGAATCGTGGGTTTAATGTGACCGAAAGCCAGAAATGAATTCTGCACCGTAACGTGAAAATAAACGTTTGTATTTTGAACTTCAGTACTCATTCTCGACTATTCTACTAACCTGACATGTTTTCATTTTATTTCTTAAGCCTAAAGTCATACTTTGGCAAAATGATTACTCGCGACATATGACGATAGTGTACAAAAAAAAGCATGAAGTTGCAGGGTTAAATTCTCTTATAATCTTAAAATAGATTGAATCCTCTCCTTCAGCGTTCTTTTAGAATTCCCGACTCAATGGCAACTACAGCTGATATACCGGATTAATAACACTAGTCACTACCAATCAATGTCTAGAGACTATATCATAAGGTGATACACATAGAATCCGAGCGGCATATTAATTTATACATAATCGGGGATATGCCTGAAAACGCTTTCAACCGAATTTCAATCCAAATTAATATTACGGTATTTCAGATATCCTTTTATGCCGAATTTCAGTGAAATAGCATTGGCGTCCCTAAAGTACCAACTTCAGTATAAATTCTTTCCTTTAATAATATCTTAATTTCTTTATAAGTAAATTCTCTTCAAGTTTTTGCTCCTGTTGCCGACCACTGCTTTATAACATCGATTGCCAGGCAATAAATATTTCCATATTTAATTATTACTGAGATAGGCAACCTTTTTTGAAAATATTTTTTATCTTTTTCCATCCAACAATCTTTGGTTTTTCTACAATTTTTGTATAGAATATTTCAAATGATAGTAAGACTTGCTATTTTGGTTTTTCCATGATCTTCTCTTAGAATATTTGAAGTGATAGTAAGACTTGCCGTGAAATAAGTATTTTATAAAACGCATCAATCTGCAGCTAACCTGCTGAATAAGACGAATGCCAAATAGGTGCTTAATATTTTGTACATTTCTTATATAAGGTCTTTAAATCTTTGTAAACGATTAACTGTATAGTGTTAAAATTGTAAAAATGTAACGAAAAGTATATATTCTTGATCGTCTTAAAGAAATGAACCTGCAATCCAATAGACTTACTTCAAAATCAGTTATCTGGAACTTGGAGCTTCTTATCCAAATTATTCACAATACAACGAGCTCGCCTGTCCTATTACCCTAAAAGCTAGGTAGGTCCATCTCTTCCTTCTTTTAACCAACTTCTTATACATGCAAATGACTATAAACCTCCGTCCACTTCCCATGCTTATTTCACTTTCACTTCAGTAAAAGTAAGTACCTTTTCCCATGTACCCATATTCCTCTTTGTCTTAACCTTCTCTATTGCTTTTTCTTAGTGTTTTTAATTATTCTGTATATAATATCCTGTTATTTTCCAATGCAAGAGTCTAAAGTGTACAGTTTTTACAACCAATCGATATCGAAATTTAGAACCTCGTTGATTTTCGATTAATTTGCTGCTTTGATGGACTTAAGTATTTTGCCCAAATGGTGTTTTTTTTTTCACTTTGGAAACAGACACCAAAAAAAAATCCCTTACATGCAAAGACATAAATGCTGCTCATTATATTAAAGTTCAAACACGTTTATTTAAAAAAAAAAAAGCACTTATAGAAAAGAACCTCATCCAAAGTTAAAAACGATAAGCTTAATCGGCACAAGTTCCAAATACATATTTATGTATAAGTTTCACTATATACAAAAAAAATGTGCGTATGTACAAGTATATAAAAGCTATTAAACCGACACGCTTACGTTATGCCGACTATGTATATATTTTTTTTCTGTCCAAATTGATAATTCGACGACGTAAACAAATCAAAGTACATGCCATACAGCTGATATGTATATAGTGCCGCACATGTGTCTGATAAATTTTTTGAGACCCCCACTTCAGACCGAAACGTACCTAGAAGAATCCATTGATAAGCTACCCAAATTTGGTGTCTAATCTCTTACTCCGGCTAGAACACTTGCAGTGACTGTTTTACGTGCGGGCGTGCTAGACGTTTGTTATAGTATAAAGTAGTTGGAACACCCATGAGTTGTACCCTTGATAGCCCCCGACACCCACCGCACACACACACCCACACACACACACACTGTAAATGCGCAATTGCAACCACTTTGAACTAATTGAAACCACTTCTAACTGCCAATCATTGGTTTTTAGAGTTTTCTCTTATTCCTATAAATGATTGGGTATATAAGCCGGATTTATCACAAGCATGATTCAATCCCAGAGCTTTATAAATAATGCCCAACTATTTTTATGGCCTTTCATATAACACATTGTTTTACCAACAAATTGCCAACAGTTTTGGTCTAGCCAAAGTTGAGCCGCACTTGAAGCAAATGCTTGATAAGATTGTAATCTTCATATACTGGCAAATTTTAGAACTGTCCAGACTATACCAGTCCAGACCAACGTGTCAACGTGTGCGTTCACTTTGTTATCAAAACTTGTTACAAATTGTGTACTTACCGGAGGTGACACATAGTGTGGTAACCAGATCATTTTTGAATCACATGTATTGAAGGCTGTTTGGTAATCTGTGAATATCATCACAATATTTATTGTGTTATCGTAAATGGGGGCACGTCACAATGGGATTGTTTACATTATGATTGACAGTTGTATACACATAAACATATGTTCGCATGTTTATTGTTGTTTTTGACAAAAGCATTGGCTCTTTGTGCGCTAAACTGCTAAGCCATGAGAATCGCACTGTATATTCCAATGTATACTTATAAAGCTACTGTCATCGCTGCGACGTCAGCAACACAGCTTCTTAAATTTTCATTCTTTTGCGAATTTCAAAGAGTTTTATTTTTGGCAGCGAGAGTAACTTGTGCCGCTCTCTTTCGCTATTTCACCCTCTCACAAAATTTTAAGAAAGGTCGATCAACAACGACGGTACCCTTATAAGTATACATTGGTGTTTTCCATTGTGCGCAACCACTGTACTTTGTTTATTTACCAAATTTATAAATACCTTAAAGATAGAGATCGATTCTTTAATTTGTCAAACCATTTGGAGCAGCCATTTTCATAGTAAACTCTACTATTTCTTTCTTTAATTGTTTTATCAAAAATTCTTAAATATTTCTTCAAAAAAGTTGCTGGACTTTGAAACTTAGACGTGACCTTTTTTTGTATTTAATATTTCTTGTTGTTTCTATTACCTTGCGCCCAGCGATTTTGGATCATTCATACCAAATTTAATTTAAATTAGGTTCTTTTTAAAAAAATTTATGTTTGTAGCAATGAATCAATCATGAAAGCAATCTTACGCAAAAATTGTTAAAAGCCTCTCAAACAAGAAACATTGCAAGATAGTATTTAGCTAAACGATTCCGTCATATTTTTGAAGAAAACTTGTGATACTAATCGAAGCGTAAGAAAAACGGAAGTATTAGGCAGTTGCTTCTTCTTAACTGGCCATAACATCCCGTGTTATCGGTTTACGGCCTGATGTAAATGCATTCTTCATTGTAATTGTGATTTTACGTGGTGGGTCCCAAACCCTAAGGGCTTGGGTGGCTCTACCGGTCTCGAAAGAACCCCATACGACAATCTCTGACCTCTGACCTGAGGTGGTATTCTCAAACCCGCTCACCACACGGGGTACAGATATAGTACAGAATTTTAACTATATTTCGTTCTCAAGTTTACTTAGTATTGAATATTAAAACAGCGCTAAAGTGTGATAAAGCCATGTGGAAATCGAATAAAATAACGGTTGTGTGTATTTGGAACAAAAAAATGGGTTCGGCATCAATTGAGCTTAACTCAAATATGAGTAGAGAGCTGCACAAGCATGTAAAAAAGTTTTGCAGACTACTTCATAGCCTTCTCTCTCGCATTACAACACAAATACTTCAGTGACGCGATAGCTTGGTAACAAAACAAATGCTGCACAAGTATGTGACAAGCCAATTAAGCATAAAAGGAAAAGTAAAACAGAAGAAATCTGATGCAGAAGCCAGCAGAAGTAGCAGCGCAAAACCAAGTAAAAACCAAAACTGCTATCTGCGCGCGCAATGAGAACGCTTGCATGGTATAATAATTACAAGGTAAGAACTGCCAAATGAGTAGGCGACTCTTACCTTGTAATTATTGTACCATGGTTCAGCTGCACTCGCTCTTCTTGGTATGATTGACCATTTTTTCGAGTTTCGAGTTGATAGATTGAACGGAGCGACTGTAAGCCGCTATATTTCTCACTGGGGAAGAGCTAAGATATCAACATGATTCGATAAACTTGCTTTGATCAAATTTTTTGCTTTAACTCTTATAGTCTCTGAGAAACACTTTATAGCACGGACAGACGGAGAGACGGACATGTCTATATAGAGTCGATTATTGCTCCTGATCATTTTTGCCCATGGAGCAAATGGTCTGTCACGCCTCCTGCTGCCTGTTACATACATAGCACAAATCTATAATACCCTTTTCCACTTTGTGTGAAGGGTATAATTACAAAAATGTAAATTTAATGGGAGTCTTAAGATCTCGAATAAACTTTCTGTTTTGTAGTAAGTCTAATGCTAACTTTCAAATTCCGGTAGAGAGAACCGGTAACTTACTATTTGTCGGGTAGGTAGCTATAATGCCGTTATATAGCCTATGAGTGTCAAAAGCACTAGTTATTCCCTAAAACCTTTTGAAAAGGAAGCGATGCATGCAATAGAAAGAGAAAGATAAGGAACCAGGTTATGACGATGATCACAAAAATTATCATAAAATTTAAACCTTATATTCACCAATCTGAAACAGCTTAACTTCATAGTTAGGGCAATAGACATATTATGGTTTTCATCATCAAGTTATTTCAATGTCCACCAACTAGAATCGTAAATACCTCTACTTTCTGATACCTTAAAAATATCTTCTCCAGCGCTTCTAGTTACACACTAAGTTCAAACCTGAATACAATTCCTACAAAGTCTTGTTAGCTTAACACTCCGTCTGGACTATAGAGCTATTTCTGTGCACACACAACCTGCCGGCCTTCAAGTGTTGCTAATATTAAGATTACGCGAAGAACCTTAAGTGTCTACTCAAAAGTTTGTATCCCATGGATTGCCGCTGAAAGACCCTGAGGAGAGCAAGCCATTGAACTTTATGACTTAGTAAGACTAGTTAGACATGCAGACTAAATACCAAAGAGAGAGATAGAGATAGAGAGGTAAATGTCTAGCAAACTCAAGCAGAAAGAGAAAAAATATAGCTGTCGATTGTGCAATAGCTGCTGCCCTTTCACACACACGCACGCTGAGCCCGATTGATAGTATGAAATGTTTCCATTTCACACACACACACACACACACACACACACAAACAACACCGTAATTATTGTGTTATCCTTATCAGTTAGCCAATATGGAGAGAGAGAAGAGTATCGCTCAATGCTTAATACTCTTTGTCTTGGTATAAATGACGCAAAGCAAATGGGTTCGGGTTTAGTTCTTTACGGTTTGGCGTAGCGTCTCAATCGCTGCCGCGGCATATTAAACTAAAACGACGAAAAAGAAAATCTAAGCACTCTTAAGTGAAAATCTCACAGAGACAGACAGTGTTTTGTGTGTGTGTCAAATATTTGACAAATGTTTTGTGCAACTGCAATTTTTGCAGTTGAATTTGCATCCAACTATTATAACATGTGCTGTGGCGTGTTACAAGCTTGAAAATGGTGAGTTAAGTTTGTGAAACAAACAAAAATCCAAATACTAGAACCATTTGCCATGCGTTGTGAAAATCAAAACAAAAGCCAGACCAATTCAGCTGACACCCGACAAAATCCAGTTTTTACAAGTAACTCGCTTACAAGTACATATTACATATATGTAGTATATATACACTTACATATGCCAGATATGCCCATGTACTTAAAAAATACATATGTATAGGAGGCCCAATGGTGCCTATGCTGTTGTATAACGTAAACATCTGGCTTGACGACACAAAGCGCACAAAGTATGTTGCCAATTGTACCGGACCACAAAGTATTGATAAGCTTATCAGAAAACGCGCAGACGCTCGGAAGGCCTTGATAGGGCGTTGTATTTTTTTCGTTTTACCATATATACTCGTCATATGCCCATTAGATATATGGTAGTAACAGCTGAAATTCAGACCAGCTGCAACAAGTGATTGCCTCCAAAATGTATGCACTGTCATAATAGACATTGAACGCTCTTGGCCAAGTTCACTGAAGCAAAATGCTGTTCACTTGGTATACTATATATAAAGCAGGTATAAAAATAACACTCAATGACGAACACTGCTCTTGTTTATACTGCGGCGCTTTCCGTGTTGTATTGCCAAAAAATTAAATACATCTTTTATACACTATACTGTACCCCTAGAAGCAGGCGTAGTATAGATTACCGCAATGTTTGTAGCAGCTAGAAACTCGCGTGGTAGAACATAAGATAAATTGCATAAATATTCAATATCAATCATCGAAGATCATTAGAGTTAGGAAGTCCGAGTTTTAGCAAAAGATACACATTGTGCGTACGCAAGCGAGCATGTTGAATCTTGTCGGTATGGCAGCGCGGGTTCGGCCACACTGTAAAGAATCAAAAGATACAAGCAATATTGTAACAATTTCGGACTCCTGCAACTATGAAAAGCAAACACTTATTGTAGATATTTTGCTATTATATCAACTAAAGCTATTAATTGGTTACTCCTAGAAAAGGGTTATAGTGTTGTCTTGATGTCGCACAAAGGTACGACTGAGATGCTATCGGAAAACTTGCCACACCGCATCTCTATTGGTTTTCACCCACACTGTAAAGTATCAAAAGTTAGAAGCAACCACTTATTTTAGATACTCTGCTAATATATAAACAAAAGCTATCAAAGTTGGCGATTTCTCACAAAGATACGACCAAAATGCTAACCGAAAAGTTGCCACACCGCATCTAAGAGTAACATAAAATCGTTGAAGCTGGTTCATTTCACTGCTCTTCATGTACGCTCTCTTACAGAACGTGCTCTTATAGAGTATTCCGCATGCGATCACTACACTTAATTATTTTTACACTTAGTTTACAGCGTTTGTGCCACTGTGCTTAAGTAGATATAAAAGATATACAAATTCAATTAATTTAGATAACAAATTAGCTCAAATTACGACCTTGAGACATGTGCCGGTTATCTTGCATTGTATGTTATCATTAGAGCAAACATTGCGGCAGCCCAAAAGTTCGGCGCTCTTTGCATACATTTTTTGTTGCATACTCTCAGGCGGCGCTCAAAAAACGCTTGTCTAATTGCGGAAATAAAACAATTGACATAGAAATTGAGTGAATTGAATTCGTTCTTGACTGTATGCTAATTAATCATGGCGAAATGCAATAAAAGCTAAAATTATTTATAAATTTATTAGCTGCAAATTGCTTTTGAAGGTTGATTTTGGCTATTTATTAGTACAAATTAAGTTGATGACTACAATTTTGGTTAGATAGAATTTATACGACATTTTTGTTTTTGTTAACACAATTCTTTGCTGATAAGCTGGCTGAGTAGTTTCACAGGAATTTGCACAGACATTTCAAACTTTATGCTTAGCTTAAACTTGAAGTTATTAGAAAATTTGATTCCACAATCTTATGGTTTGCGCTCTTTTTTTGCCCATAACAATATCAATCGCTTTTTTCCTGAGAAAATTGATATCAATATATTCAGTTGGGTTATGTTCATATATTGTTTTTCATTTTTCTTTATTTTTGATACTACGAGAGTCAACAAAAAGTCAGCAATCTTGGTTATTGTTCAATTTTTTGGTAAACAAACTTATTTACTTAATTCGTAGTTTATATATAATTTTCCTGCTTTGTTAGTTGTATATAATCTTTCCTTTGTCCCAGAACTATTTAAAGAAAAAAATGATTCAATTGGATAACCTACGATTACACGATTACACACGAATTTTTTATAAATCGACAATTAGCAATCTTCAACAGATGACACAATAATATAATTTCAATTATAGACTGAATGAAACATTGCCTATATTTGTACTGAAAGCTATGGCTATCGCAGTTGCAAGTTTGACTGCCAAGGGAGTGCGCCTGAACTGGAACGGAAAATCGTTTGAAGTCAAGGGAATTCTTGGAATTAGGCAAAATCCTTGCCACTATTAACTTCTTCATTAGCTTTGTTACAATCATTAGGGTTCCATTGCATAGTTTTGGGGCATGAAGATTTCGTGGCATAATGATGACAGAACCAACTTTAAGACCCGGGTATTTCCATTTACGACTTCGTCTTTATTTTCAACGCGATCGAATGATTTGTGCGAACGCGATTTTCCTGGAATTGGATTTTGAATCGTCAAATTCAATTCATTGACATTGTTTGTAGCTACGATAATTTTAACCTATGTTCGAATCATATTTCTTTGAAGTGAATTGTTAAATGGCATGTTGAATCGATGTTAAACCATTGGCTGTAACTCCCGGAATCTGTCCATTTCCTATCCTCAGCAGTCCTGTAGAGAAAACTTCTGCGTTTATATCCTCTTGCACGAACACTCGCATATTCATATAAAATGGAATGTTGGTGGGTTTAAAGGAGGTAATATTACTTTTTCTGAAGCATATCAGATCCCAGCCGTTCTTGAATTTCAATTTTCATATGCTCACTGTAATTTATATCGGGTTCGCATGTTAATGCGCGAGTCAGTTCGAATTCTTTCTCGATTAGCTAATCTATTCGCATAGTTAAAGATCCCTCTCTCATTTTTTCTTCTCCCCAGCAAGTTTTGTGCTCGTTTTGCCGGAGCTTGACGATTTTTTTGGACCACTACCTCGTCGAGCGGCTCGAGCATTTCTGTCAATGTTTCCTTTTCTGAACCGTCTCCTAATCAAATGTCAGAGTTAAATGTTTACCTAATCAGGGTTAAAATGCTAGCCTACTATTTAAGTACATATAATATGTATTCATTACGTCACTTAAGAATATTGCTGATCCTGCCCACCTACCACACGAAAACTGAAGAGAAACCTTTCTGCTTACCAAACGATTATATGCTCCACATATGAAGTCATTTGGTTCAGTGGTTCTCGAGTTTTAGGAGCACGTACCCCGCATGAACGATATGTATTCAATATATTTTTCTCACAAGAAAGATGAAAAGCTGATTTCCTTTAAAGTAACATAGCAGTGATATTGAAGCAGACGGATACCCTGTATCCTTTTTGGCACCATAAATACCAAAACGGTAAAATGGGATTGGAAGTATCTACTTTAATGAACCTTTTCACAACATCGATATGATTAAACATTATCCTAATGGGAATTATGGGGCTATTATGAGTGCAAAAAATACTTTTATCCCAATAACTTTAGTGTTCTTGGGACAATGTTGTTAAATTTTAAAACATAAATTGAAGACACTTTCAATGTATTGCGGGATGTGGCAGTAATTTAGGTTAATCGATTGCTTTGGTATTATCACACAAGGTTTACACTGTTTTAATCATTACACTCATATGAGTCTTTACACCAAATAGTGGACAAACTTCAAATTACTCGGAATTACGCGACTAGCGACTCCTACAGATAGACGGACGGACAGACGGGCTTGGTCCAATCGCTACTCGAGTCAATAGTAAGAATTTTTGCCCACGGAGCATATGGTCTGCCACGCGTCCTTCTGCTTATTAAACAAATTTAAAAGAAATAGGGATTTTGACGATTTTCGGTGTCGAAAGTTGTATTGTTAAAGCCCAACATCAGTACATCAAGTTGTGGAACATCTGACATACTGGAGAAATTTTGTTTGTTTCGGTAGCAAAATAATGATTATGAAAAACAGAGAACAAGGTTTCTAGCACGTCAACAAGGAACAACAGGACTAATCCGAATGACTCCGTTTGGCCACTCTGTTTTCCAACAATGAAGCAATAGAAAAAGAGAACCCCAAGCATTATTCTCGTTCAGCCATAAAATGGTAGTCAAAAGAAGCAAACTGCTTAGATATAGAGCCTAGGGAC
Organism: Chymomyza caudatula; assembly: GCA_035041775.1. NCBI lineage: Eukaryota > Metazoa > Arthropoda > Insecta > Diptera > Drosophilidae > Chymomyza > Chymomyza caudatula. The sequence goes on along the minus strand of JAWNKW010000141.1, from coordinate 2,306,087 downwards.
TAATAGGAACTTAGGCTAATCCAACAAAAACAAGTAGAAGAATTAGCTTTTGGACGATAAAGCAAGGTTTCCGTATGCCTAAACAGCAATCCAACAATTGATGAACGGGAGCACTAAAGATGACACTTGTAATGTAGAGATGCCTGGAATCCTTCTTGCAGTTTAAAGTACGTTAAACAAATGAACAGAACACAACTTGGACTCAAAAATTTCACCCAAGTTGGGTATTATAAGGATATGTTCTAATAGCTTGTATTAGTTGGACTTAATTAATGATGATTAGCAAAATTATATTCAAAATGTATAAACAAATATATTTACACTACACAATGTAGCAAAGTTTGCTTTGCTATCACTTGAAACATCAATTAACAATGAATTAACAGATTACCGCATTGCAATTTACACTGAATAGCAGGGAATATGTTTTTCTTATGAACAAAATAATGATAAGTACATTTCATTGTCAACAAAAACAAAGTAAAAACAAAAACTTTAATACACTGCGCAACAAATCAAATGTATTTTTTATGAACAAAGCAATGATAAGAGCATTTGAACCCAATATATTATGAATCATAATCAATTTAAAATATACACTACGCAACACAGCAAATGATCAAAGATGACAAACAATAACTTTAGTGTAACTCAATCAATCAATCGTACGGCTAATTAAACGCAAGCTCGTCTTGTCATTTGAGGCTCCGTTTGAAATTTTGTTGCATAGTGTTATTTCATCCGACATGTGTCTATAATGAAACTGTTCTATGTATTTCTTTTAACTAAAAGTTTAATTAGTTGCTATGTGAGATGCTCTAAAAATTTTTAAGCATAATTAAGTAAGATTTTCTTTCGATAATTCAAAATTTAAAATAATTTTTAAAGATAAAAGTGCTGTTTCTTAAGGTCTAAGAGATTGTAAAAGTTAGATTAGGACAGTTGTGCATTAAAATTTAGTAAACTTTTTTTGCAACTGTTTTATCACATAATATTACAATCTTTTAAGATGATGCAATAAAATCAAAAATCTTCAAATTTCTTCTTCTGGACTGGCCAAAACAACCAGTTACCGGGTTAAGGCCTGATATAGAACACTCCACGTTGCGCCTCATAACATTTTTCATTAGAAGCGGAGTCCCAAATCCTACGCACAACCCTGTTAAAGATCTGGGGAAACTTCGTTGCGCATATTAGCTCACGGTTGGTGATTAGAGCAGCTAACCAGGGGGCACCTCTTGAAGTTTGTGCGTTAACTTGGTTAGGGTAGAGACAGTGATAAGAGGGCTTCACACTGTCCTAACGGAACCCAGGCCCCAACTTCAGTTCAAATTGTGTCAAAGAAATATAAAAATTACTGCAGATACATCTATTATTGCGAAAACTAGCCACATATCATGAAGTACTGTTTTTTTTTTTTGACTAAAAATGCACTTACGTTCTAATTAATGGGTTTCAGAGAATCACTATCTGAATGTAGCTCAATTGCAGCGATGATGCCCATGACAATTCTACGCCTAAATTGGCCGTATCTTGCGCCTTTATATGTACACATAACTCTTGTTATAAATAGATAATAAAAGAAAGTACATAACTAAGTAGTCAAAAATCATAATAAGTTAACAAGTGTAGGCAGCATTTGGTTTTTGAATACAAACGTATTTTTTGAGCTGACGTCGTTTTTGACATTTTGGAAAGTATGACAAACATACAGGGGGGCCGGCCACACACACACACACACACACACACACACACAGAGTCAAATCTTGTTTACCTTAGTGAAAAAAACGGCAACAATGACTGGACAACAACTACAACAAACTGTTGGTGTAACACGCTGGCTGACTGGTCAATTAATGAGAGACGGGAGCGCAGGCCCGGCCAGGCCACTTGATTGCCTCGATCTCTGTGCCAGCAGCTACTAGACTACTACGAAAAAAAGATATATAAATAAGGAAAAGCAACGCACGCGCGTATTAATTGTTCGATGTTCTAAACGCAGAGCAGACGTCTATATAGCAAGCCAAGAGATATACAATATTGCGGAAGATAAGCAATAAATAGCGCATACGCCGCGTTGTCTATATGTTTGCTAACAAAAAGTGTCAGTGTTTGTCGAGTCTTTAAGAGAAATGAACCAAAAAACTAATATGGATAACAGCAGTGGAACATTACCCAGCTATGGGCATCGCAGACAGCCTGCGCTGGGCAAGGCCATGCCTGTCACTGCTTTGCTGCTAAATCTGTCGCGACCCAACGCCAAGCCTAGCCATGCACGCAATTCCGCTGCCGAGTCCTGTGAGCTGCCACCGCGTTACTTTAGCGTAGCCGAAGCCGATGAGCATGACTCACCTAGCGATGAAGAAGAGTTCAATGACGAGCTGCTGGGCAAGCGTAGTGTTTATGTGCCCTGTCAGCTGTGCACAAAATCCGCGCCCGCGCATCTATCCAATCGCGACAGCGCCATCAATGAAATGTGCCAACGCCTGTGCAGCGATGAATGCCGCAAGCACTTGAGCCTAACCGGCTTTATGCCACAAACGGTTACGCAGGCAGCAGCTGATGCTGCAGCGATAGCCCAACGGCGCAAGGAGTTCCGTGAGAAATATGAAATTGCGGAAGCGCTAGCAAAAACCTCGGCAATGACCTCTACCGTGCAAATGAAACAACGTCTGGCCGCACGCAAACTGGAAATGGAATCGACCGGGTCGACGGCAGCCAATGAGGCGGCAGCGCTGGGTGTGGTCGCCGCCGATGCAGTCAATGCAGCGCACACTGGAGACATACAGCCGCCAACGGCGATGTCTGATTATGAGCCACCGCGAGATTTGCTGTTGTATCTTGTGAGGTGAGGCGGGGAGCATATGGGGCAGGGGGGTGTACGCAACAGTACGCTGAGTGAGCGGCAAAACTTGTTGTTTTTGCTATCTGTTGTTTGTGTGCCAGTTGCCTGCGGCTGTCGCGCTTATAAATCAAGTTCATGGCTGGCAGCGTGTCAAGTGTTCTTAGGCATCAAGTCTCGGTTGTTGTTTTTGTTGTTGTGGTTGTGTTGCTGTTGTATTCATGCCACTCAGTTTGACGCAACTTGACTCAACTCAAACATAACTAACCTTGCTCAAGCAGCACGCTAATCAAAACAGTTATGAGTTTAAGTCGCACTTTTGCAATTATTTTGTTATGTTTTGTTTTTGAAATGAGTCATTGCTTAAAGTTTATATAAAAAGGGGATCAGTTCTTATAATGAGACGCTAAAATCTATGGAGTGATTTTTGCATGAGAATCACAATCAAGTAAATAAGCTTTCCAAGAAAAGGTGCAATGTCGATAAAAACTTCAAGCGATAGATATCCTACGTAAAATATAACATGTTAAAAAAGTAGAACTTCCTTTGAAGAAGATTAGGCTAATAACACTATTTCTTAGAAGGAACTTTATTCGTCATGTGGGGTGTGCCAGAAATCTATTTCAACCAAATTTCAACCGAATTACTATTTGTCGTTATGCAAGATACCAATTCAAGTCGATTTTCAGTCGAAAAGTCACACGTCATTGCGCCAGAATTATCTTGGAGAGTGTGGGAAATCTAGCAAGAAAGCATTTGGCCGTTGAATTTTTGAAAGGAATTTATATGAAAATTTAGACAAAACCGTCTAGTGATATCTAGCACACCCCTGATGGTGAGTGTGCGAGCTATTTCTTCTAGTTGTAATATGAAATATTAGCTTGACTTAAAAACTAACTATGTAAGCAGCCCGTTTTTGAGCTTATTGCTTTAAAACGCAGGGAAGTACGCCAAAATTTGTTTGCAGTCTTGTATTAGTTTCCTTTTGACCCTATAACTCCTTCAAAGCGCTCGGGTTGCGAACTTGGAAATAAGTGGAAGAAGCTCCATAGTATCCATTTAACTTTAGAAGTTTTATACTTATCTCGACTATCTCAATACGTAATGAAGTATGAACTTAAATCGACTAAATGGTGAGGTAAATGTTCGCTTCTCTTTTGTGATCATATTTAAAATAGTATGTATATCAAATATCGGTAAGAACAACCATTTTGAATAATCGAAAACCGATCGAATAGGTAACTTTTTTTTTTAAATTGCATAGTAACATTAACAACATGATTCATTAATTTCTCGTTTTTTGTCGAAACGTCTAAAATTTTTGCTGAAAAAATTAAAGAGAATGTGCAATCCCCTGGGCAACTTTGGCTCAAAAAAAAAAGTGAACTTGTGGCTTCACAAGTATTTTTTCTTCTTCATTTTCGAATAACAGACCTGCACTGCCTTGAATGAACGCATTTCAGCATGTCGACTCAATGTAAAGGTCAAGGGTTCCACTCTATTACTTTAATGTACTTTGAAACTGTCATAATTTTAGCACATTCTTATCTCTTTTCCCCGTGCAAATAATATTATCGATAACAAAAAAGATTTGAACAAAATTATTACCAAAAATATATATCTTTTGAATAAAATGCAAACATATACAATATTGGTCAAGCAGAAACACCTATAGACTACATCAAAAACACAATTGTTTAGGTTTTCATCACCTTATATCAGAGTTCCCTAATAACCGTCAACCTTGTCAGCCCAAGCAGCCCGGTGTGCTGCACAAAACGTCAATGCACAAGCAAAAACATTTTTTGCCGTTTCTTATCGCTCAGGACATTTGCTCAGCCATTAACACAAGACCGTGGACACAAGCGCAACCAAAGAAATGTTCGGCTCAGAGCGAAACAGAGTTGAATCATTTTTGTACGGTTTTTCAGCTAGCAGACCGCATTAACAATAAGTGTTGACTGTTATTCGGGGACTCTGCCTTATATCAAGAATTTGTATTTAATTGCGGTGCAAAGAACAATTTTCGCTTGAACTACAGAAATAAGGCGTAGGACCCCATTCTCCTACGTAGTTACAGTTTAGTTAAAGCAGCGTATTTAAAGAACTTCCGTTGGCGTGTAGCTTTAGTACTTCAACAAATTCTCATATATTAAAAGCGCAATGGAAAGGTATATTAGCAGCAACAACCAAATTAAAATGAAAAAAAGAAAAGTGATTGGATTTCATTTTGTAATTTAAACTTGAGTAATTCCATGTGTTAAGAAGGTTGCCAAGCGGCGACAAGGTTCTTCTTCAAGTACCTTTCCTTTTTCGGCATATTTTAAACACTTTTTGAATTATCCTACAAGGAACAAGGACACTGTCTACATTGGACAAACTGTCTGAATTGAACATTTTACGTGAAACCAAATGAATTGCATACAATATTGAATTTTTGTCACAGTGTATATTGGTCCCTTTCTATCTTATAAATTGGACACTTGTTTTTGGTATTTTTAAGTCCACTCCACTTGTAAAATCCGAAACGCTTTGTAAAGAAGGATGCAATACCGATTACAAAGTAACTAATGATTTGAACAAGAAACTTCAATGTACACACATAACAATCTGAATGTTATTAATTCGTATGTATCAAATGTGTGAACTTTTGACAAAACCACATGTCTAAAACAGCAATTTTACGGGAAAGCGAAAAGTTGATTTGACGTATTCTTTACATTTTGACCCTTTAATCGCAAAAAAAAATGCCATTAAGATAACAGTAACAAAAATCATGAGAAATTGTGTTATTTCGAGAAATAAGTGGTTTTGTCAAAAGTCGATAGAAATTATTTCAAATCAACCAAAACACACTGAACATCTTTAATTTTCTCTACATTGGACAAACTGTCTACGTTGGACAAAAGTCTTCGAAACAAATGTGTCCAATGTAGAGAGCTTTCACTGTAACAGCTTAAAGTAAGCAAGATATGGTAAACTTGTAAGAATCAACATTGAGTCTCGTCTGACCGAACTGCAGATTCACGTTCGAATATAGCTTATAATGTATGTATGCGTACACCTTTATCTAAATTGAACTCTCGATGCCCTACATTTATCATTAACTAACCTAGCTCAATAAAAGTGCACAAAGGGTGCATGTTACTGTGTAATTAGGAAATTCTCTAGTGAAGCTATTTAATGGTCATTAAATCAAAAGTCAAATTGTCCAGTTGTTAAATATTATCAACATACTGTTGGGTTCGGGTTCAGCACTATGTCACGCTCAATGTAGCAATTTGCTGATAAAACTAGAGTGCCTTACATTTAATCGTATCAGTGGGAGTCTCGTCTGGTCACGTGGCTTTTGTATATTGTAACATCATATAGTATAATATTCAGTGCACTGAATGCACAACGAATGACAACGATTTTCACAAGCATTGCAAATGATTAACTCATAATACCCTCGACTATTTAACCAACTATTTAACCGCTAATTCCTAAACCCTTTCTATATTATAGGAAATACAGCTGAAAGCGCGTCTCTTTGACATTGCTATATTGACACTTAATATAGAGGTTTACAAGTTAATTTAGGGCTATACAAAGAAATAGTTTCCGAAACTGAAAATAAAAGACGTTTACTTAAGACTTAGTCGAACAAAAGATACCAAAGATTTCAATAGGAAACGCAACAAAATGGAGTTTCTAATGAAAACATCCCGTTTGATTGTCACCTCGAAGACGTTTGCCAGGCGTGTCGCGGTGCCCATACCAAGGTAACATGCAAAAACAAAAAAAAAAAGTACCAACTGAACTGTGTGTGTGTGTGTGTGAGTATATGTGTGAGTGCAGCTGTCTCATTACGCATGTAACTGCGTTGTTGTATAAATTGTAGTCATAAGATACAATTTGTATCTTTTGTGACATATCATATGCCTATAGATATAGAGATATGCAGAATATGCGCATGTTGGGCGTAGATATCGTTTTGTATAAGTGTGTGTTATGTATCTGTGCAATTTGCATAGAACTTACTTGCTAAAAAGATACATTGCGCTGCTTTTGAACAAGCTGAGTTACTTGCTTGAAGTACTTGAAATGCGTTTGTGATGTTGGTTGAAGATGTTTAGCACAGAAAACAATCTTAGTCTATTGGTAACATCTGAAAGGTTTAAACACTGTAAGCTCTAGAACTACTTAAGACTGCATTCCAAGTATCACTTACTTTAGCGCAATTGTAGCGCAACGCAAGTTCGTGTTATCCTCACTTTTGTTTTCATTATAAAATATTCTAAATGTTTAGCAATATCTTCTTGATCTGCATTTAATGCCGCTGCCCAGACAGAGAGACACTGAAAAAAAAAACATACCTATAGCTGCAAACATATCTACATACAAAGAGAGACGCATAAATATTTAGCAAGCTGTCAATTTTTGTTGTTTTTTGTTGCTGTTGTTATTGTTGTATCTGTTATGTTTTGGTTCTGCTCATTTTCATTCTTATAAGTAACGCACGTGAGCAGAAGCGTATTGATCTTGTTCTGTATCTTAAAGATACAATTGTGTGCTTAAGCAGAAATACCCGTTTCACAATATGCGTGTGTCTATGTGCCTGTATGGTCTCTCTGACAATGTGTGTGTGTCGCTGTTGTATCTCTAATAAAACGCCGCATTTCAGTTAACATTCAGTTTCGCCCAAGTCGCTTTCAAGTGCACTTCGCACACACAAAATATTTCGGCAGTAACATAACCGTACTCAACAACCCCATCCTGTTCCAAGCACACCCTAATCACATACAACAAAAGTGAAAGTCATTATACCAAGTGCCTTATCCTGACCAATATTGTTTTTTTTTAATATGGAGCAAGCTATGCACTTGAAGCGGGCCAATAAGACGCCCTGTAAGAATGATCGCAAGTCTTTCCTCCAAAAGGTGATGCTGACCAGGTGAGCATTGATTGATTGCTGCCGTTGACAATACAAAGCTGTTTTTTTCCCTCCCCATCAAATGCTGTTGCTGGCGGCATCAAGTGAAACTGGTTTAAACGCAAAAGTTACAAAAAGAAAAAACACGCCAAGATACAAGAAAACCCGCCAAACAGCTGTGAAGCTATTGACCGAACGACTTTTAAAGCGTGCGTCTTTATTGTTCTTATTGCTGTTGTTTTTGTTGCGGTTTGTTGCGACTTTGAGTTTGCTGTTTGGAGTGCGTAGGTGTTGATTAACTAAAACAGTTGAAAGATGTAGCTAACTTATACAGAATTTCAAGTGCCAAATGTGTGAAGCTAAGCAGCTATCTTAAGTTTATGATGTCCAAAATCAGGTTGCTATATGGGTTATTAGCAAATAGAAAAACCGATAAGTCAAAAGCTTGTTTTACAGCCTATAATCAAACCAAAATCTTACAACTTATATAGCTGACAATATAGAACTAGTTGCAAATAGTATCTTTTATTTGGTAAGATTTGCTTAATATAATTAAATTGATTGTGTTTGAAACAGAACCGTAATATTTTTAACATAACTCCTGATGCTTAAGATCCATTTGATTTCCTTGAGCTTAAAGCGCAGGTTGATGAACATGTGAAATGAAACTGACTTTTCGCGAATTAAGTGGACTTAAGCTCCGCAGCTAATGGCACTATGTAACAAGCAAAAAGCCTATTTGTAAACCTTATCCGGTAAATTTGGGTATTTTGAATTCGGAAACCGTTTTCGAATTATGGCTAATCGAGAGTGAAGTTAGTTATTCTCATGTTACACGGTAAACTTTCTATCGATTGAGATGAAAACTAGCTAAAAGACATTTAATCGCCATTTCCAAATTTTGTATCCCGAATCCTTAATCGTCAGGTTGTACACAAAATTTTTGTTGTCTTTCTCTCTGGTTATAGCTATTGGTACTACTGAAGCTTTGAAATATATATCTTTAACATAATAAGCATTTGCATGAACTGTTTGGGGCAGTCATTTTGATACACAACTTCAAACATGTCAAAATACAATCGGTCCAATTGTGAACTCGGATTCGGATTTTACAAAAAAGTGATTAAAAAATGGCCAGCAACAGTGCAACAATTATAAAGACGCCATTATTTGTAGACCTGTGCAGATCCCATGATTAGCTATTAAGAGGATAACCAAAGCCTGACGATAAAAAAAGTTTGGAGACAACAAAGTAAAGAAGAATGAAAAGTTGATATGTATCATGTTTGAATAAGCTATTGCAAGAAAGGTGTTTAATGCGACTGTGAAGAAAGAAGACGAAGTCACAGGCCATGTCTCAGTTCGAAGGACCTAGAGAGGCTAGAGAGCACACTAGCCACCTTTGGTATCACCGATTGTGAATCCGTGGTCCTGCGACTCCCAGTCCTGTGCCTTCGTTTGTCAAGAACCCGTCCGTGTAACAAACTATGGTGTGTTTTTCCATAGGATGCATCTCCTCAAGGGATGTCCAATTCCGTTTGTTACTTATAGAAATACTAAAATTTCGGTTGAAATGGTGTGTCCATTTTGTCTCTGTGTTGTGGGAGCAACATAATTGTCTTCCCTATCTCCTCAGCGTCACGGCCGCTGATTAGATGGCCCCAGCCAGTGCCCTCCACCGACATCCGTAGTATGGTTACTTTTATGACTATATGGAGCGGTTTTGAATACATTAGAAATTCCAATGCCGCTGTGTGCTGGCAGTTCCATAATATTGAAAAAGTTACAATAACAGAAAAATCGTGTAAACCTAAGTCTCGACACGTGTTCTAGATTCTGGGTTTGCTTTAAATTGAAAATGCATGTTCGATCAAAACTTTTTTAGGAACGCTTGTCAATATTTTAGTTTAGGTTGGTGTCTGTAAAGCAGCAAAGAGTAAGACCTAAAAATGTCTTTAGACTTCTCTTATCTTCGAATAGATTATATGTTAGCTACTAATGAATTTTACGTGGTACTTATTACAAATACGTCTACATCATCGAATTTTTTGCTTCTTTAACTTTGTTCACAATTTTATTAAACTGAACCATTTTATATATACTTTATGATTATTCTACATGAAAAAATATTCTTTGCAGGAAAAATCAAATGGGAAAATTTAAAACAAATTCTCGGTCTAGTCACAGTCTGTTCATTTTCAGCATAATACTACGAAAAATTCTATATAGAAATCCGAATGCTTTGTGAGTAATAAGAATTATCACAAAACAATGTAATCAAGTTTGCTATTTTGACCTTAAACTTGTAAAGTTGTTGTTGTTGTTGCTGCTGCTGTTGTTGTTATTACTCTAGTTGTTGTTGTTAAAAGTTTTTTTGCAGGCTTGCATTTAATTTAAGCGTGGCATGTTGTTAATTAGCGTTACAGCGAATTAGCTACAAAGTAAGTTCATAAATAATTAATATATTTTTCATGATTTTTATGTAGAATGGGATCTTTCAACTCGGCACCAAAGATCAAGAATGTAGACTCACAGGATGATGGGCTGGAGCTGCCAAAGGGCCTAAGCACGAGTGCTTTATTGCAACATGTGCAACAGCTGCGTGGTGGAGACCAGCCGCCATTGTTGCCACGCTACTTTGTCAAGCCTGAAGCACCTTTAGTAATCGGAGATGATGTGACCGATGGACTGCGCAGTCTGAAGCTAAATGCGTTATCGCGAGGTACGTCTATGCGTCAGTAAAGTAACAACATAACAGCTCGTTACCGGGTTACGGCCAGTTGTAGTCCTATCTCCTAATCCTCTACGTTGCCATAACATATTTCATTGGGGAGGGTCTTAGGTCCCAAAACCCTGCGCACAATCCTGTGGAGACTTTGTTACGCACATAAGCACTCTGACTAGAGCAGTTAGGTTTGGTGGCACAACGTCTAGGTTGTACGTCAACTTTGTAATAGTAGAGACAGGGAAGAGAAAGCTTTACCCTGTCCTACCACAACCCAGGCCCATACATACCATATATAGGCAAATGACAATATAATCACTTGTGAATTACAAGCACAAGCTTAGATAGTGACAAATAAGGTTACAAACCTTAATTATTACTTTCACGAGCTAAGCCTTTGTGGATGCTTGGATTCAAATTTATTATCCGGCTTTTAGCGGACCTCTAATTCAAGTACCACGAGCACAACATGCGAAACTTTGGCAGCTGTGCTTTAAACGCACCTTTTAATCAAGGTTAGGACCAAGGAAAGAGTTTACTACAAAAGATCGCTAAAGTAGTTTATTAACACTAAAAAAATATACTTTTCCTATGTTAGTCTCTCTCTGCAGATTTTGTCTGTTTCAATATTGAAAAAAGTCGCGCTTAAAACTTAGGCCTAGCAAATTGAGCGTGAACCACTTGCGAATTATAATTTAAGTAGCTTATTACGCGCTCAAATCAAACTAATGCAACATATTCTTGCAGTTTGCAGCTCACCAGTGAGCACAGCTGGTCAGCATATACGCTTGCTGCAGTGGAACCTACTGTCGCAGAGTAAGTGATCTATGATTTCAGAAGTACAAAACTATTACTAACATTCGTTTAATTTTTCTAGCCTTGGGCGCGAACAACGATGGATTTGTGCGTTGTCCCAAAGAGGCTTTGACTTGGGATCATCGCAAATATCTTATCGTGCAGGAGATATTGCAAAATCAGCCGGATGTTGTTTGTCTGCAAGTATTTATGCCCAATTCCAAAGTTTTAGTACACAAATTGTTTGCAGTTGCGCTTTAATGCTTTGTTTATCTTGTGCCTTTGCAGGAGGTCGATCATTTCAAGTTCTTGCAAACCGTTTTGGGCAGCCAAAACTATGAGGGCATCTTCTATCCCAAACCAGATTCGCCCTGTCTCTATATAGAGGAGAACAATGGACCCGATGGCTGTGCCATATTCTACAAGCGCGATAAGTTCAACTTGCAGAGCTATGACACGCGCGTGCTGGAGGTTTGGCGTGTGCAGAGCAATCAGGTGGCCATTGCAGCTCGATTGCAGGTAAAGAGCACTGGTCGGGAGTTCTGTGTGTGTACCACTCATTTGAAGGCGCGTCATGGCGCGCTTTTAGCCAAGTTACGCAATGAGCAGGGACGCGATTTGGTGCGTTTTGTCAAGCAGTTTGCCGGACTCAGTCCGGTGCTGTTGTGCGGTGATTTCAATGCGGAGCCCATTGAACCCATTTATGCAACCATATTGGGTTGTGATATATTGAAGCTATCTAGCGCCTATGCAGATGTGAAGTTGGAGCAGCAACAGCCGACTAAAGCTGAGGGTGTTGGAGATGTGAATGAGTTTGTGGCGCAGTCAATTAAGCGTGAGCCGCCCTATACCACCTGGAAGATACGCGAGGATGGCGAGGTTTGTCACACCATTGACTATGTATTCTATACGCCCGAGCAGTTAAAAGTGAGAGCCGAAGTTTTAAAGTAACTTATTACAAATATCTAATATATATATTGCTTTTGCAGATCAAAAACTGTTTGGATTTTCCGGCTGGTGACGAAATAGGCAAAAATCGCACACCTTGCATACAATATCCATCGGATCATTTTTCATTGGTTTGCGATTTCGAGCTCTTGGATATGCCCAAGTCACAGGAAGTTAATTCGCATGGCAACATTCAATAGCTTAGCTTTGAAAGCGACCCAATACACACACACACATCCATAAGCATATGCAGTTTCAATTATATAATAAATTGTGATATTAGTTGTTAGATACATTTTTAGCCTCATGATGTTGTTTTAGTTGCATGGTCACAGATAAATGAATCCACTATTATTGCAAAATGAAAATACATAACCCAAAATTCACAATAAAACGAATATAACTTTTATTAAAAACAAAAAACATGTACTATTCATTTGCTTAGCTTAGAGTAAAAGTACAAGTTGTACAATATAAATTTTTTTCAAATTTCGAAGATTTTTACATAACTGCAAACAGGTTTTGATTTGAAATGTTTTTAGCCGCGCCTTAGGAGTAAAACCGGCACGTAAGTCATCAGATGGTGTGATTCGGGTGGCCTGATTCCGGTTCAGGAAAGAACGGAGCGCCTAAAAGCTTGCTTGTTAGATTTCGATTATTTTGCGACTTATCGCAGGCTCTAGACCTTGTGATACTGGGCTTGAGAACTGTCTGTCTATCTTTTATAAACAGGGATCCAAAAAAACCGATTTATTTTTAAAACCGTAACCACCGTAATCGAAATTAATTTTTGTAGAAAAACCGATAACCGTTATAATTTTTTCGAAATAACCGAATTGAAACCGATATACTTAAACCGGTACGGTTTCGATTTTTTTTTTTTTGCATGCTTACATTTTTTTTTTTTTTAAATTGTACTTCGTTCTGCCTATCTGTGAAGCATTTTCATCTACGTCGCACAGTGGAACCAACTGACTTCTTATCGGAAACATTCCTAACTTTCGAAGGAGTAAAGATATTGTCAAAATTTAAAATGAATATAACATAGAATTCCTTTAGCTTCAGCGATTGCTGTGTATATGGACCGAATAATATTAATGCTGCTGGAGCTTCTGCTGCTGCCATAAAAGTTAAACACTAGACAACACAATCTGTTTCTCGCTCCCACTTCTCCTTTTTTTGTAGTTCTCTTGTGGCACTGTTTTTGTCAAGGAGCATGAAAGTAATAGAGTGGAATCCTTGGCCGTTTTATTGAGACGACTTGCTGACTTTTCCCAAGACAGTCCATACATGTGCCTAGTTTTCGCTCTGTCTCTTTCGCCATTTTGGTTACTAGCGAGTCGGTCTTACAGACACAGCAACACACGCACACTGTCTTGAAAATGGTCGATTTTCAGCAAAAATTTAATTTTAAAAAAAAAAGTAATTCTATTACTTTCATGCTCTTTGTTTTTTCTATAGGAACCTGTGTAACCGGTAAGCCGGAACAAATATCGGTGAATCGAATCAAAATCGAAGCGTTCGGTCGAATGCGCTTGTCGGGTCGTCTCCTCAAGCGCTTCGCCTATAAAATGGATGATGCCATTATCGAGAAGGTACGATGGCCGAGAGCTACATATGGCTCTTACATTATGTTTTTTGAAAAGCAATGAATATGATGCCATATAAAACCATGCCCTTCACTAGTCCATTGTAACTAGCACGGAATCCATGTACAGGGTTACAACGGGAAGTTATAATTACCTTTCGAACAGGAACCGCAACATTCAATTACCGACCCCTACCAGATAAAGTAATGAAAAAATCACGAATGGGACAAAAAGACATGGCTCTAATCCAGTTACTTAGTCATTTTGTTATTTAGTATGCAGTACGATAGAGTAGGGTACGTACATATATGTATACATGACCATTTTTAATTCTGCAGTCAACCCAATAAAAATTACCATTGAAACTACCACAGAATCCATGTAAGGTACCGAATCTTATCAGATCAATTATTGCGAATGGAACTGAAAGACGTGGCTCTAATCCATTGTAACTAGCACAGAATCCATGTACAGGGTGTGTATAGAATCGATGTACCGATAAAGTAATGAAAAAAATTGCGAATTGAACAGGAAGACATTGTTTTACTGATCGTCGTTGAGGTATCCATGATATCAAATGTTTATCTTATATTCATTTAATAACGTATTTCTGAAATTTGAAACACAAGTTATACAGAAGATGGTTGGCTCGGATAGAAACCAGGAATGTCCGATGATGAAATCATTAAACGTTTAGGACCTATGTGCTTATGATGAATTACTAATAATGATGAGACAAAAAGGAAGTACATCTTATCGCGACATATTGGGCAGAATTGTTATTACCAATGGCTCTTACATTATGTTTTTTGAAAAAAAAGTGAGTATGATGCTCTACAAAGCCATGCCATTTGGGACAACTATTTTTACAAAAAAACGTAAAAAACGTTGTCGGATCCCAACTTTTGCTTCAACAGAAAGAAATGATATAAAACGAGTCGGTTAAATACACTTTAAATGTATGTAATGTAATGTAAAGCAAAGCCTGATGCGCTATAGGACTCTTATTTCCAATTTCCCCAAAAACCCGACAACCCACCACATCTATTTTGTATAAAACTATTAGTCGGGATCATAGAACTGAACGTATCAATTAAGCCATGCCTGTCTGTTCGTGTTGTTGCACAGCAACCCCAGCAGCCGCAGTACAGTTACCTTGATTTTGCTCACATCCATTTTGAATACAAGTTTTAGAGGGGATCATAGAACTGAACGTGTATGTGGTGGGTTGTCAGGTTTTTGGGAAATTGGAAATAAGAGTCCTATGCGCATCAGGTTTTGCTTTCGTTTTCCGAAACATACATTTAAAGTGTATTTAACCGACTCGTTTTATATAATTTCTTTCTGTTGTAGCAAAAGTTGGGATCCGACAACGTTTTTTACGTTTTTAACGTGTTTTTATGTCATCGATATTACTGAAAAAAGAAAACCGAAATAAAACCGTTTACCAGTAGCGGTACTACCGTAATCGTAACCGTATCCCCAATAAGTTCCGGTTTGAATCCCTAATTATAACTGCATGTTTGAATAATTTTGACTCACTTATATGTTGCTTAATTTACGCTTCAACCATAACCTTATCCAGTTTGTATATAATGTGAAATTTAGTCGAATTTAGCAGATTCTCAATGGGTTATAAAAAGTGATAACGAAAACAAAAAAATACTTTAAAACATGCAGCATACTTTGAAGCAGCACAATCGAACGCTTTACTAAAAACCGTAAATATAGCGTAAATTTGGCGGCCAGAACTCCAGAATATTCGTGTTCATTGATCTCCCTTTAATAAAGACATGCTGATATGGCGATAGTAGTGATTGTATTGACCATTTCAATAAGAACAATACTTAAGAACGGCAGATGGAATCATATCGGGACCATACGAATATGCTGTTTTAAGTTGACACAGGTGATTTTGAAAAATGTTATCGTCGAAAACTTTTTTTGGAATATTGTAACCACAACTAAGCCGATATCGGTAGACGGTCGTAGCTGGCGCATATGAAAAGTAGTTAGTTTGAAAGAAATTTGCTAATAGATTTGCAATATCGATCCCATACACAACAGGTCCCTTGTTTAAACACATTCCAGCTGGAATTGGATTAGCATGTCTTTTTGCGTTGACCAATTGTAGAAGGATCTAGGATTCACTTGAATTTAGTCGTTCACTTTCAGTCGTTCTCGAACTCAATTCGTACTTGCCATAATGACTATATTCATCATTAGCGTTCTCTTCTACGCCGTGTGGTGAGCGGGTTAGAGAATACCACCTCAGCACGTCAAAGCTTGTCGTATGAGGCGACTAACAATGACACTGGGTTCTTCCGAGACCAGTAGAGCCACCCCAGGCCTTAAAAAGGTTGTGCGTAGGGTTTGGGACCCCCCACGTAAAACCACAATTCCAATGAAAGAATGTATTTACATCGGGCCGTAACCCGATAACAAGGTTGTTATGGACAGTTTAAAAAAAAAAAACGTTCTCTTCTTCGCTGTTCCATTGTTTCTACCAGCACAGGGACAAACAAAAAAAGGAATCATTCTAGCCGTTCTCGAGATAAACGCCCTGCATGAATTTGTGGGCATATAGAACATTCATAGAGAACAGATAGATAGATAAATTATTGCAGATGTTATTGTCCACTGTTCTAGTTAGTAGCAATTTATGTATTTAGCAATCGGCATTTCTTATTTT
Organism: Chymomyza caudatula; assembly: GCA_035041775.1. NCBI lineage: Eukaryota > Metazoa > Arthropoda > Insecta > Diptera > Drosophilidae > Chymomyza > Chymomyza caudatula. The sequence continues at coordinate 2,289,581 of JAWNKW010000141.1, read as the reverse complement.
GTATTATAATATAATCTTTATTTCTCAATTTCTTTAACAATATTTATACAGTACTGAAAAATAATCATATTTATAATAATATAGTTTAAATCAACACCCTAACATCTTTTACAAATTGTCTGTCTGCCTTATTATGATGTATAGGTCTACGTTGATCTCTCCCAATATTCCATGTTTTTTATGTCCTTTCTTCCATGCTATTTTTGCAACCGTCGAGCTGCACGTCTGATTGGTCGATTTTCAGTTGCACTAGGCTGTAGGGCAAACGGGTTGGTGCCATTGATGCCAGCCATTTGTTGTGTCGCAGCCGCCCCTGGTGAAGCAGCCAAACCGCCAAAGCTAAAAGCTGCTCCACCATTGCTAGCTCCTGCAGTGGCAGCACTGCCAAATACATTGGTGACCATTCCGTTATCCATGGCAGGCGCTGGAGCTGTATTGGCCGTGCCGAAGGCAAATGGCTTGGCTGCGTTGTTGTCTTGTGTGTTGCTGGTATTGCTGGCACCACCAAATGCAAATGGCGCATTGACATTGGGCGCAACTGTGGCGGTTGTAGTCTTGCCACCAAAAGAGAAGCCTCCCGGCTTGGGTGAACTCTGGTTTTGCGCTGCATTCACGGTGGAGGCAAAAAGATTGCCACCAATGGCCGCTGGTTGCTGCTGGTTGGATGTTCCGCTGGGCGTGGTACCAAATGCAAATGGCTTATTTTCTGAAGTGGCAGTTGCAAAACTTCCAAATCCCGACGTAGCTGCGCCATTGGTGGGCGTGTTGGAGGACGCTGTCGCAGCGCTACCAAAATTAAAGCTGGGCTTTACAATGCCAATGCCCAAGTTTGCTGCTTCTGTTGTTGTTGCTGTGGCGCTCGTATTGGCAAAGAGATTACCACCATTTGTTACGGGTTGGCCATTGGTTTGTGACTTCGCCACAGCGGCAAAGGAGAAACCACCGACGCGTGCCTGATTTGCGTTAGCTTGTGGCTGTTGCTGCGCTGCTGGTTGTTGGTTCCCAGCACCAAATGCAAAAGCCTTGGGTGCGGCTGTATTTCCATTGTTGTTATTAGTGTTGCCAAACATTGACGTCGAGTTTTGAACTGGGGCGCCAAAGCTAAAAGCGTTGCTGGCTGTGGTTGTTGCTGTAGCGGCACCAAACGGCGATGCACTCATTACTTGACTCTGGTTATTGTTATTATTGTTACTAGCCGCGCCTCCAAAGCTAAAGAGATTACCGCTGGGCTTGTTGCTGCTATTGGTGCTGTCCGTGAAGCCAGATCCAAATGCAGGCTGAGTGGTTGAGCTTGAATCCTTGTTGGCATTGCCACCAAAGGCAAAGGGCGTGGCTGTGGCTGTTGTTGTTGTAGCTGACGCTGCTGGCTTTTGTCCAAAGCTAAATAGATTTGGCGAATTACCACTCTCTGGTTTGGTTGTGGCACCACCAAACCCAAATATATTTGAGTTATTGGCTGGCGCAGTGGTAGCGGCTGCTACTGCTGGTGCTGTGTTGCCAAAGCTTATAGTCTTACTTGGTGCTTGTCCAAAAGACGCATTAGTGTTTGCCGTTGTTGTTGCTGACGGCGTCGCACTACCAAAACTGGACATAGCGGTTGTTGTGGTTGTTGCTGCGCCAAAACCAAATGGCTTAGCTTGTTCAGCGGCTGTTGTTTCGGGCTTAAAAGTATTGCCAAATGTATTAGATTGACTTCCGAACCCAACCAAGGCTGGTATTGTGCTAGCTACTTGTTGATTGCCACCAAAAACGGGCGCCATTGATGTTGCTGAGGTTGTGACGGTTGTTGTTGTTTGATTCGCCGGTGCCGTTGAGCCCGGTTTGGCAAAACTAAATGCATTGGTTTTGTCTCCCAGAGTTGTAGTGCTGGACGTTGTTGTGGTTGTTACCACATTACTTGCTCCAAAGCTAAACATATTCGTTCCGCCACCAAAGCTTGGCGCTGCAGTGGTTGTTGGTATGTTGCTGCCAAAGGTAAGCGTAGCAGGTGTTGTCGTGATTGTTGTTAAGCTGGGGGCAGCAGTGCTTGTTACTGCTGCTGGACTCCCAAAGGCAAACATAGGCTTAGGTGCTCCATTTGTTGCCACTGTTGCTGTGCTCGTTGTTATGGCGTTGCTGTTTGATGTTAGTCCCGCGCTGTTGCCAAAAGAAAAAGTGGTTGCAGTTGCAGCTGCAGTTGTTGTAGTTGCAGCTGCAGTTGTTGCTGTTGAATTGCCAAATGCAAACATGGGCGAACTTGTTGTTGTTGTTATAGCAGGCGCAGCTGCTGTCTTTGTGGTAGTTGTTGTCAGACCACCTCCAAATGCTAAAGCGGGCGTACTGCTTGTTCCCGTTTTATTTTCCGCTGTTGTCGTTTTGACGTCATTGGCATTATCTCCTGTTGGTCCATTGAAATTAAGTTTGGGTAATGCCCCATTTGTGGTTTTAGCTGCACCGCCAAACGTAAGAGTTGGTAATATTGTAGCATTGGCTGTAGTTGTTGTTGTGTTGCTGCTAGAGATTGTCGTTGTTACAGCGGGCATTACGCTGCATACGCTCAATATAACTGGCTTCTCTGGCAAAACAGTCGTCCCTTTGCTAGTCGTGGTTAAAGAGCAGCTTACACTGACCTGTGTAGTTGTTGTTGTGCTTGTCGCAATAGAGTCCATTGGTATTTTAGTCGAGGCAACTTGCATTATGGGTTTCATTGGCGTTGGCAAAGTTTTAGGCATTGTAGTGGCATCCAATTCATCAGCGAGTGGCTCACCTTGATAGATCTCACCACGCAAACCACTTAACATTACAGCTAGCTTAGTTTTTTGTGTGCGTTCCAGGCTTAAATTTTTGGTGCTGCTTGATTTTTGCTGCTTCGGCCTGACAAACTGAATTCCAGAATATTCGCCAGAATCCACATCGGGACTGTCCAGATCCAGCAGCTGGCGATTTGGTTCTTGTTGTGGATTTTGCTGCGCATTGAACAACGTAAGTTTGGGTTTTTCCTGTGATGCCTGGAACTCCAATGTTCCTACAATTGGTGCCGATACTGTTCGCTGAGGAACTGCTTTAGATTTTGTTGATGTGGGTGAATCGCTCTGGCCTGCATACGGTGTTTCCGGTAGCGGTGTAATGGGCGTAGTACAGCTCTGGGACTTGCCCAAGCTCTCAAATCGCAAATCAGGCGTTGTTTGCTTGCGTTGTATCTTGGCATGATGACCTGGCGAGTTTTCTGGAGAACTACCGCTGCCTGATGCTATCGATTGATTGCCACTTCTTGCATAACCATTGCTCGAGTTAAACAGACGATTGCGCATATCATATAATTTTCGTTTGTTGCTTTGTCGCCGGCTGGAGCTCAGGGAGCTGGCTATATCATTGCTGCAATTACGACGTTTAGCAAGCTGCTCGGGTGATTTTTGCGCTGATACAGAACTGCCATATGCGGGCACAAGATGCACCGGCTGCTGTGGTAGTTGTTGCTGGTATGCTGGGTTTGGATGATGATGTCTGTGCAGGGGAACAGAGACGGTAAGCTCGCGCTGCCGTTTAAAATTGGCTGCCGGCTGCGCATAATGATGCATTTGTTGTGGTTGTTGATGGTATAAATGTGTATGCGAATGCGCATGAAGATGCGGCCTGTCCAAGGCGTCTACAAAATCGCCTAGACGATTGCAGCTTTTCTTGCTGAGCTCATGCTGTTGGGCGTCCTGTAAATTACTATGATTTAAGCAACTATAATAGGAATAGCCGGAAACCAAACTTACGCCCGTATTAATGCGTTTGCGGGAGATCTCTTTAAGCGCTTCAAGTACGCTGCGCGTGGGTTCATTATCTTGCGCCGGTGGATGATGCATGATTGGCCGATTTTCGCGTGAGAGCTCTTCGTTGGTCTTGTGAACGTCCACCACGGAGTTGGATCGCAGCAAACTGTGCAATGTATTGCCACAATAGAAACTACGTTCGGGCGGTGCTATGCGGGTCATGGAAACTATTGGCACCGAAGCTTTGTAGGGCAAGGGCGGACGTATTCTTTTGCTATGCGACTGTGACAAATCATCAGTTTTGTGATACAAATAGCTGGTAGACATGCTTCGGTGCAGGGTACGACTGGCATTATCATGATATTTAACTATGCGCGAGGCGAGGCCGCTGCTGTGTACATCAGCAAAAGTTCTATGCAAAAAAAATATATACATACATATAACGTATTCCAAAGTTAATAAAATTTAGAAGCTTCTAAAACTTACTGCGGATCAATTTGACTGAGATTAAGTTTTTGCCGAGATATTGGATGTTTGCTAGATCCATTCAGCAGGCTGCGATTGATAATGCTTTCAGAGGTTGCGCTATTAGCGGCCGCCAAGCAAGCGGCTGAACTGCTGCGCTGCCTTGGACTTAGTCCATTGTGCAAAGCGCGGCGTGTTGCACTAAAAAATGAAATTAGCATGAGTACTATTTTAATTAGGATGTTTTTACTTACATTGGCGTGCCATTGATGCATGTGGATTCCGCAATTGGAGTGGGCGATGTTGTATTCAAGCTGAAGCGAGGCTCCATTGTTAAGGAATTGCGATGCATGACGTGAGCTCACACGTTTATTTAGTTTCGGGGCAACTTTTGCACGCGCCAATTTGCGTATGTCCAAATCGGGATATTTACAAACTGCTTATCGAGCTGTAACACGTGTGCACTGGCAGGTGCATGCAAATGTGTGCTTAAACTATAAGCCAGCAATATAATGACTAGTCAACAGCTTTGCTAAATTCAAAATTTCAATCAACTTTAAATTAATACGAAAATGTTAGAGCAGTGTGTACTAACCTTGTTGAAAAGCCAAAGAAAACCACGCTAGGTATGTGAAATCAAACGATAACACTACGCTAAGTTGATTTTTTTGGTAGCAGGCAGCTTTTTGTCATGCTCCAACGCAACTCTGCTCTCAAATGCGGTAAGCATAGTAACACTGGCGATTTCCGTCCTCCATCTTTCTGCATTGAGTTTTCACGATGGTGAGTTCTGCTGCGTGAATTTTTAATAAAAATAAGTCATTTAAAGCGTGCTAAAAACAATTTGTTGTTAGCAAAGTACTAAACAACTGTTTCTAAGTGTTGTGTTATAAAAACATATATAGCTGCTGTGTTTCAAAAATGTTATTCGTTGTTAGCGCTGCAAATAAACATGAGTTTGCCTAACCTCGAAAATAGCTGTGGCAGTGGTGGCGGCATCGCCTCAGCCTAATGCTATTTCTGTTAAATTTATACGAAAACTATAATTTGCTTTTTTTGTGTTCCATTTTTTTTATAGCCGCCTAAGAAGGACGCAAAGTCGTCGGCCAAGCAGCCGCAAAAAACACAAAAGAAGAAGGAGGGCTCCGGCGGCGGCAAGGCCAAGAAGAAGAAGTGGTCCAAAGGCAAAGTTAGGGATAAGCTGAACAACCAGGTTTTGTTCGATAAGGCAACCTATGAGAAATTGTATAAGGAAGTGCCTGCCTACAAATTAATTACCCCTTCGGTGGTATCTGAGCGTCTGAAGATCCGCGGTTCTTTGGCCAAGCGTGCTCTCATTGAATTGCGCGAAAAGGGTAAGTTAATTACTATCGAATAGTTTGCTTAAAATGTGGCTAATCCAACTTTTCGTGCTTGTACCTTGCAGGTCTGATCAAGCAGGTCGTGCAGCATCATTCCCAGGTCATCTACACACGTGCAACCAAGGGTGATGAAGCGTAAGATGTTTTACCACACAAATGTCGATGAAATCATATTTACAATCGTGATAACAGCGATTGTATATAAAGTAATGCGGCTTTGCGTGTAAAGTAGAATGTTGAATAAACTTGCTTTTTAATGTAAGGAACAAATGCGTGCTTAAATTGTTTCTCTTTTAAACGGCACATTCTAATTGTTGGTATTGTTTATTGGCAAACTTATTGATAGTGAACCTGTGCTGCCAACTTTTCAGGAGCAACAGGAAAGCAAAAAAAAAACTTATTTGGAAACGTCCTCTGAAATAAACTAGGTTTTGGATTAATTCAGTAAAAAGTCTTAGTATCGGATTTGTTTGACTGGCCAACACGAATAATACCAAAAAAGATTTAAAATCAGTCAACAAAGTAAATTATTTCTCTAACTTGGTCCTATGGTTTGCAGATATGAAGTGTTGTTTGATCTTGCACCAAGACTTGGAGATACCGCTGGTTGAAGACCAAATTTGTTTTTTGTGGTGCCGACACAAGTTGAACAGGTTGTTAGTTCGGTCACGACTGCGTATCAAGTCAAGCGGCTGAAAAGACGTTGCTTTGGCAGCTCTACAGTAAGGCGGTGCTGTAGTTTGTGTTAACTTTTAGTTAATTTTCTATAGTTTGGTTATATCTATTTTGGGGATAATTGTCCTCTGCTTATTGTACAATAGTCGGATTTAAGTAATAAAAACAAAATGTTTATTACGCTTTCGCGTGCATATGTATATTTGATTGTTTCTTCTTAACTGGCCATAACAACCCGTTACCGGGTGACGGCCTGATGCAAATATCTCCTCCAGGCGTCTCTGTTTTATGCGTGCTTGGTCCAATTGGTGATACCAAAAGTAGCTTATGTGCTCACTACCTGGTCCTTCCAGCGGAGGCATGGTCTGCCCTTTCGTCGCATTGTAGACCATTCTCGGAGGAGCTTTTTCATCGATACGCACAACATGACCTAGCCAGCGCAGCCGCTGGATCTTAATTCGCCTGACTATGTCAGTGTCGTCAAAGAGTTCATCGTTCCATGATTCGCAAAGCGGTAGTCATTGTCAAAAATCTCACGGAGCACTTTCCGCTCAAACACTTCATGTGCATTTTCATCAGACCGCGTAATTTGATTGTTTAAATTTATTATCGGAAAAAGCTAGAATTCCCGCTATATCCACCGGGATTAAAGCGAAATTGGTAACACTGTAAACATATATAGCTATGCTTCCTCTTAGCTTGGCGTCAGCCACTTGAACACAGAACTATATACATTGCACCACCCAGCAAACATAACAGCTGCAACTTTAATGCCGCACAGCTGTTTACAAATGTCATTCTCAGCGACTAGAATACTCAGGCAAATGTTTACGTGGTTACCTTTTGACGTTTATTTTAATGACAACACAGCAGATTGGTGCTGAATTGGTTTCGGTTTTTCATAACTAGTAAAAATGTATTAATTTCAAAGTGCTTAATATAAAAAATAAACACAACACACTAAGCTGTCTGCTGCAGCTGTGCAATTAATAACGCCGAGCTGCTCGACGTCGTTGCAAGAACGTTCGTCTTGTGCTGCCTGCGGTAAATTTCTTAATACATACAAAAAAAAACCATTTGCGCTCATAGCAGAGAAGTTCTTGTCAATAAATCCGCAGCAGCTGGAGCTTCTGCTTAACGCGTCACATACCCGCTAGCTAAGACTAACAACAATTCCACGTAGGCAAACAAATTGCGCGTGTGATAAGCTGCGTACTTATAATTAAGTCTAATTACTGGTGCTTAACAGTTTGTGTTTAATTTCCAGGTCGCCTTTAGCGTCACTGTCGCCAATATGTTACCTCTAACCCATAAGGATCGCAGCAACTTCAGCTATCGCATTAAGGATAAACTTAATAGTTGGAAGCGCCTTATATTCTCAGATAGAAATTCACGAAATTTATTTCTATTTTTGCTGTTGAACTTAAGCTTTGCGTTTGTAGAGCTCTTTTATGGCATTTGGACAAATAGTCTGGGTATGTTTTGAGATAATCTTATCGCAGTTTTGCTATAAATTCACCCTTTATTCTTATCAACAGGTCTGATCTCAGATTCCTTCCACATGTTCTTTGATTGTACCGGGCTTTTGGCGGGTCTGGCTGCGTCTGTTATAACGAAGTGGAAGGCTAATGACAAGTTTTCCTATGGCTATGTGCGTGCCGAAGTGCTGGCAGGATTTGTCAATAGTCTCTTCCTGCTGTTTATAGCATTCTTTATATTGTCTGAGGGCGTGGAGCGACTCATAGAACCACCTGAGGTGAAACATGAGCGATTATTTGTAGTTTCCGTCTTGGGTCTGCTAGTAAACCTAGTTGGCATCTACGCCTTCAATCATGGTGGCCATGGACATTCACATGGTGGTGGCGGTAGCCATGGACATTCTCATGGAGGTGGCGCTGTAGGACATGACCATGGACATTCTCACAATCATAACGACATGAGTAATCACAATCACCATGCCATAACCTTAGACAACGGTAAGTTTTACGTGCAATATGTTTTATACTTAAAACTTAAACTTTGAACTTCTTAACAAACATGGTATTGCAGGGCATGGACACTCACATGATCATGACAGCCATGGACACTCGCATGGCGACTTCTCTGGCAGCAACTCACAGATTATGCGCGGCGTCTTCCTGCATATTTTGGCTGATACGCTCGGCTCTGTGGGCGTCATAATTTCCGCCGTACTTATGCAAATGTTTGGCTGGATGATTGCAGATCCTATTTGCTCCATTTTCATAGCCCTACTTATTGCGCTGAGTGTGCTGGGCCTGATCAAAGAATCCATTTTAATTCTAATGCAGCGTCAGCCTTCAGCTCTAGATCGTTCCCTGCCACAATGTTATCAAAAGGTGACCGGGCTTGCCGGCGTTTATGCTGTACAGGAACCGCACTTTTGGACGCTTTGTTCCGACGCGTATGTGGGCGCCATTAAGCTGGAAGTGTCGAAGAATGTGGATCCCAAGTATGTGGTAACACATACGCGCATGATCTTCGAAAGTGTTGGTGTTAAACAGATCTACATACAGCTTGATTATGTGTGATGATAAATGCTCTTGATCTAAATCTGCATAAGTGGATAATATGATTACTATGTATATTTAACAGCGTGTATGTAATGATGATTTTTTTACCTAAATTTTAGTTTATTAGGCTCATTGAGCAAAAGTTCACTGCGTTCTAAAAGTGTAATCTTAAACTTCGTAATTGCAATTTTGTTAATTTATTTTTTGTACTTGTTATAAAGCATTCATTCCAATCAAAGATGAACGAAAAACAGGCGTAGTGCAAACTGTGCAGCAGTTGCTGCTACACATACTTATACATATATATATAGAGTAATTGTAATATAAGTCCAAAAATTGTGCATTATAAAAGTACATTTTATCTTTTTATTTAGAAGAACAAAAAGAGAAACACACACATAGTAACTTATTTGACTGACTCCACATTCTTTAAAAGTAAAAAGTGTTTATTCGGTTTTAATTAAGCGAATAGTAACAGTTAAAAGCATCAAATTTATGAACGAAATAAAATATAATTTGTTAAAGCCTTTTTTAAAAACAAAATAGTGGATTTTATTTGTGGAACATCTATTCAATTGTATCGTAATTAATAATTTAAATTATGTGATACAGACAGTCAGGACGGCGTCCGACAGAGGGATTAGCCTTTGTTGCCTTTTATTGAGCTGACATTTTTTTGTTTAGAAGGTGTGTCATACCATTGGTATATCTACGAAAAGTGGAATTTTGGTTGTAGTTTAGGAAATACATAGGTGAGATATGAAAATCATTGAATAAACTTCATTTGCCTACAGAAAATTTACATATTTTGGTACAATTTTGGTGTCTTATGGACTCCAAGATTTATGGCACAGGTTCATCTACAAACATATTTACAGCGATTGTTACTACCCATGGACATTATGGTCTTCCACGACTCCTTCTGTTTGTTACATAAATACATATGTATGTATTATACTTTGTATCCATAGAATATTTGCTTTGGCTATGTATATACATATGTACATACATAAATATATGCGATTTTCTGCTTTATAAACGCACATAAAATGCTAAGTGTGACTATCGTATAGTGCACAATCAACGATAAGCCAACTTTATCATTACCAGCACCCAATTAAGCAAAGTATGCTAATTTACGGGGTTGTTCAATATTGCCGGTGCTCACTGTACTTTTATCTCACGAGACACACACACACATGCCAACACAAGCATTTTGACTGTCAATGGTGACGGTGGCGGCGGCAACAAGTACAACAAGCACACGTGAGCATGCAATCGTGTATGTGTGAATGGCACTTTCAAGGTATACAGCTTTTAGTAAAACCATAAATAAGAGCAAATTAGCCTAAAAATGCACTAAATTGACCAACATTTGGATTACAAATGTATTGGGCAAATGCGAAATGAGGTTAAGTTGAAAGTGGGACACTTTTGCAGCGCCCATAAATAGCAACATATGCATGTAGGCATTTGTGTGCATGAGAAAGCGCAAAATATACAATTTCGCAGCGACGTCATCAGTTCACTGCTACAAAGTATTTATACATATATACATATGTATGTATGTACACGAAATTGAATCACGCTTCGTTTTAAGGCTGAGAGCAGCGCCCAAATGCCGCCTTTTGTGAGTCATTGACACAGCCGTCAATAACGACAACCAACTCTCTTTGCCGCTCTCAGTCTGACGACCATTGCTTCAGTTCGTCTACCTGTAAGATGCAACCGTAAGGGGCAGAAAAGGGACAGGGGATGCATTGCAATAAATACACAAATTCCAGGTATTTTTTTTGTTTGTATATGGTTTAAGTTTAATGTTTCGTAGTAATCATTTGTTTTTTATCGTCTCTTGGGTTTCTTTACAACTTTAGCTTGCATTTCTCAATTTAAGACAAAATTAAAACCAAAATACATACATATAAACTGCTGTTGCTACCAAAATTCTTACAATAAACGCTGTTCTCCACCAAAATTACAATAGTTCATTAGATTTAAATTAGCTACTGTGCCACTGCTAGATGCACCGAAGCGTGGGTGGCTCGGCTGGTTCGTTCTTGTTCTCTTCGTATGGGGTCGAGTGCAATTAACAGTTACTATATAGGGTTTAATCTTACAAAAACATGAAATCAATTATAAAAATTTTGAAACTAAATCAATTAATAAACGTATAAATTTTGGGAGCGTTCGTCAATTGTTGCCAACTGTTGAACATACATAATAAATTTAGAAGAGTTTTAAATTGTAACTAAAAATCCGTTAAATATGTTTAAGGTATGCATGAGTATGTCTGTCTGCTTGTGAGTGTGTGGGCGTCTGTGTGTATGTACGGCATGGGGCGTTGCTCTGTTGCAGGAGTTTGTGTCGAGCCTTTGTTATAATAGCAACTAAGCTTGAGGGTTGCAATGCCACCAAAACGCCGACAGCTACAAACACACGCACAGCTTAGCACTTCTCCTCGTCGAGACCGTGTTTGAAGAACATAAGCACTGGAACGCTGGCACCATCAATGTCGCGGTATTCGCACATGGCCACCATACCGTCGCAGTCCATAGATTCACCGGTGAATAATTGCAAATCCTTAAAACGGCTCAGCAAATCCTTGACAGCTTTGTTCATGTTGGTCTTGAACACATCAACCTGGTCGGGCGCCGAAGTTTCTAGCTTGCCCAAGACCTTCTTCATGTAGTCCTTGAGGTATAGTGTAAAAGATTTCTTGTCGGGGAAGGCAAAGCTCTCCTGCAGACGGTGGTTCAACACAACATCGACGCCAGATTCGGTGGCGGATTCGGTGCCTTCGTCAGCCTCCTCAGCTGATGGATTGGAACCAGCTAGCCGAATATCACCTTCGGTACGTGAAATCAGCCTGCCGTACACTTCATAGATAACCTCATCAACCAGTTTCATTTTATAGGTGTCGGCGAACATTTCGTCACCGGTGAAGATATCCTTATAGATTTTCATGATGTTGGTGTAGCGTTTTCCAAAAGATGACGTTTAAATTAGTTGCAAAATTTGCAATAAAAAGTGCACCGAACCAAGACCGATACTGACACGACTTGCCACGCGCTCGAACAGCAAAAAGAAAGAACAAAAAAAAATGGCGAATGTGACGCACCGACATGACCGCAATTGTGCTATCGATAGATATTGGCTGACAAATTGTAAACAACATAAAAGCTGTTTGTTACAAAAGCCGAAAATATTAAGCAGACGTTTTCGATATATATGCATATCGCATACATACCTGATTTTGGCGACAGCTGTTGTTCTGCTTATAAACTTGGACAAAACGTAATAAAATGTAAGTATTGTTATAAAATTTTTCCATAAAATTATGATTGACACAATTTAAGTCACAGGTATGCACTCTCCAGCACACTTATACGCTCGCCTGCGCTGCGTCAGGGCTTGCAAATGGCCGCAGCCTCGCGTCAGGTCTCTCTCAAAGTAGTGTCTGTCGAGTCCACTGTCAAGGAAGAGAACTTCTTCGAAAAGAACGAACGTTTAGGCCGCCATATGTCACCACATTTGACCATCTATAAGCCACAGCTCACCTCTATGCTGTCCATTATGCATCGCGGCACTGGCCTGGCTCTTGGCGTCGGTGTCTGGGCTTTGGGCCTGGGTGCATTGATATCTTCCCATGATATCAATCATTATGTTACAATGGTTGAGGGCCTGCAGCTAAGTGGTGCCACACTGACAGCTATCAAGTTTATTGTAGCCTACCCAGCAGGATATCATACTGCTAATGGCATACGCCATTTACTCTGGGATACCGGGCGTTTTCTTAAGATCAAGGAAGTCTATTCGACCGGTTATGTAATGGTTGGTGCTTCGGTAGTAATAACTGCTTTATTGGCTTTGTTGTAAGGGACATATTGAGGTCAATATGTTGGCAGTTTCCTTATTAAATTTAAGTGCGATCTTATGTGACATTGTTTATGCGAAAGTACACTTAAAATAAATGTATTTATAGTGCAATTATTGTGTGTTACGTAACGACTGATTTGCTGTTATTGTATTGGGTGGGGCTGCTATGGCTTAAATTGTTTTGGCTGTTGACAATAATTGAATGATTATACAATTTTTAAGGGGTTGCACACCCTATGCCTTAATCTGGTCCATAATTGCGATGCATATTATTCATTTGAATTTAGTTGTGTATGTTGTTTTTTTGCGCGGTGTAGCGAACAGACTTTGTCAGACATCAATCTTAAACAATTAAAATCAGTCACCTTGATTGGTTTGTGTCTGCACTAAATGCAAGTCAAATGAAATATAAGGTTATACAAATATGTAATACTTGTTTTTCCGTTTTTTCCGGATTCTACAATCCGTTGGGTGAACTCACATCAGAAAGTGATCACAGGCTCAAGATTTACAATATAAAAGTAAAAGAAATTAAAGTAAAATAAAACAAAAAACAAAACCAAATTAGCATCAAGGGCAAGTTGAGTGTATTTTTTAACGATGTGAACCGACTCACATCAAGGATAGAGGCAAAGATGCACGATTGGGAGAGTCAAGGAAAGACAAGATAGAATAAGACATAGAATAGGTCGAATTACTAAAAGAAAGAAGATGATATAATTCATTAAAGTTAGTAAAAAGAACACGGAAAGGATCATTAGTTAGACCTACAAACTTGCAGGTGTAAAAGACGGAAATTGCGAGAAGGTCTACGAGGAATAGGAAACATAACCTGGCCTAGAAGATAAGAGGAATCTATGAGGCCAAGAAATAGTTTATGTAAAAATAAAACACCGTGACAGATTCTACGATTAAATAGGGAGGGCAATTTTATAAGGCGAAGTCTATCAGTATAATAAGGCAAGCGGATGTTTGGATCCCAATTTAAGCTACGATACGGGAACAAAAGGAATTGTTTTTGAACTGACTCTATCAAGTCTTGATAAAGTTAATTAGAAAAAAAATTTTATTATTACAAAAATATGCACGTAAAGAGCAAATATCAGCAACTATTTTATAAAATAAAACAAATTTTTTCCTACGATCCTAATCTCAATAAACCAGATCTCTAACCAGTGTCCAGAGAACCCCAACAAAATCATTCCGTGCAAAACATAGTTCCTAACTTTGTTTTGGTATTGTCACAAAACTATCAATACCTCAATCACTATTCATTTAACACATCATCTCGAGGATGTTGGCAAAAAATACCGGGAATTCGTTTATAAAACAAAAAAATGTCGGGATGGTGCTCGACAGTGGAATACCCTGTACCCTTTTTCTTTATAAACACTAAATACGGTAAAATGGGAACTAAAGTATCCACTTCCATTGAAAAAAAATGGATGCAGCTGTAACGATTAGGGTCACACGAGTCTCCACACCAAATTTTGTAATTCTAGCTAAAATGTATCCATATCTACATGTAGTGGAATTTTGATGCAGTTTATAGGCCAGGAACATAGATGCACATTAACAAGACGCACATCTCTGAGGAGTTTCGAGTTGATAGACTCAATGGAGCGGTTGTAAAAATCGCGCAAATCTGTCACGGAGGAAGGGAGTAAGATATCGACTTGATTCGACAAACTTCATCTTACATTAGATTACGCGCATCTTTTGGTAAAATTTTGTGTCTCCAGCTCTTATGGTCTCAGAGATCTATCCCCTCATGCGGACAGACGGACGGACATGGTCCAATCGCTACCCGAGTCAATGATAAGACTTTTTGCCCATGACACTTATGGTGTGCCACGCCTCCTTTTGCCTGTTACATACATTGCACAAATCTATAATACCCTTGTACACTATGTGTACTGTGACGTCGTCGCTTTATTAAGTCGGCTAATAAAAGTATGTTTCATTTTTAGTATAGTTTTTTTTCATTTATTAAAAGTTTCGTCCTTTCTCGTTTTCCTCAGTTTTAAGTGTTCGTGCAGTTTTTGTGTAGTTTCTTTTTGCTAAATTAAATTTGTTTGACAATATTATTTAAGTTTAAATTAAAAAAATAATAACTTTAAAACTAATTAATTATATGTCATGTGGACGTGTATGTGTGTATAATGGTGTGTGTTGAGTTTTAGGTGTATACAATAAAATATAAACTAATATTAAAGCAAAATAGTTTTCTATTCATATAATTTTCAAAATAAAACGCATAAATGTACAAAAATGACTTAAAGAAAACGTAAAACATAAATTGTTAATCAAATCAGCATAAATATAAATAAATTACATGGTTTTATCTCGTCTTAAAGCGTCAGTACGAGCATATTTGCAGAGAGAAATAGAGATTCCCAGGATGTAAAACAAAAGGATTTGCTTAAAAGTTGTGAGCGCATTTTAGCAATAATTTAAATGTATGTAATTATTAGCTTGTATTTATTATAATTATGCATTTGATTAATCATTTCATATGCTAAATATGTAAAGTTTTATATTATGTATAATTATAGTATGTTGTATTAATGTAATGCATATTTTCACAAGTGTTTAATTTAATTATTTTTTAAGTTGCGCAGTTTCTTTTTTTGTTAATGCTTTAAACTTTTTTAAGGACACGCAACTAATGCTGCTTTCAATCTTGCTTACTTTATTCTTCTTCTTATTTTTTTTTGATAGTTTATACGACCAATTTTTGTTTGTTTTTATGATTTTTGATTATCAATACAAATAAATGTAACTAAATTTAACTATTTAATAATCTTGTTGTACAAGTTTTAATGTAGAAGTTTTCAATTTTGTTTTGTTTTACTTTTGTGCTACAATAAACATAAAATGTTAACAAAAATTATATTAAAAACTCTCAAAAAATTGTGTGTAGTTTACAGTATGATCTTTAAGTAGTTAGGTTTAAACATTTAAAAAACATTTTATAAACAATTTTATACGTCCAGCCCTGGACGTCTTTCATATGTATGCGTATTCTTTACTCACATATACAAAAAAAAAAACAACATAAACAAATATTATTACAAGTATTAAAAGAAATTGTACACAGTGGGAGCAGCATTATGTGTAATGCTGTGTGAAAATTATGTACTATACATATATAGCTAAAGGAAAATTATAAATAGCTACCTTTACATACATATTTAATCTTGAAATACATACATACATAGTAAACTACACAGTTAGGGTTTTTCTTTTCTATATCTGGCTTTTGGCCCACTTCAAAATGTTGCAAATTTAATTAGTTGAACTTATACACAATTATAAAATTTATATTTATATAGAATAGAATACAGTAGATATTAGCAAATTAGAATTTTTGAACAATTTCCTCTATTAAACAGATTCAAATATTTGTAGCTTTTAGCACAATAGTTAGTAATGGAAATTTTGAACAGATATTTTGATATTTGATTCAATTAACAATTTTGCATTTAATCTTATTGTGATTATGTGTAATCATAAAAAGGATTTTGTTTTTCTCAAAAAATGCTTTGAAATCGTGTTACATTTTAAGACATCTCTAGACAGTACTCTGTAAGATCTTTCGCCCTGGACTACCGCATACGGTGGAACGACGAACTCTATGAGCTCTACGACGGCTCCTCTGGCTAGGTCATGCTTAGTGTATGCATGAAGAAGCTCCTGTGAAAAGGGTCTTCAATGCGGTTGTCGAAGGGAAGCGACGAAAGGGCAAACCATGTCTCCGTTGGAAGGACCAGGTAGAGAGTACATTAGCTACCTTTGGTATTACTAATTGGAAAAGGCTCTCGCAAAGCAGAGACGTCTGGAGGAGAGCTTTACATCAGGCCGTAACCCGGTAACGGGTTGTTATGGCCAGTTAAGTAAGTAAGTAAGACTCTCTTGACCCAATCCTTTGCTAATCTACTAATGTCTACTGTATTCTAACATATGTGGTTGTTGTTTATAGCAGGGACCACTCACTAACATTGCTTGTTTGTTGTTTTTGTTGGATCTCACGTGATTGTGATTTTTCGCTTAGGTTTACAAAAACTTATTGCATAAATTAGATTGTTTATATTTATGTATGTGTAAATAAATTGTTGTAAAGTATATTCTCATGTATATATATATTTATATGTAAATATTTATATATTTATATACGAAATAATTGTGGCGTTCAGTGTCAGTGTTGTAAATCTTGCGTGTGTATATTGCTCTGTTTTTGTGTCTATCTCTCTGTCTGTGTTTTTTTTTTATGTGTATATATAACTAAATATAATTCAACATTTCTTGCGAGTTATGGATTGTTTTAGAAGCATTATTCTCGCCAGCTTGCACTCACGCCGTTGCACTCTTTAAATGCTGCAATTTGACTTTCAGTTCTGCAAATGTTGGGCGCTTGGCAGGATTTAGTTCCCATGCCTGTCGCATCATCTCATAGATTTCGGTTGGACAGCCTTCGGGCGCTTCCATTTTATAGCCAACTTCCACATGCTTGACCACATCAGCCAGGGGCTACAAAGTTAATTGGAAACAATTTTATTTAAGTAAGCAAGTATATGCTGCATTTAACTTACAATTCTTGGATAGGGCACTCGCCCAAAGGAATAGATTTCCCACAACAATATGCCAAAGCTCCACATATCCGATTTGTTTGAAAAACGCTGCCAAAAATTATTATTGATAAAATTAGTTGGCATAGATTAAGCTAATTATGTGGCTGGACGCCTACTTACGCCATTTTTGAGCGCCTCTGGCGCTGTCCATTTAATGGGCAGCTTGCCCACATCGAGATTATAGCATTCTTCGCGTGCCAAACCAAAGTCGGAAACTTTGGCTACACAATCTTCAGAAATAAGTACATTGCGCGCTGCCAAATCGCGATGCACAACCTTTTTGGCTTCTAAATACTCCATACCGGAGGCAGTGTCGCTGTTTAAGTAGAAAGAAATCATATATTAGACATTGTCAATATATAATTTAAGTAGCTCGAAACCTACTAGGCAAAATTGATTTGATCCTTTTTCGTTATATGCTGTCGACCACGCGAACGCAAATAATCAACCAGCGATCCTTTGCTCATATATTCCGTAACCAAATACAGATGTTTGCTTGTAAAGACCAGGCCAACAAACTTTACCAAGTTTTCATGCTCCAGCGTTCTGTAAATAAGTTGATCAGTGATGATTTACGGTTTGGTTTGTTTTTCACATACGTCATAACTGAAGCTTCAGCCAAGAATTTTTGCACAGCTCCCTCATCCTTCAGCATCTTAACGGCAACCTTGTCATTACGCAATATGCCCAGCATAACATCGCCAAATTCACCCTTGCCTATGCTTTCGCGCAATTGCAGTTCCGCCTCGGGTATGACCCAGCCCTTGTCCACAAAATCTTTGGAGTTAATGCAAAACTCTTGCTTGCCCAACTTGGGCAAACATTGTATGAGCTGTGTGCACAGACCATCTGCATCCGCTTCATAGTGCTATAAAGAGCGTAAACAAGAAATTAGTAATGTGCCAAAGTCTGCTTTAAAAGTGTATAACTTACCGCAACCAATTGTCCCAAATTCTCAAAGTATTCCTCATCGTCTATGGTTAGCTTATTCTCAAGATATTTAACACGATAATGCTCCACCTTGCCTTGAAAGCAAACGCACAGCGTGTAATCACCGGGAAAGTTTGTGGATTCGCGCACCAAAAACAGTCCATCTTCACGTGGTTGTAGTAAGTGTTCCGCCTCATCACGTGTTATGCTGCCATGGAACCAGCTGAAAGTAAGTATATATGTATATATTTATCAATATATTTTAAACAACTATATCAATTTACGTAATTAGAACCGGAGGCAATTGAAGCTCGGTAAATTGCATTTTAGGATTTTGTCACTTTAGAGAGTCATGAGCGTGGTCTTTTTAGGTCTAGAGTGGACTATTTGGTTGTTGTCGATAACAACTTTGATAAGATAACCATTAAAAATAGAGCATGTTAATGCGAAATCAAAAATTTACTGCGATTTACCCAGCTACTCAACAAGAGTCTAAGTTCTCAGAACACGAATTCCCATGGTTCGGCAATTCCAAAACTGCAGTTCAAGAGAATATAAGCAGATCTACTAGTGTGACGCCGGATCTACAGAGGAATCTAAGTTAAAGCCATAATTAAATTTTTCAGTTATAGTAAAAAAATGGCTTAATTGTTAAAGCTAAAATAAATTAGATACTACTGTGATCAAATATATTTAAATCTATTTCATCCTTTTCAAAGTAATCCTCTTTCGTTCTAAAACACTTATGCTGGGAAATTTTCCAGTGATCATAACACTTGGCAAATTCCACCTTCGGAATGCCCTTCAGAGCTTTTTACGATTCGGTTTTTGTTGAAATGATCGAGTAAAACCAGATCGAGTAAATACCGCCTGATAATAGATAACCCATTCGCGGCCACTGTACCTATTTAAGTACAGAAAATCGTTCATATTCAAATTTCTGCAATTCCAAGTAGACAATAAACCTACCTCCCTAATAAACACATTCAAAACGTAAAATTTGTATGGTTCAAGGTTTAAAAATGTCTTCAAATCGTAGCACTTTCGATATTGCCTATACTCCACCTGAATCAGATTATAATATAGATGATGAAGAAGGAGATGCTGATGAAATTTGCGACAATATATTTCAGCTGAATTAGAGATATTTTATGGTAACGATAGTGAAGAAAATGTTTTACAGAAGAGCTACAGCGTAAAATGAAATCCGATAAAAAGTTACAAATGGACAAGTAGATCTTGTGAATTTCAAATGGCGCAATCTAGTTTTAATATAGATAACAAGACAAAAACGGTATAGGACTTAGAAGATTGAAGTTTTCGAAACCTTATTTGATAAAGAAGTAGTGAATTTCGAGTGAATGCCCTTTGGCGAAAATGATTTGCAAACTTTTGGGTATTTGGAAATGGATGATATGGATTATTATATAAGAAACAGGTTCAGCGAAATCCAATTCTGATAGCAGAATAGAATTTGGGAATGGGAGACGTTAATCTGCACGATCAAGGATTGAATGTTTACTGAGTAGAATCATTGCACAGTATTATGCGTAGAAAAGAGTATTTTAAAAATTTCTATACTAAAAAAAATTGAATATAATGTATAACATATTTGGCCGCTGTATTCGCTCCAAAAGCCACTTTTTAAAAGTCTTATAACGACGTTATTATAACGAAAACGAAATAAAAAAACTCAATGTCTATCTGATTGATAGTCACAAAGCATTTCTTCACAGATGCCAACACGACGCCCTTTCTTCGAAAAAATTGATTGTTTTTCATACCAATCGGAATTTGAGTCTTCTCAAGGCAAATTCATTCTTCAAAATCGCTTGCACTGATCCGATATGCGATGTCTCTTATAGTCTATCAACGATTTTCAATCACCATTTTTTTGACTTGCTTGATTTGATGTTCATCAGTCTATGTTTTTGGCACCAAATTCTACTCAATACTCTCGCGGCCAGACTTCAACTCGTTCTTTGAAGACAGAATCTCATTCCCAAGGCTTTTCGCAGCATCCTCAATGTTTCCGCAATTTGTTCAATATGTGCAGATATAGTATAGAATTCACTTTTAGTACCTCACGAAACGAAGCGTATCTCAAACACTAATAGATATTTTGACTCGAAATTTGTGACATTCGTTGTATTCAGCATTCAAAATAAAACCCCTTAGATTCAAACCCATAACCATAAGAAACCGACTATTACTTGATTCTTTAACAAATCAGTGAGTAATTTTAAAAATGTATGTCTGAGATACCGGATAATTGAGAATTGAAACGGATTTCGAAATGCCGTTCATATTTTAACTTGAAATAGAATCTGCGCTAAAACGATGAGTGTAGTAGTACCAAGAAAGATGACAGACTTGATCATCTGAATCTTCTTATTTCAGAAAGAGGTTTAATTCGTGGCACAAACGTGCCAGTTTTGTCTAGAAGAATAGGTACAGTGTAACAGATTTTAAGTGATTTTAATTTCATAACATATCTAATCCGGCACATATATTAAAAGTTTCCCTTGTCCCGAGCTTCAACCATGATTCTACTATTGATTAGGCTTAGATCTACTTCAAAACTTACGGCATTGCATTCAATTTGACTTCACATTTGCGATGCGGCGCCATTGCATTTGTGGGCGATAACGATGCGTGATTCATGGCCGTTGTGGAGCCACTTGACCATGAGGCAGCCGGATTTACATTGGCTATAACGGCACTACTGCTGCCATTTATGTCAAAGCTATGCAACGATGTGGACATGCCAGTGCTGCCAGCGCCCAAAGGTGGTGCGGCGGCTTGTGTGCTGCTGGGTTGATTCAATGCAGAGCAGGCGGCATGGAGCAACATGTTGCTGCCATGTTGGACAGCGGCAGCCGTTCCAGCGCCACTCAAAGCTAAACTCTTTGGCGGCAGCGCACGTTCTGCGGCGACATGGCCAGATAATTGCGCTGCATTCAATGAGGACGACATTAGATTGTTTGTGGAGACGCTGTTGGCGAGTAGGTGCAGTTGTTGTTGTTGCTGCTGTTGTTGTTTGGGTGCAACTGCAGGCTGCGACGCTGGCTGCGTGTGTGCGATTGATTGTTGCTGCGCCACCACCGCAGCTGCTGACGCTGCCGCTGCTGCCGCCGCCGCTGCTGCTGCCGCTGTCGGCGCAAAGGTCGACAGTATGCTGTGTGGTTGTTGTTGTTGTTGTAGCTGTTGCGCGACCGTTGTCGTCGTCTGTTGTTGTTGCTGCTGCTGCTGCTGTTGGTTTTGATTGGGCGATTTGGGTGAATGATTGCTGGCGCTGTTTATTAAATTATGACTATTGAGCGCATGCGATGACAAATGCAACGCGGCGGCAGCATTGTGTGCTGCTGTCTGTGTTGGATGCTGCAAGGTAAAGCAAATGTCAGTGACGAGGTTCATTGATAATATGATTAATACCGAATTTATACCGACAGCTATCTAATGATGTAAATTCAGCTTAAACTTTTGTATAAATATTTACCACGTTGTTGTCGCGATGATGATGATGATGCGGCGGTATGCTTGGTGGCACAATGTGTGGCTGTGATTGGCTAAGCTGTTGCTGATGCAGCAGCGCTGCGGCGCCACCAACTCCCACGCCACCCACTACTGCAACGCCGGCTAATGAATTTGGCTGCGGCGCTGGTCGCTTATTGTGTCGCAAGGGTGCTGTCGGTGGCATTTGATGCCCGGTGGTTTGCAGAAACCATGGATCACCTGCTGTGCCGCCGCCGGCTGTGGCTGCGGCTGCCACCGTTACCGAGGGCTGCGAGAAACCACGATGATGTCCAACGACCGTTGTTTGTCCGTTTTGTGTGGCGGTCGCGTGACTGTTCATAACGCTGGCGTCGCTGCTGCTGCTGCGGCCGCTTGAGGTTGATTTGGTTGCAGTTGCAGTTGTAGTTATTGTTGTTGTTGTTGCTTCGTTCGTGGGCGGCTTAATAGCCGCACTTAATTTGTTATCCCTCAGTTGTCCCTGTTTGATTTCAACGGTAATTCGTGCGTCCTCGTCACTTGCTTTTGTGGTCGCCTTCTCTTGTCGTCGCTTCTGTTTGGAATCTTTAGCTAATAAAGCTTCTTCGTCTGCAAAGAGTGAAAAAGTGATATTTGTTTATTAATTGTCGTCGACAGAGCCAAATAATGAGTTAACACTTGACTCCTAATCTAATCGCGCATTCACACACGCATAAACGATCGTTATTCATTCACAATAGCAAACAGTACCCTAATAAGAAACCATATATTATGAATGTGCTTGTGTGCGAGGTGGTGCTTTTAGATTAAATATTGAGTAAAGGTATTGACAAAAGGTCGGTAATTATTAATGGGCTTCAAGTTCAAGTACAATATATGGACAGCAGCTTGTGTCAACAAGAAAACAGCTGATAGCAATTGTCAAACGGCAACTTAATTGAGCTTGTTTAAATGAAAGCACAATTGACAATTGTCATTCATAGTATGCAGCTTTTGTCAAAAGATAATTAACAACCTTTGGAAGTAAATTCAGCGATTACAGCAAAGAGAGAAACTACAACGGGTTTGTCTCGATAGGTGATTGCTAATATTATATCTCTTTTACATAAATAGAACTATCTGCAGATACTTATATGCATATAATAATAATAATACAAGGAACGCGCATTCTGTTGCTCTCACACTATTCGCTTGCCAACTTTTCATTCTGCTGCGAAAGTCGAAGAGGAAGGTTGTGCCGCGCATGCTATTGCCTTTTCTTCTTTGCCTCTCTCCCTCTCTCTCTCTTAGGCTCTCTTTCGCAATCGCGTCGGCAGCAAGCGCGTTCCTTGTATTAGTATTCAATACTTATATGCAACGTATTGGTGATGTAAATCGGGACCAAACTATGTATACATCGATGTAGGTCGATGCATCGGACTAAAAACATCAATGCATCGATGGTTTCTCGATGTTTGGTATTTAAAACTTCGTTGTATAATACAAAATATGTGAAACTAGAGATATGTGAACAAAAGAAGACTTCTATATACTACATATCAAAAAGATCCACGCCGAAATTGTGTAAACATAAAAGTTTTGATAAGCGTTCCGACAGGAGTTTGCCGGCTTTTGAGAATATTTGTAAATCTGAGAATAAGACTTATTTTGCCTTAATCTTAATTAATTGACTTCAGATAATAAAAGGTCGGCAAGGTCGGTGTAAGAAATGGTGAAATGTTCGATGGTTTTAAATACATCGATGTTTTGTCGATGCATCGTATGCACGAGAACATCGGAAAACATTGGAAAATTACATGCCAACCCTCGATGTTTTTACATCGATATATATCGATGTATCTCTGCTCGCGGAGGACATTGTTTATAATTGCTTCTATTTATAGAAAGAAATAAAAACCCCTAAATTTGAGTTAAGGATAAAAAAAATGCATGGAGACAACCTCCCTCATGGACTTTTGCACTAAATTGAAAAGTAGATACGCTAAACAGAGCAAGCGATTTAATTAGATCCTTTAATCCTTGTGAACTATACTTTGCTTATACCTTTTTTGTACTATAAGCGTTGAACGATGTATCGATGAAAACGCAGGTGAGGTTTCCACTCTATTACACACCCAAATAAACACAGTTTTGTGTTTTTGTTAATAAACGGAAATTGGTTTATTCTATGTTAATGTAATCATGTAACAAAATGTGTGTTGTGCTTAATTTGTTATTTTAACTCAATTGAGACATATTTTGGTCGTTAAAATGACTTTAAGCTTACATAGATACTAGTTACAATATCGACATGTAACATACATTTTAATGTGACAAACCGATCACTATGTAACGTATCTCTGTCACGTTTATTTAATTAAACACTCGATGATTACGTAAGTACCGCACAGATACAACTAACTATTCAAATTGTTAATTGTTGGTCAACTGCTGCATACCTAAATGGCATGCTAATCTATGAATGCCGCACACATTCACTCACAAATACGAGTAAGTAGTATATTCAAAATGCGGGCGCCGCGATTATGTAGAAGCAACTGCGGAAAGTGCAAACGCCCACGCTTCCCCAAGTTTGGGGTATATCTGGTGTAGCCACTGTACAAAAGAGAGGTGGATGATACATTTGCAAAATTGTGTTTTATATTCGCATGTGACATGCATAATTAAAAGTTTTACTGCGCAATTTGTGAGCAGGCAGCTACTGGCTTTATTTTACATGATACAAATTTGATTATATGTATTCATGAGTTGAGTTGGAAACGACTACATAAGTAGTATGACGATGATTCACAAACTTTTATTTTTTGTATGCCCTTGCAGAAGGTATATTCGCTTTGATAACTGTATCGCACAATCGTCGATAACGTTTCTTTGGTGACAAAAAAATCATTTTATAAGCAGCAGAATCTCATATTTTTTTCGCACTTAACAGTTATGTTAGCTGTTTTTGACATAAGATTCGAATGCGAACTTGAATCGAAACACTTTCGTTTGCTTGCTGTCCCTGGACCTTATATGTTTAACATTGTTAGTCCCTCAGGAAGCTTTAGGCGCTTGGTACAAGAAGCAAGATTTTCAAAAGATGGCAGTAATTTTCGAGAGCTGTCCTGAAGTGAAGAAGGAGTAACCATTTACTGTTAAAATTAAGGTCTTTTGACTTCTGCCGATACACTTTCAAATTGTGTAGGTATAATTAAGTGCCCACTTCACCAGAAAGCGTTGGCCCATAAACAACTGAAAACGAACAATAGATAGATGTGTTTGGATCTTGAAAGAATAAAAACGGAGCACAGTCTCTTTGGTGTCCATGCAGCCAGAATTATGTGAGAGGATCTTTTGATTATTGCTGTTGGATTTCAGCATTTTGTGTACTAACCGCATCAGTATTTGGGACCTTTCTTTACTTTGTCAGTGCTATATTGAAAATTTATTCCGAATTATCTACTTGACTCTAATGATATTAGTATTTTCGACCAGCTGACCTTTGCGATTGAAACTTTTAGATTTTAGTTTGAATTAGATTAGCAACAATTTTATGAAACGAATATTAGCACTTTGAATCATAATTTTATCAAGCGGTCGCATATCTTGACGTGTTTGTACGGCAAGAGGCTATGAAAGCGGCTAGCAGACTCAACCACAACGGAGTCTGGACGAACGAACTGGAATTTGATCATACACTAAGAAGAGTGCCCGCTTTAGTCGATGCCTGCTGAGAGTGTTGTACCAAATGTGAAGTTTGGCCGCCGATACAAAGTGGTGTTTACTTAGGGGAAACAATCATGTCTTCTACACAGACGGTTCCAAAACGAAAGATAGGACTGTTGCAGTTTGCCGTCGGTTTGCCAAACGGAAATCTATGAAAATCTAAATGCCGCGAGCTGGATCCAAGAGAGAAAATTAAGTGGGTTAATTTTAGATCTGTAGTGACAGTCAGGCTGCGCTCAAGTCCCTGGAGAATCCTTGCAAAACGTCGATCTTAGTCAGCGAATGTAAGACCTCACTTAAATTGATCTCACGTCATAACAAAGTCAGTCTATACTGGGTTCCTGGACAACGAGGTATCCAGGGCAGTGAAATGGCGAATGAGCTGCCAAACAAAGGATCGGCGTCACAGACAATATGGCCTGAGCCAATAATTCCTGGCAGCGCAGCTGAATTGGTTGGATACAATCTGTAAGAAACGCTGGATATCCACTACTGAATGCTGCCTAACAAAAGACTTCGTAAGAGAACCCAATCCAACGGCCTCCAGATATTTTCTTCGTCACAAGAGGAAAGATCTGCGAGCCCTGATTGGACTAATCACGGGTCACAATACATTTGGCCAACACCTGTGCCATATGGTCCTCGTTGACGACCTAACTTGCGCAGCCTGTCTTGAAGAAGCCGAATCCACGGAGCACTTTCTTTGTTACTATCCAGCCTTTGCAAGGACACGTATGCGCATTTTGGGAAGTGATATGAGCTAGGTGTACACTCTCCATTTACATAGCCTTCACGACGTCTTACGGGAGTCGGGAAGTTTGTGTCAATAGAGAGCGTCTATTGCAAGCCTACTCTGTTTTCGCACACTTTTCTCCTGTTTCAACTGTCCTTTCTCTCTTTTAACTTTCTCTGTCGGGCCTGGTACAACCCTCTCTGATGCGCCATCGCACACACTACAAATTTAATCTAATCTAATTCCATATCATATACGTAGCCAACAAATCGACCGATCAAGTGTATGCAAGCTTCGTCTACTTGAATTTTCCAACTCTTATTAAAATTCTCAAAGCGGCGAACTCAAATTACTTAAGTTGACCTGCTATGAATTCCCACACATAGATAAACCAACATGCAAACAATAGAGTGCTCAAAGTGTCTCAAAGTCTCAACATATAGAGTTTGGCTTGGTTGAACAACAGCGAAACGGAAATTCGTTAAGCATGAGAAGTGAGAAGTTAGGTGAAGATGCGGCGTGTGCCGTCCACTTGGAGTTACTCATACCAGATGGCGTCTGCTCGGAAATAATAAAGTTAACAAGTTTAATTGTGCTTGCTTGATGCTTATATCATTTAAGAATTTTCCGGCTTTGCTTGAGTTTCAGTATTATGTTGCAGGTTCTTCATCTTCTTAATTATATGTAAATTTCATTAGCAAATTTATTTTGTTGTTGTTGTTTTGTTAGGCATTGTATTGTATTACGGAAACGTTTTTTGCATATTAAATTTATGATTTCGTGTCGTTTTTAGTTCTTGTCATGGGCTTTAGTTCAGAGATTTATCGTGGGAGTTTAATGTGGGTTTTGTACTATGATTGTAAGGCGTTACCGATGCGCGGTAGTACAGTTATTTAACTACACTGGGCGCTTAGCTGGCTTAGCGGTTTAGCTAATACAATGACCTTGCATATGACACTTGGCCAAAATTATAGACAACATCCGCCGTTTGTTTATTGTAGCAACTCATACAATTGCAATTATATTTCTAGCCAAAACACTGTAAAACCTAAATTATTTGAACATGACTTTCAAAAGCCAAACAAAATTGCATTCAGTCATCGTTATATAGTATGTTAGAGACGGCGGCTTCCTGCTTGCCAACATTAAAGTCACGATATATACATATTTACAGATATCGAAATGTTTAATAATAATGCAAAATTTAACACCAAGTTGTTAAAAATGAGACTTAAGCAAACCCTATCCGCAGTTTGCAATCACTTATTAGTCACATACTTTCGTATTTTTAAATTTTTGTTTCTTTCATATGAAAATGACAACCATTTAAGCTTAACGCAATATCAATTTGTTGTGCATTCGTTTTTATTTTTTTAAGTTAATGGCTTGCCGAAGCTTAAACTAATTGAGGCCTGACCTTGAGCCTGTGTGAGCCAGAGAGCTCAAAGCGTTTTGAATTCGCTTGACTGCTCTTAATTTTTTACGCAGTTTTTTTTTTAACTTCTCAGTTGTGAGTCATTTTAAGAGGAACTTCAGAACTCGCAATTGATCAACAAAGTCGAGTCGTTGTTGAATGTAATCTTATTTACAAGCGGCATGCATAAATTACACACACACACACACCAACACACACTCACTAACACACACGCACCGAAGTGACATAAACTTTACACCCACCGATAAACTTTAAAATTACAGTGGAAATTCACTGAAAATATTGTTCCAAAATTAGAGTTACAAAAACGAAAACTCGCTTAGGCTAAATTGCGGCTTACAAATAATTTAAAATAAATAAAAAAAATAATATATATATACAATTTTTTACTGTAATAAACAAAATTATTGCTTTTTAACAGCTTATATAAATTGAGAGAATACATAATTAAAATAATAAAAAAATAAACTTAATTTGAAATATTTTTTTACGACTTTCTTTATAGATACTTTTTTATGATGGTTTTTATTTTTAAGCTTTTCGTCATTTACAATAAAGTTCTTATAAACAACACTGTCGAACAAAAAAGAAACACAGGAATACACCAGGGATTCAAACCGAAACTTATTTCGGACACGGTTACGATTATTAATGTAACGACAAACGAAATAAATTAATTTTTGTTCTGAATTGTTTAAGTGAATGTAACTTTGAGCCAAAGCTTGAACCTTAATTCAAGCAGCCACAGGAAATATCTGCAGCTTTGCCCAAAGAATTGATAATCCCATAGATCTAGTGAAATTTATGACAAATTTGACAAGCTCAAGTAGCGATGCAAGCCGCCAATGTGCTGATGAATCAATGATGATTCCGCCTTTAAGATTGTCATAAAAAACTTATAGATACTTAAGCTAATTATTCCAATGTGTAAGCATTTACTGTACCACAATGAAAAGTGACTGGCAGTGCGTTCGATGTTTTGAGGGTGATTTTAGCGTCCGCCGGCTAACTTTGATGTTGATTAGTCAACATTGAGCTCTCATATTGGCTAATTTGTTATGGCTATTTTGTATTGACATTTTTAATTGGCAATGCTTAGTTATAACAAATATGACGGCATACACATAAAGAGATAATGTTTATGGCACGCAATTGCTGTTCGATTACATTGATTAGCATATGGCGGCTTGTTATCGATATATCGACACTGGTTACCAAATACTGCAGGCCAAAATTGTGTTGGCAACAGTCTATGCGAATTGTATACAACAACAAATCATCGCGCACTGCTTGCAAAACATTAAAACAACAAAAAAATGTATGCAGACAATGGAATACCCTGTACCCTTTTTCTTTAGAAACATTAAACACGGTAAAGTGGGAACGGAAGTATCCACTTCATAAGATCGATATGACTGTAAACATTTTCCAGTGGGGGTGGTTCCATTGAAAAAAGGTGGATGCAGTTTTAACGATTAGGGCACACCAAATTTTGTAACTCTAGCTCACATGTATCCATATCTACATGTAGTGGAATTTTGGCACAGTTAGGTTAGTTAGTTAGATAGGCGACGGGGGTGAAATTAACATATTTTTGAATATAACTTTTGATGTATGTATCCGATTTCGATCATTTTTCGAAAGATGCACATTAACACGACGCACATCTCTGAGGTATCGAGTTGATAAATGGGTTTACAATCGCTCCATCTGTCACGGGGGAAGGTGGTAAGATATAGACTTGATTCGACAAACTTCATCTTACATGGAATTACGCGAATCTTTGGGTATAATTTTGTGTCTCTAGCTTTTATGGTCTCGGAGACCTATCCACTCATACGGACAGACGGACATGGTCTTAACGCTACCCGATTCAATGATAAGACTTTTTTCCCATGGAACCTATGGTGTGCCACGCCTCCTTCTGCCTGTTACATACATTGCACAAATCTATAATATTTTACACTTTGTGTACAGGGTATAAAGATTGTGAAAAAATTCGAAAAATAGAAAAATTGTTGAAAAAACATAATTAATAATGTAGGCAACGTGAACAATTGAACAATGTGAAGCTAAGCAACAAACTGAAACGCACATACATACATACGATAATTACTACAACTTGCTTTAATTTATATTATTAATGTTTTTGTTGTTGTTACACTTGGCTGTGCTATTTGTTGCAGCAACAAAGCGTGTTTACCAAGTGTAAAGTAAATACCTATTCCAGTCGTAAAATGCTTAAGAGGCGCCTCTTCTCAACTTCTCAACGTCAAACAACAACAGCTACAAGTAAATAAATACACTCTTAAAACAAAATGTGTACTCGAAAATCACGTGAAAAATGATGTGCCAAACATTTATTAGCCAATCGTTAAGAATCGCCAAATTGACAAAAAAAAAAAAAACAAATTCATTGTCAGTCACTTAACCAGACTGACAGATCGTTAAAACGATAATTGGTATATTGTAATTTCAGTACGCTGACAATCGCACACAATGAAATTTATTTTGAAAACAATAATATGACATCGATATGCCGGACATAAGCTCTTCAAAGGTGCAAATGCCTTAAAAAGGCGCACGAAAAGCCACAACGCATCGTAAACTTGAATGATTCATTGGCAATTGTCGCCTTTGGCTTTTGTCTGTGTGTATAGATACTTTTGTAATGCACTGTAGCATCGTTGTGGGTGTTTTTGCTTAAAATGCGCAGTACGCAAAAGTTTGCGCATTGATGAGGTAATTTCATTAACTAACTAAATAGCCAGGTAATAACCATAATCTACAGCGACTCTGTGTTTGCTTAATTAGTTGGCGTTGCTTTCAATAAACATAGTGCGTAATTCTGTATTAGTCAGAAGTTGACGTTGGAAGTCCCTAAGATCTTAGAATTTTCATATGTATGTAGCACAGCAAACCAAAACGAAAGAAACTTTTAAATCGCTGACCTGCCAACTTGTTTTCCGTTTCGTTGTTAAAGCTTGCCGCTAATCGCTGCGGCAAAGTCAGTCACAGTGGGAAAAGACGCAGCCGAACAGCTGTTTTTTTGTTTGGGTTGGCAAAAAACAGTGAAGTGCAAAAATGGATAATACAAATAATTATAAAAAGTTTGCTATAATGCAGCATCAACAATTTTCGGAAGCCATTGATAGTATATCCAATGCTGCTAATAAGCTTGCAGAAGTGAGTCTCCTGCATGCTGTTTCTACATTTGCTTTCTCGCGCCGCAGTACTTAGGGGAAAACTTCCTGACGGAAGCTTGAGTTAAGAAGTGTGTGGGGGGGGCTATGAAGAGCCTGGATTTCCCCAATGCATTGGTGCAATATATGGGTTGAGACATTGAGATAAAACGTCTTGTAAGAGATGCTTGTAATTATTACAATTACAAGGACTGGTACTCCACCGTTATTTTGTTTTAAATAATGAAAAAATTACGCCTAAATAATCAGCTGATTTGCGAGTAAAGTTTTTTTTGCTTGCGGCTCTTTAGTGACTCCAGTGTGACAGCTTCATTAATTTCCGTCGGAATTTTTTTTCTTTACTAGTTTTTAACCCACAAATTTTCACATTCTTTCAATGGCACAATTTATAGTTTATCACAACGAACGGTAGTTCTTGCTGTGACGCAAGCAAGAGACTGACGAAGTGCTGTACCTTACTAGCTATAAATTACAGGTAGTTTTGAACTTTTGACTAAAGCGTATGATCCGGTCAAGCCTTATACCGTTGACACGGTATTAAAGCGTAGATCAAACTTTTCATAGACGGTTTTTTGATTAAGCTATTGGTTTGGAAGATTTAGTGGCTTAAATGAATATGTTCCCTAGCTCTAGCGGGTTCCCGTTGGCAAATGATTCGTGGAAACGTTTAATTGCCATAGATGTAAAAAACATGTGACGTAACCGTAGGTACTTGTATGCAAATCATACTATATATGATATAATTTATGTGACGAGAGAAGTACATTGTATATTGCACAATTGCACAATTTTTCATTGATAATGGAATGGAAGGTTGTTGAAAATTGTGTATTTAAATTTTTTTTTAAAATATAGGCAGTATTTCGGCATGCTGTGTTTCACAGCAAGGCACAAAAAACTTGTTAGCTCAAAGAATTAAAGCAAGACATTTCTTCGAAAGGAAAGGGTGTGTCAATGTGTAAACAGTTAGTAGAGCAACTTTAATTTTTTTTGTAGCTGGGAAACACATTTTGCGACTTAAAGTCGTTATATTTTTTTTTTTTAGCTTTATAGCGATTGTATGTAATGTATGTAAAAAGAAAGAAATTTGACCATGGTTACGTAAGTGATGTGGAAACATTGCCAATTGTAACCGGTACCAAAGAAACTTGCCAGGTCATAGGGAAGATGAAAGGAATCAGTGGGAAAAGAAATGGGTCAGGTCAATTTTGATGTTTGACACCACTTCTAAGCAAAATAACTGTAGTGCAATTTGCAGGTGCAAGTTGTTTGCCACGCTGTGGGGAGATAGTTACAATCCGCTGTGCTGGGTTTTGACACGATTTGGCTTATTTCAGTGAGTGTCGCTTAGCCAGGCGCCGAAGCTTTTTGAAGGAATATTGATCAGTTTTCAGAAATACCTTATGTTAATAAAAGGATTTTAAGCCGCTTGGCCAACAGCCTTGTTTATAACTTCAATAGCATAGAATTTACCATAAAATTCCAAGTTATTGTACTGCTAATTGAAAATTATACTATAGATAGAATCAAACTTAATCCCAAGCTTGTTTAACTAGATTAAAAGTCACCCCAACGTTTTAGCTTGTCCTGCTAATGATACCTGCCATGAATAAGCTACACTTTGAACCCGGCTAGCTTTCAATTCACGGTCAACAAGACTGCACACCGCACTGCATACCCAAACTTATACGGCAATCAACTGCCTTTGCAAGCCCCTCACAACTTTATGGTCTATCCACACGACATAGTAACAGATATAACTGCACACTGCAAAGCCAGTCAACATGTAATTAGTATAGTTTTCCCTATGTGTCTGGGCTCAGAGAGTTCCTTCTTCCTGCTCTCACACAATCTTTGCTAGTTCGTTTTGTATGTGTTGTGGTTTTCCTGCTCGCTCACATGCAATAATATGCAAATTTTACAATGTGCTGGCCAAAACTCAACAGAGCAAGTCGTCGAGTTCCTGAGTGTATGGGACTGAGACACGCTAAACCCATTCATGCCAGCATTAGAGTCAGTGTGTAGTGCCCAAGTCGTTCCATTCATGGCTTTTGTTTTGCTTGCTGCTTTTGTCAAACCAATGGCGGTGGCGCTGGTAGGGGGCTTCGCCGGTACCCGGTGCCAATCCTACTGACTGGGCTAAAGTTACCTTTGCTGCTTTCTTTCACATTTGCATGTTCGCCAGCAACTTTACACTTTCCAGCTCGAAACTATACAGTGACGTGTAGGAAAAACTGTTGACTGAGTTTTGCACTCAATATTGTGTGTGTGAGTGTGTGTGTGTGTGTGTGTGTCGTTTATTAACATGACGGCCCTGTCTGTCAGTCGACGTCGTCTGGTTCCTTAACTCACACAATGAGGAAGCAATACAAAAGATTCTCACGTACTTGTTACCTCTATAGGTGTTCAAAATTGTTTTTTTATTATTTCTTTCGTATTTCTCTCTTCTTCCTCCATGCCACATATACGCTACTTGCACATCAAATTGCTTCCTTCATTCTATTTTGCAACACTTTCGTGACGTTAACTGTACCGCCCCTAAGGCAGAGTTGCATGTCAGCTGACTGAGTGTTTAGACCCCATCGAGCTTTCATTGAAACAATCAGAATCTTAAACATTGCGAAATATTTACTTTATCGAACTGTTTACCTCCTATTGTGGCGTATGTGTTGCTGCGCAAGCAATGAAGCGGCACAGCAGCAATTTGAAACTTAGCCAAGAGTTGTGGTCTGCATTGTGTTACAGCCGCTTCTAAAAAATCCAAACCCAACATCAATGTCAGCCCCAAAAAGTGACCGTAGATGGAGATTTGTGGTGTGTAACCTTATATACATACGATGCATTCAAAAAGCTAACCATTAGCAGAACTGACGACGGTTTGTCTATTGAGGACAGGGCTGGGCCATACCATGTCGTTGACTGAAAACCATAAAAGAGTTGGTTAGCCTACAAAAGCTTGCATGCAGATAGATGCCTTTTTGTTTTTCTATGGAATACCCTTTTAAGAAGATTTGTCAGCAGACAGTTTCTAGTTTGGACTAATAAGCCGGTGTCAATCAGCGGGCACTAAACGAATTACTACTAACTAGTGGTCAACCCGCAGTCGGCATTTCTGAATTCTCTCTCTATAATATATGAGCCAGTACGGCCCAACTACATGTAAAACAGTTATGTTCTTGTGTTAACACATTGACAAGTTTTCTCTGTCGACTTTTTTTTTTTTTAATTTTACTTATGATTATACAAAATATATGCATACAACTTATATTCTGCACTTCTTATGAAAATGCCCTACAAAATGATATAAGTTTCACCCATATTTGTTTCCATAAAGTTGGTGAAAAAGGGGTCCACAAATTGTTAGTTAGATTATTTATATAATACATAGATTTACTATCGGTAGCATTTTCAACTCCATGGTACAATTTTATAAAATCAACTTTGGATTGTAATTTTCGATTCCTTTCAAAATCTAAATTACGATAGGCATTTTTATGGTAAATTGTTATTTCATTAGAAAATTTTATATTTTTAGTTGAACCTTTCTTGAGAAGCATAAAATTTAGATTCGGCTATAGAGTTGAATTTGTCTTATGTCTAGTTGCTATAAAAACGTCGCTTTGCCATAAACTCATATATAAACTTTTCAGTTCCAAACCTTGTAAGAATATCAAGAGTGGTCGCTTTTCTCTTAAAATATAGCGTATACTGGTAAAAATTTTACATACTAACCAAACCAATCATCTGTACTGATAATAACAGATGGTATTGAGCTAGAGTTGAAACTATTGCCGGTTTTAGTTAACTGTATTGGATTGGTTTTGGAGTCTTTGGTGTTGGTAGTGTTGTTATTGCTGTTGCAGCTGCTGTTGCTGCTGCTATTACTGTTGCTGCTGTAATAGATGCTGCGTTGCTTTGGTTTCGCCTGGAATTTACGCTGGGCCGTGCGCAAAAAGTTCAAAAGGCGTGCATCAATGGACGCTTCTGTTACCTTAACGTTTCTAGTTGTAATCGATGAGGTTGTTGTTGCCTTTGGCGCTGCATATTTATCGCAAAAGAAAAATTCTTTGCGTGGTGCGGCAGGTGCATAGGCAGCACTTAAGCTGCTGCATAAAAGCGGTTTGCGACGCGCTTTGGCTATACTTTGTGCCGCATTGGCAGCATTGTTGACCGCCTTGAGTTCCTTATGGGTTACACTGCTGGAACTGCGGCTTAGACCCTTTGAAAGATTGCTGTGTCCAGATATATGGCTTTGCTTGCACCAATAGATATCCTTGCTGCCAAAGTAATAACGCTTGCGCGTATCCTGCACCGTACGATGTTTGTTGGATGATTTCTTGGATCCACTATTGCGATTTGCGCTTTGCTGCGAATTGTCGCTATCGTTATTTGAGCTGGGATAGTTGAGCGTATTGCTTAGGGATTTGCTGCGCTGTTCCTCTCTATTGGGCGTGATTGTGGGCGTAAGGAACGAATTCGATTGGATGAATACGCCATCGCAGGTTATCTTAATTGTTGTCACCATGTTCCAAGGCAAAGCGCACACGCGGCATAGTACCCACAATTTTAGACTTATTTTTATGTAACTTTACTTTCTGTTTGTTCAGCACTTTGTTAGTATTTGTTGTGTTTCTTTTAGTTTGTTATTTTTGTTGGCGCAAAGAACTTCATACCTGAGCATGTGAAACATACATAATTAGCACTTTTCTTGTCTGACAAGTCAGGCGCATCACTAAAAGCTTTTTGTCCTATACAATTTACTTTGATAAAAGGAAAACAACACCGAATTGAGGTTAATGCTGCAAACAATTTCAACTGCAAATTGTTTTCATTTGTAATAATACTAATTAAAGCGTCTTTTGCGCTTCGATTTACTGGCAACAACAAAAGAAAGAGGCACGCCAGTTCGCTAGACCGGGCCAACAAAGAAACAACCAAACGGGCCATAATAAAAACTTTAAAAATCAATAGAGAACCAAGTTATAAAAGCCAGAAACGTAATGATAATACAAGCTACAAAACATCAAATTGAGTCAATATAGCGAAAAAAAAGCGCGCAATAGAAAATTTTTCTATAGAGAAAACTCAAGTAAAATCAAGTGAAAAACAAATGCAAAAAAAACTGGCTATAGAAATTGACTTGATTTGAAAAGCTTACGACAACGTTGTACAGTGGGCAATTTGATCAAACTAGCGGATTTTAATTCAAATTGTTTTTTCGATGGCACTTTCTATGTGACCCATCAAAAACATAAGGGCCCTTCACATATTACGTCATCACGTTTTTGCCCATTTTTGACCCCCACCCTCCCCTTTCTTCTTCTTAACTGGCCATAACAACCCGTGTTATCAGGTTACGGCCTGATGTAAATACATTCATTCATTGGAATTGTGGTTTTACGTGGTGGGTCCCAAACACTACGCACAACCCTTTTAAGGCCTGGGGTGGCTCTACTGGTCTCGAAAGAACCCAGTGTCATTGTTAGTCGCCTCATACGACAAGCTTTGACCTGCTGAGGTGGTATTCTCTAACCCGCTTAACTCCCCTTTGTAATCAAGAATAATTAGAATTATGATTACGTTATCATACAAATGTACTATATGAATACGCCAAATTTGTTTTCAACTAGAGGCAATATCTCTTTGTGAACATGATAACATAGAACTATACTATAGTTTTGATACATATTTTAGGACGTGATTTAATTTAAAAATAGTAAATTTAATTTTTCTGACTGACTAATATAATTCTTTGGCTTTTTTCAATGGTCAGCAAATCCTTAATATTAGAAGTCAATGGAATATCGTCTTCGCTTTTATCACCCTTAAGAATTCAATGGCGTCCCAAAGCATTTCGAACCCTTTGCACATATTTTGACCCTATATGAGTTCGTTGTTTTTCTCTTTTAATCTGTTTTCGATGTTAGTTTTAGTCAGTAAGCAGTTTCGAATGTCGGTTAATTTGTGATGCATTAGCATCTAAATGCCTTTTGCATTTAAAGAAAACATGGTCAGAGCGAGGTCTATCCACATGCAGAGATAAAATCTGAAATCCGTTTGGGACTAATTAGGGACAGCTATGAGATGCTGTCCTCAAAGTAACTACCAAGATGTTTCTCCTACAGGAAGACGGACATGAACAGAGAAGGCGTTTCACCGTTAACACAATTTTGTCATTTTAAGTTAGCTTTCGGCTTTTGCACTCTCTTAAGGAGATATAGAGCAGTAGTGCCATATTTGCAAGCAGTCAACTATTTAAGGGGGGTGTTCAGAGAATCAATGCATAATCCATCAAATACTGAAAAAACATGAAATTTGAACCGTATCTCCCATGGCAAAAAGCTATCTACGCCACTGATTCACTAATCAGGCCACTTAAACACGCCAGTGTATATAAAGATCGTCAGCTACCCAATATTAACTGCCATTTCATAAAGAGATTGCGACATTTTGCTGCAGATGTCGGGTTTGAACATTGTAATATTCATATATAATTGTCTTTTAGGTACGATATCAGGAACACCCAACAGTGATCCGGCAGACTAAAAGTTGAGCTGTTTTGAAAAGACACCGCCTCGAAAGCAGGAGTCGGTTTCCTTCGCAACTCTCACTTCACTCTCTCAAGTAGACTTATTTTCTTGCTGGTGTGGAGGAGCGAGAGAGAGAAAACCAAAGCACTACCTTTATCATTGAAGTTCGCAACGACACGCGACAGAGGCGAGCGTGTTTAATGAGAGAGTAAGGCTTTCATTATACTAGAGCCACCTTTTCGCCCACTGTGCGTTGACTTGGATAATAATGATGGGAATGATTATGATGTTGACGTTGTTGGCCACATTGTGCTCCATATTTGTGCGCCAGTTGGTTACTGCTGTAGTAGGGTAACGCAAAAGAGCAGGGCACTAAGTAATAATAATAACTGTTGGCAAACTTATGGCGTCGGCATAGCCTGAGAGGCGCCTATTGTATTGAGGCTGACTTTTTTTGATTTTTACTATTCGCAATATTAACTGTACATATTTCAGTCAAAAGCTTATGTGATACTATGTACTCCCAAACCATCGAGCAACCTGACTCTAAGCAGACAATCAAGACCAAGCCAAAAGCAGTAAAGTCGTAATGTAAAGCTCTTTGAAGTACATTTTTTACCATACATTTTTTTTTTTTTGGGTTGGGAAAACACGAACGAGCAAGAAATGCGCTTGAATTGAATTGGAATTTACTGGAATTGTGGGTACATGAGTATTGTGCAAATAATTTGGGCGTGGGAATGCAACCATTGTTGTTGTCTTCGTTTGCGGTAACTCGTAGGGAGCCATTACATTTTATTCAAGGCAGGTAAGTTTTCGAGCTGAGAAAGTACATATAAGAAATATACTTGTGCCTAAGTGAAATGTTATTGTTGAATAGTTGTGGGCGTGTCTAGTGAAAAAAATAGAGATCTATGCATATTGTATGCTTAAATGTAGCTAGTGCTAAAGAACAGATAGATGCAGAACTGAATAGCAAATTAACTAGGAAAAGTATCTTAAAGTTGTAAATTTCTAGATAACTGCTTTTTAAATTCATTTTTAAGTTATTTAATGTAGTTCCTATAGGGTGCGTTTGGTTGTTAATGAGAGCAAGACAAAGTATATGTTTTCTTCGAATAGAGAGATACAGCGGTTGGATACTCAGATTGATGTTGAAAACTATACTTTTAATGTTGTCCAGGATTTCGTCTACTTCGGCACCATCGTCACGATAAAAAATTATGTCAGCATGGAGATCAAGCGGAGAATCACTCTTTCCAACAGATGTTATTTTGGTCTCAATAGGCAAATGGGTAGTAGAGATCACTACCGCCAGATGAAACTAACACTACAAGACGAAAGGGCTGACCATGCCTTCGCTGAAAGGCATACGCAAAACAGGGACGCCTGGAGAAGAGATTTACATCATCCCGTAACCCAGTAACGAGTTGTTATGGCCAGTTAAGAAGAAGTGTGTGTTTGTTCTTAAAAGTTTTGCTATATGTTTTGCTAAAACATCTATCTATCTATACGCTATGGTATTAAATGCCACTGAAATGATAAACATATAAAAAGATTGAACGCAGCGAAACAGCTTACATTTAGAGAATAGTAGTAGTAGATCTAAAACATACAATCTATTGGATCCGCTATTTTCGTGATTTAATCTTATCGTCAGAAAAAGATCGAATTTTGGTACGTTTTGTTGACAATGCGATGAAGATTTATACTAAGATTCCACAAATTCTTTAATATTTAATTTTTAAACTTTCTTTTTTATGGAACACTTAAACTTGAACTTAAAAGAGACACAAAAAACTTACAAAACTTTTCCATTTCATTTTACATATCAACACAGCTAATCTTCATATAAATATATTTTTTGGGTGGTTCTAAATCGTGCAAGAATTCGCAAAATGTAATCATACGAAAAATAACAATTTCGACTGTTGTGAACAAAACGAAAAACAATTGAGTTCTTTGTTTAAGTATTATTCAGCGAAATTCTTGATGGCTGAAAATTGACTATACATTGGACTTTTATAAATAGAGCTTATAAACACTTCTTTGTTAGCATTTTGTTTATATCAGCGCTGAATCATAATACGGTCAATAGTTTTATACGGAATACTCAGCTAGCAAACCGCTTTTCCAATTACGCCCAACGTTTTTCTTTCAACCAGCTACTGCAACAAAAAAGTATCTTATAGAACTTTGACACCCGCTGCAGCGTCAATTAACTATGCAAATGAGTTTTAGTAAAAGTATGCAGCAGGTGGAAAGTGCTTTCTTGGCCAGTTTCAAATGTCATGACCTACAAAATGAAAACCAAACAAAACAATGTAACAACAACAACGATATTTTAACGTAGAGTTGCGCCCAAAGTATGGAAGTTGAAGCGGTCTTAAATGCAAATGATTAAAAAACGAATTAAGTTAACCAACATTAACAATAAAAAGATATGACACAACAGGTTTTTGTGGTACTCTTTTGTTTGGTAGTAAACAAAATGCAAAATAAAAAGCGAAATCAAAATAAAAGTTAAGTTATTGTTTAAACGTTTGCGTTGCGGCTGTCATAAAAGTTGGGTAAAAACAAAAAGTGGCAAAAATTGGCTTTAAGACAAAACAAAAACAACAATGTAAACATAAAAAATTTGATGCAGACAGTCGGGACGGTGCCCGACAGTGGAATACCCTGTACCCTTTTTCTTTATAAACACTAAATACGGTCAAATGGGAACGGAAGTATCCACTTTTATATCTCCTTTCATAAGATCGATATGCCTGTAAACATTTTCCAATTGGGAAGTTGACAAGTTTTCCTATTGGGAAGTTGGGGGGGGGGGGGGGGGTTCCATTGAAAAAATGTGGATGCAGTTTTAACGATTAGGGTCACACGAGTCTACACACATTTTGTAACTCTAGCTCACATGTATCCATATCTACATGTAGTGGAATTTTGAAGCAGTTTATAGGCGAACGGGGGGGTGAAATTAGCATATTTTTGACTATAACTTTTGATGTATTTATATGATATCGATCATTTTTGAAACATATATGCACATTAACACGACGCTCATTTCTGACGAGTTTCGAGTTGATAGACTCAATGGAGCGGTTGTAAACCGCGCAAATCTATCACGGGGGAAGGGGGTAAGATATCGACTTTATTCGACAAACTTCATCTTACATGGGATTACGCGCAGCTTTTGGTAAAATTTTGTGCATCTAGCTCTTATGGTCTCGGAGAGCTATCCCCTCATACAGACGGACAGACAAGGTCCAATCGCTACCCGAGTCAATGATAAAACTGTTTGCCCATGGAACTTATGGTGTGCCACGCCTCCTTCTGCCTGTTACATACATTGCACAGATCTATAATACTCTTGTACACTATGTGTACAGGGTATAAAAATAAAACCGAGCATTAAAAGAAGCAAAGCAAAAAAATAAATAAATTATGTAGTCAAAACTTTTGCATGGGGCCTACACGGAACGGATATCCTCAAAAGATTACAGAGCGACGAACTGGACAGGTAGCTAACTGGGGTTCACATGTTTTATTGCGAAATGGTATTTATATTTATATAAATTGTCTATTAAACTTACAAAAACATGTGGTAACACATACTATACACATGCTGTTGAATGCAAGCAGTGAAAGTTTCTTTATTTTAATATATGATTCCCAGTTTTAATATAGGCCCAAAAACGACTCATTGACTATGCGAAAGGCGCAACGGCCAAACTCGACTGCAATTAATTAATAATTTATATTTAACAATTTATTTTTTAAATGTGCTGTCACGCATTAAAAAGTACAACAACAAAGGTTACTTTTGAAGAAGAAACAAAACAGTAGAAAGATAAATGCAATGCAGTTGAAAATTGAAATGCGCCATTGGCTAGCTGCCCAGCGCCCGGCGGCTTTGTCTGCGTCGACGTTAGCGCCGGCAGAGGCGTAGCTGTTGTCGTGTGCAGTGAATGGCAAATTGAATAAGTGGTAGAAACTACATTAAAACCTATGTACAGTTAAGAAACACAAGAAAAATTGTTTCACGCGCCACAAGTGGAAGTTTTTTTTCATACTCTACACATGGTTAATAGTATTTTGAAATTATCAAGAAGTTGGTGACGCTTTAAGCCGTGGAATCCGTAAAGTTTGTACAGAATATGAGAATACTTTTGTTTGAAGCGTATTCCTTTACACGTTAGTAGTTCTTAAGTTTAGACACTTAAACCGGTTGAGTATCAGGAAGGAGTTTTCCTTTCTGCTCTATAACCGTACTACTATGGATGTCTTTTGCACGGAGATATTGTAAATGGACTTACAGAGTTGAGACACATTCTGTTGTGTAGTTAGTTTTGGAAGTTTATTGAAAATTTGTCGTGGAAACACATAAAACTTCTCAATGAATATCTGCAGAAAGGTAAAGAGTATTCTTTTACATAAGATGTTTTTTTGGGAGCATTAAGAAAAAAGATAAAAAAGAAAAAGTTTAGTCTGGTTGCATTGAAGTGCAAAAGGCACTTATACACCACTTATCTCGAAATAAGAAATTTTCCCAGGAAGGGAATCAACTTTTCTTCGAACTTTTTGAAATTGCGTTTGAATTTTTCGCTCTCCTGTAAAATTGATGTGGTTTTATCAAAAGTCCTTCTTAAAGTTATTTTAGGAAACAATTAAAAAGTTTCTTTCTTAAGTGCTAAAAAAATTAGTCATGACGAAGCCTTAGAAGTTATTTGTATATTATTAGTAAGAAAACACATCCGCAAAAACATTGTGAACAAAAAAATACCAGATATATATATATTCAAATAATTTTTTGCGGATGTTCAAAATTGAAAAATGGTGCATACTTTTGATATATAAATTAAAAAAGCGGAAAATTTTGCGAAATATTAACACGTATGAATATTAAAAGTCAAGGCCCCCTATCAGTTTTACATGTAGTGAGATATGGACCCCGTGCGGTGAGCGTGTTAGAAAATATCACCTGAGCAGGTCAAAGCTTGTCGTATGAGGCAACTAACAATGACACTGGGTTCTTTCGACCAGTAGAGCCACCCCGGGCCTTAAAATGGTTGTGAGTAGGGTTTGGGCCCCCCACCAAGAAACCACAATTGCAATGAAAGAATGTACTTAGATCAGGCCGTAACCCGAAAACGGGTTATGGTCAGTTAAGAAGAAGATGATTTCTATGAGTGCATTTGTTTTACTGAAAAATACCTAAAACGTATGGAAACTACACGCGTTATTTCTGAATGGGCTACCTCATTCATACAAAGTAAAGTTAAGTGACTTTAAGATATAGACTATAAATTTCCTACGGGTTAATTTCAATGCATAATATATAATTTATGTATGGAAACGAAACATGCTCATGTCTTGCTAAAAGAGGCGATACTCATATAAAAACAAGAGCAAACAAGTCTGATTACTGTGGAAGTTTCCACCTCAAACAACCCTGGGTTTCTTTAGTCATAACTGACTTTTCTTTATAAAAAAGTATTCCATAAATTATATATAGCCGTAGGTATAGAGTATACCAAATTCAGCATACATTAATAAGCCTTTGCCTTCTTTTTTTATTTATATTTTTTTGTGTTTTATAGTTTTTCGGACGCGCATTGTCCACTTTCACTGCAATATGCGCGACTGACTCTCTGGATGATGTCTTATGGATTAGTTTCCACAGTGATTGTGGCAACTCTCTTGCGAAATTTTGCACGCGCCTTTTGCTTGAGGGGCTCCACAGACTTGGAAAATTGCGCGACAGTTAGACATAGACACAGGCATTAGCCGGAAAACTCGTTATAGTTTAGGCTGGCAATCGTTCGAGTTATTCGAGTGGGACGCTGCTGTCGATGACTAATGCGCTGGAAAATTGAAAATGGCTTTTTTTTCTGTTTTATTGTGTGCCAAGTTAAAAGGTATGTCCGAATGTCTGCACGTCACCAAGAGAAAAATTTAGCATGAAAATCAATTGTAAAACCTAATGATTCATGCAATTTGGTTAAAAGTTGTTGTTGCTTTCAATGTCGGTGGTTTTAGGGAAATCAAATTATAGTTGGGTTGCAGTTATAAATTGCTAGAAATTGATAGTTGCGGATTCGGAAGTAGCTTGTTTGGTTAATAAG
The DNA here is from genome assembly GCA_035041775.1 of Chymomyza caudatula. Taxonomy (NCBI): domain Eukaryota; kingdom Metazoa; phylum Arthropoda; class Insecta; order Diptera; family Drosophilidae; genus Chymomyza; species Chymomyza caudatula. Next base: position 2,246,149 of record JAWNKW010000141.1, on the reverse strand, counting down.
CAGAGGAATTTAGTGTGGTTTTACAAGTTTGGAAAATATACAATAAGTTTTCTACAAAATTGGAGTTCTAAAAGATTGTGGTAAGACAAAATCGACGAGTAGCTTTACAAATAGTACGACGATCTTTTAAATCTTATAACCAGGTGTCGATTTTGTAAAAAGAGAGGCATTTGGAAAAGTAATCTGGAAATCTGTTGTATAAGGAGCTTATAAAATTGACATAAAGGAAAAGTACTTTTGCGAAATCTCTTAGGACGCTCTTAACTGATCTATTTACTAGATTTTGTTGACAAGATGCTTTGAAAATACGCGTCTCATACAGAGTTTAATTAGTGAATTACAAGTTATGTACAGGTACATTAAAAGGTTCAACAAAAGTAAAGCTACAATGAACTATACTATTTGGATAAGTAGATAAATAACGACTAAATTTGTTTCAGATTTAGGACAGTGCTGCTTAGGTGTAGTAGATTTTTCACATATTTGTCAGTTGCGCCCTTATGCAGATATTATTGAGATTCTATATCTTCCTATATAGCCAGATGTTACCGGCTGTTGAAGAGAGGTAAACCATACCCCCATTGAATAGATCAACTTGAAAGCATGTTTTGTATCACGTAGTGACGAAGGAATAAAGTTTGTATATGAGCAATGAAGAACAGGGTTTTTGTTCGTGGCTCCGATGAATGGAGCAGATGACGAGTGCTTTAAAAATCCTAATAAAAAACCCCATCAAGAGATTATTGAAGACAATGAAAAACGCATTAAGATTCCCTAAACCTTGGTCTCAATAAAGCTTCTGAATGTGGCAATACAACACAACGAAAATTAGCTTAAAATATTATAAACAAAGGTGTTATCTGTAACACGTTTAGCCATGAAACAACAATCTTGAGCATTTCGCAAAAGTATTTACATTGTCCAAAGCTTATGCTAAACTATGATTTAAAATATAACAGCTGTCAGCTTTTAGACAAAAATTTCAACAATTTTTGTTGACCTAAACTCATGCATATAACAAAAGGTCGTTGCGCCACCAAAACTTCAAGTTCATGTCAAAAGAGCAAAACAACACAATTCATCATGTTGCATATATATACATATTTCATATTTATAATTATTATTATAGATTTGTTCGCAGGAAGACGACATTTTGGACAGTTATTGACTTTCATTTACTGCTATTTCTTTACATTCAAATTTGAACTTCATTTCCATAAATCACTTCCTTTAGGCCAAAAATAAACACAACACAAAGTTTTTTGTTTTTTTTTGCGCTCTAAAAGTATTATTAATTATTACAATAAATTAAATTTTCGTAAGCTTTTGTATGCGCGCCGTTACTTTTAATTTATTTTTTGTTTTGTTTTGTTTCGTTAGCACAGCATATGCGAAAAAAGGGTTACACAATTTGAGCGTCATTTGCATTAAAGTTGCACATAAATTTCTTAATACTTAACGATGATTTATACAAATATTTGTTGCTTTAATTATCGTTATTATTGATTGCAAAAATTACAGTTGATTAACATTAGCTGCAATTCAAACACGAAGAGTTAAACGCCAAACACGTATACTACAAAGTTGCGCATGCGCCGCGAATATTCCACACAACCGCGAACCGTCCGCACTCTTTGCTGTCAAGCTGAAGAGTGGCGCCCCATCTGCGGCTGCATCAAGCACAAGCTTTAGCTTTAGAGTTGCTCTGGCAACGAGCAAGCTTCACTTCGAGAGAGCGCGCGAGAGCGAGCTTAAAAGAGCGTCCGCCAGCTTGTTACCGGCATATTAGCAATGTTTGGCTTTAAATTTTATCGCATGCGAGTACGCGCAGTACGTTCGCATTCACAATAGATTCATGACTGCTCTCTCATGCTAGTTGCTTATCAATTGCATGCGATTTGTGAGCTGACATGAATTTTCAGTCATATGCAAGTTATTTTTATGGCTTTAAGCTTGTCTTTTGACTTAAATGGTGCGCTCTTTTTTTTATAAAGAATAATTAAAACCGCAAAGTTGCTTAATTTCCATGGTTTAGTTTTGGCTATTCAAGTTTTTCGCTTTAGTTGTCTAACCATACTTGCAGCTCTGTAAAGTGGCGGCCAAAAGTCTACGTACGACAACTAATAAAGCACACTGAATAAAATTAATGTCAGTTCTATTTTTATAATAAACAGTTGGCAACCAACTTAGGCTTTTCCGCACGTTTATTGAAACAACCGAAATTAGCTAGAATAAATTTAAGAAACAAAAAAATGAAGAAAATTATTTACTCTTATTATTCCCCTGGCGAGCCAACTATAACGACTAGAGTGCTCAAATTCACAGTTTGAAAACATGCCCAACACGATAGAAAATATTTAGCTTACTAAAGTTATTGAAAAAACAAAACAAAAATTTTAAACTATTTACTCTTATTATTCCCCTGGAACTATAGTGTCTAGAGTGGTCAAATTCAATAGGATACCCTTTGAAAACATGCCCAACACAAAAGCATCGCTAAATCGCCGGAAAAGTTGTCAGAGTGCTTAAATCGTCGAAAAACATACAGTTCGAGATTTATGTAAAAACCTCGTGTTAAAATTTTACGAAAGTTATCTTCACGCATAAGTGCTGCTCGAAAGTGACACACTCTAAATGCCATCCTGAAACCATTTGAGTTGATAAATATTTTATCGTAAAAACTGTTTTTAGAAGCCAAAACTGCCGATGTTGGCAAATGAATCCCAAACCATTACATGACATTAGCATCTGTCCAATCCCGTCACTTCCAAATAAATTTTAGATTTAAGAAATATAGAAGTAAGGTCAACCAAAAGTGGAAAAACGTGACTTACAGTAGAATCGCCAAACTAACTAGGCCGAGTAACGATCAAAAACGCACAATAGAACTATGTTCCCCAGATCGGGAGCGATATCGTGCGCACCATCACCGGACACTGTTTGGGCGGTAACCATGCAGCTAGGCTTTCTGTCCCTTTTAACGATTTCTGCAGGAGCTGCTGGGACGGGAATAATGAAGAAACAGTTGAGCGCCTCTTCTGCTCATGTCCAGCTTTGTGCATATAGGAACTGTCTGAAATCAGACTTAAACGGATTACAGACTTTATATCTGCATCTGGTTGGTCTCCCCATTGATTCTGTCTGCTCAAGAACAGAACAGAAGTGTGTAGATTCCACGGCCTGGCAGCCGTTCTAACCTATCCTAACATTTCTAATTATTTTTCAATAAGGCTTTTGCACTCTTCAGGCATGAGCAATGCAAGTCGTTAATAGACTTTTGTCAGTAACTGTTTATAAAATAAAAGCTTGTTTGTAATTATTTTAGCAACTTGCTTACAAATATTGTGTATTTTCGGGCTACTTATAAAAATGTAACAAAAATAAACAAACTTATTTTTGGGTTTAGCGTTTAAAATGTACTTTAAAGTTAGAGTTTTGGGCGTGGCTTTGATTTGAGGATTAGCTGGAAAAGTGTACACAACTCTGCATTATTATGTGGCGAGTTTAATTTTTTTTTTGCAGCAAGTAAAAAAGCCAGACCACAAACGAGCTGCATTTGTAATTTTAGCTTTATGTGGATTAGTTTTTTTTTTTGGTCTAATTGTTTGCCGTTGGCAATGTAAATTAATTCCTTTTTTTTGTGCATGAGAGTTGTTTAAAAGGAAAATTGTTGTTGTGACTCCGATTCGTACGGCAATTTTTCCCCTTATTTTCCATGTTTACATTTGGACCATGAAATGTATACGATTTGTTGTCACAGTTTTGGTGTTTGTAGTTGTCTTGGCGTTTTCGCATACGCTTAAAAAGAGTATATAGGTTATACAAAAAAAAAAACTCTATTGTAGATTATATGATTAAACTTGCTGAGCCCGCGCGCTCCTCTGCCCATTGATAAAGCTGACAATAAATGCTTTATATAAATTAATTCTTCCCATTTCATTCCACTTCCCGTTCCTCTTCCTTATCTTTCTCTCTCTCTTCTTTATACTAAGTCAAGCTGCGGATACCTTTACCTTTACCTATACCTATACCTATTCCTATACCTATACCTATACCCATACCTATACCTATACCTATACCTATACCTATACCTATACCTATACCTATACCTATACCTATACCTATACCTATACCTATACCTATACCTATACCTATACCTATACCTATACCTATACCTATACCTATACCTATACCTATACCTATACCTATACCTATACCTATACCTATACCTATACCTATACCTATACCTATACCTATACCTATACCTATACCTATACCTATACCTATACCTATACCTATACCTATACCTATACCTATACCTATACCTATACCTATACCTATACCTATACCTATACCTATACCTATACCTATACCTATACCTATACCTATACCTATACCTATACCTATACCTATACCTATACCTATACCTATACCTATACCTATACCTATACCTATACCTATACCTATACCTATACCTATACCTATACCTATACCTATACCTATACCTATACCTATACCTATACCTATACCTATACCTATACCTATACCTATACCTATACCTATACCTATACCTATACCTATACCTATACCTATACCTATACCTATACCTATACCTATACCTATACCTATACCTATACCTATACCTATACCTATACCTATACCTATACCTATACCTATACCTATACCTATACCTATACCTATACCTATACCTATACCTATACCTATACCTATACCTATACCTATACCTATACCTATACCTATACCTATACCTATACCTATACCTATACCTATACCTATACCTATACCTATACCTATACCTATACCTATACCTCTACCTCTACCTCTACCTCAATTCAAAAGAATTCTTTACCTAGTAAAATTTAATGCTTGCCTACTATATAAGAAGAAACACATTTAGTAGGTTTTATATGGAAAATTGTTTTTAGCAATATCTCCTCTAAGTCGATTTTGTTCAAACTTAGATAAGAACACTCTCCAACATAATGAGAGGCTAACCTCAAAATTTCATCAAAATCTGTCCAGCAGTTTTTGAGGAGAAGAGTCACAAAGAATTGGCAGTCATTTTTATATATATAGATTATATTTGTTTAGCTGTTGTTTAACATCAAACATTAAAAAACGTCGAAGTTTTAACTTCTATGTTGTACTTTCAGCCGGAAAAACAGCTAAATAAGAAGATCAGCCCACAAACTCTGCATATTACTATAGTGGCTCGCATTAGTTGAGCAAAAATTCTATGTCAAACTTCTTTTCAATCTCAAAATATCTTTGTTATTCGAAACGAGCATATTACTGATTCAGCCAAAATAGCGTTTTATTATAGATGTCTTATGTAGAAGTATTTCCTAGCCATAAGCAAAGAGCAATCAAACATCGTTGTCTCAAAATTGACACGTTTTCTGTCAGTTACATTTTTTTTTTAAATGTAGACATCAAATGTTTATTGTGGTTATTGTTTGCCGTTGTAATTTGGTTCGTGATATTTTGCAAATTTTTCATATTTAGCATTTCGCATTTTTTTTCCAACGAATGCAATTAGCACATATCCATGTCCCCAGTCACTTCTTTTCCCCTCACATTAACCAAAACCCCCTTCGAATACAATGTGCATGCATGTCCATGTCATTATTAATTAGCCGCAATGGCTGACAAGTTGCCTAAGATAGGGTTGCCATTACGTTCACAGTTTAATGTGAATAGTGAAATTGCCGTTTTTGGCGAATTAGCAGCTATGCATAAGAGTGAAAGGTTATTTGCAGCTTGAAGCAAATACTAATTAAAATGTATGGTTTAATGTGGGTAAGTAGGATTCGTGGTGATTAACTACAAGTTTTGAGAATGAGACTTTGAATAAATAACGGTATTTTTTTAACATTTCATTTTTAAGAGATTTAAAAAAATAGAATTTACATTTGTTTGTTGATTTTCAGCAAACTTAGACGGACAGAGATATTTTTACTCGTACGGATTAATTCCTTAGTTAATTTTTCTATGGCAAAAAAATATTGCATAAATATTTTCAAAAAATGTTATGTATTTTGCTATGAGAGGGTGTATTAAGTCGTCGAATGTCGATGACAAAGCGAACACTAGTTATACGTAAATACTCTTGGGATAATTGTATCTTCTGAAGATTTGCTTTAGATACTTCGTAAAGTAACGACTTATTTCTTACGTCAGCGAAAAACAGTCTGAAAGGCTTTTTTTTTACTACAGTGAAAACTGCCCACAATGGATACACTTGGTTCGAAGACTTTTGTCCAATGTAGGCAGGGTGTCCAATGTATAGAAATTTTAAGATTTTCAGTGTTCTGTGTTGTTTGGTTGATTTGAGATCATTTGCTTATTACATTTGATACATACGATACATGTGAACCTTGTCTTGAAGTCATCATTAGTAACTTTGTAATCGGTTCTGCCTCTTTCTCTGCAAAACGTTTTCAAAATTATTTGGTCACGCTATGAAAAAAGACTGAAGGAACCCTTTACGTGCTGAAAAGGTTTTAATTTGTAGCTCCTCTGCACTTTGTAATGCTTTTTTAACTTTTTTTTTTATAAAAACAGTGCTGTGCAATTCAGTGTCCAATGTACACAGACTTTTTAAAAGTGGAATGGACTTAAAAAAAGTGTCCAACGAGAAACTGAGTGTGGTGCATATTATGTAAGAGTATATTACACACAGCACATTTCAGGAACATACAAATTTAAATGAATACTTTAAATAAACGAGAAATACAAATTCTATAAGCATTGAGCTGCAAACCATAGTTATAAAGGTTCGATGTAAGAAAATGTAGAGTTATTGCGTTCTGGAGTCCTTTAGAAGTCTTTACCAGTCACCACTCCTTTTTTAAGTTTATAAAAGGAACAATATTTTCTTATGTCGTCTTAAGCAACTCTTCCATATGAACAAAGATATAATATTGTTTGTTCCATATTCAGTTTCAGATCTTTTACAGAAAAGCTCTATCTTCTAGCGAAAAAAGGTTTAACTAGCATTTTGAACTTAATTGAAATCGGAACACGCCATTACTGAAAAGTCACCAAAATTATAAGTCTAAGTTCCAAGTTAATTGTTGGATTATCACAAAACTAAGTAGCTGTGGCAGTAATTTTTAATTACGGCACTAAATTAGCTTGTAATTAGCACTTAATTATAGGCATAATCAATTTTTGTTCTGTTGACTTTGCTCTGTCAGCTTGCACATTGGTTCCAATCGCTAACAACAAGATTCAAGGAACCGACGGAATCCGCTTCTTCTAACCGATTGTTCTAGTACAAAAATGTAGGCAAATGAATGAGAGATGTACGAGCATACATGGTACATTGTTTGTTTAAGATTAATTAAGTACCTTTCCCGAAATAATCAGAAACGACTGAAATTTACATTTTGTAAACCGAAACGAAACATTCAACTGAGTTTAATGTGAAGAGAGAATGGTTACGTTTGTTTAATGCCATTTAAGCACACAAATTTCTTTTGTGACATAATTTTCGCCACGCATCATCAATGGCAACTATGTCTTCTAGACTTTGGCTTTATGCTTCTTGCAGTAACCTATGCTTTAAAGACGGCATTATGAGGTCCCAACTACATTTTTCAGCATTGAAAGGTGCAGTCGCTTTTGGTATGGTGCAAACTCGGGCCCTGGAAATTTGTTTGCTTTAACCGATAAAACGCTTTAACACGCTCTCATGGGAGCTGATGACAAAGAGGAGAATAGAAACACACAAAATAACCACATTTGTGTGAACAATGTATTCTGTTGTTGTTGTTTTTCTAACGTATACAGTACATTTTATACTTAAAATCCATTTTTACTTGACTTAAATGCAACGTATCCAGGTGAAACTTATATTCTGCAAACCACAAGGATTTTATCTTTCGAATGGTATAGGTTTTACCAGAAAACGTTGCGTTATTGCATAGTAATCGGTACCACACTGTACCGATTTTGCTTTTGGTATTTATATATATGTAGATTTTACATTCCCAAATGTATGCATAAGCATACTAAAATAACTTCTGCGTCATTTTACAATCCACGCTGACGTCATAGGCAGTCAGGAGGATGCGCTCTCTGGAATTTGTAATGGAATTTTTACAGCAACAAAAAAATGGCACACACACATACAAATAAAAAGTAGGCGCGAAAAACAAGTATGGTTAGCGTAAAGTGTAAAATAAGAAACCAGAACGGGAACGAATAACAAGCAGTAAAGGCATTTTGCGAGCATAAAACAACAACAACAACAAAACTTTGATGCAGACAGTCGGGACGGTTCCCGACAGTGGAATACCCTGTACCCATTTTTTCCATGAAAATCAAGTTTCTGTGTAAATTTTTGTATCGACGCGTTGAGGAGTATGTGCGTAAAAACGATAACTGTACTACGGGGGTAGGTGGAAAAAGGTCAAAATTGTTTGGTTTATAAGTTGAAATGTTTATAGTATGAAATTCTGTTACAGTTCATAAGAGAGGGGACCTAAAATTGGCACATTATTAGCTATATCTTCTAAAGTTCTTATCCGATATGAATTATTTTTACACTACACATGCACAGTAATAGTGTGCATAACTGCGCCAAGTTGCAATTGGCTAGCTTTTATGGTGTGGGTTAAAACCACGAATATCTGAAGGGGGTGAGATATCGACAAAATTCGAAAAACTTGCATGAAATAGGTATAATGCGACAACACGGACAGACAGACGGACATGTCTATATCGACTCGACTATTGCTCCTGACCATTTTTGCCCATGGAACAAATGGTTTGCCACGCCTCCTTCCGCCTGTTACATAGATTGCACAAATCTATAATACCCTTTTACACTTTGTGTACAGGGTATAACAAGAGCATCAATAACCAGGCCCTTTAGCCGGGCATCAGCGTAACGTGTAGAACGTTCGGGTTGTATCTTGGTGTATCTTGCCCCGGCGCAGCTTTTCCTTTTTGTTAAGTTTATATGTGTGTATTTTTAAGATGTCTAAAAATAGATACACAAAGCAGCGTGCAAAATCAAACAAATAAAATGTACGAACAAACAGACAGAACTCAGGTCAAATATGCACGCGTAAGTCATAAAAATTTAAGTTTCATGCACAATTGGCAATATTTATCAGCTCAACGTTACAACAACTGGAAAAACAACAGAGTTTCGAAAAGACAGGTGCCAGAATGCCCATAAAGCCGTAGATATACACCGAAATGCACACAACACTCGATGGGTATGATTAAGAGATTACAGATACTCATGTAGTATATAGTATATATAAACGAAAATACGACACAATTACAAAGATACGGCTTTATTTCTGTTTATTCAGGTTGTCATTGCTGTGTTATTGTGCGAATTATTATCATACACAGGCTGATTAATAAAGTTACGTATAAATGTTGCATACACAGTATAAATTGGGCTACTGCGATAAGCCAAACATATAAAAAAAAGGACAGCAATCACGTACACAAAGACAGTGGTCAATTTAGAGTGCTTCAAAACAATGCATATGTATATATCTGTGGTCATTTGGAAGAGTAGCTTATTTCGACATAAGAATATGTTGAGGTTTTGCGTTCTAGAACCTTATAGAATTCATTACAAGTCACCGTTCCATTTTTAAGTTTGCGAAAGAAGAAATGTACAAGTTTTAAAAAAGAAATGGTGACTTGAATTCACATCTACAAAACTGCAGAACGCAATAACTCAACATTTCCTTATGTCGACTGAAGCTACTTTTCCATATGACCACAGACATAAATACGCCAAGAATAAATTCAGTGTGGTACCGATTTCTTCGCAATAACGCAACGTTTTCAGCTGAAACCTATACCATTCGAAAGATTAAATACTTGCGGTTTGCAGAATATAAGGTTAACCTGATTACGTTGCGCTTTAGTGAGCTAAAAATTGGTTTGAAGTAAAAAGGCGTACGTTAGAGAAAAAAACAATAAGAAAGTGTATTAAGTCGTCGAATGTCGATGACAAGACGAATGATAGTTTATAGTAAAATGTTATAGAATTTCGAGATCGATTTCTTTAGATTTGAGTTTCATCTCAATTTTCATAAGATGTGCAGAATGTAAGTTTCCTTCACATATTTAGCCAAACCATAGGTGACATCAATAAAAAACAAAATTCATGTATTTTATATGGAGATGTTTTAATATAAATTTATATTAATCATAGAGAGAGAGGGAAATTATAAATGCAGGCGCTTAAATGATTTTGAATTACAAAATTTATGGATTTTAATTTGCTGCGGAATGACCCCTAGTATACATAATTACGAACAATTTCTTAGCAAAAAAAAAAGACTATATAAAAACCAAAATCTTGAATATCTCTATCCAAACATTTTTAAAATGACTACGAAAATCGTTCAAATTGATGGAAAAGTTTATGTTTTAAGTTTATTCTTATAAAATTATTTTTAGATATCACATTGCAGCAAGTTATAAACGTGATTTTAGGTCAAGATATATTTGGACCGACATAGAAAACCATTTTAGCTGACAGCTGACGTATCATTATATGCTATCACAAAATGTACAGCATTATACAAGGTATAAAGTGATTTCCGTAGGATGCAGCTGATTCCACTCAAAAAGGCAAACATATTTCAACAAAATTCCTAAAACATTGAGTTTTTGGTAAATATGGCTGATGCTGGCAACGCTTTTTCATTTCTAAAAGTCAGAAAGTTTTATATCGCTTGTAAACACGATGTTGTTCAGTTTTAGTCTACATTGACTGAATTGTCATTTACAAGCGAATGCACTCAATAAATGTTTTCGAAATTCGAAATATATTAATTGTTTCCAGTTATTACATACGAAATGAAAGAGTATAAACTCTGCCAACATTCCAACACTGAATTTTATAAAATCCGTAAAATACGATATATTTTAACGGCATCTTTTCGTTTTAGCAAAACAAACACATGTTTTTTTTTTCATAGAAACAGTGTTTCAATTGTCTTTGGTCAAACCTAATTTTCTAATCATTTGTTCAGCTGCGGCCAGTGGAAACGCTATTGCTGTGTTGCTCCCTTGCGGCGCTAGTGTGCATGCCACATTGGCCTACACCGATGCACATTTCATTTAGTTTTGTTACAACTTTTGACCACTGTGCACAGTCAATAAAAAAACAAAAAACTTTAATTAACGCAAGTGAAAACGGCACATATACATAAATTAACAACAACAACAAAAAAAGTAACGCATAACAGTAAATGAGTGAGTACTGTGAAAAGCAATGCAAAAAGTTCACGCAATACTGACCTCACGCACACACTTATACCCAGAAAGACACACAGATACTCACACATACACTCGTACATATGTATGTGTGCAGTACAACGCCCACGCCCATAATGTGGCGCGTGTTGCAATACGCAAAACAAACAAAAAGCTTTGTATGGAGGCATTTGCAACAACAACAACAACGACAACGACAACAAAATGATTGTTGTGCCAACATACATGTGTGACGTCAGCGTACGACAATTTTTGCCGAACACTGACCACTACACACACACACACACACACACACACACACACACAAACACACACACACACATGCACTGTATATAGTATAAACTACTACGACGGATATCTACAACTACGATGTGCTTTACGCTTCGGTTATTTAGCCGTAAATTATTGTATTGTTGTGAGTGGAGTCCGTTGTCGTTGTTGTTGTTGTTGTTGCTGTAGGTGGCGCTGCGTACGCATATTGGTTTTGGTCATTCATAGGCTGTCCGTGTATGCAAATGTGTGTGTGTGTGTGTGTGTGTGTGTGTGTGTGTGTGCTATGTGGAGCCTCGCTTGCTATTCACAATAAGCGCCAAAACAACAACAACAACAATGAAATTGCTTGCCGTTGAGCACAAAGTTGTAAAACGTGTTTATACCCTGTACACATACTGTACAAGGGTATTATAGATTTGTGCAATGTCTGTAACAGGCAGAAGGAGGCGTGGCACACCATAAGTTCCATGGGCAAAAAGTTTTATCATTGACTCGGGTAACGATTGGACCATGTCTGTCCGTATGAGGGGATAGATCTCCGAGACCATAAGAGCTAGATACACAAAATTTTACCAAAATATTTGCGTAATCTAATGTATTGAGTCTATCAACTCGTTACTCCTCAGAGATGTGTGTCGTGTTTATGTGCATCTATGTTCCAAAAATGATCGAGATCGGGTAAATACATTAAAAGTTATAGTCAAAAATGTGCCAATGAACTGTGCGAAAATTCCACTACATGTAGATATGGATACATGTGAGCTAGAGTTACAAAATTTGTTGTGGAGACTCGTGTGACCCTAATCGTTAAAACTGCATCCACCTTTTTTCTATGGAACCTCCCCTTCCCCCGCCATCGATTAACCTTAATTACTGCCACACCCCCCAATATATTGATTTAAAAATTGCCAGACATTTATAAATGTATTTGTTACAAAATTCAACGACATTGGCCCTAGAATACTAGAGTTTTGGGTATAAAAGTAATTTTTGTCCCCATAATAGCCAATTTTCAAATAGGAAAACTTGTCAATTGGAACTTCCCAATAGGAAAATGTTTACAGGCATATCGAGCTTATGAAAGGAGATATAAAAGTGGATGCTTCCGTTACCACTTTACCGTATTTAGTGTTTCTAAAAAAGAAAAGGGTACAGGGTATCCCGAATGTCTGCATCAAATTTTTTTTGTTTTCTTGTTGTTGTTGCTGCTGCTGTATTGTTATTATTGAACAAAAATGCGAATGCGTAGTTTGTTGTTGTTGTATTCGCTTTTGTTGTTTTATTTTGCTTTCATTTGGTTTGATTTAGTCAAAAAAGGCAATATGATTTTTTTTTTCGAACTAGTTGACCTTAGACAACAACATAAAATGCGCTATATTTTGGTATTTATGACGTTTCGCTTTTCTTTTTAATATTTTTATCAATGAGTTATTGATGGGTAAGCTCCATTTAGAAGCCACTTCACTGAAAGCAAAAACAAAAAAACACCGCTGCTGCAGATTGACCCAAAAATGCGCGTTGAAAAACCTAACAAAAACAACTTTCAGCCTACAGAGACATATTGACAGTGGCTTATTGCTCCCAAGTGGAAAAAGGAGCTTTTCATTTTTCCACTTTCAGTTTTACCCTAACCATCTTCTAAATCTCTTTTCCCCGTGTGGAGGAGCGGTTAGAGAATACCACCTCTGCAGTCAAAGCGACTAACAATGACACTGGGTTCTTTCGAGACCAGTAGGCCTTAAAAGGGTTGTGCGTAGGGTTTGGGACCCACCACGTAAAACACGTTATGGCCAGTTAAAAAGTAGGAGATCTTTTCAATCAGTTCCTTTTGTCAGTTATGGACACATCAAGCACACACATTACATAGAAAAATTTTCAGATATATTTTGGTGATTAGTAAATCTGTAAAAAAAAGTAATATTCTGTAACTTGAAAAGCAGGATTCGCACGATTCATCTGTCTGCCCAGAAATTAATTTTTTCCGAGATTCTCGGTTGAAGTACTATGGAGCTCGAGGCGTAAATTTTAGACGATATTCATAGATTAATATTGATGAGCCTTTTGAAATTTGTAAGGAAAGCTTATGGAACATATGCAATAGACGTTCCTGCTCATTTTGGCAAAACTAAATAGGGCTAGAAAAAGGGACGGTGTGCTTATAGCAGCAAACAGTGTCGTTCGGTGGCAAAAAAAAAGGTATTTGTTTGTTAACTAGTGTAAACTGTAAACTTATTTGCTCTTTTTGCTATCATATCAAATATGGTGGGAGTGATTCTCTAAATTGTCTCTAATAACCTACCTACCGACCTTGTAGGCTACTATGGACTTATATTTAAGTCCATCAATATCGTATCATTGATTCCCTAAACCCACACACCCATCATCACCACTTCTTCAACTTATAAATGTGTATGTGTGCACTTGCATTGCTATTTATAGTACAAAAAGCCAAAAGTGTTGCCAATTTTATTTTAGCTTAATTTTTGGCAATTTGCTTTTGTTGTGTTCATTTGGACAGGCCAAAAAGAAAAACAAAAATCATAATGATAAAATCGTTAATTGTTTATGCAATAGCAAAAACATCTGTTTGTATGTATGCGTAAAAATTATGCAAACACACACACACACACACATGCCGTCACGCAGACGGGCAGGTTCCTGCCCAAAAATGCCACGAATTTGTAGTACACACAGATACGACGACCTGACACACACACATAGACAGAGGAGGGAAGTGGAAATTTGCCTTATTGGCGCTTTCCCTTGTAAATTCCAGCAGCTTTTCCTTATCCCTTTTCAGGCAAGCTTTCGTCACTTTCACCCACACACACACACACGCACATACACGCCGTCACGCAGACAGCACGACGCGTAAAAGGGCGTTGGGCAGTCCTTTTGGCCGCGCAGCATCTTCAGCGCGTCACAGCCCAGCTGCTCTTAGTGCCCTTTGCGCTTCATTCTTCTATTTACATTTACACCTTTTGTTGCTATTTTGCTTAATCTCTTGCTTACCTTATTCTTATTGCTTTGGCGCTGCTCCGCTGCCTGCATGCCTACTACTGCTACTGCTGCTGCCGACGACGACGCAATGTTGGCGCATCAGGCCTTTAGACACACTTGCACATTTTATTCAATATTTTTATTACAAATTCACAAATGCACGCACACACACACACACACACACACAAACACTTGGAACTATTTCTTATATGCCTTGTATTTCATATATATAGATATATATTTTTCTTTTATTTATTGCTGCTGGTTTTGTGGAATTTTTTTCTACACACACACGTCGCGCTTGCCCCTTTTGCTAATAACACAGCTACTGCTGCCACTTAGACTTATTTACTTATGTTCACTTAACGCGCACATTTCAGCACTCGTTTTCATACAATATTTACGCATTTATTAACGCTTTTTGTTTAACACTTAAATGCACAAAACTTTGTTTTTAACGCAAAAACGTATTACTTCTACAGCAACATAAAATTCACATGAAAAATAAAGCAGCCATCTTTGCGCTAGTGTTGTTTAGTACACGACTAGTGTTGGCTTGGTTCGCGAGTGAGCGAACGAAAAGAACAAGTGAATTGGTTCCGTACAACGAATCAAACATCGATAACTTTTGAAGCTAAACGATTAAAACTCAAAATATCGAGCGAAAATGAAAGCGCAAAAAATGTTCAATATGCCTAGTAGAAAATTTGGCCCTTCAAAAATGTTGCCGTCAGTTAATATTATAGAATATAATGTACAAAGTTGGTCGCCGTTTATGGTAAATTTTTAGATTTTTGAACTATTTTCGGGTTAAAATAACATATATTTTACCTACATTATCTGCACATTTTGACTTTCATATTAAAAATGTTACGTACATTGGAATTGCGGAAGCTAAAGCTTCTACAATCTAATGGTTCATTATTATTATTGGCAAATTTCTTTCTAATAGAAAATTTTCTATTGTAATCTAAATCTGAGTACACCATTATTAATGAACAAGAAATGTAAATAAACTTTGGTGTGTTCTGTTTTGATATTGAAAAGGTAATTCAAAAAGTTGGCATGTAGGATAATATGAGCATAATACAAATCAAACAATTAATTATACCGTTGGGCTTTGGCCACAAAATCTTTAAAAAATTGAGAATGGAAATCGGGTAAAATTCCATTTCCGCAAAATCGTGCCAAAAGCTTGATTTGGGGCAAGTCTACATATGGCTTTTACAAAAAAAAAACTGAAAAGCGACCACTTTCAACACAGTGCAGTTTTGCAAGTAGCCACACTCGTCTTTGAGATGGTTGCATTCCAGCACAAATTTTGAATTTGGTAACGGTACAGGATTCCACTCTATTCAATATCACGCTCTTTGCATTAGACTGTGGAATCTTTAGCATATTAAAAACTGTTTTAATGAATGGTAACCTTTTTCAAAGCTACACAACTTGATGTAACATTTTGAATTTGTAAGACAAAATGTGTGTCCGAGTGAGTCGGCAACATAAACATTCAAACTTACGACGTGCTGAAAATGGTCGCTTTTCAACAAAAATTTTGAATTTTTTAACGGTCCAGAATTTCACTCTATTACTTTCAGGCTCTTTGGCTTGCGCAATATCTGGTAAATTCAGCCCGATACAAAACCAAATCAACGGTACTCTTATCAAATGCAAAGTGGATCCATTTTTCCACTGGGGTGCTGTAAACATACAAACGATAACTTTTAAGGGTTGCACTAATAAAAAAAGTGCAACAAGTTAAAGTAGATAATTTTTTTGTTGTACATATTTTGTATTTATTTATGCAGGCATGAATACTTATTATACTCATACCTAAAATATAAAAATATTGTCGATTTTCCAATACTTGCATGAATTTATGCATGCGTAATCAGCTGTTTGCGCACGTTGTTTTTAACTCTTCTTCTTCTTAATATCAGTAAAAGTATAAACGCAGCGTAGTTTCATGAAAATTTGTATTTTTAACTAAAATGCGTAATCTCAAGCTGCAATATTGCAAGGAGCTGCTTACGGAGGTGCCACAGGCCAAGCAGCTGCTGCTACAACCCGAAATCAATTGCAATGATAACGAAATTTTCTACCTGATCAGCAACAACAAAATCTATGCCTGCACGAGCACCGGCGAAGCGCCCAAAGTGGTGGTGGAACTTCCGGACATAGTCAGTGCCGAGTATTTGCAATTGGATAACTCAATTTGTGTAGCCACCGCTGCTGGCGAAGTGTTGCTCATAAATCCACAGACGTTTGCAAATCATGAGGGCACTTTTTGTGATGTGGGAATTGAATGCATGGCCTGGTCTCCTACACAGGAAGTGGTTGTGTTTGTAACCAAAACACACAATGTTGTAGTCATGACCTGCACCTATGATGTCATTGCCGAGGAGCCTTTGGATGCCGAACTCTCTATTGATCAACAGTTTTTAAACGTTGGTTGGGGTAAAAAGGAAACACAGTTCCATGGCACGGAGGGTAAACAGGCAGCCAAGCAGAAGCAAGATTTACAAGCGCCCACAAACGTGGAAGAGCTATCTCAGGTATGACTACTAAAATATACTTGTTGACTTTGTTAAAAATCATTCACTACTTCGTAGGAGATTAACATAGTCTGGCGCGGCGATGGTGCCTTTTTTGCCATCTCCTACGTCTCAGCCAATTTGGGGCGTACTTTTAAGGTCTACGATTGCGAGGGAAAGCTGTTGCATGCGGCGGAACGCTGTAATCAGTTGCAGCCTGCCTTGGCCTGGCGTC
This sequence comes from Chymomyza caudatula, assembly GCA_035041775.1. NCBI lineage: Eukaryota > Metazoa > Arthropoda > Insecta > Diptera > Drosophilidae > Chymomyza > Chymomyza caudatula. The sequence goes on along the minus strand of JAWNKW010000141.1, from coordinate 2,228,824 downwards.
CAAGTGGAAATTGGTTAGCTTTGCCTCAGATTTTACCCAACAAATCCACTGTGGCTCTCTTCGAGAAAAATGGTCTGCGTCACCGTGAATTTACGCTGCCTTTCGACCTACAGCAACAGCCCATTAAGCAGCTCTGTTGGAGCGCCAACTCTGACATATTGGCTGTGCAAACACAGACCACTGAAGCGCAACTCATTTATCTCTATACGATTGGCAATTATCATTGGTATCTAAAGCAGGTCTTGGTCTATGAGTTTAGTAATCCCCTGGTGCTACTGCAGTGGGACACACGCTTTGGCGCGGAGCAAACACTGCATGTAATCCTAGCTAATGGCAAGCATTTAAGGTATTGCTGGCACTTTGGCATTGATCGTTATGAAGGCAGCGGCATGGTGGGTGTCATAGATGACAAAAAGTTAATGTTTACCGATTTCGCTAAGGCCGTTATACCGCCACCCATGTGTGAGGGTGCGCGAGAACTGGACAGCTTCGTTAATGCTTTTACCTGGTATGAGAACAGCTTGTGCGTCTATACCTATGATCGCAAGCTGCACTTCTATGAGCCCAGCGAGACGCTGCTTATACTGGAGCCGGACTCCGAGTTGTCACATATGCAACTGTCCAATTTGACCTATCTGAACTATGATTACATGTTGGCCACGTACTGTGTGGGCAGCACTACGCGCGTGTTCCTTATTAACAAGGAAGGTGATTTGGATGAGGATGAAACAGGCGAACCTTGTTACAAAGTGGAGAGCTCGCTGCGCATCAATGGCACAGTCAATGCTCTAGCCATTAGCACCAATACCCGATTGGAGTTCTTTGTGCAGACTATACAAAATGGTCACATCTATTTGGTACGCCTGAAGCCCGATAATTCGCTTAATGTAGAAAGGAGTTTTGTGCAGCTACCACAGCCTGCGGATCACATTGAATGGTATCGACTAAGCGGTCTGGCTGGTAAGTTAATAATGGTCTTTTAAATGGGTTCTCTCATATTTTATCTTTCGCCTTTTCACTCTTAGGCGGTCTCATTTCATTGCGCGCTCAGCATGCATTGTATATGGATAACCAGAGGATTGCTGAAGATGTTACTTCTTTTTGCGTGGCAGGCAATTATCTGTCCTACACCCAGCTGAACACGTTACACTTTGTGCGCCTTCAAGACAAGCGACACGTGGACACACGTCAGATTGAGCGTGGTGCAAAGCTTGTAACCACGGTGCCCGAGGAAGCGCGTGTGGTGCTGCAGCTGCCGCGCGGTAATCTAGAAGCCATTTGCCCGCGCGTGCTCGCTCTGGAGCAGGTTGGCGGCTTGCTGCAGTCCAAAAAATATGAACGGGCCATGCAGATGTTGCGTAAGCAGCGCATCAATCTGAACATCATCTGTGATCACAATGTGGAGCATTTTGTGGCCTCCGTGGATGTGTTTCTAAGTGATATTAAGCAAACCCAATGGCTGTGTTTGTTTTTAAGTGAGTTGCAGAATGAGGATTACGCCAAGGGCATGTATGCTAGCAACTATGATGCGGCCAAGCAAAGCTATCCAGTAGATTACACGGTACAGAACAAAGTTGAGTATATTTGTGATTTGCTGCTAAGGCACATGCAGCAGGCACAGCAGCCAGAGCAAGTGTCGCACTTTAGGACGCCAATAATTACAGCTTATGTAAAACTGGGAAATATGGAGCAAGCGTTGCGCTTGATTTGGCAACAGAAACAAGAGGATGCCAAGCTGGAAGCACCTAAACGTCAGGCGGAGGAGCTATTGAAGTATTTACTGTATCTAGTAGATGTTAATGAACTGTACAATGTCGCTTTAGGCACCTACGACTTTGGTTTGGTGTTATTTGTAGCACAAAAGTCTCAGAAAGATCCAAAGGAGTTCTTGCCTTACCTCAACGAGTTAAAAGCCCTGCAGGCGGATTACCGCATGTTTAAAATCGATGAGCATCTCAAGCGATACAAGCTGGCACTTGGTCATCTGTCCGCCTGTGGTGAGGCACACGATGAGGAGGCTCTACAGTTTATCAAAAAGCATACACTTTATACCCACGCACTGGTTTGTTATCAAGCCCGAGCACAGTTTCATCAGCAAGTCTGTGTGGCTTATGCGGATCATTTACGGGCCAATGCGCGTCTGGTGGAGGCTAGCATTATGTATGAGCGTGGTGGACAGCTGCAGCAGGCGCTACTCAGTGCTCGGCATACTCTAGACTGGCAGCGTGTATTGGTCTTGGCACAGCGTGCAGGTGAATCAGTGGCTAGTGCGGCTTTGTCTTTGGTGTCGCCGCTGCAGGAACAGGGCAGACATTTGGAGGCCTATGAGCTTATAAGGCAACATGGCAACAAAGAGGACAGCAAGCAACAACTGGAAGTGCTGCTCAATGGACATCTTTTTACGCGTGCCATATGCGAGACTCGATTGCTGGACAATGAGCAGCAGGGCAACCAGTTATTGGGTAAGTTAAGGAACCATTGAAATATAGTTAGATTTGAGCTATAATACATCGTTTTACATGTTACTTGCAGATGAATTGGTTGTGCCCTCGCTTTTAGCCTATACAGAGAAGCTCAAATTCTCCATACGGTGTGATGAACAACTATTTTCGGAGTACAAACAGCGCCTGCTGGATCTGCGTCAGCGTCAGGCACTACACTTGAACGATGACTTTGATGGTGCACACAATGACATCGATGAAGCAGACTTGCTTTCCGATACCAGTAGCATGCATTCCTCACGTTACAGCGGCACCTCGCGGGGCACAGGGTGAGTTGCAGTTGCGCCTGAGTGCACACTACGCTGCAACACTTTCAGTTTCGCCTGGCTTACTTACACATATATCTTTACTACTAAAATTTTGCAGCAAAACATTCCGCTCTAGCAAAAATCGCCGCAAGCACGAACGCAAGTTACTTAGCCTTAAACCGGGCAACCCCTTTGAAGACATTGCGCTCATCGATGCGCTGCACAATCACATTACCAAGATCGCACAACAACAGCAACAGGTGCGTGACACATGCAAAGCATTGCTGCAATTTGATGGAAAACTGGATGAGTTGGCAGCTGCAGTGCAGCGTGAATATCAGCGATTGTTGAAGTCAGTGGAAAACTCGCTCGATGAGATTTGGATAGCGGAGCTGGTGGGCAATGGTAGTGCACAGCAGCTCTCTGGACCGAATGTGGATTATATGGCATTGCAAAAGGAACAGCGTTATGCGTTGATAAGTGAGTATAGTAAAGTTTAAGAAGTCTGTGTGAATGATAATAGAATGCTGTGCAACCGATGGGTGTAAGCACAGTTTGGCTATGTTGTTTATACCCTATGCACATAGTGTACAAGTGTATTATAGATTTGTGCAATGTATGGCACAACAGGCAGAAGGAGGCGTGGCACACCATAAGTTCCATGGGCAAAAAGTCTTATCATTGACTCGGGTAGCGAGTAGACCATGTCCATCTCTCCGTATTAGGGGATAGTTCTCCGAGACCATAAGAGCTAGAGACACAAAATTTTACCAAAAGATGCGCGTAATCCCATGTAAGATGAAGTTTGTCAAATCAAGTCGATATCTTACCCCCTTCCCCCGTGACAGATTTGCGAGGTTTACAACCGCTCCATTGGGACTATCAAAACTCAACATGTCAAAATTTAGAGATGTGCGTCGTGTTAATGTGCATCTTTGTTTCAAAAATGATCGAGATCGGATAAATACATCAAAAGTTATAGTAAATAATATATAAACTGCTTCAAAATTCCACCACATGTAGATATGGATACATGTGAGCTAGAGTTACAAGAGAGTTTGGTGTGGAAACTCGTGTGACCCTAATCGTTAAAACTGCATCCACATTTTTTCAATGGAACCCGCCCTTCCCCCGCAATCGATTTACTTTAATTACCGACACACCCCCCAATATGTTGATTTGAAAATTGCCACAGACATTCATAAATGTATTTTTGATCTATGTTAGAAAATTCAAGGACGTTGGCCCAAGAATACTAGAGTTTTGGGTAAAAAAGTAATTTTTGCCCCCATAATAGCCATCTTCCCAATAGGAAAACTTGTCAATTGGAATTTCCCAATAGGAAAATGTTTACAGGCATATCGATCTTATGAGAAGAGATATAAAAGTTGATACGTACTTCCGTTCCCATTTTACCGTACTTAGTGCTTATAAAAGAAAAAGGGTACAGAGTATTCCACTGTCGGGCACCGTCCCGACTGTCTGCATCAAATTTATATATTTTTTTTTGTATTGAGTGTGCCCTTACGTGACCATGGCGGAACCCCCTACTGTATTTTATGAGTCCAGACTATAAAGATTTTTTCGACAGAACGAAAAATGTTTTGATAAGATAATACTTGGAACATATTTTAAAAATTTTAGATAATTGGACTGACAACCACAGTTGCAATTGGTATACAATTCTGTATACTCTTTCTCAAAATTAAATTTATATTGTCTTGCTTTTTCTTAATTTCTTGCAGATCCATTGAAACGCTTTAAGCCACAACTGAATAGCATCGATTGGCAACATGATATTTTGCAGTAGTGTGGAACATGTGGATCGTGTTTTGGATATGCTAATTAGTTTAATTAAATATGCATAATTTAATTTTTTTTGCTTTTCACTTTTCATTAACCGCAAATTTGGGCACAGCATGAAAATCTTTTAAGCGGAATTCAAGTCTATGCCTTGCAGCATGCCATCTTTTACTTTCACTATAAAAAAGATATGGTTCGAGTGCAAAATGATTAGCAATTAACGTTGCGTTGCAAAGATAATTTTAAAATAAATAATTTTCTATTATTTGTAACTTGCTAATTGAATTCATTATTATTGAACAACAAAAAAATCAAATGTAGTGCACACGAAACACAAGCTGGCATGTCGTATGGCAACAAAAAGTGGGCGTAATTTCACTATAATTTAAATTAAATGTGTTACGGAGTATCATTTGAGAGGCGTTCACACTTTTTACTTATCAAATAAAAACGCCCTTCAATTTTTCGAAAGTAAATATATCTGCAGACTGTGTTGGTAATTTCCTGTTGACTCAGTAATGGCGACGACCAGAAAAAAAAAAACAACCCGAAGCATTCCAATTTTGTTTGGTAAACAAAAACAATAACGCAAAGGAAACAAACACACACGGACAGAGATGCACGCTCGCGAAACAGGTTTCTTTGGATTTCGTTTGCTCAGGCGCATAGTTGTTGCTGCATAGTGTGGCAAGATACGGGTAATGGAATGCACATATCCTGTAGTGAGTAAATATTGTAAAAGAATGCGTTTATTTTGGTATTGGAAGATGGAAACATGAGCTCAGTCGCATCCTTCCATCAAAGTTCTTGGGAATTCTAAATTTTTACATTCATTTCAATGTGTACGAAGGCACTCAAACATTGAGACATTCTTCTTCTTCTTAACTGACCGTAACAACCCGTGTTATCGGGTTACGGCCTGATGTAAATACATTCTTTCATTGGAATTGTGGTTTTACGTGGTGGGTCCCAAACCCTACGAGCAACCATTTTAAGGCCTGGGGTGGCTCTACTGGTCTCGAAAGAACCCAGTGTCATTGTAAGTCGCCTCATACGACAAGCTTTGACCTGCTGAGTTGGTATTCTAACCCGCTTACCGCACTGGGCATACACACAATAAATGACCTGCTTATAATTATTAGGTTAGTGTGATATGAAGGAGTAAAGAATATTCACACACATTGCAGGCTTGACTCAAGGCTCAGTCAAAAATTCCAGTTGCTGCACATGCGCGTGAGTACCTTTGCCTTTACAACAGATCCTGCTCGACTATGACACTGTTTTAAGAGTACACCTTTCTAAATTAGCCTTATTCGATGTCATTCCAACACTCATACAAGATAGTATTCATTATTCGCGTTAATGGGTCAAACTCAGTGCCGTAGAGAAAATATTGGTGCCTGAGTTGAATATTATATATATTATCGGGCAGTGTATGTATGGTAGTTGTCAGTATTCTAACATGGAACCCATCATCCGCTCTAATATTGGCATCTTCTTCTTCTTAACTGGCCATAACAATCCATTACCGGGTTACGGCCTGATGTATTTCTTTCATTGGAATCGGGGTTTTACATGGTGAGTTCCAAACCCCAACCACAACCCTTTTAAGGCCTGGGGTGGCTCTACTGGTTTCGAAAGAATACAGTGTCATAATAAGTCATAATAAAGCCTACGACCTACTGAGGTGGTATTCTCTAAGCCGCTCACCATACGTTGGCATCATCACAGGAAATTGGCCCTGGTTGGAGACTGTACCCAGTTTAATGGGGAGCTTATCACCGTTTTCAAAACAGGAAAATATAAGGCAAATGGCTTACTTAACTGATTTAACTACTGATTTTAAATGCCAATAGAAATCAGATTAATCTTAAAACTGTTCAGGATACACTGGCTTGTGAGGCACAACATTGAGCGTCAACTACAAAGAGATTTTATAGCAAGTTGTCCCATTTCCCCATTGCATCAAACTAGTAACTTTATGTAATAAAATAAAGTTAAATTTAAAAAAAATATATAAAATTTGATTAGCTTACTTAAAAGTTCAATTCATCGGTGTTTACGCTTTGATTTAATACAAAAACAACTCATAAATTTAAAAACTTTTACGTTATAGAACAGTTTTATCGTCTGTTTTTTGGGTGTCCGTTAACCAACAAACACGAACAGACAACAAAAAAACTCGATAATGCACTCATGTTAACAAATGCAAGTATGTACAATGAAATTGAGTTGTTTTCCCTTTTCCATATTGATGACACAAAAAAAGCTCAAACTTTTTAATATCTCTTTCTTATTTGAGTGACAATCAAACTATCGATAAGTTTGGCGCGACATTTCATGTATATCGATATACAATAACGTTAACAGAAACACAGCGCGAGAGCAAAAAATGTTAAGTGCGCTCTCTTGCTCTGTCAATGCCTGAAATAAACGAAACTCCGTTTTCAATCTATCTCGCGCGCGCTTTTAAATATCAAAACCGAATCTAAACTCGAAACGAACAGATGTGCGCGCGGTCGTTGCTGTTGCGCCTTGTGGTCTACGTATTCAGGCAAATAAATTCAATATAAAAAACAAATTGTAAATATAAAAAATACAAATAAATTCCGTATATGGAATTTGCCCAAACTGAATGCGTGCTTGCTTCTGTGTGTTTGTGTGCGCAGCAGCACAACAAAGGTGCAAAAATAGCAGCAACAACAGATTAAAAAAAAGCAAAAGCAACAAGTGCGCGCATCTAAAAGAAATTGAAGAAAGAAAAAATAATGTGCAAATTGTTAAATAATTGCAATTAATTGATAGAAAGAAATTTTGCTTATATAAAATTATTAATTTATGGTGAAAATCAAAAAGAAAGTGATTTATCAATAATAAAAAAAACGCCAAACTAAAACGAACGGCAGATTTTTACCAATACCAATGCACATATGTGTGTGTGTTTAGTTGTTGTCTTTTTTGTAAGCCGCGTATAAAGAAGCAGACGCAGACTTAAATAGCAGTTGCAGAAATAAATAAATAAGAGTCTTGTCTGTCATAATTATAATAATATTTTGCGAAAGTGCTTTCATAAAAAACAACAAAAAAATGCCTTAAGAAAAGTGCTGAATTTGTGAAATTTGTAATAACTAAAAGTTGCATTGGGCTTTAAAGTTAAAAAAAACAAAACATCTTATAGAAGAAAATAAATTTTCGGTAAGTAAACTCGTAATATACATATACTCTAAATTTCATACAGTAGTAACTGTAACAAAGTAAACGCTGCCGGTGGACAAAAACAACAAACACAGTTTTGTCGCACAGTGGTCTAGAATTGATTTTTATTGGTAAAAATAAAAAGAAAACTTTTAATATATAACATTCCTCTTACGACTCCAAAATTAACTAATTTAGATGTGGTATATAAATAGTTCAAATTTTGAAAAAATTTGACATTTCTAATTTTATTACTGGTTTTTTTTTTCTCCAAGAATATATATAAGAATATTTGTGGCACGCAAAACACGTTCGCTTTATTAAGAACCTGGCATCCATTTTAGTATCAGATTTATTAAAAATGATTATTAACCCTAGATAGTTACTTTTATTTTGCATACACTAAGGTTATTTTTCCTCGAATCGACTACGGCTAATTTTAATTAGTTACAACTTTTTTCATAAAAAAAATGTACACTCTTGTGTTCTTTTGTATTAGTTTTTCTATTGTTTATAAACTTAGGCAATGATTCCACCTCTTTCTTTCTACATTAGTAAAAACTTCACAACTTTTGACTACTTTTCAAAATAGTACTTTTCGAAATGACATAAATAGAAAAGTTAGGTGAAACTATAGTTATCCTTTAGATTTAATCTCAATTATAATACTTAAAACTAATAAAAAGAACTCAGTTTCATTAATAATATTTGTTAATTTAGATAAGAGTATAAAAGTCACAAGCAATTTTTGGCATATAAGACAAGATAATTTTGTCATTCTAGCCTACTCTACTCTAATATAATGCACAAATGCATTGTTTATAATTATTTTAGAAGTGTCTTGGCTAACTAAATCGATGTAAACCAATTATCCATGTTGGCATTTTTTCGCAGCATATACTGATTTTGGTCCCAAAATGTCACACAACGGTTCTTCTTCGTTGAATCGTCAACTTTGTGCTCTTCACAAGCGATTTTTTGCACATAACGTAAGATAATTTTGAATGTAGAATGCATTCTACACTTTATAGATGAATAGAATGCACAAATTCTTCGTTTATAGTTGGTTTAGAAGTGAGTTGGCTAATTAAATCGATGTAAGCCAATTATCGCCTCATATACTGATTTTGGTGCCAAAAAGTCACACAAAGGTTCTTCTTCGTCGAATCTAAAAAACTAAACGAAAACTAATACTTATCCAAGATATACGCAGTCATACTGAATATCAGCTCAATGTAAAGTGCGCAAATATGAAAAAATAAAACATTTTGAAAATTTTCGTCGTCGGTTCGAGGAAGAAGAACCATCTAGTGTTAGGGCGCCTGTTACACGAAGCAAGATTTTCAAGCGAGGCCGTGTGCACCGCTTGTAGGCTCGATAATATCGCCCGTAAGTTGTCTCGCCTGCAACCCTATGCGACTTGCTTCATATTAGAATGCATTCTAATACCGAGCTAGGTTTTGTGCAAGATTTTTTTACTTTCTCGCTTGAAAATCTAGTTTTGTGTAAGCATTTTTCGTATGTATTTAGCTTCCTTATATTGTGCACACGCTGCACTGTAGCACAGTTGCCGAATTTTTCAAAAGCATTGATTCGCAGTCGCAGTTCACTTTTGGCACTTTAAATCTATGCAGATAACAGCAAAAAATTTGGAATAACATTTGTTTTAGAAGGTCTGATTTAATGAAAAGCCATCAAACAGTGGAAGCAATAGATTGCAATTACTTCAATTTCTAATTTAAGCAGCTGTATGTTGAAACAATACTGTCAGAGTCACACTTGCGTCCATAAATTTTTGACGATTTGAAAACACTATATCAATATATTGTCTCTAGCCTCTGATTTGAGGACAACAACGTCAATTTGGCCATTGAAAAGGCGATTTTAGAACACTGTGCGTCACATCGACGTCACTGTTGTTGTCACTACCTCGGCCATCATATGTTGTTGGTGCTGCCTTGTGCCTCATATGGTGCTCTAGCTCTGTACGGGCCACAATCGGAGACCGAGCCGGGCTTGGTCAGCTTTAAGCTCAGTCAGTAACTCGCCAAACTTGCAAAACGACTTTCAACATCACTCGAATGTAGTTGTAGTTGTTGTTAGCGCTTTTTTTTTATTTTTTATTTTTTGCTACTTCTGTGTTTATTTAATTACATACACACATATTTTTTAGCTTTTGTTATAATTTTTCTGTATTTGATTTTTAATGCGTCTTAGTATTTTTCTATGTTTAGTAAAATATTTGCACAAATGTTGAAATGCTTGCGCTTTATTAACAATAAAAAATTTATTATAATAATTGCTTGGGCAATTATTTTGTGTAGCAAAACGTGCAATAATTTATTTGAAAAATATTTGCAATTTAACTGCCATTTAGGTGAGTTATTTGGCGCATTTTTATGCGCTTAAAGAGAGTATTTTAGCTTTAGCTTGGTTTTGAAACCGTGTCTCTGAGAGTCATCATGTAATCAAATTTTTGATCAGATCGTTGAACTTCGTTATTTGAAACACAAATAACAAGTTTTCGTAGTTTTTTTCGTATCTAGTCACAATTTTGCTTTTGCAATTTGTTTCTTTTATTTTTTCTTGGCTGAAAGAACATCCGGCAAATAGAATCGTTCATTGTTTCGCCAAGAAATCATGTTCTTAACGGAATACCTAAAATTTATGCTAGAAGAAACTGATATATTTTAAGTTTATTTATTGTATGTACACATGCGTAAAAAGGAATTACGTTATTGACATTAGAGTTTACATACCAGTTCCACTATTACAAATTTTCAAAATCTTAATGTCTATTAGATTCTTCTTCTTAACAACCCGTTATCGGGTTACGGCCTGAATTGTGGTTTTTGGTAGGTCCAAAACCCTACGCACAACCCTTTCAAGGCCTGGGGTTGCTCTAATGGTCTCGAAAGAACCCAGGGTCATTATGAGTCGCCTCATACGTCAAGCTTTGACCTGCTGAGATGGTGTTCTCTAACCAGCTCACCACACGGGGGATCTATTAGATTATATGAAAAAATTCAATTTTTAGAATAACTTGTAAGCATTGACAAAAAGTAAGTTTAAATTCGAATAAAATATGCTACTATTCCTCTGTTATTATTATAAACCCACAGCTATTAATGGGTTTTGTAGACAACAACAAAAACACGTTATATTAACAGACACTTCAATATGCCTTTTTATATGTTAAAACCCGTTTTTTATCACAATTAAACCTCAATTAAGAATAACAATTTGGGAATCTGGGATTTTCCCCAAATTAACGCAATTAGTTATTTGACAGTTAATCAACTAAATCTAAAAAAAAGCATATATTACATTAATTTGGGGCTGTTTTTTTCTGTTTATGTTTTGTATTTCTTAATAGAGTTCTAGAAATGCTTAAAAATAACTAAAACCTTAAACAAGTCAACTTTTGACAAGCCAGATTTTGGTAGGAAAGAGTTTCACAGAGCCGTTTGATACCAAGCGAAGTTTCAGACTAGGCGATGCCCCCTCCTCAACCTTTTACCAAAGCAATTTACTAAAATAGTTCGATAGGACAATTGATGTGATTGATGTGGAAAATTTTGGGTCAACAGATGTTTCATTGATCATGCTTTATAATTTTTTTTTATTTCGGAGGACAATATCGAATGGAACTAACTATAGATAACACAAAATAACCAACTTCCCAATAGGGAAAATTCTCAATTAGAACTTCCCTATAGGAAAATGCATCCTTGTGAAGGAGACATAAACGAAGATACTTTCGATCCCATTTTACTGTATGCTGGATTAAGTGTTTATGGGGGAAAAAGGGTGCAGGGTATTTTACTGTCGGGCGCCTTCCCTACTGTCAAATCAAATCAATCATCAAATTTTTTTTGTATCAATATGTACCCTCATTTTATAAAGATCAAATAGTGTCATATTTCCCAATGGGATAGTTAATAAATAAGTTATTATTGCTTAAACAGAATTACACAGAAGCTTAAATAGAACTTATAGTTTGCGAGTTTTCTGCGTTTCTATTATGAATATTTCACCAAAGAAGTTTTTTGTTCCCAAGTGTAATCTTAATAACACAGTTGCTTTAGTTTTCTTAACTACTATTTATCAAGCTCATTTTTGTAGAATTTGAATTCTCTTAATTCTTAATTCTCTTTTTGCAATCTGAACTATATTTAATATAAATAGGGTTATTCTTAGAGTCTCTGGCAACTCCTCCTAAGTCCAAAATATGGCTTGGCTTTACATTAACATTGCCACACCTCTATATCTGTTGTTATTCAACTTATCCTTGAAAGCTCTTAAATACCTAATATCAAGCTACTACTAAAATATTTGGTCAATTTCCTTAAGGCATTACTTTCAGTTTCCAGCTTTGGCTATTGCTTAATGTCTTGGCTGTCTGTCAACCATCAATCATTACGACATGCACAATTCAATTATAAATTCACAACTTGGTGTTAAACCACAACAACAACAACTACAGCAAGAAAAACAATGTATAAAATATCGCATAATCGTTATATGCACGAATGTGGATTTTCAACTTTCAGCGAACGACGAACCACTCTTAAGTTAAAAGCTAAGTTTCAGACTTGACTTCACCTGATAACATTTGCAGACAATGCGAGAGAGACTGACAGATACAGATACACCGATACAAACAGATAATTTATGTGCATTTGTATCTGTGAGATTGTTCTCCGAGCGACTAACTAACTGACTAACTGACTGACTGACTGACTGCCGGCCCGACTATCTCATAATAAGATTTGCCCATTGTTTTGGCAAGTCTTCTTTTTGCTGTTATACGATTCACATATGCATTGAGGCAATGCCGTAAATAAGCACGTCTTGAAAATAAACATAAAGTACTCGAAAGAATAATGATCCCCAAAAGACGACGGACGAGAAAAGAAGCTGACTCATACATTGCTCTCATATTGAGCTCGACTGCTCTTATCTCAGCAATACATATTGAAATGGTATTGGTATTTAACATAGTGCAACCACATCTATCAGTATTGTACCCACACCCAGAATATTGTAGGAGTTTTTGGTATACCTTGCCAGCTTGCCCCAAGCGCTGTCACAGACCGGTTTTCCAAAAACGCGTTTTCATTCCGGCTTGCAACCTATGGCATTCCATGGCTCTATGCCTTTAGCCGGTCTTTTACTTGCTGCTTGCCCATAAAATGAGAAAATCACTGCGTTTCGTCATCGTTGGCGGCAAAACTCATTTGGCATTCAACACATTTTCCTTTTATTAGCACATGTCCATTATCAAGATTTATGCTGCGTATCTGCGTACCTGTACAGTGTATACACACTTTACACGCTGCATACTTATGCATAATGCAATTTTTTACCTTTAATTAAAATGTTTTCTGCATACATTTGTCTTGCCACAAGCATTTGAAAGGCATTGCAACTGATCTTTTCAACTGTGGCGCATTCAACTGTGCCTTCAATTTGTTATTTGCATTCAACTTGCGATTTGCCCTTAAGCCGCACTTAAATACTGCGTTTAACTTAGGGCTTTGTTTTATGGTTAGTTGTGAATGCAGCTTATTGTGGCTTGTAAATCGTACTCTGCTTATGCTCAAGGTGCAAACGTCTGTGCACAGTGGTATGAGAAGTAATTGATTGGGATCAACTTAATGGCAAGTGACAATCAAGGTTTAAGCCGGGAAAATTTTAACATCTACTGAGTTTAGGCACTTTTTGTTTGGTTTTTGGGTTATTTACAAAGCTAAAGGTCAATTCCGAAGTAATTTGTTGCGGAGAATCCGAACCCGGGGTCAGAATTGGCCCATCAGGATTTTGAGATATTTGAGGTTATGTTGCTTTTGGCGGATCTCCTCATATATATGTATTTAACCATGAGTTATTATCTAGATAAGACAGGTCTAAAAATACCCGGGTCATGTCAGTTGTTGGAAAGCTGACGGTCATGTCCGAATGCGAATTACTTCTGCGATTGCTGTGAGTATGGACCGCATAATGGTGATTCTGCTGATGTGCACAGTGGTATGAGAAGTAATTGATTGGGATTCAATTATTGGCAAGTGACAATCAAGGTTTAAGCCTGGCAAATTTTAACATCTACTGAGTTTAGGCACTTTTTGTTTGGTTTTTGGGTTATTTACAAAGCTAAAGGTCAATTCCGAAGTAATTTGTTGCGAAGAATCCGAACCCGGGGTCAGAATTGGCCCATCAGGATTTTGAGATATTTGAGGTTATGTTGCTTTTGGCGGATCTCCTCATATATATGTATTTAACCATGAGTTATTATCTAGATAAGACAGGTCTAAAAATACCCGGGTCATGTCAGTTGTTGAAAAGCTGACGGTCATGTCCGAATGCGAATTACTTCTGCGATTGCTGTGAGTATGGACCGCATAATGGTGATTCTGCTGATGCCATAAAGAGTGAAACACAATCTGTTTCCCGCTCCCACTTCTTTTTTTTATGTAGTTCTCTTTTGGCAATGTTTTTGTTAAAGAGCATGCAACGAATAGAGTGGAATCCTTGGTCGTTTTATTGAGTCGACTTGCTGAAAAGCGACCATTGCCAAGACTGTGTATTCATGTAGTTTTTGCTCTTTCTCAATTTTGGCTACGAGCGAGTCGGTCAAACAGACACATCAACACAAGCAGTATCATGTCCAGGATTCCACTCTATTACTTTCATGCTCTTTGGTTTTTGTGTAGGAACCGATATAATCGGTAAACCAAAACAAATGCGCATGAGGAAGAGAGAAGGCGCTTGGGCAATTTAGTTCTGGCATTGGGATTGAATTGTGTGTCCATAGCCTTAGGAATGTATAAGAGAGAAGGAAACTCTATCAACCGTTTTCATTAAAAAAAGTCACTAGAAATCCGTCTCTGAGTATTGATGTTTAAATCGGCATTCAGCTTTTAGTCCTATTTTATTGGCTAAACCATTAAAAGTCACATTTAAATGGCTAAACTATTAAAGTAAAACTTTTAAAGTATTAAAGCGATTTATGGGCAAAGTGATTGAAAACTTCAATAACTGACAATTACTTCAAAAGTTGCAAAGGAAAGGCAAGTTGCAATATAAACATTTCCACAATTTACCATCCTTAACATTCTTTCAAATTCGTTCCAAGATTGAGAAGTATTTAGTAAGAATACAAGAGAGATTCGCTTCCTAAAATCTAAAAAGATCTAAAAATTTCAATGCTGCCTTCTTCTATGCAAATTATAGTATATTTTGATATACGATATTACTCATAAAGCCCAACAACCGTCGCTCTATAGACCCTAGCAGACACTTGCAGCTTTTTATTGGGTGCACAAAGAACGTAACCTAAGGGCCGGCGGCTTGCATGGCTTCCATAAAAAGATAACACAACTTGAATAAATTAAGGCTGCCCTGCAGACCCAGAGACCTGACCTATGAACACAATTCTGCTAAACAGTTTGCAACTTTTTGTTGTCTTTGAAGGCAATATCTGGTTCTTTGAGTTTTTCACGCTGTGGCAACTTCTTTTGTTTCAGCCACAATTTGATTTCTGGTTTTTTGTGCTCTGTTGACTGTCTGTTCTTGGACTGCTCATTTGCTGCTTGTTTTATCTTCTTTGTGTTGTTTTTTTTTCTCTTTTAAGCGGAAAAAAGATACTTTTTCGCGGTTAATGTGCGAGTTCGAAATTGAGTTCAATCATATTTTCTGAGCATTTTGTATCTTTGTTTTCTTGTGGCTTATATTCAGCTTAAGGTGCCTCACAACTTGTGACTCTGCTCTCTCATTAAGCCAACAAACGCACTTGAACCTATACACAATGTGGACAATCGTGAATCATCAGTCAGCATAACTGTTAAGCGGGCCTTTGGCATTGCCAATTAACGTAGGCAGCAAATTAAGTCTAAAGTCGGTGACATTTTCCAATGGTTTTACTTTTATAGTCTATAAATCTATAACTGAAGCTCATTGCCTTGTTTGCTCTTTATTTTGTTTTATGTTTTTAACTTCCTACATGCTTCCTAGATATGTTAATATAGTTAAGTTCATTTTAAAAAAAAAATGTAATAGCCTTGTTAACAGCTTGTCTTAAATGTCAATGAACGTTAAAGTTGGTAAGTCGCTTTTTCCTCACTTTTGTAGAAATGATGTGTCTAGGAAATTGGTTGATTGTAAAGTGTTTATAGCGAGTTATAGAGTTTATATCTTTTACATAGGCAACGTTAATCGATTCTAATTTTTTTTGAAATAGGTTTCGTTTCCAAGTTGTAGTCTTGTTACTCTTCTAGATGCACACTTTGCTTAATGCTTCTGCTGAGCTCTGATAACTCAAACTTGACGACTGTAAACGTGAAAAGTGTTTTAAGCTTAATTTGTATATATGTATGTAAGTATCTGAGTATCTTACTGTTTTGTTTACCGAGCAAATGTAGGCAGCGGAAGGAGCCCCTTTCTACTTTTTCAATTCGGACTGAATATCTTTAATTGATACTCTTTATAAATTCCATAAATGGCCAAAAACTAGATTTTTAGATATAAATTAAAAATTGTGAACCTTCTAGGTGCACATACATATATATGTAGTGCAGCGCTCCCATGCAGAACTTAGGAGGAAAGTACAGGCTTTCCAAAGATAATTCCCAAATCGTTCTGTTAATCTGATTGCAATTCTGTTTGTATGAAGCGCATCCCATGTCAGTTTTGCGATGCTTTCGAGAAACGAGAATGAGGCCACAGTATATATGATGTCTCTAAAAACTGCTTTATTTGTTTATCAATCGAAAAACTAATCTCTTCCAGAAATCGTTCTCTGCACGATTGCAGAGCAGGCTCAAGCGCGGCAATTTCTGCCATTTGAACCTGAGGACGAAACCTCAAAAAGGTTTTGAATAGGAAAAAAGAATAAATGAATCTATTAAGAGATTTTTCTGAAATTTTTTGATTGTTTTTGGTATAAATAAAATAATTAAAAATAGTTGCATTGTGTGCGTAATTGGCAAAGAACTGCGAGTGTTTCAAAAGATGCGAATTTATCAATTCTTCAAGAATCCATAGGCTCGAACCCATGAACCGAACCTTACAAGGAATGACTATTGTTCTGTGAATGTATGGGTACATATAAACCTTTGAAGAAGTCTCCCAATTATTGTCTAGTAACTAGTTAACAGTTCGTGGAGTCTATATTTAGTTTTAGAATCTGACGAGTCACAAAACTACTTGTTTGTCTGGCATAGTCTCAACTTTTGTATATAGACCATGTAAACCACTCAAAGATATGCTTCTTATTTACACAAATACGTGCAATTTTATGAATAAGCACCGTTCTCTTACACTTATATCAAATTCGATAAATTTGATCTTCAGTAAACCTGTCAAACCATATAATATTTCCTATATAAGTAGTCTCAAATGTTACCTAACAACTTGTAAACTAATCTCTTGAACATTCGAACATGTATCTTACTTTTATTTCCATTTCCACACGTCTACCTATACTTTAGATTGCTTTTGTAAACATGTATTTACTTAAATTACGAAAACCCACAATCGTCAATTCGACCATTGTGTCAAAGTTAACGATGCTTTAATTAAATTTGATTATATGCATAAGTATAGCACCTATACAGTCTTCGAATTGCTTGCCATGACTAGTCGCTGATTGAACTTAATTGAATTACGAGCAGTTTCCAACTGAGAGTTTTCAGTGCCTTGTGTCAACAGTTACAACGTTGACCACAACCTCAACTCTACTCGTATAGGAAGTTCATATGGGAAGTATTTCAACTAATATAACTTATATGGAAAGCCATTTGCTGCATTTTACTGGCTCAAGGCTGAAGCTTAGCTGCTTATGAACTAGTTTTGACTTATGGCTAAAAGCTATACCTTAAGTACCAAGTTGTGTTTACCTTTATGCTACCCAGTTCTTAGGTAGCCATATGTGAATGTGTTTGTATATGTGTAATACAACAGCTGTTAGCATAAATGTATGGCCAAGTTTCATGCATTTTTTATACACTTTTTTTGTTGTGTACCTTTCACATTCGAATTGGGCGGCCGTATTATGCGCAAAGGCACAGTATGCATTCAGTTGTGTGAACCATGTTACAGTAAGGGCTTTTTCTAACGATGACTTAAGTGTTGGCTAGTCATTCACGGCATTGTAGCCGAAATCGTACATATCTTATCATATCATGAAAAGCTTAAAATTACGCAGATAATTTTGATTAAGAAGGTTTGATTAGCACTCTAAACTATATATTTGAAAGAATGTCTGTATATGCTAATATAGCAGGGAGTGGAAAAGAAATATGATTTATCTCGAGAGAAGCACGGGGCACAGGGAGCGAAGCTCTCTAGTATATAATAACGCTAAGCAAAAATTCAGTGTGGTACCGATTGCTTCCCAATAACGCACCATTTTTAGGTGAAACCTATACCATTCCACAGTTAAAATGATTGTGGTTTGCCGAATCTACGTTTCAGCTGGATACGTTGTGTTTTAGTCAGGTAAAAATTGATTTGAAGTATTATATGTACTGTATACGCTGGATTAAAAAACAACAACAAACTACTACTACTAAAATTAGCTGCTATAAGAGCGTGTATTAATACGTCGAATGTCGACAACCAGGCAAATACTAGTTTGGATTAGTAATTTTTGTTCTCTATCGAATAATTGTAAAGAGTAGTCTTTCGATTTTTTAACTATTTAACCGAAGCTTGCAAAAAAAAATCCTTTATAACTAACTGACGCATAACGAAAGAAAGGTTTGGCTGTCGTACGCTTCAATTCCAATTATGGAAGTGTTCCAACCTGGTTTGCAGTCCAAACAAAAAACTGTTTTTGGTTCGCTGAAAATACGATTGTCACAATTTAGAACAAATGCTCGCTAAGTTGTGTGTGTACTGTACAAAAACGTACATTTGGACATAAACATACATATTTGTGTCCGTGCTTTGGTGCTTGTGGCACGTGAAGCCGCCGAGCATTCGCTTATTTCATTGCATTTTTTTGTTTGTTTATATCTCGTCGGTATGTGTGTGCGTGTGTTTGTGTTTGTGGGTTGTAGATACTTTTGAAGTGAACTGTAAAAATGCTGCAGGTTAAGTTTTGTGCCAGTTCTTTTCTTGCCACCGAGATCTGCAAAGTCTTGCAGTTAATAATTGCCACCACATTTCACGCTTTTATGACGAGCAGCATACATTTTATAGACCGTTGTATCTGACAGATGCACAAAAGCTGCACTTAACTATGCATAAAGTGTTGCACAAAATGTTGAAATTTTTTAGCATTTACATTAAGAAACCAAGATAAACAACGTACTGATTGGTATGCAAAACCTTAAAACAAACTTTGAGATACGTTTACATAGATTTATTGCAACTGCAACAGTGCACTGAAAGAAATAGAAATCAGAATAGAGGGGCAGCTGTTTATGTCGACTAAGGAACTTTTTTATAATCGACGCTTCATAGCAGTAAACGTAACCGTAATCGTTATCCAAAACAAACGATTGAATTTTGAAACCACAACCGGAGAAATTCATAACTTTTGAGTAAATTTTTTTTCAAAATTTAAAATGCATGTAACTGAGAATGCTTAAGCTTCTGCGATACCTTGCGACAATAACGCTGCTGGTGCTTCTGCTGCTGCCATAAAAAGTGAAACACTAGGAAACATAATCTGTTTCCCGCTCACAGTTATTTTCATTGTAGTTCTCTTTTGTAATAGAGTGAAATCCTTATCCCTTACATTGAGTTGACTGGCTGAAAGCGAGCATTCTTTTATTTTTGCTCGTTATCTTTTTTTTCACTTTTGGCTACGAATGAGTCGGTCTAACAAAGACAGAAACACAAGCAGCATCACACGTATACTGTATTAGAAATAATCGCTTTTTAGCAAAAATTTCGATTTATCTTACAGCACACTCTATTACTTTCATGCTCTTTGGTATAACCGGATAAAGGTTAACTACAGCCTCGAAATAGCGTGCCTTGAAATACTATAATAACAAGTTAGACATATTTTTTTTTAGTTTGTTAGATCGACGCTTTATTGGTTTTGATCTATAGCGCTAAAAACGTATCTGGTGGATAATTTAGAATTATATTTCTTGCTCGAAAACACTTCTTAAAAATAAAAAAAATAAATATTTTTTAAATTTAAAAATTTCTTTTCATTTGTGTGCATATGACAACGAGTCATATTGAAAGCACTATTAGAGTTCTGAGCGATTGAAACTTTTTGTATCTAGTGTTCTAAAATTTGGAACAGCACTTTAAGCTTAAAAAGTCTAGACTCAGAATCTTATTTCTCTCCATTTTATTTTGAAGTTTTTTGTTGTCAAAAGTCCTTTGAAAAATGACTGTACTTATTGCCAGCTTGCAGTTTTTCTTAGTGTATTTGTACACAGTGTAACTACACGTGAAACTATTTTGCATACAAAACACATTTTCCGTTTGCCGTAACTTCGAATGCGGCTGTGAACAGCAAATAAATTTTAGTATGTACTTGCAAAAGTATTTCTAAGATTGTTTGTGTTTTGTTTATTTTTTTCCACTCAATTTTTGATGTTTCGTAGTTTTTGTTTATTTTATGGGAGTTACCTCACAGCGGCCGCCTTTTGTGGCCTTTGGCTAGTTCATAAATTACCGGAATTCGTCTGTCCAATATTTTCATAGTTGATTGGCAGTTGTGGCTCTTTTTATTATTAATAATACTGCTTGCAGGCTTTTGATATTTTCAGTCAAGTGTATTGGCAAATTTCCGTGAAATCTATAAAACCTGATTTCCTGCCCAGAAACAATAGAGCCACAGACTCCGCCCAGACATAAATAGAGTTTATATTTCTTACACAATTCAATGGCGGGGAATAGTTCAGCTGCATCTACTTATAAAACTTGCTTAGTCGAAAGCTTAAAAAATTTATATTAATAACAATTTTATGCCCGCTTTATTAACAATTAACATTCAGCTGCCAATTTACTTATATATTCAAGTTATCATATTCAAATGCAGCTGAACGCCCCTTGTTCGTTTCATATAAAAAACACATGATATTTAACAGTTGGATTTCCCTCATAGAGCCTTTTTCATATGCACAAAACTAATTAAACCGTTGAATAATTGTCATTAAATAAAATTTATTGCGCATTTGTTAGAAAAATTAAAAAAAAATATGCAAATTTTATACTGTCTGGGGAAAAGTTGTAAACATAATAAAATGATTTTAACGATTGGCCGCTCATTTTTTCTAGGAAGTGGGTTGACCTACGTTTTTGTGTTGGGGGTCAAAATACCTATAGAATGAGCATAAATATATGAGGCTGAGTGCCATATACATGTAAGTCTCACATCATCTCATCACATCTCATCAGATATCATCACATATCATCACACCTATCACATCTCATCACATCTTATCTCATGTCATTACATCTCATCGCGTCACATCACATCTCATCTCATCTCCCACTCACTGTCCCTCACACCTGGCTCTTTCTCCTACCTCTGGCCACGCCCCCTTCCGCCTTTGGCCGCGACCTTTTTTCTCCCACCCCCTTCTACTTTTCGTGCAGGTTTTTAAGAAAAATTAACAAAACCCTTCTTTTTCGGTACATCTACGTCAAAACACCTATCGAATGAGCTTCAATATATACGGTTGCCTGCCGTAGCAGTCGCACAGCACCACAAAATATCTGCTTCAGTTTTAATTAGAAGGGTTTAAAACTATCATTTAACTCTTTAGAATACCTTAGGCTATAAATCATTTGGTTTCACCCATCAAATTCACCATTTTATTGAACTATTGGGCTTACAGCTGAGCCCTACAGGATTTCAGGATACCTGCTCAAATAAATACAGGCTGCGTTCATCATGTCTCTTTTAATGCTTTAAAAAGCATTCTTCCGATAAGGCCGAAACAACTGAAAATCTATCATAAAAGCTAGGACAAAACCGATTTGTGGTGTATGCTATGGCTCATCAGAGAGGGTTGAGTAGTCCTGCATAGAGGCTCCCTATTGACACAATCTTCTCGACTGCCGTAGAAAGTCATGAAGACTGCGTAAAGGGAGAGTATAGACATCGCTTTTTACCATTTTTGCACTCACTTATACTTAGATATTTACGTTTCATCTTTTATGGAGACTAAAGGCCCTTTATAAGACCCCCTCCAGCTTGGTTGTTCAGTTTTGAGTCATTCAACTGAGGGACAAGAGGGAGGAAGAAGGAGGTAGCATTGGTAAGGAGTGCTTGGGTACTCTACTGGTCTGAAAGTCTGTCTCCTCAGAGCTGGCCACCAGACTAGAGCTCCGTAAAGAAGAATGAGACTGATTATGGCCGTGTAGAGCCATAGTACAATGATGGGGAACAATTCCACAAAGACATCTATTAAAAAAAATACTGAAAGACATATAAGGACAAAAGTAAACTTGATTGGCAGAATTAGGCTTCGCTTAAGCTCCATGCTCACATCATGAAGGATAGTCAGCGTTTTAACAAAAAACATACACCCAAGATTTTCCAAAAACATTGCACATTAACTCTCCCATTAACTCAGCGGGACTCCTTGAAAGAATCTTCACAGAGAACCGACTTCTGTTTTTAGCGTAAATATGTATTCATTTATCTTTAGGATTTTTTCATTTAGCTGATGTGAACTTCGTCATGGCGACTGACTTCTCTCGCTAAACGACGATTTACAGCTATTATAATTAACTACACTTTTTTCCTATTTAGTTACCGGCGTATAATCGCTGTTAATGTTTTGACCTTAAAATTTAACTGAACCTAGCAAAGTTTTTGCAATGTTTTAATATTTTATGGGCAGTTCCCACTGGCATTTGAACTATTCATTAGCAACGCCATGCTAATCGATTATAAACCTTGAACTTTGCGTGAAAACGCATATATTTAAAATATGAAATATAATAGCTAAAGATACCTAATTAACACTCAATGGCAATGACAATTTTTCGTGCAGAAAAGCAAAAATGAAATCGTATATATTCAATGTTGACCTAAAAACAAATATAAAAAAAACGTCAAAAACCTAAAGTTAAAGGCAAAAAAACATTGACCATAAAAAATAAATAAATCAACAACAAAAGACATACTACATATTCAATAAGTCATTGACATTTGTTTTACTATCCTACGTCATTAATGTGAAACTTAAAAAGAGAAACAACTTAGAAATTGTTTAGCTAATTTGTAAAATAATAGTCTTAAAAATATGCAAATTTAGCTAAGCAGTTGAAAGAAAAAGTGTCAAAAGATTTTGGTTTTTATAATTATATGTTTTTAAGTTTAAAAAATAATGTTAACAAATTAGCGAACCATTTATACCTTTTAAAGCTTTGTTTCAGTTTTAAAGTTAATTTGTATCGAAATTCAAAAGTTTTTCGATCTTTCTAATGCTAAAATGAAACATGAAGTATGTAATGGACCATAAGTACGTAAAAAAAGCTTGCAAAAGTTTCAAACACAGAAAGTTTGATGAACTTGAAACCATCTCCATACGTTTCCCGAAAATGCTGGTGTTTGAAAGAACAAGCAGAACGATTTCATCAAGATGTTAAAGTGACGGAATAATAGCATCAGGGTAAATGGGCTGAAGTAATGATCACTGCTGTAAAGAGAATCTAATATAAGAGAAGGAAAAGTTCGGAAGCGTCACTTTCTTTACGTTACAGTGTACATGGAAAACTTTTTTTTTTTCCGATACAAATCTGAACAAAAATCTACCCAAAATTTCTTATCTATTGTGACCACAAAGCTTCCGAAAATTGTAAATAAAACGCAAAATCTTATCTGTCTTACCTTCA
Source organism: Chymomyza caudatula (assembly GCA_035041775.1). NCBI lineage: Eukaryota > Metazoa > Arthropoda > Insecta > Diptera > Drosophilidae > Chymomyza > Chymomyza caudatula. The sequence goes on along the minus strand of JAWNKW010000141.1, from coordinate 2,205,258 downwards.
TCGATATTAATTTTGTCTCCTTCAAAATATGCCCCTTTTGAAGCGATACATATATGTATATGCCACCTCTTTTTCCAATTATTAAAACATGCCTTGCAGGCGTCGGCTGGGATGTCCCACTCAGCGTTTTGCCATTTGGTTTGAAGCAAACCGCGAACATCGAAAAAAACGATGAGATTGTCATTGACCGACAATTGGCATACCAACAAACAAAAATCGTGCATGTTGGGCTTCAAAATGTGTGACCGCCCAATAACGAATCAGCTGTTTCGGTTTGCCACTTGTAGTGTATCGGAGTAGCTTAAGAAATTCTCTGTTACAAGCATTTTAAATTTTGAAAATATCTACTCCTTCAAAAGTTATGATTTTTGCAGAAAAAGAAGCCAGTTGGCTCCACTGTGCGACCGTCTGACCACGACATAAAACAATTTACCAGCAGCAAATACTGGACGATTTTTTTGTTGCCGATTGTTGCTCACAGACCGACTTAGCGCTCGAGTCGGCATGCCAAATGTCGGCTCGTCTGACCGTAGCTTTACGAATTAAAATACAGAACTAGCTTATTAGCTTTTTCACTTCAATACATTTTTTATGCACAATATTAACGCAAAGCTTTCTGTCATTCCGAATTCGAAGACAACTCTCTAGTTCCTAGACATAAAGAACTGCTGTACAGATTAGCAAGTTCATTTATAATAAGCAGCTCAAAAAAAAAAACTCGTGGGAAAAGTCTAGATAAAAAAAAAACATAACAAAAGTTCATGCGGCCAAATGAAAGTTGTTCGTTTATTGCTACCTAAAGACTGTAATGTTGGTTATATAACATGTCTAAGCTGAGAAAAGATGTATGGACGCCCACATAATCGTTGGCATCAACTACGATAGCAATCTGTTGGACGCTTTACTTGCTCGGCCCCCGGGCATTTAGCATTAGCATTAACACATTTGGCTTGAACTCGTTTAGGCGGTTTTTGGGTGAAAAACTTGTCTGTCCGGCTTAGACGCTTCGGTTGCTATGAAAATTGAACATGAAAATGTATCTATGTATCTTAAAGCTACAAGCTGCAATTCAAAGTGAAAAGTAAAAGTGCTGCTGCTGCGGCTACTATGCCTACATTTTACTTTTGCTTTCTTTTAACTAAAAATAAATATCTTAACAACAAACGTATACAAATACTTTCATTCAGCCGTATCGTGTCATGGCTGTTTGACTTGGTATGTGCATCTTTCAAGTGGATCATTTACACTGTTGCTGCTGTTGTAACTTTTTTTGCATTGTTGAGCTGGGTTTAATTACATGACTGGGCCAAAAAACCTGCAAACTTGTAAACTGGCTAACAAAGCGTCACGGCAAGCTCGTATATTGCCCTTATTGTCGTCGCTTGCCAACTGCAACGCGCATACGTAATAGCTAGACGGAAAGTCTGTCGGTTTGTCACTCAGTTGGCTAGTCAGTACGTCACTTATTCATTCAGTTATATGGGCTTGACGTGTGCGCATGCGCAATCCCTAGTCCAAAGCCAAACAATATGTGACTCATAGACACATCTAATGCATGCCAAATACACATCCAAACAAACATACGTATGTGTGAGTGTGTTCATAATGTGAATGGTTTGAAATGTTAACTCATCTGCTTTTGGCTAGTGGAATAACCTCAATTTTGTTCACACAACGCCATGCTTGGGGTAACTAGCTTAAACAACAACAATAACAAATTTAACATCAACAACAACAACCACCAAAACAACTGCCCAAACTAGACCACGTGCAACTACAGCAAGTAGTACAACAAAAACAACAAAGATCCAAGTCCATTTGTGTTTCATTAGCTGATTTTGTCTCTATACCCTTCTATGAAGCACCTAAACTTTGTCATAAAAAGTGCTACTTTTTCATTAATACCAAGTAGTATCAAGGGGCAAAAGTGCCTGATGGATGGGTCAACTTCAATCGATGAATGATGATTCGATTCACTTCCCACAAATCTAATTTAGAAGAAGCTCGAGAAATAAAGCATTTCCCATATTCTTATATTAGTATTCTCTTCGACATCGACATTCGCCGACTTAATTAATGCTCTCATAACAGCTATTTTTAACAACGTTTGTGTGAACAATGTAGTTTGTTGTTGTCTTTTATCTAAAGTATACAGTACATTTATTACTTCAAATCAATTTTTACCCATCGAAAACGCAACGTGTCCAGGTGAAACGTAAATTCGGCAAATCGCAATAATTTTATCTTTCGAATGGTATTGGTTTCACCTAAAAAAGCGTTATTGAGAAGCAATCGGTACACTTTGTGTACAGGGAAAAGCGGAAAGCTTTTTAGCTTGTACGCTTAAAAGAAGGGGTCGATCAGTCAAAAGATAAGTTATTTGATTGATATTGGATGATCCTCCAAAAGTTATGATTTTCAATGCAATAATGCACTATTTTGCACGACATTATGTAACAAGTAAGCAAGTAAACTTTATAGATAACAGTCACATCGTCTTATTTAAAAAAATACTCTTTGTTTTTTTCAGATCGAACCGCACACTGAACCAGAGCAGTTTATTTGGAAAAAAGGTTTGTTTCATAATTTACAGAAATGTTGATTTCTATCTAAGATGTTCTTAAGAATCAATTGAGTCATTGACTCATCTACAAGATTTCTCGATTTGTTTGTTCGTAAGGAGAGGCGAAGATTGCTATATCAACATGTTTTCCAAGTAACTTATGGTTTGTCACGCCTACTTCGCTATGTGACTTTATGCTGAAATATAATTGATACAGAGTTTTGAGTCTTAGGAGATATTCTTAAGAATCAACTGAGTCATTGACTCATTTATAAGATTTCTCATGCGATTGCTATTATTCAAAGAGTATCTGAGCTTTGGCTGCCATTTTCCAAATTTTTGTTGTTGTCTTTATTGTTGTATTTGCAATTGACTTGGTTTGCCACAGTAGCAGCGTCAGCCTCAATTTGAATGGCTGGTGTTTTTTTTTTTTTCAATTTCGTGACATTAAAATTGTACGTAAATTTGTTGAAATTTAAAAATACTCGGTAACGTAAAGGGCAGCACATGATTGAGGTTTTGGTTATTTCTTTTAGGGGCATTTCGGTTTAAATCGTGTAACAAGTGTCTAAAATCTACGAACCGGTAACGTTACAATACTATTAGACATTTTCTGATGGGCTTTTTTTGTGCCTTACTCTTGACTTGAACGTGTTTAAAATGCATTAAGACTTGGCCTTCACTTAGTTTAATGGTTTTAAGCAAGGTTGTGGAATGGACAGCTTTTCAGAGTCCGATGAGTTAAGATAATGATAACTCATTTAACAAATAAGCCATGGGTAGGCTGTTAGTGATATATTCGAAATTGACGCATTTATACTTACTTTGTTTATAATTAATCAAGTGAACAATAGCTTAGAAGCCAGAAAACTACACTTACGAGTCATTCTAATTGTTTTTACAACCCATAGATACATATCTGGAACATGCCATAAAACATTGCTTACATAAATCTATCATAGAGTAAGTAAACTGAATTCAAGCTTCTGAATGACTCAATCTATTCGTAAATGAATTGCAAGCAAGCATTCTAAATGCGTTATACGCCCGAAATGTCAGTCTTTAGCTTATCTATGCGAGCAATTATTCTAATGACAAGACAGGCACATATCGAATGGGTCTCCAAATTATACTCTATATGGTATTTGTTATAGAATGGTCAACTACATAATTGCCTCTAATGCAATTTGACAATTAAGCAAATGGTGGCATGGTGGTGGTAGCCCAGAAACCCACACGACATCAAGTTCAAAAACGCAAATGAAAATCACTCAGACACAACGGGCATTTGTAACGTATACAATATGTAGCTATATAAAGCTAATATTCCTAACATACATAACGATTTCCATATTGCTCTCACTCTATATCTCTTTTCCATTTTTTTTTTTTTTGTGTCAGATATTGTAATTGCCTTTTTTATTTGGTTTTTTTTTTAGGGTCAGTTGCCTGCCAGTCATTGGGCTTGTGTGTGCCTAATACCATTCGACGGGCTTGAAAAATTGCAATGGCGTTGCTCAATTTTATGTGCACAAAGTACAGTCAAACCCATTCTATGAATAGGCACTCATAAGTATTTGTCTCACTTTGCGTAATTGTCATATGGGACTGACATTTGTCAAGTTTTGTATAGAGCTAAGCGCATTAGGTGCTAAATAAGTTTGTTCGGGGAATTGACCAATTTGTTTGCTTTACTTTTAATTTGTTTCTCTTCATGTTAGCAATTTGGGGCTCAGTTTTGTGCGAAACACTAAGCGGTTTATGATTTCTTTTAAGTTAACTTGTATAGCTTTCGTAATTACATTGAAATAGCGAAATGTGGAAAATAATGTCCTCATATGAAATATGTATTGTTAGTTGTTAGTTCTTCTTCTTCTTAACTGATCATTACAACCCGTGTTATCGGGTTACGACCTGATGTAAATACATTCTTTCATTGGAATTGTGGTTTTACGGTGTGGGTCCCAAACCTCCCGCACAACCCTTTTAAAGGCTGTGGTGACTTACTGGTCTCGAAAGAACCCACCTCATACGACACGCTTTGACCTGCTGAGGTGGTATTGTTAGTTACAGGATCATAAAAACTGGAAGTAAATAAGTGAATATCGCTAGTTTCAGCTGAACTTAACACTTAGTGTTACTGAATGCTTTGATTGCAATACGGTACAGTTGCATATGAGGGGTTCCAGAGTTTCAGTATTGCCAATACCAAATATTTTGTCCAGTTTCTTAGTAGTGAACTGTTAGTAAGTTTATCTGCCTTAACGATAGCAAAGCTTCCTCTGCCAGTCAATCCAAAGGAGTTGATAAGCCTAATAAGAATTTAAAAGATTTGGCCGAACTGAAGATTCTGGCTTAAACATACCTTTTGCGGTAAATTTTTGATCACTGATTCCTTTTTTCTGAATCCTTTTTGAATTTTTTAGCACCGTTTTCAAATTATTGCTATATAGAAAAACTGGAGATTTCGATATATCGATTAAGATGCATTGAAGGTAATTTAATATCAAATTAATGTCTTTTAGGTGATTTGTGTCTAACCTGATTCGATTGCAAGTTACATATACTCATACTTTTTTTCTTCGAAAACTCTTAATGAAATGAAAAACTGAAATAAAAAATTTAATTATTTAATTATAGAATTTCGACTGTATTACCTTATCAATTTGAGTGATTTACAAAAAAAAAACGATTTTCGTGACTTTTGACCTGGAATTCCAATCTAATTTATCTCGAGAACAGTTGATAATATATAGGAAATTTTACGCACTATAACTCCTTTGAACGCACAAAATGATTTAAAAGCATTGAAAACGCTCTACTAACTGGAATTTTAATCTATTCTTTCTCGAGAATGGTTAATTTAAAAAAATATTTCCGTGAGTCAAATTTGTGCAGAATTTTATGTTCTATATCTCTATGAAGATGCAAAATGATTTAAAACAGCCGAAACAAAAAAACCTTTTTTGTGACCTTTGATCTTAAATAACTTGAGATATGGCTTTTAAAGAGTATCGTAAAATGTTAAATTTGATAAAATTATCTTTTGATTTCAAGGATTAAAGTTATTTTAATACATTACTAGGTAGTCATCAGTTGGAGGTGTCACCACAAAAACATTCATAACTTCCATAGCTTTCAGATCAAACGATTGATAACTCGATAAATAATCGGAATTTGGGGAAAAAAAGTATGAGGAAAATTTTGTTTTTCAGTACACTACACATATCATATAAATTTGAGTATGATTTCCACTTGCGAAATTATTACCCATAAAAATGGTTTCCAAAATTTTCACAGAAACTTAGCAACAAAGTGAAGGAGGTTCTGCCTTAGCGTTACTTTATAAAGAGATGCCTTCTACTTCCTGATTTAGGGAACTTCCTAGACGTGTCAGTTTTGCGCACGCTTTCAACCAGGATACACTCAGTAAGGTATGTTAGCTCTGCTGAATATGAAAGGGTTCCATGGTATTCACTTTAGTGCGAACTTCGATGAGGAAGGTTGTCTCTACGCATGTTTTTTGGCCTTGACGAGAATTTGATTGTAAGAAATGTACACTTGAGTATGTAAATGTGTGTGTGCGTTATCGTGTGCGTCAATGGGGTTGGATTGATTTTCTCTGTCGCGGTCGACATTTAGGGAACCGACGTTGGCAGAGCGATCATACCTTACTAAGTTTACCCTGCTTACACCACTCCGTAATACCAACGGCAGGAAGGACACCCTCTACCTGGTCCTTCCAACGTACGTTTTGTCTTCAAAGCCATTTGTTGCACCTTTGCTAATTATATCTGCAAACTTCATACTTCAGAGTGTTAGTTTGAAGGAATGCCAGTTTGTTATATGGTCCAAGAAATACAGCGCAAGCTTCTATAATACTAAAAACTCGAACATCTGCTTCATAATGAAAAGAATCCTTTGGCTGGTCTTGCTGTTTGTACCCGAAGATTTGTCTTCTCTGATGTCGTAACACGCTGTCTAGCCAATCTTAGAAGGCTGTTGTGGTTTCTTAATCAACTCGGTAAATGTCCGCTACGTTGCAAAAGATTAATTTCTCACACTGTAGAAGTATTTCTGGCCAAGTAGGTAGGAGATCCGATCTTGGCTCAGGAGTATCGCTTGGCTACAAAAGGCTTTTGCTTAAAAAAGTCAGATTGTTTTGAAAATTACTTAAATATGGTACGGAAAATTTAAGAGTATTTGTAGTGTAGCAGCTGTAAAAACTAATTACCGAATACGCATTTTCAATTTCTCTTCCTACATTTTTTTCGTGTAAAGCTAAACGTAAACATTATGAAAATTATACACATTAACAACTGCTATCTAATTAGACTGGATGTCCAAAAAAAAAGTGCTACAGCTCTATTATTAGTCTATATATGTATTTGTAACTTCCTTATAATATATCTTAATATTTTCACACGAATTTGGCAAATATTACGTCATATTTATTAAGTTTATAGCAAAATCTCAGAGGAACACATGCTACAAAAAATATCGCTTTGGTTTCATTTTAAATGCTATGTGCTATAGCTTCAAGTGCGAGACATCATCACTATTTCCATCATTTTTGCCAAATTCCACATAGTTCATTAATGTTTCAGATAGCCTCAAACAAAAAAAAAACCTCTAATACTCATCTGTTTGTTGACTGGTTCAATAAACGGCGTGAAGGGCACAAGGTCAAACATTGATTTGAAATTTTGCTTGCTGGCGATTTCTATTTTAATTATATTGAAAGTTAAGCTTCAGGCACATATTGTGCATGGCTTTGATTTCATAAATTATGATTTGATAGTTATAGACATTTTTGTTATTATCAAATGTCATGCAAATGAGTCAACAGCCAAACGTAAACAACAACACCAAAATAGATTACTGGCCAATGGACTGGGGGCCAGATCAGCGAATGTGGTCTTTATTTTTCATTAATTAGGTTGAGCTGAAAATATGTTTTTAGATGGACACGATTTATATATGGATAATGATCTATTAATAGATGAACCAGAATATTATGGCAACCTTGGAGTGACTTATAAAACGTGTGTCCTTTAAAAGATATATGATATCATCCTTGTATATGGCAACATTGTGTAAACAAAAGAGTTACATATTTTCACGGCCCACTTTTTCGTCGTCTTGCTTCAACAGACACATCCTAGGAGCTTTTTTGTTGAAACGTTAACTTAAGCAATAACTAAGTAGAGCTCATATACTTCGTCCTTTCTAGGAACTCCGCTCAAATACTCCAAAGGCATCAGCATCAGACTACGTCATCACCAAGCAGCACCGTAAAGCAAACGTTAGCTCTACAGTTCATTTGCCCACTAAGACAAAAGTAAAATCGACTGTCAAGTGTCAGCTGCTGGCATCAGAAGTACATTTTTCTCAGATACATTTTCTTAATAAATCCCACTTTTTACGAATTTACAAGAAACTATAACATACAAGATGCTGTAATAAATGTTCTCATCTTTGTGAAAAAATGTGCTTTAAACACTGTGTGTGCCAGTATGACAAAATGAGGATGGGATTCTAGCAATTCTAAACTAAATATCAGTCTAAGACGTTTAATTCATATTTAGATTGTATCACTTGTATAAAAATATGATCGGGTGTGTGCATGAAATCTATTTCAATCGAAATCAATTTTTCGGTATGCCAAATATCTTTTTATACCAAAATTCAATCAAAAAGCAATTTGTCGATGTGTCATGACTATCTGTGAGAGCATAGGAAATCTGGCAAGTTAGCATTTGATCGACGGATTTTTTAAGAAAATTCAAATGAAACTTTTGAAAAAACCGTCTAAAGATTTCTGGCACACCCTTAAGTATGTCGACTTGGGGAGTGACTTCCTAAAATAATTGGAAAAGTTTGAAATTTTTGCAAAATAAGGCCAGTTAAGAATAAGAAGAAGTGGTAACCCCGCAGTCGGATCCACACTGCAAATTAAAATCAATAAATATTTTAATTCAAAATCATTTAGCGTTTCTGATTCCCCTCTCTCTCTCTATGATATATATTGGCAACTGAGCGAAGTGCAAGTTCTGGTCGTTGCTCACTGCTTTTGCGAGAGTAATGTTCATAGCAACTGAGAAAACATTCGTGATCACATGCATGTGTCAATTCCTTGCCAAATTTTTTCTGCCGACACACAAATACTATTACAGATGCCAATATCTAATAGAGAAAAAGTTCGTGAACAGGTACCAATACAATTAAAGACATCTCAACATAAATGATTTTATTTGAATTTTACCTTTGTTTTTGCTAAATATATGAATAAAACTTATATTCTGCACTTCTTATGAAAATTCTCTACACAATGATATAAGTTTCACCCCTATTTGTTTCCATATAGTTGGTAAAAAAGGGGTCCACACATTTTTTCTTAGCCTATTTATATAGTCAGTGAAATAAGATACTTGATAAAAACACATTACTTTATATCTAAAACTTTTGCCTAAAAACAGTATTTGATGAGTTTTACTATTGTTAGTAAACAAATTTGAAAGAATTAACTGTAAACAACAAAAACAAAGACTATTTTTTAATAAAATTAGTAACATCAATTCCAGTCTTTTAATTAACACTATGTAGCAAATTTGCCATTACACTTGGTTGAATTTGTGTGCTGAATAAAAAAAAATATGTATCAAGCGTTTTCAGCGTAAGTCTCTCTATTGATAAACATCTTTAGTTGCGTGTTGCCTTACTTTCTGGCGTTATTTTTCAGTCAGTTCTTTGGAACAGAGTGTTATACGTACCGTACCGTAATGTGCCGAGCAACAATTATACTAAAATTACAAAGCCAGTTTGTGATTATCTAACTGTTTGTATTCTAGTTGTTTTTATTATGGAATTGTATTTTGTAGTTTTTAAAATTGCGTGAGTAATTTATTATTTGGGTTAGCTTAGATTTAGTTCAGAAAACAGCTTCATATGCGATGGGAGGCTTTATAAATGCTTTAACCTAATAAAATTTAAAGATTCTAAATTATATTTAATGACCATGGCAACATCTTTGTATCCCAGTCATCGATCAAATGTGCAGACAAGCTGAAATTCCAATCATAGCTTTGTCAGTTTCAATCAGATTACAATCATTATCAAGAGCAGCCATAAAAAGCGGCTGGCAGCTAAGCTCTTAAGATCATTACAGCGCCAAATGGTTGTCGGTCTAGCGCCGATTGCCGACCATTTCCACACAAACACACACACCAACTTACTCACTCAATCGGTTTCAATGCAAGTGAAATCATAATTGCAAATCGATTTCAACTACTTGTATCAGTCAGTATTGCATGCCACAGTTCCATGTTCCAGCATTATTGGGCCGCAAAAACTGGTTTAGAAGATTCTAAACAACCATTCGAGCCAAGCAATCCATACGTTCCGACTCGAGAGCTGGCTGCTGAAGCGGAAATGATTAGACTTTTAGTTATGGCTCAAAGTTAGCTAGTTTTCTAATGCTCATTTCTGTTGTTTACATGATCTTTCTTTTGTATGCTTATTTCAGAGTGGAGTTGGGGTCCGTACCTGCTGCCTCTTCGGCGATGCTTCACTGAGTCACGTTTCAGACTTTAATCGTTAGGTGGCCTTACTAGAAGGTATGGTTTGATACTTGTCTTGATTTGGGTTAAGTGTAGGGTTCAGATTTTTGCTGGCTGCCGCCAGGTATAGTTCAAGTTGTAACATCTATGTAACGACCTATTATGTAGTAATTGTGTTTATAGTTTCGCATAACGGTTTGGCTATGCTTGATTCTGCAGGTTGTTCAGTTCGGATGATTTCTTGTAATGGTTAGCTTTGATTGCTTGCATTGAAAAGTAATGTTAATGGAAATTCACTTGCATAACGAATTCAATTCGTGATATTTGTGGCTGTTTTTTGTATAAAGCCCTGTCCACAAGAAGGTTGACTCCACGGTGTTCGCTAACTACTGTGGTAACAGTCTTCTTTCTATTGCATATAAGGCCCCATCGAGCGTACTGTATGAAAGACTAAAGCCGTTTGCGAATGAACTGATTGGACGTTATCAGTGTTGTTTTGGGCCTACTAAGTTCACCATAGACCAGATATTCTAAGTACGCCCAATCCTAAAAAGGATCCGCGATAACCAAATATCGATATCCCACCATGTCTTTGTCGTCAGTGCAGAATGACGTTGAGCAACACACGAAGCTCCGTCAAGCTAGGAAATGGGCTGCTCATAAATGACGTCACCAAAATTGTGAAGCTTGTGAAAAACAAATCTTTGGACATTACTAGAAACTTGGAATAGAATGTCACCTGAATCATTTCAGATAGGATGCGCAGAATATACTGCTGCTGGCGAACGATATTTAAAGAGTCAAAATTTTAGATTTTATGCAAGATCTTTGCTCGATGTTTGAATTCGAAATAAAAAGAAATATTGCATGAAAATATAAAGAATTTCTAAAATTTTGATTGTGACGTCACGTTTTCGGAACACACCCCTTCTAGAACTATACTTTTGATGTTGTCAAGTATTTCGACCAACTTGGAACCATCGTCATGACGGAAAAGGATGTCAGCATGGAGAACAAGCGGAGAATCACTCTTGCCAATTAATGTTGCTTGGTCAGAAGAAACTAAGACTCTATAAGACGCTCATCCTGAAGTATGGGTGATGACGCAGTCATCATTCCTCCGCGGGAGTACCAGGTAGCGAGCACAGTAGCTAACTTTTGTATCACCGAGACTTTGGAGTATTAAAATGCCGAGTGTTCATCATTATCATCAAGACATTTTCCAATCTTGCTCATTGTCTCCTACTCGGCTCTGTATTTCCTTTTTTTGCTGTAACTTTCTCATTCATTTTAAATATTGGCGCGATCGAACTCAATATATGATACTTAGTACTCTATCACTCGAAAATATCCTATTATGTTAGAAAAAAATGTATTTTTGCATTTTTACCTACAAACACTAAATCCAGCATTCGGTAAAATGGGAACAGAAGTATCTGCTAAGATACATAAATCTTTTCTGTAAGAATTTTCCTATTGGGAAGCTTAATGAATGAAAATTTTGTAATCAAAATCTTCACGCGTATCATTAACCATTTTATAAAGCCCATTAAAAAGTTCAATTGCCTCAACAATAGTAGTGTTAACACTTTGTAATTTTCTACATACAGAATTAAGAGAAGAAAAGAAGAAGCTCCATAACTGTTGCATAAATGCTGTCTATTTTCTGCATCGTCTAAAGCTCAGATGACTCCTCAGTTAAAGTTCAAGTTATTTTCTCAAGTCTTTTGCCACCCTAGGCATTGCTTGCTCGCTAAATCCGGGCCTGACTTTGAACCATGCATAACGTTAATAGGAGATTACATTTATTTCCCTAACACTTAAATTTAATGATCTCTTGAAGCGATACGGTGTTACGAAAGTAGTAATAACGTATGTCTACCCACACTTGGGGTTTTTCATAACCAATAAACCAAAAACAATATAAATTTTAAATGGATTATGTATTTCCAATTTAATGAACAGCTGCTTCAATTATTTTTAATACCAAACAATCTTAGTTCCCAAGTTCTGACTTCACAATCAGTCTTCTAGTTTATACTCTATTCTAGTTTATTTATATTTAATAATATAGTCGCACGTTAGCCCATTTTGACCTTTTATATAAATTTAGTTTAATATTTAAACGTTGCAAATGAAGTATTATTTATAAAACTAAATAAAAGACATGATATTGCTTTTCAAGAACAATTTTTTTTAAATAATTCCAATTTCGCTATAATTGTGTCATACTAATACTCAAAATTCCAAAGTGTTGCTGAAATGCGTCCATTCCCAAGACAGTGCATTCATGTGTGCTTGTTTTGCTCTTTCCCAATGAATGAGTCTTGGGAATGGCTGCATTTCACCAAAAAGTTTTGAAATTTTTAACTTTCCAGCATTCCACTCTATTACGTTCAAGCTCTTTGTTAGATGCATCAAGACTTAAATACGCCCAAAAGTATGGCACACCATTGGCATTCAAAAATGTGTTGCATACTTTTGTGTGCTATGATGAAAAACAGTGTTATGATGGACATTTAGTTACTAACAAAAAATGTATGAGCCGTTTAGACGTTGTAAGAAAATGAATCTAAAAATATAAATAAATTTATAATTATAAATTTTATAATATTAAATGTTATTTACGAATTGCTTAGGATATTCAAACAGAATGATAAGTCATCGCTTCAGAATGCAAGTGCTTTCTTTCACGCGCTTGATTGCGCCGAATATGTTGAAGTTCGAATTGCTACCAAAAGTTCCTCTTTTCGTAATCAAGTTTTATCGAACACAAAATCCCCGAATAATTTTGGAAATTGAGCCTGATAACGAACCCGAACCAACTCTTCCTTCAAAGAGCAATATTTTTGAAAAAAAAAATTAAGAGTATTTTTCAAAATCCATAAGTTGCTTAGCGATGACTATCTTTTGACATTTACATTTTGGAAATTCGTAAATACATTCATTCCTGTTCCAAATTCCAATTTTACCACTTTCTAACACCTATTATTGTTACATTAAAACATAAGCACGTATTTTGGGGTAAATACAGTAGAATACTACGGCACTTCGCCGCATATATTTATTCTCATTCGATAGTGGTTTTGACCTAAAAGGGGGTTAAGACGCCAATGACGGGTGGGGCCGTGGCCCGGGAGTGAGGGAAAGTCAAGAGTGAGGGAGAGTCAGGAGTGAGGGAGAGTAAGGAATGAAGGAGTGTGAGGAATAATGGAAAGAGATGAGTAAAGAGAAAATAATGAAGAGTGTAGAGTATAAAATTAAGAGTGAGGCAGAGTGTAGAGTAAAAAGTAAACAGTGTAGAGAGAAGAGTAAAAAGTAAACAGTGTAGAGAGAAGAGTGTAGTGTGTAGAGTGTATAGCTTAGAGTGTGGAGTGAGGGAGAGTGAGGAAAGAAGATTTACAGGAGATGAAATGCGATTGGGGTATGTGAAAGAGGCTAAGAATAAGAGTGTGATTGTGTGATGTCAAATCTTGTCAAATCTATGTAATGTGATTTTGCAGTGAGTAGTGAAAGAGAGTGAGAAGATGAAATAATGTGAAATGAGATGATGTGGGATGTGATGAGAGTTGAAAGATAAGAGATGAGAATTGAAAGATGAGAGATGTGAATTATGAAATGTCTGATATGAGATTAAAGATTCTATTACTCCCATATTATTCCTACACGAGGGCTGTATTTTATATTTCAGGAACGAGCTTCTAGGCTAGGTAGATCTGAGTAGTAAAACTATAATCTTTTATAAGTAAGTGTTAAATGTGTTTGCAACAATTTCGTGGGTTTGAATCTCAAAACCCGTAAAACTAAACAGTTTTTCCAGTACTAACGAAATATTCTATGAACGCAAGAACTTTTTGAAAAAAAAATTCCACAGCAACAATACAAAAATATTTCCTTTTGAAAAAAAAACAGAGTTGATAAAGTTCCATAAGGGCTGGTCATAAATGATGTCATCAAAAGTTTTAAGATAACTCTTTTCTGCTTTTTAGCAGAAAAGCTGTTAATAATTGCCCAAAGTACATTTGAGAAATGAAATTATGCGGAGCCGCGTTTAGTGGCCACTGAGCAGGCTACTGCACCATAAAAAAAAATCACACAATTTATTGTTTATTTAAGCTTTCTTATCAGCACTACGTTGACATTCAAAATTAAAAAAGTTACGAAATGCTTTACGGTTACCCAAACAAATCTAATCAATGTGCGCATGTTAAATTTTTATACCCTGTAAACAAAGTGTAAAAGAGTATTATAGATTTGTGCAATGTATGTAACAGGCAGAAGGAGGCGTGGCAGACTATATGTTCCATTGGCAAAAATGATCAGGAGCAATAGTCGAGTCGATATAGATATCTCCGCCTGTCCGTGTAGGGCCAGCTTTCTCCGCCAGTATTAGAATTAGAGCAAACAAATTTTACCAAAAGATGCGCATTTTCTCAAGGCTGAGGGAGTTTGTCGAATCAAGTCGATATCTTACATCTATCCCCCGTGACAAATTTGCGCGGTTTACAACCGCTCCGTTGAATCTGTCAACTCGAAACTCCTCAGAGATGTGCGTCGTGTTTATGTGCATGTTCCAAAAATGATCGAGATCGGGTAAATACATTAAAAGTTATAGTCAAAAATATGCCAATATCACCCCCCCCCCCCTCGCCAATGAACTGTACAAAAATTCCACTATATGTAGATATGGATACATGTGAGCTAGAGTTACAAAATTTGGTGTGGAGACTCGTGTGATCCTAATCGTTAAAATTGCATCCACCTTTTTTCAATGAAACCTCCCACTCCCCCGAAATCGATTTACCTTAATTACTGCCACACCTCCCAATATATTGATTTGAAAATTGCCACAGACATTTATCAATGTATTTTTGATCTATGTTACAAAATTCAACGACATTGGCACAAGAATACTGGAGTTATGGGTATAAAAGTAATTTTTGCCCCCTTAATAGCCAACATCCCAATAGGAAAACTTGTCAATTGGAATTTCCCAATAGGAAAATGTTTACAGGCATATCGATCTTCCGTTCCAATTTTACCGTATTTAGTGTTTATAAAGAAAAAAGGGTACAGGGTATTCCACTGTCGGGCACCGTCCCGACTATCTGCATCAACAAATTTTTTTTGTTGTCGTTGGAGGTTTTTCTGCAAACATATGAGCCAGCTGGGAATTATTGTTTTATAGTATAGCACAAAATTTGAAGCTTAAATGACATAAAGGCATCAGAATGCGTAACTAAATAAAGTTGAGCATAACTGTACTTTATTATAGATACAATTGAATATGCGTTTGCCTGATGCACACCCAAGTCCACTTAAATAGAGTAGCAATCCAGAAAAGCGCCTGTTATTAGCGCCACACCTGGCCGCTATTCCAGGGTGGGCTTTGTCATTAACGCCTAACCAAAACAGGCCAAGACCCGCCCACGCCCTTAACGGCTATGTTTGCTTTTACCGTTAATTGCACAGAGCAACAGCTGGGGTAGGCCTAGGCTTCTATGCTCACCACCTTGCGTCCAGCCCCATTAACGCCACGCTACGACGACTGCATTCATAGACACGACATCGGGCAAATCGGGCAGATAACAAATGGCGATAACCATGGTGAATGAATGTTGACTGCTATATACATAAGTTGTATATGTACATACATATGTACATACATATAGTATGTGCTATGCACATAAACCTTTGGAATAGTTATTATGGTTGTTTATCAGATTGGTTCTTGTTATATTTGTTGTTTTGAAAGCTTCAACTTTTGATGGTTTGCTTTCCGGCATGCATGACATGCAGTGGGCATCCCGTAGGGGAGGTTCCAGTTGAATGAACTTTTGTGCAGTCATAACTATCGATAAATATTTTTAACCTGTAAGCCGTATTTACATACATATATACATTTTGATATGAACTATTTTTGGCGCCAAAGTGTAATGAACTTTTGTACATTATAGTATTAATAGATTGTTGTCCCTATTATTACATCTAGAGCTCTTATCTGTATTGCCAACCATTGCTCCAATTTTCGTTAGCCTTAACGATGTAAACATATTAGTGAAAGTAATTGTGGTGTACGTTGGTACGGGGAGAGACAGCATGGAGTAGTCCTATATTTTGCTTTCATCTAGGAAGAAAAACTAAAATATTTATACACACTAATATTTATGAATTTGGTATTCATTTTTGGAGTTTTTTCTTTCTTTTGCGGCACATATTGCGAAAGTATCTTTGCGAAGTTTACAACCAAAGGGCTAGCTATGTATGTAAATGAACATTTTCTAAGCTGCTGCTGCCGACTCCTGGTTTAAATGTACAGCTACGTGCAAAAGTTTCTGGTTACTTTTTTGGGATTAAATTGACGGTCATATCAGCAAACAGTGTTCACTGAAAGAAACACCTGGTTTAAGTTTAAAGAGATAGAGAACCTTCTTTTGGAGTATAGCAAAAATGTCCACTGTTTTTTTCCCAAGGTCTTCTTCTTCTTAACTGGTCATAACAACACGTTATCGGGTTACGGCCTGATGTAAATACATTCTTTCAGTGGAATTGTGGTTTTACGGGGTGGGCCCCAAACCCTACGCACAATCCTTTTAAGGCCTAGGGTAGCTTTACTGGTCTCGAAAAGAACCCAGTAGAACACAAATACACAAAAGGTTTAGAGTTTTGACAGCGAATTCTCTTTGCTTTAGATGCAACGTTCGAAAAACCCAGATAAGAGTAAAGTAGTAGCAAGTCCAAAAGGTAGTCAAACAAATCCTGGGTGCAAAAAAGGAGAAACAGTTTTGCACAGGTGTGTTCCAAGAGGTAAAGTACTCCTAGATACCTTCCCATTATGACATAATGAGGAGATTTTTAAGCCACAGCAGCTTTAGGATCACAGTAGACAGAGCTTTCAAATCTCTACAGCTTAGATTTAGACGACGGACATGACATTATCGATGGCGATATTTTGAAACCGTCCTGCTTAATTTAAAACGGTTTCCGGTGATTCCAAATTTACCGGAAAAGGTGTGTTTTACTCCTGGGGTTTTCTTTACGGAAATTCAATAAAATTGTCGATTGTGGCAATTTTTAAATATTTCCTAATAACTTCGTCATTTCATGACCGATTTTGCTGGAGTTGGTGTTGGGATGTTCCCAAAGCATCAATCACATTTTTGTAAATCTTAATTTAATTGCTTTAAAATGAAAAAAAAAAAAATGAGTGCATTACCCTGCAACTAGCAATCAAATCATTGTGGACCGTCTTCGAAACATTAAACCGATAATTAATTTCCTTTAAAGCCAACTAAAATTCATCTCATCGGTAGTAAGGCTTTCGAGTAACATGAGATTTGCTGACATCGTAACTCTCTCAATCTCAAATTTTTTAAAATAGCAATAATTCGAAAACGGTGCTAGGAAATCGAAAACGGTTTCCGGATTCGAAATCAGCGAACCTAAATTTACCGGGAATAGTGTGTTTTAGACATATGCTTTTTGTTGTTGTTGCGTAGTGTAATCAGCGTTTCGTTTCGTAACTCCTCCTTTACTCCGAAACTGCGGCTCGCCTACCTTCTTACTTACCAAGAGATCATTGTAAATTAATAAGGCGACCTTGAACCTGAGTGCGTCACATTGAAAACAAAAGTGATTAAGCACCTTTTGGGAATGTCTTAAGGCATATATAATACCTCTATGATAACGTTTATTTGTCATTACGCACAACATGTGAAAGTTGTTATTTGCTTTGAACAAATAAGAAATTTTATTTAGCTCTTTATTTCGTTCAAATAAACTTAAACGTATGTGTAATTAGACAAGTGACCTTAAGGGCTTTATGCATAAATAATAAAAGTGATTGGCACTAATCAATTGATAGACAGCGAACTCATTAGCATACTTAATTTCCTTCAATAAATACCTATTATAAACATAATCTATTTCTGGTGTGTCCAAGAAGTTTGTATTAAAAAAAACTGCATAACTTATGAATGATCAAAGTATGATATATAAATATAAAACACATAACCTTTCGTTAGTTCCCCCAAAAATGAAAACGAAATTGTTTGGCGGAACTACCAGACGTGTTTAATGCTTTTTACAAAACTTTTTGTTATTGCTAACATATGACACCTTATGACTGCATGGAAAGTAAAATGAATTGTCTTGAATTACGCTTTCTATGCGTCATAGCAAATAGAATATTTTAACGTATTTGACCTCGAATTCCTTAGGCCATATCAAACGAGCTACAGGCCATGTAAAGAGCCAATTTGAACAAATTTCATAAAAAATTACACGCCAAAATGTGATTTAAAACAATTCACTATTTGTTATTTTTGTTTCTTTTTTTATTTGCAGCAACTTTAAAAAAAATCAGCCCAAGCCCATAAATATGCGAAATTACAAAATGAAAACGTGAAGAAACCGTAAAAAAAAACGTTGCACTTGCAAACAATTTCGAAAAGACCTACAACAAATGGCTAGCTGAAAACGGCAACAACAACGACAACGAACACGAAAATTTAAGCAAACACGTTGAAAACACACTCAACTTTTAGCAATACAACGACATTGAATTAGAGAAAACAAAGCGAAACGAAAACTATTGAGAATCGACAATTTTTGAGCGAAAGATAATTGATTGATTGCTGTGCGGCGTTTGCGCACATGCGCTAAGAGGAGAAAGAGAAGACGAGTGCAAAATGCGCATTCTGTGGCTGCATTGGGCAGTGGGCGCCTGCGCACTGCTTGCCTGGGCCACAACGCCAAGCAGTGCACGTATTGTAGTGAAAAGAGAAATTCCCAATGACCCTGACATTGTTACAGCAGCAACGACAACAACAACAACAACTACAACAGCTGTACCAGTGTTCAGCGAGAGTGTAAAAGAGCATGCAACAAAATTAACAGCATTTAGTGTAGATCCGGCCGCTAGTACAACAACACTGCGTATGGATGATATTAAGCAGTCCGTGCAAGATGGCCTCGACTTTCATTCAGAACACACTACAACAAGCAGTGTCACCACAACAACAACAACAACAGCAACAACCAACGCTTCAACTGCATTCAATCAAACAAGCAGCTTAGTCGACTTGCAACCAATAAGCACAACAGAAGCTAATCTGATTTTAAACAGCTCCACTGCGGTTACGCCGATGAAACTGCAAGCGCTGGTAATGCCCTCATCGACAAGCACGTCCAATCCCTTGGCCGCCTTGCTCTACACCACAGCCACGTCCATTGCCTCACAAGAGAACGCAATAGATGAGTCCAATAGCAGCACCCAAATGCATATGCGTTTGTTGCCCGAAAAACGCGGCAAATTCATTAGCGAAAACTCAACTAATGCACAACAGTTGAGCTGGCCAACTCAAGCCGAAGTCTGGAGCTTGGCGGCCATGAAAGCTGTGCCCAAAGCAGCCACAACAATTGCACCAGCAACGACCACAACAACAACTGCAGATACAACAATGGCTGCCATCATAGCCCACACAAATGGCAGTGAGCTGGCCAATGACATAGAATGGCTACAACAGCCGCAAAATCAATCAGATTTATTGAGTCAAAAGAATTTGTTGGATTGGCAGAAAATAATGATGCATGAGGCACTGCAGCAGGCACAAGAGAATCGCACTGAGTTTGTGGTAAGCAGCACATTGGATGCTACAGAGGGTGCCACAATGGCCACAACAGTAAAAGATATAACCGACGAAATTACAGAACTTCCCACAGGAACTGATAAAGAGCAGAGTTCAACAACGACAACAACAACAACAGCAGCAGCAACAGCCTCACCCGCTGAGGCGCAGTCTAAGGATGAGGCAACAACAGACGCTACAACTAGCACCACAACAACAACCACAACTACAATTGCAACAAGTCTGCCAACAGCTGAGCCAGAGCTGTTGGCCATAACGCCCACGCGCGCGGCAATAACAACAACAACAGCAACCTCGGCTACAACAACTACAACTGAGACGCCCACAACAACGCCAAGTGCGTTGAACGCCGAACCCGACAATAAAAACGACAGCAACAACTATACGTTTATACCCTACTTCAGCACCCCCTCCACTACAACAAATGAAATGTCTAGCAACATGGCAATGAATGCATATAAAAATAATGAAAATGCTGATAAAAACAGCAACAAAAGCGACGTCGACAGTGGCAGCGACGGCGACGGCGACAGCGACAGCGGCGTTAGCGTCTCAACCAGCGTGTCTGAGCTGCTCGAGCGAACTTCCAGTGCGCCAATAACAGTTAGTCAGAAAGCAGCTGACGAAGTGAGCGCAACAACAACGGAGGCAACGCCAAAAGTTTGGCCAATAAATGAGCTTGAGCAAACGACAATACAAACAACAAGTACGACAAGCTTTGCAACAACTACAACTACAACAACAACTACAACAACAACAACAACTGAAGCTACGCCAACGCCAACGGAAACTGTGCAAATTAGCAATGAAGTGAATTTAGAAACAATTACAGAGAAAAGTGAGCAAATTAAGGTAGATGCAGAAGCTACAAAGTCAACGACAGAGACAATAACACCAACAACAACAACAAGCAGTGCCAATGCGTCAAGCAGTGCAAAGCAGTTGCTTATAATTGAAACAACAACTACAACAACAGCGCCAAACACGACTACAACAGCTGAGCAAACGACAGAAGCAACAGCAACAACAACACCAATTCCACTGGACACAGCTACAACACCGACCGCCACAACAACCCCATCAACGAACTTAGGGTTGTACGACCTTAAGGCCACGAGCAAAGTGAATGAACACGAGAGCTCATTGGAAACGAATAACATAGGTGAAACTTTAGAAGCAACAGCTGACATAAGCACAACTACTCCAACAACAGCAACGACGACGACATCCTCTGCATTGGCAATTCCAAGCACAACTGAAGACAGTTCAAAACTTGAGAAAAAAATTGTTATAGCAACGGCAACGGAGCAGCCCAATTCACTCGCTGAAACGGATGAGAGCACAACAGCAACGACAGGTGCAAAAGGTGAAAACAGCCAAGAGAATGTAAATAACAGCAGGCTGGATGAACACAATAGTAATGAGCATGATAGTGATGATGTTGATATTGTTGATAATGAAGATGATGAGCAACTGTTGTTAAGCAAAGCAACAATGGCAACAATTCTAAATACAACAAGAGAAACAACCACAACAGCAACAACAAGAACAACTACGTCAGAGTTGCCTCTAATAAGCTTATTGGATGATACAACAACTACCACTACAACAACAACAACAACAACTACCACGCCCAGTGCCACAACAATAAAAGCCAATACAACAACAGAAGCAGCACCAACAACTCCAAACAACAGCGATTTTAACATGCTGCCCATAGAAACAACAACAGCAACCACAACAACCAACAGCGATCTGCATATAGCAACCGCTGGAGCAGGCACACGACCCCACAACGATTCGGATAATCTGCAACAACCGAATTCTACAAATGCAAATGGCGAAACGGATGTCAATGTCATTATAGCCGTCACTGTCAGTGTCATCGGTGTGGTTGCCTTGCTACTTCTAGTTGCCTTTCTCTATCTTATGCGCAAGCGTCAAAAGCAAATGTCCTACGGACAACGTTGTCGTCCTGTCAATCTAGATGCCTACTCCTTGGATAACGTATCCGTTTTAGGCAGCGTGCGACGCAAGGGCCGCGACTTGCGCGCCTCCAAACGTACCTACGGCAATGCAGCCTTTGATGATCCCTCGCTGAGACATAATTTGTTGAGCGCCAACGAGTTGGGCAAGTTTGTGGAGCGACGTTCTAGTATTTTTGAAGAGTTTCGGGATGTGCCGCAGATAATAGCGCGTGCCGATGAAGTGCCTGCCGGTTGTGAGGACAAAAATCGGTGAGTCATTTGTGATGGGAACTTCTCAAATACTTATTGTACTCTAAATATAATAATATATTGTATTTCGCTTTTGTTTTTGCGAACGCGCCCACGTAAACTTAGTTATGCCAACGTAATTCCGCTTCCTGAGACGCGAGTCGTCTTGCAAAAACAAGGCGATGATGACAAGACGGAATATATTAATGCCAATTATGTGCGGGTAAGTGAGCAAACAAAAAAAAAACAATAACAAAGGTAAAAGGTGAAATTGAATTTGAAGGTTACGACTAGGGGATGCGCTATCTGATATATGAGAGGAGGAGATTTTGCACAAAATTAAGTGATTTACAAAAGTGAAAGTTATTCATTTTACAAATGACTACAGATCATTTCAACAGGAAAGATTTCCGGTCTCGCAACGATTTAGTTTATAGACAAGTTTTCACCAACTGACTAGTCAGATGTTTTGATATTAGCTTTTAATTTCAATTTCTCTTATAAATTACTTATCATAAGATAGAAGAGAACTTTGTAAAACATTAGCCATCAGAATTTTAAAAAATAACAATAAATTATTGCATTTTTTAAATAAATTTAACTATAAATTTTTATAAAATGCTATACAAATCAGGGCTTCAAATCTTAGACGTTTCCGCTGGCTCACGTTTTTGAAATGATCCTCAAACCCAAGGTATCGGCTTGACACCAAATATAGTTTTAGGCCTAGAACTATATTTCGAAAAAATAGAAACTAAGAGCTTTCAAATCAAAATCTTAACATTACGCGCCCATGAACTCTTAGTGTACATAGAGCATGGCCGTTTTTGAACGAGTTGTAGATGCGCCCCCCATCGTAATGTTTGTTTCACACTGTTATAGGTAATGAGGTCCATGCCTGAGAAACTCTTCAAATCAACAAATCCATATTTTCGGCATTTAGAATATTTTCGGTTCGACGTGCGAAACGTTACCTCAGTAGATAACATTTTTTACGTCTAAACTTATTAAACATACAAGATGATGTTAACCAATATAACTTTCAATCTGTCAAGTTTGTGGTACTTTTGTAAGAACCCGCAATCTTCTAATTCCTGCATGCATTCAATATGTAACATATATTGACACAAGTCTAATCATGGTGCAATAGTATACTTATTCTACTACAGTAGATATTGCTTGTATGCAATGGCGAAAATGCAGCTTTGTTATTGCATTTACACGATTATTTCATGTAAGCGATAATCGCATATATGTAAAATATTTCAAATAAACGACAATCAATATTGTTTATACGAAATGGCAAAAATGCAGTGCTTTTTTGTGCGTATAAGCGATAATTTTATACCATCGACAATCGGATATAAGCAAAATATTTTAGTTGTTATTGGTTTATATGAGCAAAGCAAACAATTACAAACGATTAAATAACAAGCATTGTTGCGAATTTTCAATAAAGTGTGCTGGAAAGTTTACATACAACCGATCATATTTTTACCAACAATTTATTGATGAAACAGCCAATCGTTTCTATATATGCAATAATTGCTAATAAGCGATTTTCATAAAAACGATTTTTTTTGCATATAACCGATCATATTTTTACCAACAATTTATTGATGAAACAGCCAATCGTTTCTATATATGCAATAATTGCTAATAAGCGATTTTCATAAAAACGACTATTTTTGTATAATTACGATATGTCATATAAGCGATATTTACTGTATGAATTTAATACACTTGACGCATCGAAAGAGTATGCAAAACCATTAAAACTCTCAACCAGCGAACTTTCTCAAGCATGTGTGTTTGAGAGCGCTTGTTTGTATCTTAAAGATACATATGTACATGCCTACGCACTTACATACATATATAACTTGTTGGTTCATCGTCTAGCCTTGCATGACGCGCTTCGTTTAAGCGCCAGCATAATTATACGGTTCAAGAGATTAGTTTGACGGTTCCTTATGAGTCTCATTTGAATTTCTCATCCCGTCTTGAGTTTTCACTCTTGAAAATTTCATACACATCTTTAACGTGTGCACAATTACGCGTTCAACGCCTGAACTGACGCGTGACGCGGACGTCGACGCAGACGCAAGTGCAAGTGCATTCAAGCGCAGCCGCAGCTTTAGGTAAACAAACAACGCAACTTATGGATTAGCCACCAACCAAAGTCGTGATTGATATTGCAAAATATGAACTGCAACATTGGGAATTTCAATTTCTTTTATCAGGCCGTCACTCGCTTTACGCCTGCTAAGAATTCGCTGACCATAAAAACATGATTCACTCGCACGCGCACACACGCAGTCTAAGAGAGAGAGAGAGACAGAACTTTATTAATAAGCTCCGCGTGAGCTTTGTCTTTTTAATTGAAATTACGCGCATCTTTTTTTTGTATAAACAAGGCATACTCTTAAAAAGAGCATATTGGCTTTCTGATATTTGTAAGACTGTTAAGATCATATTTTATTTCGTACTAGTTAAATCTGCGCGCTCCGCTGCCCATTGATAAAGCCGTCAATAAATTCATTATATAAATTAATTCTTCCCGTTCTTCTTCATACTAAGTCAAGCTGCGGATATTGGTACCAATATCTTTATATCCTCTACATTTACCTACACCTCAATTCAAAAGAATTATTTACCTAGTAAAATGCCTACTATATAAGAAGAAACACATTTAGTATGTTTCATATGGAAAATCGTTTTTAGCAATCCTAATTCGATTTTGTTCAAACTTAAATAAGAACACTCTCCAACATAATGGGAAGCTATCCTCAAAATTTAATCAAAATCTGTCCAGTAGTTTTTGAGGAGAAGAGTCAAAAAGAATTGGCAGTCATTTTTATATATATAGATTAAAATAAAAAGTTGGCCCGAAATTCGTCATCTATTCAAAGTCAAAGGTTAGGTTCAAGGTATGTTCCTGTGTTCCTTGGTCAGGTTAATTAATCGTTTACAAGACAAATCGCAAAGAGTTCATAATAAGCTGCTGCTGTTAGTGCCTTCCCACGCTACGCGATCCGCTTTCTATCCAATATCAGTTTTGAATGTAACAACTATAGATTTGATAATTGATTTTTAAATACTGACATAACAAATTTCTGCACTTGCTTGGACTTCAAATAACTATTTAAGTAACTCAAAATTGGATTACGAGGACATATCGCCCATTTACTAGAAGACTGTCATAACTCGATTTTGCAAACAAATTTTGAATTCGCTCACTTTTACACAACATGAAGCAAGGAATATAACAAACAATTCTGCATCAATAATTCCAAAATCACTTCTTCTTCTTAACTGGCCATAACAACCAGTGTTATCGGGTTACGGTCTGATGTAAATACATTCTTTCATTGGCATTGTGGTTTTACGTGGTGGGTCCCAAACCCTACGCACAACCCTTTTAAGGCCTGGTGTGGCTCTACTGGTCTCGAAAGAACCCAGTGTCATTGTTAGTCGCCGATTATTTTACTATATAGAGAAAAACTTAAGAAACGTATGTTAACTTCGCCTTGCCTAAGACAACCTTCATTTATCATAATTAACTTTATTTGGCAAATTTTCTTAATTACTAATGATGTATTTTATATTTCCAACAACCCGTAGGGTCCGCGTGATGCACCCAACTATTATATAGCCTGCCAGGCACCAATGGAGAGTACAACAAGCGATTTCTGGCGTATGATATGGGAGCAACAGTCACGCGTCATTATACAGGCCACTGATCTAATTGAGAATGGCATTGAAAAGTGTGCCGAGTACTTACCGCCCTCGGCAACGCTGGATAATCACAGTAGCTATGGCGATTACCAGGTAACACTGAAGCATCGCGAAGTCAAGGATAAATATGCGATCTCAACGCTAATGCTGAAACGTGCCGATGGTGAGGAGAGCCGTGAGCTGACTCACTACTGGTACAAATGGCCAGAGACGGGCTTGCCCACCGAAGAAGCGCCTATTATAGCAATGCTGTTGGAGGCGCGTTCTTCGCTCAAGTCTTATGCCATTGAGCAGGCCAATGAACAGAAGGAGAAATCGTCCACGCTGACATTGAAGTCCATGGAGTCGTGCATGGATGGGACTGCCAAGCAGGCGGAGGAGGGCAGCACTTCAAGCAGTACTAGCAATATGCCGGCCAATCCGGAAATTAATGGAAATATAACAGTGAAAGCGGCACGCCATCAACAGGGGTAAGTAATGCCAGTGTTTCCTGTCTATTGTGCTTTGTGTTTGTGTGTTCTCTGTTAACTGTTTGTGTCTTCTCATCCCTCTAGTCCGCTAACTGTTCACTGCTCTCCAGGTACGGGACGAACTGGAACGATAATTACTTGTGACATGGCCATACGCAGTCTGGAGACGCCAAAGCGTTCCGTGGATATACCACAGCTGGTCTATTATGTGCGTCGTGGTCGAGCAAGTGCGGTGCAGACCAAGGAGCAATACGAATTTATTTATAAGGTAGCCAATATGTATGCAACCAAAATCACAAATCTGTCAAATGATAATTGAGGAACAGCTGATTAGTATTTCAGTCAGTTACTGCGTGCTAAGAAATCCTTATTGTATATGTATAATGCATATTATAGTCATAGATGAAATATAGCTAGAATTTTGTATAAGTATTATTGTATGTATGAACTGCACACATGCGATTGCGTTGAATATTTGCACCTGAACATTATTTCGGGCTTTAAATTTCATTTAAAATGTATTCCTTGTTTATTGTGATATAATCGTATATATGTATATATTTGAATATCTCTTTATAATCTGTTGCATATTTTTTATGTGCGTACTCTTAATTTATAGATTTTCTATTGTTAAATTAAGCAGTGCTTTGGGCATGTAGTGGACGCTACGTTCCGAAAAATACTAATCATGTATCTATGTTGTATATTAAACCATATTTTATTATATAGAAATTCAAAAATAAATGTATTGCCTATGTATGTATTTTAAATGAGCTTTAATTCTAACATATTTAAATTTATAAATAGCATATATGCAATGAATGTATTCGTACTCATTTGTTTAAAGTTTATCAACGAAATATCAAAACACTGAAAAGTGTTAATTATGAATTAATTATTAAATAAACGTATATTTAGAAATAAAAAGTGGATAAAAATCCAAATGAGCAGCAATGCGAGATTTATATTCCAACGTTTTTTTTTAAGTTCCAACAATTTTGCTTAGTAGTATTAGTAGCCGATAGGAACAAGCTAATCTAATAAGTTTTCGCAAATCTAAAGAGTATAGTTGATCTTATAATGATCATCGGGATTTATTCTGTAAATTAAAGCAGATTTAAAAAATCATTGTGAATGAACAATGGACATGCATTAATTTTACTTTTAGACATGTGTACACACTCTTTTTACCAATCGATAGCACTGACTTCAAGAATCGATAGGTCTCTCCCACATAAGTCGGCTTTTTTGTATTTACTGCGAACTGCAAACCATGAAATACGCAAGTTTGTTAATTGTGTGTGCACTCTTTAGTGCAGTTATTGCTAGCGATACGCCAAAAGTTAAAATTGGTGTTAAAAAACGCGTAGAGAACTGCACAAGAAAAGCTAAAAGCGGCGATTTGATTCATGTACACTATAAGGTGAGACTAACACTGATAAGATAAGCAAGTTTCTTGCAGTCTGTAAATATGACTTATTCTAGGGCTCGCTGCAAGATGGTACTGAATTCGACAGTAGCTACAAGCGCAATAATCCATTCTCATTTACATTGGGCGCGCGTCATGTAATCAAGGGTTGGGATCAAGGACTACTAGGCATGTGTGAAGGCGAACGCCGTTTACTGGTAATACCACCAGAGCTAGGCTACGGAGCCTCCGGGGCAGGCGGCACAATTCCACCAAATGCTGTACTAAACTTTGATGTCGAAATGGTAAAAATTGAGGCACGCAGTGGTTCCGAAGAGTTATAAATTGCGTACACAATATTTAAATAAAAGACGAGCAAATTTTATACATAATTAGTACACGTAACTATTTAGTAGCTGTTTTGCTTAACTGTTACTACTAACCATGTTCTATGGTTAGTACTGTTGCTCTGTACAAAGCGTACACCACTGGTGGCGCATATAGTTTTAGATCCTTGAACTGTCGCTAGCTCTTTTCGCAATCAGTTCATTTTTGGCGTTTTAAAACACTGTGGATTACCATGTGCCTCTTAACTTTGTCCTTACGTGCGAAGCCCTTACCACAAACTGTGCAATGGAATGGTTTTTCACCCGTATGCTTACGTCTATGCGACACCAGTTCCGAATGAATAGGAAACGCCATTTCACACATATCACATTTAAATGGTTTTTCTCCCGTGTGCCGACGCATGTGCGTAGCTAACCCGGCCGCCGACTGAGTGCCCCGGCCACACAAGGAACATAGATAATTTCTCATGGACTCTCTGCGCTTGCGGTCCCCGTTGATGTGCACATCCCGTATGTGGTAGTTAAGGCGACACGTCAGTTTATAAGTTCGATCACAGTGTGGGCATTGGAGCAATGGATCAGTTTTAGAATCTTTTTTGTTCAGTTCAAAGTCGGCTTCTTGTGCGGCGTTTTCAGACGTTTCTTGCTCACAGCCACCATGCTGGTGCTGCACATGTTTCTCCAGGTTTTCAGGCCACATAAATTTAAAACTGCATTTGCTGCAGACTTGTTTCTTTTGCCTATTATGGCATTGTACTTTTTTATGATGGTCCATTATGTTCTAAAAGTAAATTTAATGTATTTAGAGCAGTATTTTAAGCAATGATAATATCATATTATGTATAATACTGTGTGTCACACTTAGCAATCCTATTAAAGCTTTTCGGCTATAACGTACCTTGGAAACGGATTTGAAAATGCAAAGCTCGCAGTTATATGGCATTTTGTCAAAGGAATGCATGGTGTTCTGATGCAGTATCATTTCATACTTGCGCCCACATTGTACCTGACACAGCTCACAAATATAGGTTGAAGTTTTTTTATAAGGCACAGGAGTGCTTTCATCTTCTGTTTCCGAGTCATCGATGTGTAGCTCAAACCCGCAATCATTTGTTATGGAGTAATTCTCGAATGATTCATAATTGTGATGTAGTGAAAGCGCTAACTTCAGTTCTAGCTGCATATGGGCGCGCAAATCGGCGATGCGTTCAAATTGTAGATTGCATGTCTTACAGGTAATGTTTTTCAGACCATTAGATTTAGATGTTGCCGCTATATGCGTTTCGGCCAATGGTATGTCGTGCTCTTTGATGCCGTGACGCTTGAGATGCTTGAGGAAGTAGTCTTGACGATGAAATTTACGACTACACCATTTGCAAGGAATAACCCGAGATTCGCCAGCATGAATACTGCGCACATGCAAACCGAGCGACTTTTTCTTGTCAAAGACGAGATTGCATTCGTTGCACTGGAATGTTTGATTCTAAAGTAGCAAAGTATTAGTGCTTCTATTAAAATCGTATAATAAACATTTTATACATTACTGAAATATGATGATCACGAACGTGCGCTATACGGTTGTGTTTCCAGCGAAATCTTAAGGGGCACTTGCGGCACAGATAACGCTTCTGTGCATTTTTACACTGGGACTCGTTGTGATGTCGTAGCAGGTCCCTGCTTACAAAACGCGTATCACAGCGTCCGCATATATGTGGCGCCTCGGACCATGAGTGAGACAGACGCTGATGATCATAAAGCTGATATTTGCGTGGGTATCCGTTCCGACACAATTCACACAAATATTTTGCATTTTGTGTCGTTTCATGCTTTGCTGCGAGTTCGTCTGTTTCCAATTCCTCTTCGCTTTCAGTTTCCGAGCTGGCCAAATCCATTTCGTAGCCGCACTGATTTGTTATAGAATAAAAACGTTGGTAGTCGCCAGCTTTCAGCTCATTACGGATAAGAGTTTTTAGATGATCCTCTGTTATATTCTTTAAATGGGGATACAACAGTTCTGCGAGCTCATTGGCTTTCAGCTTCTGCTGGTCGTCAAAGTTAACTATATCGGAATGCTGCTCCATGTGGTGTCGTAACTGTGAAATTTTATCGTATTTGGTTTGACATATCATGCATTCAATAAGCTTATAGCCATGCGGCTTGCAAAGATTTAAATCTATGTCCTTGGCTTTTTGCTGCTCGTTGAGACTCGATTTGGATTTATGAGAACGTGCGTAATGTTGTTTTAGAAGGTTTGCTCTGCTAAAACTACTGGAGCATTCATAACAATTATGCTTTTTCTTAGAACTTAGCTTTTTGTTTAGCTTCCATTTGCGAGCGCGCTGCTGTAATGGCAACTCGTCGTGTGAACTCCACAGACTAAACAATATTTTTGATTTGTATTATTAACATAATTAATTTTACCAAATACTTACTCATCGTCCTCGTTATCCTGGTTAGGGATATCTGTTACATCTAATCCTGTAGGGGATATATCCGTATCACGCTCTATTTTCAGAGCTTCTGGTGATATTGCTTCGATTTCACCTAGTACATCCGTAGAGTTCGCCTGTTGAAGTATTGCTAGCTCTGGTAGCTCTGCGTAGGTAATAGCACTAACTACTTCATCGTCTTTCGTTTCCATTTTGATTTCCATATGCTGTTGGGCACTTATCTCAATTGGCAGCTCTTGTAAACAGTTTGAAGGATTACTAGCCTGGCCATTTAGCAAATGGTTCATTAAAATATCGTTGGCATTACGGGCTTGCTGAACAAAGTCACAAGCACTCGTTAATTTCCTTGTGCAGGTGTTGCACAAAAATTGTGGAAGTTTTTGGGCGTGGGATCCATTTACCTTTTTTTTTACAAAGACAAATATTTTAAAATTATTTTATGCTAAATTATTTATAAAATGCTCACATCAATTTCAGTCAATTCTGTTAACAAATCTGAGAGCATTTTCTCTGGATATTGCTTTGTGGGCATATCGAGTTTGTATAAATTGTCGCAGTCCCTTGCATCGCAAGTCCGGCATAATATCGGCAGATTCATTCTACAGTTGCTTCTTTAAAAAATTCAGCCTTCTATTCAATTTTGTTGTGATAGTAATCTAATGGAATAATTAACAATTATCGATAGTCTTTATGGTTATCGATAATATTAAATATTGATAGGCACCATCATTGGTAGTAATTTAATTTTCAAACTGCAAATCGATAGGTCAGACCGATACTTATAAGTATACATTGGGTCAGCCACTGGTCAAAAAAATGTTCATTTTAGCTGAATTAAAATATCACGCGCACATGCAAAATAGAAAGTTTTGTCAATGAAGATAATAAGAGCGGATCGACTCCTTACGTTCGAATGTTCCGACAGATGGTTTTACAACGACAAGCAAAACATACATTGACAGAAGAGAGATCTTGAAAACCATGAAACGGTTTATGAATATGCGATCACTATGATATCTGTGGTCATATGGAAGAGTAGCTTAAGTCGACATAAGGAAATGTTGAGTTATTGCGCTCTATAACTTTTTAGAAGTCACCGTTTCTTTTTTAAGTTTGTAAAAGAAGAAATATACAAGTTTTAAAAAAAGAATGGCGACTTGCTATGAGTAGCATAAAGCTCCAGAACGCAATAACTAAACTTTTCCTTATGTTGACTTAAGCTACTCTACCATATGGCCACAGATATATACAATGGCTTTAATTTTTCGAATCTAAAATGATTATCAATGAAATAACTTATAAATGGAAAAGTTGGAGAAGACCACTTTCGCCAGTCAACAATACGATCGTCCTTCTCGTCTTGATTTTTGCACAGAAGCATGAGTGATAACTTCATTAGATCTTTGGCCCGATCGACATCACGGAGTGGAGTAGACGAACACACAACAGAGACTGCTGGAGATTTACCCCGTAACGGGCTGTGTAGGCTTTTAGTTCTAATAGTGTAGATTTTGTAAACGCACATTGTAAGCAAGCAAATATTATAATTAATTTAAAACATACAAATTGTAAAAATAATTATTTGGCAGCCGTTGTGTTTCTTTCGTCCACCTCGTCAAAATGCCGCCGCATCATGCGATGCTTTTCTAATGTGCTTCTCTGTATAAAGCGTTCACCGCATGTGGCACATATAAAAGGGCATTCTCCTGTATGTTGTTGCAAGTGTAGTTTTAAATCCTTGGACTGTCGATAGCTCTTCTCACAATAAGTGCATTTGTGAGGTTTTAAACCACTGTGCGTTAGCATGTGTCTCTTTAGCTTATCCGAACGTGCAAAATCCTTACCACAAACTGTGCAATGGTATGGTTTTTCACCCGTATGCATGCGTCTGTGGGCCACCATTTCGGAATGCCTAGGAAACGCCATTTCACACATATCACATTTAAATGGTTTTTCGCCCGTATGTCGTCGCATGTGCGTAACTAAGCTGGCCGCCGAATGCGTCTCTCTTCCGCATAGTGAACACAGGAACTTTTTGATGGCCTCCTTTCGCTTACGATCCCCGTTGATGTGCACATCACGTATGTGATTGTTGAGACGCGACTTCATTTGATAGGTTCGATCACAGTGCGGACATTGGAGCAATTGTATACCCACTTCAGACGTTTCGTTTTTCATTACAGAGTCAGCTTTTTGTGCGTTTTTTTCAGACATTTCTTGCTGCAGGTCACCATGCTGGGATTGCATATGTTTCTCCAGATTTTCAGGCCACATAAATTTAAAACTACATTTGCTACACACATGTTTCTTTTGCTCACTTAGGCATTGCACTTGTTTATGATGGTCCATTATGTTCTGCAATAAAAAAAAAAACATTGATTAAAATCAGTAATTTTAAAATAATCCTTTAAACAAGTGATCCATAGTGCTTCCATACATGTTTAACAGTTTGACTTATGGGGTATATGCGTTTAAAACATTTGTTGTCAGCGTTTTATTCCTTCTGAATACCAACAACAATTATGTATGTTATCCCAATGGACGCTTCCTTAGTTTATCGATTACAGCTTACCTTGGAAACGCATTTGAATATACAACGCTCGCAATTAT
Organism: Chymomyza caudatula; assembly: GCA_035041775.1. Lineage (NCBI taxonomy): Eukaryota > Metazoa > Arthropoda > Insecta > Diptera > Drosophilidae > Chymomyza > Chymomyza caudatula. Next base: position 2,172,250 of record JAWNKW010000141.1, on the reverse strand, counting down.
ATGGCATTTTGTCAAAGCGATGCATAGTACGTTGATGTTGAATCATTTCATATTTGCGTCGACATTGAACCTGACATAGTTCACAAATATACAGCGAAGGCGTTTTATAGGGAACAGTTGTCCCTTCATCTTCTGTTTCCGAATCATCCAGCTGCAGCTCAAAACCAGAATTATTTGTTATGGAGTAATTCTCCAGTGATTCATAGTTTTGATGACGGGAAAGCGCCAACTTCAGTTCCAGCTGTATGTGGGCACGTAAATCGACGATGTGCTCAAATTGTAGATTGCATATTTTGCATGTAATATTCTTGGGACCGTTAGGCTCCGATGTAGCGGCTATAAGCGTCTCGGCCAATGGTATGTCCTGCTCATTGATTCCATGACGCTTTAAATGCTTAACCAAGTAGTCATGACGATAAAACTTGCGGCTGCACCATTGGCAAGGAATTAGCTTGGATTCATCGGCATGAACACTAAGCAAATGCACCGTAAGCGATTTTTGTTTGTCAAAAACGCGTTTGCATTCATTGCACTCGAAGGTTTGGTTCTAAAAGAGCATAAGCATTAGTTTTTCTAGTATAAATAAAAACAATAAAATATTACTGCAATGCGATGATCGCGACGGTGCGCTTTAAGGTTGTGATTCCAACGGAACCTTAAGGGGCACTTGTTACACAGAAACCGCTTCTGTGCATTTTTGCACTGGGATTCGTTGTGATGTCGTAGTAGTTGCAGGCTTACAAAGCGTGCATCACACCGACCGCATACATGTGGCGCCTCGGACCATGAGTGAGATAGACGTTGATGTTCATATAGCTGATATTTACGCGTGTATCTGTGCTGGCACAGCTGGCATAAATATTTCGCTTTTTGTGTTCTTTTGTTGTTTGCTGCGAGCTCATCTGCCTCCATCTCCGCTTCGCTTTCAGTTTCCGAACTGTCCAAATCGATTTCGTATCCGCACTGATTGGTTATGGAATAAAATCGTTGATAAGCGCCAGCTGCCAGCTCCTTGCGTATAAGATTTTTCAAATGCTCCTCTGTTATGTTCTTTAAATCGGGATACAATAGTTGCGCAAGGTCATTGGCCTTAAGCTTCTGCTGGTCGTCAAAGCTAACTATATCGGGGTGCTCCTCCATGTGGCGTCGTAATTGTGATATTTTATCATACTTGCTTTGACAAATCATACATTCAATAAGCTTGTAGCCATGTGGCTTGCAAAGATTTAAATCTATGTCCTTAGCCTTTTTTCGTTCGTTGAGATTCGCTGAGCGTTTAGGATCTCGATGAACTTTTAGGTGCGCTTGTAGCGTATCGCTGCGACTAAACTTGCGTATGCATAGCGTACAGGAAAACCAGTCCGATTTAGGTTTATGTGTGCGTGCGCAATGCTGTTTTAGGTAATCCGCTCTGCTGAAACTTCTGGAGCATTCATAACAATTATATCTTTTCTTAGCGCTTAGCTTTTTGTTTTGCTTCCACTTGTGAGCGCGCTGCTGTAATGGCAAATCGTCGAGCGAACTGCAAAGGCTATTGTTAACAAAAAATGCATTAATAATATAATTACTAACAATAACAACTTACTCGTCGCCTTCGTAATCCTGGCTAGGAAGATCTGTTACATCTAAGCCTGTGGATGACACATCCGTATCATGTTCCTGCTTGAGTGCTTCTGATGATATTAATGGGTCGTTTATTAGTTTTATACTATCTGCTTCGATTTCATCTAGTAAATCCAAAGTTTCGGCCTGTTGAAATATTGCCAACTCTGGTAGCTCCGTGCAGGTAATAGCACTATCTACTTCATCATCCTTAGTTTCCATTTTGATTTCCACATGCTGTTCGGCGCATAACTCCATTGGCAGCTCTGTTAAGCAATCTGGAGGAGCACTCGCCTGTCCCTTTACTAAGTGATTCAATAATATTTCGTTGGCATTGCGAGCTTGCTTAACAAAATAATATGCACTAATTAATTTCCTTGTGCAACTGCTACATAGGAATTGTGGAAGTTTTTGTGCATAGGATCCATTAAGCTAAACAAATCGTTTTAAAAATTATACATGTACATACATATATGCGAAAAATAATGTTTATAAAGTACTCACATCAATTTCGGTTAATTCTTGTAACAGATCTGAGAGCAGTTTCTCAGGATATTTCTTTGTGGGCGTAGCGAGTTTATATAAATTATCACAATCTCTTGCATCGCAAGTTCGGCAAATTATCGGCAACTTCATTCTAAGACTGACTTTTTATAAAATCAGACACTTCTAATCAATTTAGGTATTGTGATAGAATTTAATGAAAACAATTAAGAATTATCGATAATGTGTCCGGCCTACCGATAATAGTAAATATCGATAAGTACCATCAATAAAAGAAATTGTTTTCAAACTAAAATTTAATTTAAAGTTATGAATTGTTTTTTGAGTTTCCATAGAATTTACCTACTTTTGTTAATTTTATAAGGACTTGGGGATCACGTTTTTTTTTTATAATATTTTAGTGTGTTTATTTGAACTGAATGCTTCCAGTAGACAATTGAGTAGTAGACTTACGACAGGAGAAGTTAACGTTAGGGAAACATAGACATTTGACAACATTTGAAAAGAGACCTGCTATTGGAGCTAACGCATTTCTACCCGATACATCGTTTTTGAGCTAAAGTGGCGTTTAAACTTCATGTATATATTTTGTGTCTGATTGCAAGCTATTGTCAATCTATTCTGTTGACTTCGAAGTGTTACAAGCATATTACTCTTTTTTTTATCAACCTTAGGAGCCCCTCAGCTAATTAGGAGCTGAGCTCAAGCTCCAAAAGATCCAAGCTCTACCAAATGCTGCAGTTTGCAGTTGATGATGGAATCGTTAAGCCGGATGGGAGTTCTGAAAGCTGTAAACATTTTTTTTATTGTCTATTTTTAACTCACACCAACACGAAAATATTTTATTTAGATAAAAACGCTATATATATATTATAATAATGAATAAATAAAGTCAACTAAGTACAAGCAATTATTTGGTAGCTTTCATCCACTTCATTGTTTTCCCAATGTGGTTTCTCTGTTTAAAGCGATTCCCAGGAGTGATTCATATTTTCGATACCTCCCTCCTGTGTTGTTTCAGGTGATTTTTTAAGCCATGGGGCTGACGATAGCTCTTTTCACAAAAATTGCATTTGTACGGTTTCAAATCACTGTGCGTTTGCGTGTGCCTCCTTAGGTTATATACACTTGAGAAATCACTTCCACAAACTGTGCAATGGTATGGTTTTTCACCAGTATGTGTGCGTCTGTGGACCACCATTTCGGAATGACTAGGAAATGTCATTTCGCACATACTGCACTTAACGTAATTTTCGGCCGTATGTCTTTTCATGTGCGCAGCTAAGCTTCCTGCCGAAGAGGAATCTTTGCCACATACGGAACACTCAAACATCTTCTTCCCATTGATATGCACATCCCGTATGTGATTCTTGAGGCGCATCTTCCGTTTATAGGTCCGATCGCAGTGCGGACATTGGAACAGTTGTATGCCAACTTCAGAATCCTTTGTTACAATTTCAGTGTCAGCAGTTACTTCGTTGCCGTCAGAATTTTCTTGTTGCCAGTCAGCATGCTGGGATCGCACATGATTTTCCAGGTTTTCAGACCACCTAAACTTGAAACGACACTTTCCGCACACATGTTTCTTTTGCTCACAAAGGCATTGCGTTTCCTTGTGATAGTCCATTATTTTCTGAAAGTTAAACATATTTCATTAATAACAGTTTTTTTAAGACAATCGCCAGTAACAATCTATAATTTTACTCTCCTACCAACCAAATCGTCTATTTTTAGACCATTCTTGCTAAACTATCTTTAACTTAGTTTATCGGTTATTGCCTACCTTGGAAACGCACTTGAATATGCAAGACTCGCAATTATATGGCATTTTGTCGAAATGATGCATAGTGCGTTGATGTTGAATCAGTTCATACTTGCGCCGACCTGGTACCTGACACAGCTCACAAACATAAGGCAAAGGATATTGGTCTGCCACAGTAGTTGCTTCATCTTCCGTTTCGGAATCATCGAGGGTCAGCTCAAAACCAGATTCATTTGTTATGGAGTAACTCTCCAATAATTCATAGTTTTGATGAGGGGAAAGAGGTGACTCCAGTTCCTGTTGGATATGAGCACGCAAATCGACAATGCGCTTAAAATTTACATTGCAAATTTTGCAGGTAATGTTCTTCGGGCCATTAGGTTTAGATGTGGCGGCGATAAGTGTCTCAGCCAATGGTATGTCCTGCTCATTGATGTCATGACGCTTAAGATGTTTTAAGAAAAAGTCATAACGATAAAACTTGCGGTTGCACCATTGGCAAGGAATTAGCTTGGATGATTCAGCATGCACAATAAGCAAATGTACAGTGAGTGACTTTTTCTTGTCAAAAACGCGTTTGCATTCATTACACTCAAAGGTTTGTTTCTAAAAGAGCAAAAGTATTACTATTCCGAGTTGTTAAACATAAAAATAGCATATTACTGTTACGTGATGAAGGCGAAAGTGTGCATTTAGGTTGTGCTTCCAGCGGAATTTCAAGGGACACTTGCGACACGGGAAGCGCTTCTGTGAATTTTTGCACTGGGACTCGTTGTGATGTTCTAACAGTGGCAAGCTAACAAAACGCGCATCACACCGACCGCATACATGTGGTGCCTCAGACCAGGAGTGAGATAGTCGTTGATGATCATAGAGCTGATATTTACGCGGGTATCTGTTTGCGCACAGCTCGCACAAATACTTTGCATTTGGTGGTCTTCTTAGGTTTATTCCGAGCTCGTCTGTTTCTAGTTCCGTTTCGCTTTCGGTTTCCGAGCTGTCCAAGGCCATTTCGTAACCACACTGATTGGTAATGGAATAAAAACGTTGGTAGGTGCCAGCTGCCAGATCATTTTGTATAAGAGTTTTCAAATTATCCTTTGTCTTGACCTTCAAATCGGGATACAATTGTTCCGCGAGGTCATAGATCTTCAGTTTTTTATGGTCTTTAAAGTTAAATAAGTCGGGGTGCTTCTCTAAGTGGCGTCGTAATTGTGATATTTTATCGTATTTATTTTGACAAATCATGCATTCAATGACCTTAGGGCCATGCGGCTTGCAGAGATTTAAATCTACGTCTTTCGTTTTCTTTCGCTCGTAGTGTTTGGGATCTCGGTGACTTTTTATGTGCGCTTGTAGAGCATCGCTGCGACTAAACTTGAGTATACATAGCGTGCAGGAAAACCAATCCGATTTGGGCTTATGTGTACGTGAAAAATGGCGTTGTAGATAATCTGCTCTGCTAAAATGTTTTGGGCATTCATAACAATTGTATCTTTTCTTAGCTCTCGGTTTTTTTTTCGTCTCCAACTGGTACGCTTCTATTGACAAATCGTTGAGCAAACTGCAGAGACAAATGTTTAACAATAATAATGCTTAATTTCTAATAGTAATCACTTACTCATCGCTCTCGCTATCCTGGCTATGGTCATCTGTTACATCTAACACTGTAAAGGACAAATCAGTGCCCTGCTCTTGCTTTAGTGCTCCTGGTGGTATAATTTGGTCGTCCACTGGGTTGGTTTTGTCTGCGTCGGTTTCATCTCGTAAAAATAGTGCCGACTCCGGCAATCTCTGATACAGCGAACTACAAATTTTTTGTTAAAAGCAATTTTAATTAACAAAAGTATTAATGTATGTAACAATAATTACCACTTACTCATCGTCCTCGTAATTATGGCTATAGATATCTGTTATATCTAGGCCTGTGGAGGACATATCCATATCCTGCTCTTGCTTAAGTGCATCTGGTAATATTATCGGGTCGACTTCATATAGTGTATCCAGAGTTTCCGCCTGTTGAAATAAAGCCGACTCTGGGAGGCACTCGTCTAGCGAACTGCAAAATATTGTTAAAAGAATGTTTATTAATAATAATATAATAACCAAGACTTGTGGTAGCCCCGCAGTCGGATCCCGACTGCAAATTAAAGTCCATACATTTTTTAATTCAATATCATATAGCATTTCTGATTTCTCTATCTTACTTTGATTTAAATTAGCCACTCAGCTGTGAGTCACAAATATATATAAAACAATCATGTTCTTCGAAAGTCGGACTTCGCAACATGAAAAAAGTACCTCTGGTATTGTTCTTTTGTGATGCAGAAGTACATTCAAAAATCTGACTTCTTCCTTTTAAATTGACATAGTGATGGACTAGGCCAAAGAACTGTTCTTCTAGAACGTAGTTGCCACTTACTTTTTCATGGTTTCCCTTCTCATTTCGCATTCCGAAAGAAGCGTGCTGGAAACACTATGCAAGGAGTGCAAAGTACGTACTAGTTGCACTGCTTGAGGAGTGGAATAGGCATATATTGCTGTTGGCACTCTATATGGAGTGCTAAATACATGTAGTGCTGTTTACACTGCTTGAGGAGGGAAATAAGCATGTAGTGCTATTCACACTGTCTGATATTCTACAGGTAGAATTCAAAATCAATTTATTTCTGTTTTTAATTATTTATTTCATACTCTAAGACTTAAACATATTGTTATATAAGCATTTTAGTGTTCGCTGTAATAGAAGATTTTTAAAATTAATATTTGCGTTAAATAAATTAAACAAAAACGTACTCTTACTTTGGTGGTGGTCTTGTCTGTTCCTTCTTGGCTAAGCATGTTGCCTTGTAGACTTTGTTTTTAACCTTATGAAAGGCCATGCGAGCTTCCTTTGAATAATCCTGATACGAATATCCTTCTCGTTTTTGTGATTCTGTTGTATATTTTTACAATTTGTCAGTACATATACACTGCGTTTCATTTGAATAGCACACTTTTTTGTTTTATTATTAAATTATTAAATAAAAATTAAATTTTATTTGATAAAGAATTTAATCATTTACATAATTAAAAATTTATAATAATAACTCTTCACAAACGCTGATGTATCTTCGGAACGGCTAATGTTGGGAACTTCATTTCTTTAACACTTTAAACTCAAAACAAAAAGGTGTGTCATTCAGGTTTTGTAATTTAACTGCCTTCAATTGCTAACGTATTTACATACCATATAAAGCCAAATTTAAATTTTCGTAGTCTGTAAGCCCTTTTTTGGCGAACGTGCCACTGTAGTTCATTTCCATGAGCGTTTCGTTGTTGAGGACCCTGCCAAAGTTCTTTATAATACCTTCAGGCATCAGCATGGTCTTGAACAGCTGAACCTAATAGAGAGTTTGTATTAAAAATGTTTTGGAGACTTAGTTAGAATTTTTTAAATATTACTTACATATTTAATTGAATTATTTGCCACTTTCTTTTCAAGTTTGTCAAGCTGGTCAAGACTTTTGACAGGAAACTCTATGTTGGGAGTACTTTTGAACATGTGGCTGCTTATTTTTGATATATGGTCCAAAAGCTTTGTATTAGTCTCCATAATATGCTCCTGATTCTGCTCGATTTTCGCAAGCCTTCCCTCTATTTCATTTAGACGCTTTGCGATGTCCTCGTTGTCGCATTTTCTAATTTCGAAAACTCTATCCATTGTACTTTAGTTGTATATATAAATGTAGATATCTTTATTTGCTTTGTATTTATATTTATCTTTAATTAATAGTAATTAATGTGTTAATAAGTGAAATTAGTACTATTTTATTTGTCGTCAAGGATAGATACAAATATTGTCTGTCCCTTGTCTGATTATCACAAAGAAGGATGTGCTCTTTATGGGGTCTGACCGTCCGTCTAGTGCATTTGAAGAAGATGTGGGTGAGAATTTATTGCCTGATGCGCAGAACAGTCGTCATTACATACCATATTAATTAGTTGGTATTGGGAAAACAATGTGACGCGTGCTCAGGATAGTCTTTTGAAAGTTTTAGTATCGGAGCATATTGATGTTCCGTTCTTTGCAATAGGCCTCTTAAAGGTATATAATGGCGGTTGACTATTCTGCACCTCAGGCACAGAATAATCAACCGAATCGTCAGACTCAAATTCATTAAAATCCTCACCCATATCTTCTTCAAATGCACTAGACGGTCGGTCAGACTCTTTTTGGTTTTGTCCAGAAAATAAATTTTCCCTTTCCGTTTTAACTAAGCGTCTCAAATTACTTTTAGAGAGCCTCGAATCCAACATACTTACGCAATTATAACTTTCCGTTTAGTTGAAACATATGGTCTGCCACGGCTCCTTCTGCCTGTTACATACATTGCACAAATCTATAATACCCTTTTACACTTTATGAACAGGGTATAAAAAATATAAAAATTAAAATTCACTTAGGCACTTTCACTTTCTTTAAACACTTTACAAATGACACAAAACGTTGTTTCACATTTTAATTTTTAAATTTTTACCGCTATCCTTTTACTTCATTAATGTTTACCGCTATCGTGCAAAAAAATCAGCCAGAGAAGTTTAGAGAGTAGCTTAAGTCGACATAAGCAAATGTTAAGGCCATTGCGATCTAGAGCTTTTTATAAGTCATTACAAGTCACCATTCCTTTTTTAAGTTTATGAGAGAAGAAATGTACGAGTTGTAAAGAGGAATGGTGACTTGTTATGACCAGTATAAAGCTTCAGAAGGAATAACACAACATTTTCTTATGTCGACTTAAGCTACTCTTCCATATGACCACAGAAACTTTTGCCTAGGTGCACAATTTGAAAAAAATACAACAAGCAATGCAACTACCCTGTAAACTACGACACTGATCGTAACGTCGTTCTTAAACAAGACATACTTAGGCACACAATTACACAACACAAAACAAAACATAATTACCGTTTACATGCTAAACATACTTTGCATAAAAGGGAAGTTTGCATGTATCGCTGCCTTTTAGCCTTCTACCGGAGTGGAAAAAGGAGGTTGTTTACGACCGTCTACGGCATGTATGCTAAAACTTATTTTTCTCATAGAAGGGCAGTTTGCATATTAATTTTACCTATAATTTGGCAAAATATACAAATAAAACTTTTATCCTGCCTTTCTTATGAAAATTCCCTACACAATGATATAAGTTTCACCCATATTTGTTTCCATATAGTTCGTGAAAAAGGGGTCCAGAAATTTGCCTTAGCCAATTTATATAATAGATAGATAGATATACCCATACGTTACTGTGCCAAGGACTCTAAGTCATTGGGTACTTATACTATGATTACAAATGAATTAGGTTTGAATATGAAATAAAACACTTAGTGTGCACTTCTACGTTGCACTCTAATCGGTCGTAATGCGTTTCAAGTCCTAATGAGATGTTTGGGCGGCCTGTTTGTCGGTAGACCCCTCTAATGTTTCCGCGATACAAGTAAACTGAGTTTGGCTGTTCCTCCTGTAGATTTCGGTTCCCCGCTTGTGAAAAGCGTTTAACCGAGTGAATTGGTGCAACACCCGTATAATATTCTGACCGTCCATTTGTGCGTAGTCGTTAGGTGAGGACTAAAACCCCAATATATGCCTTTATCGCTTGGCTATCTATATTTACAACCAGGTCTATGTATTTAATTATTGGTTAGATGCTGCCACTGCTAAATCTTTTTTAATCCAATAGTAAACAGTTTACTTTGTATACCCTGTACACAAAGCGTATTATAGATTTGTTCAATGTATATAACAGGCAGTCGAAGGCGTGGCAGACTATATGTTCCAGGGGCAAAAATGATCATGAGCAATAGTCTAGTTGACAGTGCCTACTTGTGCGTTTTTTTGCCTTTTCTCTTTCTCAATTTTTCCTACGAGTGAGTCGGCCTGACCAATACAGCAAATCAGGATTAAAGGGATAAAGACAAGAAAGTGCCAATTATAGACTCCTCCTCCTACAAACTGCTACAAAATTTCACTTTTTATAGAAATATATTATATAATAATATTAAAGCTAGAGCCACAAAGTTTGGTATGTAGACTCAAGTTAGGCTTGTAAACCAAACAATGTTAACCTTTTTCCGAATCATCCCCCCTACCACCGTAGTACAGTTACCTTTATTTCGACCATACCCTTCAAAGCATCGATTTGAAAATGGGTATACCACTGTCGGGCAGCTTCCCGACTGTCTGCATGACATTTTTTAGTTTAGCTTTTGGTCGACTCAAAAACAAATTATCATCGGAGTCGTCTGTTGATTTACACCCTCAGGTGTGAAAATTATGTATCCTACTTCTGCTGCAGCTGAGAAGGTGGCAGACTGTATAGTCTCTTCGGATCTCAAATGCTTATCAGTGACATTTCCTTTAGCGTTTGTAGGAGAAAGTACATATTGCAATTTCATTCAGTAAACCTGAATCATCTTCCAAAATTGAGCGTATTTCATAAAGTGTCACTCCTCTAATAAAATTGAAAAATTTAATACCATAATACCAATAGCCATATCCCCGATGTCCTACGTATAGTTCACCAATATTTACCCTAACAGAAAACCAATTAATTATAAAAAACTATTCGAACTAATGGACAGGTACTAAAAACACCTATTTCTCATTAACTTTTAATACACAAAAGTATTTTGTTATTAACACTTACTCGTCTTCGTCGTAATCCTGAGTTGAGATACCTGGTACATCTAAGCCCGTAGAGAACATTTCAACATCCTGCTCTAATTTGATTTCCTCTGCTGGTATTAATAATTCCTCCATTGCTTTGTTACTATCTGCGTTGATTTCATCTTGATGGAGTGGAGACTCTGACAGTCTCTGCTCGAGTGAACTACAGTTTTACAAAGAAAATTTTATTAATAATAGCACTGATATAATCAATAATAACCGACTTCTCATCGTCCTGGTACTCTTGGCTAGAGATACCTGTTATAACTAAGAATGTATTCGTATTCTGCTCCTGCTTTAGTGCTTCTGGTAATATTAATAGGTCATTCATCGTTTTTTTACATTCTACTTTAATTTCAGGAGTCTCTGCATGCTGATATATAACCGGAACAATCTTCGATTGGTACAACGAACTGCGAGTACTATTGTGGAACATATTTTTAATCTACAAATAATATAATAAATAACAATAACCACTTACTTATGGTCGTCGTAACCAGGGCTAGGGATATCTGTTACATTTAAGCCTGCAGGAGCCTGCAGCATATCAGAATCCTGCTCTTGCTTGATTGCTTCTGGTAATATAAATAGGTCGCCCTCTTCCACTTGAAATAGTGCACACTCTTGTATTTCTGTGCAAGAAGTTGCACTGTTGGTGTTATTATCTTTAGTTTCCATTTTGATTTCAACATGCTCTTCGGCGTATGCCTCCATTGGCGGTTCTTGTAAGCAGTCTGATTAACAAAGTAATGGCCTGTTTTTAATTTCGGTGTGTAACTGCTACGTAAAATTGTAGCAGTTTTTCTGCAGAGGACCCATTGTTTTTTATATAGAAAAAAATTAATTATTTTAAAATATTTGCATTCTTTTAACTGAGAGTGATTTTTTACTTTTTATAAATTTCAGACGCTTAATGAAAATGCAAGACTTCTCGCAATTTAATTGTGATACAACTAAATGAAAACAATAGTAATTTATCGAAAAAGTATGACTGCGACTTATCGATAATATTAAATATCGAAAATCACAATCAATGCAACTTGAATAATTCAGTTTGTGATAATTCTGATGCAATGTTTAATTAGCTCAGATAAGTGCTTCGCCTTATAAGCACACTATTGAAATAGGATTAATAGGGTGAATCAATTATAGAGTAATTATAAGAGTTGTGTTTTAATGATATCAAATATTTAATGTTTTTTATCGTACTGCCATTTAAATGATTTGTGCTTTCAACCAGCATAATGCAGTTACCGCACGAACACGAATATGGAAAAAGCGCCCAAGCACTGGAATTTCCAAAAAAAAAAAAAAAGCTGGTCCTTTGTAGATGTTAAAAGTCATCCAATTGAACTGCAAAAACTATAAAAATATATTTAGCACTGATGGCGCCCTAAGTAAAAATGGTTTTACATAAAAATAGCTAGAATTTATTGCATACATATTAGATTCATACGACAAGTTATTATTTATTTCCCGCACAAGCTCCAATAATGGAGAAAGTTTAAATCCGTAGAGACGCTTATTTGCAAGAGTCCTTTCTAATACTTCTTAATAGTTTTCCGAATCAAAGCCAGACGCTGTTTGTGTGCCTCCGTTACTGCAGCACGCTTGTATGGTCTTAACTCGTCAGTACCAAAACCTGGTATCCACATATTGTATTTTCTCTCAAAATGCAGTTGTACATCGCGTACTTCAATTTTATTTGATTTGCGGTGTTTGGCAAACGCACTTGTCGACTTAACCGTGTCTTCCACAAAGTCGTCAATTATTTGTAACAACAGTTCTTCCACATCCTCATCCAATTGTGTAGTGGTGTCGACCTCGCGCACCAACTCTGTGAGACGGGGTTTAGTAAGCATCTAAAATGGGTATAGCCACAATGTAAAATTTGTTTAGATTTTTGCCAATAGTTTTTGATAATGCTGATAATGCTTACGGGTGTGTTTTCTGTTCCAGTTGCAACATTATGATTACTGCCTTTTCCAACACCACTAGCCACGTTCCCACTTGTGCCACCGGCGCCACCATTGAGTGAGGATGAGTTACTATTGTTTGTCATGGGACTGTGCTGAGAGGGCGATGCCATTGTTAAATCGTGATGGGCGCTATTAGAGGGGTCAGCGTCACCGTTGCTATCAAAAGTGGTAAAGAGATCCGACATGGCTTTTTGGTTTCTTGTTTTTCTTTTTATTTATAATTTCTACTAAAGCAATTGTTGGAGTCGGAGGATTTGTTGTTGGAAGGAAAGTGATTGTAGGTTGGAAATTATAAAGTATGTAGAAAAGTATAACCAAAGCACCCAGTTGTGTTGTTCTTAACCGTCTTCTTTTGTTTATACTGTCGGTGTATGTGTGTAGGTATATAGTGTATGAGCACAATTGGTAAAAGTAATAAAATAATTTTTTGTTAATGATGTTAGCTGTTAAGGTTTTGTTGTATTAGAGGCACATCAATTCTTAAATAGATCATAATGCAGTATAAAAGCAAAAAAAAAAAATGATTATGTGCATACTACTATTTTTAGCTCCATATTTGCTCAATACACACATTATATACTTACATTTGGTGTGCTTGAAGATACCAAACTTTAAAGTTAATGTACAAAATATAAATAAAACAGATTGCAACTAATTGTTATGGTACTCTAAAAAATGCTTTAATACATCACGAAGGCCCTGCCAAGGCATCTGTAAATTTGTAGAGAGTGCTGTCCACTCGGCAACAAATCAAATGCTTTAACACAAAAATATCGAAACATCGATAACGTCAATTGAATCGAAATCGTCTTTGTTCATTAGATTATTTAAAAACAAAGGGGACGGCGTAGTTAATGACAAAACAAAATTGTAACAAAATTAATATTAACAATAAGTAAGCAAAGACATAATGTCGACCAGCGAAGAAATATCATTAACCAAACAGGAAGAAAATGATGGAGATGATGACTATGTTGATATGACATTTTCTAAGGAGTTGCGTAAAGAAATCAAAGACGTGCACAAACTAAGCGACGTGCTCTTTAATGCAAAATTTGCACTTGGTTTGTATTTTTTTTTGCATTACTAGCTGCAATTTATAAATAAAAACAAATAAATTTATGCAGCGCTCTCAGACGATACTGTTTGGTACGATGGACTGCTGGCCTTTTACGAAATTTATAAATTTTTTGAAAGTCATTTGCCGGAGCGTTTGTTACCCAAGGAATTTCATCGCACAGCGGCATTTGAGAAAGATTTCGCTTACTTTTATGGGGACGACTGGAAGGACACATATGAGCCGCGCCCTAGTGTGAAGAAGTACTTGGCTCATTTGGAACAAGTGGCATCAAAAAATGAGTTGCTACTATTCGCATATTCCTACCAAATGTACATGGCTCTGATGTCCGGTGGCCAATTGTTGCAAAAGAAACGCATGATTGCACGCAAGCTTTGGATATTTCCTCAAGGAAACGATGAAAAGCAGCAGGAAGCAGATAAGGCTGCAGCTGCTGCTACAGACGCTGCCAAAAACTCAGATGATTTCCCTCTTGATGATAATGACTTGATGGCGCGACCCATGCCTGCACAGGTCACCATTTGCCCAGCAGGTTGCGCGGCCACATATTTTCCCGAAAAAATTCCTGTACTTAAGGGAAAGTTGCGCCGTGTTTTCAATGAGCAATACGGGAAGTTTAACGATAAGTTGCGCGCTGAGTTTATTGAGGAAAGTCGTAATGTTTTCCGCCTGAACATGGAGGTAGTGCGCACTGTTAAGGGAGTAAATCTCGCAAATATTAAGAAACTGGCTATATTAGTAGTCCTTATATCAAGTATTTATCTGGCAGTCAAGTTGGCTACAAAGTAAAACATAAACGGCTTAGCTATGTCGTCACGTATTATATAACTTTCTTTTAGCTTGTTACAGTAGAAATATATTAAAATCGTTGAAGTCCTGAAATACATATAATGCACAAAATAACTTAAAATATTTTCCTTTTTTTGTGTTAATGCGTGTCACAGCTGACAGCATCTGTCTGCTTAAGCAACACTGCTTGCTAGAACGCTGCATGCAGTGAAGATCAGCCGATTCAGTTTCGCATATGTACATCAAAATAAAAGCCCCAGCAATTTCTGCGAAATAAAATGAAAAATATTCAATTTCCTATGTCATGCCGTACTTGCGATACAGAGCATGCCGAAAAGTTATACAAGCTCACAACGCGCTCAAAAAACTTCCCGGAAAGAATGCTTTCAGAATTGCTAAGTGATCTAACCAAAATTGAAGTGAGTGTGTGTGTGTTTATAGATGTGTACATATATATATTTTTATTTCACTCTCAACTTATATTTAGTTAGGTGAAGTGTCCCCTAGCAAGCTTCCTCAAACAATATGTGGCAACTGCTGGCACAAACTGAACAACGCATACGATTTTTTAGTACAAGCTCGTGCCGCAAATGAACGCATCATGGGATCCCGGCTAAAAGAAGAACTAAACGGTAACGCTGTAAATGATTTTTTTAAAAAAGAACACAAGCAGCTGTGCAATGAAAACACATTTCAAAACGAAACTGATAATATTCAATGCAATACCTCAAGTACCATGAAACTTTTTGAAATTTTAAACGCAGACATTGAGGAATATGAAGAAAGCACACATGAAGCTGACCACCTATATAGTAATAACATAGATCCTCTAGTTGTGGATATATCGGATAATATAAATCCTGTGGTTGGAAATGTTAATACTCACGAATATAGTCAATCAAGCTTTAATCAGCAAATGCATCAATCAAACATCAACGGCTCGCAAAAAACAACAGGAATTTTAGATCCTCTACTGGAACATATAAATAGTCATGCACAGGATAAATCAGCATTGAACCAATATCATCACTTAAATACTTCCACTACTATAAATGCCATACAAATCGCCACCGAAAATTTAGATCCTTATGTGTTGGACATAAGTGAGCTCGAACAGATTCAATCAACGTTTAAGCAATGTAAACAAACTGATCAATCAATACCGTTAAACAGTACAGAATTAAATACCAGTCTTTTAGGTCCGATCGTTATGGATATAAATGATCCCGAACCAGATCACTTAACATTCACACAACATCAACAGAAGGATCAAATTTCATATTCAAACGACATTAATGTCAACATAAATAATATAGATCCTCTAGTTGTGAGCATAAATGATGACACACAGGATCATTCAACTTCTGCAAACTACATCGAAATCATTACTGATTCCATGTAGGTACAAGAGCTTATATTGCCATGACTCTTTTAATATGATTTGTTTTCTTTTAGCTGCAACCAAGATCGTAAGAGGTTACAAACAAAAATGGACTTTTACGATAACAGAAAGAAAGAAAACATACCGAGAGACGAGGTAGCTCATCTAGAATTACTCCAAAGTAGTTCTGTTCCTTCCATGATAGGCGTAAAAAATCTTTGCAAACGAAAAGGTGTTCTTGAAGTTGATATTAACATGTGTAAACCTAACGGATTTAAACTTATACAGTGTATGATTTGTAAGAGTACTTACAACAAAATCTCGGAGTTACGCAGTCACCTAAACGATCATCCAGTCATCAGTAGCACAGAAGAAAAAACCATAGATCCCAGCGAGCTAATTAAATTGCTCTACCCAGATTTAAAACAACTAAGAGAGCTTCAACTGTATGAGCGTATAGCTAAAGACTTGACTGCTGGAAACTTTACCCGCTTCTACTCTATAACTAACCAATGCGGCTATGAATTGGATTTATATAGTTCCGAGACAGAAACCGAAACAGAACAGGAAAATGAAGCAACAGTAAAGTTCAAAAGAAATTATATTTGTGAACTTTGTCACAGAAACTGTGAACGCAAGCATCAGCTTTATGAGCATCAGCGTTTGGAACACACTTGGAGCGAGGCTGTGCATATTTGCAGCCGCTGTAATGCTCGTTTTGTAAGTCGCCAGCTGCTAAACCATCATTACGTTACTCAGTGTAAGAATACCTTGAAACGTTATATGTGTCGCTACTGTCCATTGCGTTTTTACTGGAAGGATAACTTTAAAGCTCATACTAAGAGTCACAAAGATATGGTAGGTTTAATATTAGCACAAATGTTTTTAAAAACTATACATACAATTAAACAGCTTTTATTTTAGAATCAAAACTTTGAATGCATCGCCTGTGGAAGAGTTTTTGCTGAGCAAAAGTCTCTAAGCGTCCATTTGCTCAGTGTACATGCCGACGAAGCCCAGTTGATACCATGTTTTTGGTGCAGTCGCAAGTTTTATCGCCGCGACTATATGATCAAACATCTAAAACGTCATGGTCTTAGAGAGCAGGACCTACCATTAGCAGAAACGCTCCTAGCCGCCACATCGAAACCAAATGGTTTAAAAATTATTACATGCAAGATTTGCGACATACAATTTGAAAACATCATAGAATTGCGTGTTCACATACAGGTAGAACTGAAGTTGGCGTGCTCCATGCATTTCCCTTATGAATCTAGGCACAACTACTCGATAACAAATGATCTTGGTTTTGAACTGGAACTGGATGATTCGGAAACGGAGGATGAAATTGCAATGCCAACTCCTTATATTTGTGATATATGCCACATTCAATGTCAGCGCAAGTTTGAAATAATGCAGCACCAACGCACTGTGCATCGATTTGATAAATTACCTTATCAATGTGAGCATTGTATTTTCAAATGTGTCTCTAAGGTAATATATTGCTGAGTTTGAGTCCAAAGATATTCAAAATTCTATCGGCAGATTTTCTTTCTAATGTTTCACATAACTATTATTTAATTAACTCATTTGTATCAAAAAATGTTCTAGTGGTCTTTATATTTTGCATATGTATCTTTGTTACAGAACGTAATGGGTCACCATAAGCTAGGACAATGCCTTAATGAAGACAAGCAATATGTATGCCCAAAGTGCAGTTATAAATTTATGTGGCCCGAGAATCTGCAGCAGCATATATTATTGCAGCATGGAGGATACGAGGAGCTAACCAAAAAGCCAACGATTTCTAAAACTAGTAAGGCTCTGCAGTGCCCGCACTGTGATCGCACATATCAATTGCGAACTCGATTAAATAATCACATAAGGAATATACATCTTAACAATGATTGCAAGCGCAAACCATCCACTACAAAATTTCTCTGCTCCCTGTGTGGAAAGGAAATGCCGTCCAGAGCAAGTTTGGTAACACACATGCGACGCCATACGGGTGAAAAACCCTTTAAATGTGATCTATGTAACATGGCCTTTCCACGACACGCTGAAATGCTATATCACCGTCGTATACATACTGGTGAGAAGCCTTTTGAGTGCACCATCTGTGGAAAGAGCTTTGCACATTCACACAAACTCACTCGTCATATGCTTACACACAGTGGTCTCAAACCACATAAATGCACACATTGCAACAAGAGTTACAGGCAGTCTAAGGATTTAAATCTGCATTTAAAGCAACACACAGGTGGATTTTCATTTAGATGTGAAATTTGTGATGAAAGTTTTATGCTAAGCAGCACATTGGAGAAGCACAGAATGATGCGGCGCCACTTTGTAGAGTCTGGCTAATAATTTTTTAAGCAAATTCGAAAACGAGATGAAAAGCTTGTTCAACATACTGCATACAAATCTAGTCTTGATTAAATATTTACACACATTTAAAATGCTATTTATAAATTGGCCAACTGGCTACACAAAAATATTACGAGCATACTAATAAAATATTTAAAAATTTTTGAAAAAATGGATTTAAGGTTACTCTTAGTCGTAAAGTTAAGATTATATTGTTGATCTCGTTTTTAAAATTTTAATTATTAATAAGTTCAGAGTTTACTGTTTAACGGCAAATATTTTGTGAAGTTCCTTGCTAGGAGCTAGATTCCTTTGCTGCTTCTTGTTTTGTTCTTTTATCCTTATGGGTAGCCTGATGCACTCTTAACTTGTCGGAGCGCGCAAAAGACTTTTGACACACTGTACATTGGTATGGCTTTTCGCCGGTATGCTTTCTTCGATGCATTTTTAATTCAAAAAAGGAAACAAATGCCATATCGCACAGGTCGCAATTAAATGGCTTATCATTGTTGTGACGACGCGTATGTAGTTGCAATTCGCCTCTGGAGCGCAGATTCACTCCGCATATGGAACACAAAAACAGTCTGGACTCTTTGAGTTTTTTCGCTTCCCCGTCTTGGTTGTGCATATCCCGAATGTGATTATTAAGACGCGTGTTTTGTTTATAAGTGCGATCACAGTGAGGACAATTAAGCATTTCTACTTTCGATTGCACAGATGTTACAGAGGGTTGCGATAAGTTAATAGTAGGATGTTGCAGACGCTGATGAAACTCAAGATTTGTCTGCCACATGAATTTATAACTACAAATGCTACAACTTAGCTTCTTGTGCTTATTCAGGCATTGGCTTCGCTCATGACGCTCGAGCACACTCTGTAAAATTGATACAAGTTAGTTTGAACATACGCAAAATTAGTTTAGAAATCACCTTTGAAGCACATTTAAATATGCATTTACTGCAATTATGGGGCATTGCGTCATAAGGATGCAAAGCACGTTGATGTCGCTGCAGTTCATACTGGCGTCTGCATTGCACTTGGCACAAAGAGCATGTGTATTTAACATGTAATAATTTGTCGTCATCTTCTGTATCACTGTCATCTAATGATAACTCAAATCCTTTTTCAGTGCTAATTGAGTAGTTTAGTGGTGAATCATAGTTTCGCTGTAAGTTCGTATGTTTTGCCAAATGTTCTCTTAGTTCGTGAATTTGCTTAAAACTAAGTTCACAAACTTTGCAGCTTATAATCTTTTTGCCATGTGGTTCGTAAGTGGCTGCTTGGAGCGTTTGAGCAAGTGGCAAATGCTGTTCCTTCAAGCCATGACGTTTTTGCAGATGTTTCTGCAGAAAGTCCTGGTTGGAAAACTTGAGACTGCACCATTTACAGCCTATGAATTTGGATTTGTCGGCATGCATGCTTAAGTTGTGTGATTTCAGGCCGCGTGCATCTCTGAAGCTTCGATTACACTGCTCACAATAAACCAGGCTTTTCTGCAAAATGCAAGAATGATAATCAATATAAATAAGTTAAATTAATTATATAAATTCAACGAGAATAACAAACTGTAACCCGAGGTTATTTACTTTCGATTTGATTTTTAAATTACAAGTAAGTATGTATGTATATAAACCTTATCCCTGTGCGTGGCATAATGAGTGCTCAAGTTTTGACGCCAGTGAAAACGCGTTCGGCAGTATTTGCAGATATACAACTTTTGCATGTTGTGACACTGTCTAATGCTATGATATTTCTGAAGTTGGGAGCTCACAAACCGCGCTTGACAACGTGTGCATACATGAGGAGCCTCCAGCCACGCGTGTTGCTTTCTTTGATGATCAAAGAGCTGATATTTACGAGGATAGCTACTGTGGCAGAGCTCGCATGTGTAAAGAATGTCTTTAGCACTTTTTTTTAACTCTTCGTCAAGGTCACTTTCTGTTTCCGAGCTATCCAGACTCAATTCACGTCCTGCCTGGTTTGTAATGGAATAAAAGTGATCGTAGCTTTGCACCGCTAGACAGTTTGATATGCGTTGCTTCAGTTTTTCATTGTCAATATCATTAACGTTTGCAAAGAAACTGCCAGCAAGTTCATTAAAAGCTTCTGCAGCTATTTTAAAATCTTTTACATTGCTGGCATGTTCATCTAAGTGTTTACGAAGCTGGGATATGCGACCAAATCTTTGCAAGCACAGCATACACTGTATCCGCTTAACTCCATTCGGTAGACATAAATTAATGTCCAGTTCAGTAATCTTGGGTAGTGTTGATCCCGACCGTTTTGAAGCTTTGGGTGCTCCGTGTTTTTTACGCATATGAGCCATCATGTTGTCTTTACGGTAGAATTTACTGGGGCAGTGTGGACAAGTAAGCCAGTTGCTTTTGGCCGTGTGCTTTCGCATGTGTATGTTTAGGCTTGCTGGCCAATTGTACGACCTATCACATTTACTGCACTTATATTCTTTGGTAAAAACTTCACTTGCGGATGGATTTTTCATAATGCTTGTTGGCTCTTGCGCGCTGCTAAATAAATTAAAAACTCAAATAAATAATGATAAGAATACACATGTAAAAATTTAACTCACTTTTCATCTAAGTCCGACTGCTCAGAGGCCAACGGATCGTTTGTAATAAATTGTTGCCTGCGTAATAAAAGTTGGCGTTCTTTTAGAGGCATATTATCGAGGTCACTGTAATAAAATTATATTGACAATTTTCCGAGGTAGTATCAATTAACTTACGCGTTGCCAGCCGACAAAATATTGTCTAATTCTAGCTGTGTCGACTGTTGCTCGACGCTGTTGCTTGTAGCATTCAAAATTCGACTAGATGCATCCAGTGTGGATTCCTTGCCTTGTTCTATCCTATGTGTACTATCCTATTTTTATACAAACTCAAAGCGAAGGCAATTTGCTTACCAATTTGTAGGGTTTTCAATAGGTAAATAATCAAATGTTTCCGATTTGTTAGAATGACTGCCGTCTTTTTTAGTTTGGGATTGGCCGCATATTGAAAGCGTTGGTTCTTTAAGCAGCACTGCTTCATTTTGACTGCTATTTGTATATAGAGAGAGAATAAGTGTTTTGTTAACATATTTCCAGTTCCACTTACTTATTCGCGCTTAAAATTGGGTTCTCGTAAATTTCTACTTGTGTTGATTCAGTATCCTGTTCTTGCGGAAAAATCACTTCATTTTTTATTGTTAGTTGTGAAAATCGCGCAGCTTCATTTGTGTTTATGACAAAATGATCTGTATCCGATATTGATTGAAGGGTTTGCAGCAAATGAATATTGACCTGCCTCGCCTGAAGAACAAAATTGTAAGCATTCTCCAGTTTGTCCATGCAGTCGCTACATAAATGTTGAGGTAATTTTGCACCGGTTTTATGGTTGAGCTGCATAAAATTTTGTTTAACATAACATACATTTACAGAGTAATTCAACTAATGAACTTACACGAATTTGAGTTAATTCTTCAAGCAACTCTCCAAGCAACTTATTAGGATACTTCCTTGCTCGAATGCACAGCTCATGCATTTGACTAGAATGTGGAGTGAAACAAGTTCTGCATGTTGTTTTAAGCATACTTTATTTTATAACTAATTCTAAGACGTAGATGTATAATATTTGATTTAATTTCTGGTTTCAATTCGCTCAATATTCAATGTTTTGATATGATTATTGTGCAGTCAGCTGTCAGGGTGACCATAGAAGTTGTCCTAAACGGAACCAATGTATCGATAACAATTATAGACACCAAAATTATAAAGATTCAAATACTGAGTAGAACACCCTGTTAGGATACAAGCATGCAGTTCATCTATACATTCAAAGTTCACATTTGGTAATAGAATAGATAGAAAGATGTGTGGCGCACATAATCAATATAGCCATGACCCTCTCCTTATAAACACCTAGATCTCAAAGACTATAAAAGTTAGTAACAGTTCACATTTGGTAATAGAATATATAGATGTGTGGCGGACATATTCAATATAGCCATGACCCTGTCCTTATAAACACATAGATCTTAAAGACTATAAAAGTTAGTAAAAAAAATTCATTTTTTCCTACCTTTGCCGAGTCTCTTAGCAGCGAAAAAGAATTTCAGGCTTCATACCAAGGTTATTTTTTTAGATGTTAGATTAAAATGTTTAATGTTTTTTATTCAGGAGCTTTATATAAATTTAAATATACCTTGCTTATGAGACGCTCTTTCCTAAAGCGCAAAAAAATTTATGAGCCTAAAGTTAGTGATAGGCTTTATTTATTTGTAACATAAATTCTTCTATGTACGGCTAATATAAGTCTGTACTTAAAAAATGATACTAAATCAATTTTAAACCTCTCCTCATATAAAAGGAAACCAGGTTCCACTTTCTATTGATTACTAGAAACACCCTACGTTTTTATTATTTATTTTAACTTTTAAAGTAAATTCTTTTCTTTTATTTTGTAAATCTGTTTCTATCGCGCAAGATTTCCAGCTACAGACACATTGAAATCAATAGGTAGAATTATTCTAATGGAATGTTCTTGACAGTTCAAGCTCAACTATACATGTAGATACTGAAGACAAGATCCAAGATTTTCAGAAAAACAAACACAAATGACTTTGACTGTATTTATCGTTAGTATTATAAAATTCAATTATTAATCCTATGCGTCAGCGCATGCTTTTTCCACTTATTTATTCGTGAATAATTCTTGCCACACAACGTACAGTGATACGGTCGCTCTCCCGTATGTTTTCGCTGGTGGACTTTTAGTTCATAAAAGACCGTAAAACGCATGTCACAATGATCGCACTTAAATGGTTTTATCTTGTTATGACGTTTCGTGTGAATGTCCAATTTGCTTTGAGATGTACATTTTAATCCGCACAAAGAGCAAAGATAAACCTTACTGTTTCCGAATCTTTTGACCACATGCATGTCGCGTATGTGCTTTTCAAGGCTTATTTGCAATACGAAAGCGCGTACGCAATGTGGACATTTGTACTTGTAACGCTCACTCATTTCAGCGGGTTTGACCTTATCTTCGTTGCTAGATACAGTCTCTGGAGATTCTGCATGTTGTGTGCTTACGTGCAGGTCAAGATTTTCCTTCCATTGAAATTTATAGCGGCAATGAGGGCAGCTGAACTGTTTTTCCTTATTTAAGCATTGGCTGCGTAGATGGTGATCCAATATGCGCTGCAAAGGAAAAAACATTTGAAGTATGTAAACACTTTAAACATTCATCATTCATACATACGTATCTATGTATGTTCATTACCTTATCAACACTTTTAAATATACAATGCTCGCAGGAAAAAGGCATTTTGTCAAAGGTATGAATGGCGTACTGATGTTCCAGCATGTCATGTCTATGCTTGCAAGTCATCTCGCACAGATTACATTTATATGCTTTTGCAAAAGTTTCTTCATTGTTTTCGCTATCAGTATCATTTAGGTCTATCTCAATTCCAGCATTTGTGGCTATTATGTAATTGCTGGGTTCGTTACTGTGTGTCTTTGAACGCATGGATATGTGTTTACGCAAACTATCCATATTATCAAATTTAACGTCGCACAATTTGCAAACAATAGTCTCCGGCTCAATTGCCTTGGCCATGGCCAGTAATAATGTCTCCGCTAAAGGAATGTCGGCTGCCTCAAAACCGTGACGTTTTAAGTGCTTATGGTATAACCCCAGGCGATAAAAACTGCGAGTGCACCAACGACAGGGAATAAGCTTTGTTGTTTCTTCGTGGAGCAACATATGCCTTGTGTAGGAATGCTGGGTTAGAAAGCAACGGGGACACTTATCGCATTGAAAATTTTCTCTCTACAATTGTATAATTATGTTAAATTGATTCATATTAATATATACAAATATGGAAAATTAAATTACCTTATTTTTGTGTTCTATTTTGTTGTGATTATGAAGATTCTGTCGCCAAAAGAACCGCATTGGACATTTCTCACAGCGGTAACGTTTAAGTGCATTATAACACTGTGTAATTAAGTGATGTTGAAGAAGGTCGGAATTCAGGAAACGAGCACCACAACGTCGGCAAGGATGAGGTGCATCTGTCCAGCTGTGCATTGTTTTATGGTGTTCGTAAAGTAAATATTTCCGCGGCCAGCTTTTTGACGGGCATAGGTCACATGTGTAGTTATTGTGTGCTTCGTCGCCATCCGTATCAGAGCTGTCCAGGCTCATTTCGTATCCAGCTTCGTTGGTTATGGAATAATAGCGGGAATAATTACCTTCATCAAGGTCATTCAAAATTCGATTTTTAAGGCCCTCCGCTGTAGACTCTATTGCATGTCTGTAGAAACCTTCTGCTATGCGTCCTATGGGATGACCGTGTTCTTCGAAAGTTATGTCCGTGGGATGTAAGTCGAAGTGGTTTCGTAGTTCAGATAGTTTGGCAAAATCAAGCAAGCAAATCATGCACTTTATTGTTTTGCAGCCGTTGGGTTTGCACAACTGTAAATTAAAGTCTGTGAATCTTACATCTCTTAATCTCTCGCGCTTTTTCTTGGGATTAGTTTGTGTCAGATTTATTTCATCTGCTTTGGTTTTACTTCTTTGCTCCACATTTTCAACTTCTTGCTGATTTCCAACGACTTGTCCTTTTTGATGTTTAGGAATATGGTTTGCGATTTGGTCATGGTTGCCATGTTTTTTGCTTTCATGCTTTCTTAGACACTCTAAATATTTGTAGGATTTGAAACATTTATCGCATTTATAAGGAGGTTTTGAACAGGTGTTAAGATGATTCTCTTTCAATTCCTTCGTTTTCATTCCTTTTTGCTTGAGTATCGTAAGGGGAATATCATCCAGATCGCTATTTACAATAAAGGAAATATTGGAATTAAATGCAAAAAAACAAGCGGCACACACTTACTCTGAACTTGTATTACCGACAGCGTTTATTTCCAGTTTCGGAACTAAAGGATCGAAAGTGTAAGATTGAGGAGATTTGGGCTCAACAATATCATCAGCTTCCAGTACTTGCTCTACTTTAATGCTAACTAATGAATCTTCAAAAAAAGTTGTGTTACAACCGGTGTTTTCATCCAATTGCATGGGAACTGGAGTCTCTTCCAGACAATCCTCCATGCCAATTTGCTTGATCTTTTCTGTGCTAGATAGGCTCTCCGACAGAAAATATTTTTGCGCCTTGAGCGCCTGGACGACAAAGCCATAGGAATTTTTTAATTTACGACAGCAGTTGCCACAAATCCAAGTGGGAAGTTTTAGTTTTTTGAATGTTTCTGATGTCTGCAAAATCATTCATGTTTTAATGAAACATATTATTTTCATTTTCATACCTCAACACTCATCAACTCCTTCAGCATTTGACCCAGTGTTTTGTTTTCGTAAATATATTCGGGCACAGTGTCCAGCTCGTAAAACAGCTTGGAGTGTTTGCTACAGCACGTTCTGCATACTTTGTTCATGTTTGTTTATTAAAATATTAAAATTATATTTACACCAGACTTTTTGATGTGAAAGTTAGTTCTATTGTCCGATTTTATCAGTAATATTATATCGATAACATTATATTAGAATTTTGGAGTTGCCAGGTATAGTGATTTTTTTCCGATTGACAATACAAATTTTGAATGGGGCACCGAGTACGAAATATTTTACTCATACATTTCTTTTTAATGGCCAATGAGCATGAAAGTAATAGAATGGATTCCTAGACCGTCAAAAAATTCACTTTTTCCGTGTTTTTATATGGCAGCTATATGATATAGTGGACCGATTTTGATCAAATTTGGTACAAATGTGCAGATCGGGGAAAAACTGAGCTGACATAAATTTGGCTGCGTTAGCTATAAAAACAAACTAACTAAAACTTTTTTTTTATGCAAGAGTTTGTGTGTATGTGTGCGGCAGCAGCAAGCGCGGGCCTAATGCAAAGATATAGATATAGATTTATGTCAGCTAAGTTTTTCCCCGATCTACACATTTGTACCAAATTTGATCAAAATCGGTGCACTATATCATATAGCTGAAATATAAAAACACGGAAAAAGTGAACCAAGTCTGTATAAAAAGTGAATCAGTGTCGTCGTTTGTTTGCGCGCTCAGAGAGACACGGTTAAAGGGACTGCGCATTGCGTGACCTCTTAATTGTTGGATCATGGGTATGGATTGTCTTGCGAGGGGGAAGGATTCCTCTCTATTACACTTATACTCTTTGGTCGCTTTACAGCAAACATTTTGAATTTGTCAGGATCCAGGAATTTAATTTCCTTTTGCCTAAGTGTCGTAAGGGGAATACTATCCAGCTCGCTATTCGGAAAAATAGTGGAATTAAATACGAAACATAACTGAAATACACTTACTCGGAAATTTTATTACAAAGAGCCCGCATTTTCTATGCATAATGTTAATTAAAGAATCTTCAAATAAAGTTGTCGTTTCATCCAGAGAATCCTTCTTCATACCAAATTGGTTCATATTTTGGGTGTAAACAGACATTTCTCTTTTTAAAACAAGAATATCATGCTGATCTTAACCAGTATGGATTTATTTTGCTCCTTGGCCGCCTGCTTGACAAAACGTAAGCGTTTCTTCATTTACAACCATAGCTACAAACTAACCAAGATGTAATTTAATTGGATGGCTCTAATGACCGCTGAAACAATTAATGTTTTAAGATAAATTAATATTAGCTTCATTTACATGTTTTACAGCTCATCAGCTGCTTATAGATTTGACCCAGCGTTTTGAAGAATGTTTTTCTAGCCTACCTTATTTAACTTTTGCAGCAAGCTCTGCATATTTTCATGATTTTGAAGATAAATTACAATGGTACAATTGTATATATGCTTGACGAATATTAAATAAAGTTTAACATTCAAAAACTATTCGATTATGCTGTTATAAAGAAAAGGTATATCGATTTGATTTTATTGTCGCGATGATGCTGCCGGACTGATTTGTAATTTTTATGGTAACACTAATTTCTAATTTTACAGTGTGGCTACGTTTTTCTTTGTATTGGTATCGAAATAAACTAATGTATTTTTGCGCTTGACAGCATGGAATTTTGGAATTAAACAGTTATTTTAAATATATTAAACACAAAATCATGGCGCCTGATGAAAAATGCCGCACGTGTGCTTTGCACAGTGTCAATTTAGTGGCTCTTTCAACACGTGTTCAAAAACATGCAAATAAAAGTTTATATGATATTTACCGAGAGCTCACACAACTTGATGTAAGTATGGATTTAACTTTCAACACAGCTTTTAATGTATTTGTTCCCATTTAAAGCCTTGTTTGGAGCATGCAAATGATATGCCACAAAAAATTTGCAACAAATGCTGTGAACTTTTAAAGAGTGCTTATGATTTTGTATTGATGGCTCAACAGTCGCACAAACAGCTGCTGGTTCAGTGCTTACATGAAACACCTATAGACATTCCAGAGCAGCTGCAAATCAAAACTGAAGTTGATTTAGACGATGAGCATTTGTTAGGCAGCTTTAATGACTGCACGTACTTGGATATAATAGAAGAGGCCTTTTATAATGAACAGAAACTTGCAACAAGCAGCGGCCCTACGAACAAATTGTCCGATGATAGCCATGGTGAGCAAACTGTGCCAGCTGATGACGATACAGAGGATGAGTAAGTATTTTCCGTGTTGCATCTGATCACACTTATGTTATTTTTAATAGGTATAACAGTGAGTTGGATAGCAAGCCCTTGGGACTACGCCGCACTCTGCGAAAAGTCACAAAGAAAGAAGAAATGGATCAACTAGCAACAGACACTGACGATGAAGTGTAAGTGTTTGGCTTTAAATAATAATTTTTCACGCATTTTAGATAAATATATTTATAGAGCGATCGCAAACAGTGGCTCTTCACCAGCAAAACGTCGACGCGGCCGACCGGCACGCACAGACAAAAAACAGAAAGCAGATAAGACCTCTTCTGTCAAGGAAGAAGAACGGCATGCCTGCGAGGTTTGTGGGAAAACCTTTTCCTGGTTTCGGGATATGCAACGTCACGCGCGCATTCATTTTGAGGAGGCCTCTTTTGTGTGCGATATATGTGGCAAAGGATTTCTGCGCAAGGATAAATACCAATTCCACTTGCGCTCTCACAAAAAGCGTGACGCCAAGATGCAGGCGCTGCAGCTTAGCAATAAATGGCGTTATGCTGAACGTTTGTACAGTTCTGGTCGGCTCAAACGCATTGAATGCAAACTATGCGGTTTGCGCTTTCAGCATTTAATAGAACTGCGTCAACATTTGCCAATCCATGCAAACATTAAAACACTGGATGAGTTAAACACAGAAAATGATGTGATTAAAGTGCATTATGCTAGTGATAAGCCCTCGGAGCTGTCGGAAATTAAGCAACAGGTGTGCACCGACATATCCGAAAACCGTCTGAGCAAATATTATGCTATCGTCAATGCTCATGGCTATGAGCTGTGCCTTAGCGATTCAGATGAAGAGGTACCTGGTACTTACAAATATAAATGCGAGCCTTGCGATTTGCCCTATACGCGCAAGCACAGACTAATTCGACACACTTTGGAAGAGCACAGCCAAGCCGAGTCAGAGCCATCTCAACGCTGTGATGTGTGCGATATAGGTTTTCTGTGTCCTAAGCTATACGAACAGCACAAGCAAACGCACTGCCTCAATGAGTTGAGACGTTTTAGCTGCGACAAGTGTCCTGGAAAATTCATGTGGCAGCAGAATCTGCAACAGCACGCTTGCTCTCATGGCGATCCTAGCACGGAAAGCACTCCAATTACTCCCAGAAAAAAACGCAAGGTAGCCGTCAAGCTGCAATGCGATGAATGCCACAAAGTTTTCCTATGGCAAAAAGATTTAACGCGTCACATGCGCATACACATGCCCAATATGGAGCAATATGAGTGCGCCTATTGTGAACGAAAATTCCATCGCAAGGATGGTCTTAAATCACACATGCGTGTTCATGGCGAAGAGTTAAGCATGAAATCGGATGCTGCCTTGCCCAAACGCGAAGCGTCTATACTGGAACGCATGCCCGTTGTGCTGACGCAACTATGTCGGCCCCATGGTTGCAAACAAATACAGTGTATGATCTGTCTATCACGCCATTCTAAAATTAGTGACTTGCGGACACATTTACGCACTCATCAGCATGTTGTAAATTTTGCCGACGAGCGCAGTACGCCTGCTGCTATTGCCGGAATATCATCATTACTCTACCCCGAATTGGAACTGCCGTTAACCAAACAGCAGCTAATCAAGCGAATTATGCAGGATGTAGAAAAGGACGATGCTGAACTTGAGCGATTCTACTCCATAACTAATGAAGCTGGCTGTGAGCTTAGCTTGGACAGTAGCGAAACCGATACGGATTCCGATTCAGAGCTTGGCAATATGTCGGCGCCTTCGCGGCTTTATGCCTGTGATGTCTGTCGTTTGGTCTTGCCGCGTAAGCATCAGCTTTATGCGCATCAATTGGAGCTGCATGAATGGCAGGAAGCGAATAATGTATGCTCTTGCTGCAACGCAAGATTTGTGAATCAAGATATATTGGAACATCATCATCGTAGTCTTTGCCAAAATACAAGAAAACGTTTTCTTTGCCGGAAGTGTCCTTTGCGCTTTCGCTGGAAGGAGAATCTCAAGCTGCACACAAATGTAGCGCATCAGGAGTTCAAGGAGGAAGCAACCAATGCCAACCAGGCAAGTTTTTCACGTCGCAAAAACAAGTTAAAATAGCAATTATTTGCTGTGCAGCAGGCAGATAAATCAATTCTTCCATTAAAATTTGTTTCCAAAATTTGAAAAATAAGATAAAATTTTATTCGCAAATGAGATATCTTTTTATACCCAGTACACAAAGTCTAAAAGGGTATATAGATTTGTACAATGTATGTAACAGGTAGAAGGAGGCGTGGCAGACTATATGTTCCATGGGCAAAAATGGTCAGGAGCAATAGTCGAGTCGATGTAGACGTGTCCGTCTGTCCATCTGTCCGTCTGTATGTTTGTCCGTGTTGTCGCACTGTTCTCGGAGAGATTTTACCTATTCAGTACAAGTTTGTCGAATTATGTCGTTATCTCACCCCCTTCCCCCGTGACCGATTTTTGCAGTTTTAACCCACAGCATAAAAGCTATCCAATTGAAACTTGACACATTTATGCACACTATTACTATGGATGTGTAGTGTACAAACGATTAATATCGAATAAGTACTTTAGAAGATATAGCTAATAATGTGCCAATTTTAGGCCCCCTCTCCTATGAATTGCAACAGAATTTCACTTTTTACAGACATGTTAAAGTTAACATTTATGTTAACCAAATGTGATACTTAGGCAACACTGTTAATCTATTTCCTAATCATTCCCTTCCCCCGTAGAACAGCTACCGTTATTACGCACATACACCTCAACGCGTTGATACAAAAGTTTACCCAGAAATTTGATCTGTACGCATAAAATTTTTTAAAAATCACGTAGATAACTAGCTGAAGTAGAACCAGTTATGTTGTGGACAGATTTTTTATAAGGACTTACTAGTATATAAACTGCATAATATTGCTTAACGGTTAAAGTGTTAGAAGGTTAGGTAATTCTGGACAGGCGCTCGCGCTATTGCCCAGAAGCCAATTGGCCCATTGTGATAGTTGTATAGATAGCTGCTGATCCCAGGCGAGACTATGAGTCTTACCAGTTTCTCCGGGAGAAATTTCGTAGCTACGTCTTCAAATATGTTTTCCCCAAGTACCAAATTTCTGCGGTAAGAGGATGAGGTGGTAAGCTGATGTCAGTCAAACACTTTTTTTTCATATGTTCCGAATCAGTGCAGTAAAATATTTCAAAATGTCAGCGCTATTTTGTTGTCTTTTTTTTTGTGGGGTTACCTCCATTTAATATCCCTTTTTTTGCAGCATGAGGAAACCGCTAAAAAATCACCGGCCAGCTTTAATTGTGAGGAGTGTAAGCGCAGCTTTAAAATGCAAAAAGATCTCACTCGGCACAATCTAATGCATGCCAAGGAATCGGGAATTTATCGTTGTCGCTGGTGTGCGCGTCGTTTCTATCGTCTTAACAATCTTCTACAGCACATTGAACGGCACGGCGTCAGTGCAACACAATTGCCCTATGCCGAGGCCCTAATCAACGCCAATCGTCATCTACACGGTAACAAGATAATTCTATGCAAGGTTTGTGAAATACCCTTTGATACAATTGCCGCATTGCGCCAGCATTTGAAAACAGCTCCGGCTGGGACACATCATGACTATAGCTCCATGCAAAACTATTCCATTACCAATCAGCTAGGCTATGAGCTGCACATTGATGACTCGGAAACGGATGAGGAGCAAAAGACAACGGATACGGCCAAGCAGTACACTTGCGGAATGTGTTCCCTGCGCTGTAAGCGCAAATATGAGCTACATATGCATCAGCTGGCAATGCACAGGCTGGAGCGCATAAGTGATGGCTGTGAGCATTGCATATTTAAGTGCGTTTCTCAGACGCTCATCGAGCATCATAAGATTGTGCAATGTGGTAATACGGAGAAACAGTTTAAGTGCATCAAATGTGGCTATAAATTTATGTGGGAGTCGAATCTATTGCTCCACATGGAACTTCAGCACGATAGCAAAGGAGAGTCTAGCATTCTGTCGCTGGAGGAATTGGATTTAATCGAAAAAACGCCCAGTCAGCGTTGCTCAAGTAACGAGCAGTCGCAGATCTTTCAATGTAACCAATGCACACGTAAATATAATCGGAAAGATCGCCTGTCTGCGCACATCAAGAAGTTTCACTCAGCATCGCCTAATGTTGTGGTCAAAAAAGAGGAGTCAAAGCAGCCGGCTGAGAAACGTTTCTTATGTGCCTTCTGTGGCAAGGCCGTGAGCTCCTCGTCAAATCTTATCATACACATGCGACGCCATACTGGCGAGAAGCCCTTTAAATGCGATTATTGCGACATGGCATTTCCGCGTTCGTCCGATATGCAATGTCATCGCCGCACACATACAGGTGAAAAACCGCATGTCTGCACGGTGTGCCAAAAGGGATTTGGACGTTCCTACAAGCTGCAGCAGCATATGCGTATACACAATGGTGAAAGACCCTACAAATGTAGCTACTGCGAGAAGAGTTTTACGCAGTCAAACGATCTGACCTTGCATATACGTCGTCATACTGGCGAAAGACCCTATCAATGCGGAATCTGTGGCGTACGCTTTATTCAGGGCACGGCCTTGAAGAACCATCGCATACAGCATGGACATTACGAGCCAAATGCAGAGCCAACGCGTCGATCATTGCTGGAAGAATTTGTAGTTGAATGAAGGATAGAAATACACATAACTGGCACTTGCCAGCTGTTATTGTTAATAAGTAACCATGGCAACCCCTTAGTAGGGGTTGCACTTGTCTAAAATAAATAGCAAAACAAAGTAAGCCTTGAATTATCTTTCTTACGTGAGTACAACAATGACAGCAGCAGGTGTAAAATATAAGATTTACAGTGCTTAACACAAATTCTAAAAATTTACGCTAGTTAAAAATCATAAATCGTTATTTTGTCAGTGTTAAAAATTAAACAGTTATTAAGTTAATAAATTTATATAGCCATGGTTAAGCGCTATAAGCCGATATCACACCGAAGCGATGCTTGCAACTATGACAAAGAGCAGGTGTACTGCGTAGTGCTGCATGTGGTGGAGGGTAAGCCTATAAATTAACAAGAATATATTCTAAAAACTCAATGTTTATTATTTTAGGCATTAATTTTCATGCGCGCGATATGCGCGATATCGAGCAAGTGCAGCTGTCACGCACCAGAGAAGAAATCCTTATGAATGCTGCGCTCAATAAAGTGGATTTTGAGGTTGAAGGAGCGCCTTCGCCTGCGTCTGAGGCCATTATATTTAATAGCAACTGCATTTGGGAATGCGATTTGCCGGGCATTAAGCGCATAAAGACTGATAATCGTCCCGTAAAGCTTAACTTTTTTGCCGCTAATCAGGGAGTGGGTCGTAAGTTGATTGGAACTGTGCTATTGCCATTACGAGGCTTGCCCGTCGTAAGCTCATCGAATACAAAAGTGCAGTTGAAAATGTTTTGGCATAAACTGATTTGCGTTTGTAATGAGTTTCGATCACATAAACCGGAAGTATACCTAATGTTGGCCATAATTAAGAAGTCATTGCTCAACACTAAGGAATTCGAGAATTTGATGCAATTCACTAATGTAAGTTTGTTAAGTAGAATAGCGTCTATGGCTTTCTAGCGCTAGTGTTGTAGTTTTTGTATTTTAGTTAAATTGAGGTTGGGTCCGGTGAAATCATTAGGAAATACAGGATCTTAGTAGCTATGTGTTCTATATGTGTGCTAGTTCGAGCATTTTATTGTCGTACTACCGAATCGAGATTCAAATGCAGAATTTCGGTAGGGGTTGGGAATTTCGATATCGCATTGATATTTTTCAATAATGTACGTTTTTTAAAGGACTTCCATTAAAAATTTGTATATTGTATTAGTGGGAAAAAGCTCCTTTAGAATTTAATTTATCTTACCGAATTCGGTTTTGTAAAAAAAAAAAACGAAATATTCGACGGTTTTTTACAATTAAAATTTTTCTCTAAATATTGATAAAATGTTTATCTTACAGCGCAAGTCTTCACGACCAGCCCCACTACAATCGCCAGGTCACTCCATCACTGCCAGCATGCTGCAGTCGCAGGCCAATGTCTATGTGCAGTCTTTGGTTCAGATGGGCCTGCTGCAGGTTGGCAATGATCCGGAAATCGATTGTGACATCTTTGAGGTGGTGTTGCTAATGAGGGAACTCAAAAATGTCAACAAGCTGGTAAAGACGCTTAATTCACGTAAAGATCCAAAGACAGTATTGCTGGCATTTGACTTTGTCGGCAATATGACCAACATAGAGCTGAAATTGAACAATTCTGATGTTTATGAATTGAGTGATGTGCTCGGCTTGCGATTTAAGTCATCCCTTCGCAGTATGCGATTGTATTTTCAGCGCATCTTCTATCTGCCAATAAACATATATATGAATGGAGCATCCATAGGTAGTTTAATAGTTTATTAGTCAACCATTAAGCATTAATAATACCACCTTCTTTTGCAGCAAATTATCGCATGGACTTTGGCAAGTTGCTGCCGGCGGACAGTTACTTTAATAGCAACAACAAATATATACGTAATGGACTGTTTGTGTTTGATAGCTTGAGTCGTATGTCCAGCGCACGGGATCTTAAGCCCATCATAGAGTACACATTCAGTGTGAACATCAAAGCCATTAATTCTCGTCAATGTAAAGGAAATGCAGAGCATACAATGAAGGGGACCTCCGATCTGGAAATTTGTGGCAAGCACATTAATATATTAAGCGAGATACCCAAGAAACACATAAATAATGATCAAAAAGTAGAATTAGAAGGCGATCATGATAATGATAGCTTAAATGTGGGCATTGAAATGTCCGCTTCGGAAGGTGAGCACGATCAAAGCTCTTCTACTGACGAAGGACAGAAACATCTTGAAGATGTTGATACGCCAGAGGACTTGTACAAAGCACAAGGACGTCGGAAAAGCACTACTAGACTATTCGCTGGTAAGGAGATTAGGTTACTTGAAAAACCAGATGCAAGGGCTGAAGGCGGCTTACGAATAACAACAAAAAATGTGGCTGTTGCTCCTGAAATAGAGTTACCACCAACAGATTTTTATTCAAATGCCGATGCTCCTGTTCTACATAAGATTAAAAATTCTTTCGGTAAAAAGCGTGCCACATTGTCTACTTCTGTGCCAGTTGATTCTGTTGTATCTAATAGTTTGGGAAACGTACAAGAACATTTTAATAATCTTAAAAAATTGGAAATAGAGTCGAATAAGAAGAATGAACATGATCGGTCAACACCTAAACTCAGCATAAATGAAACAAGACATGGTGGTCAACGAATAAGTGAAATAGAGCAGGATACCCTGGGAAACGATGTACTTATGGAGAAAACTTGGGGCGACACTAACAATGTAAATTATAAGTTACCAAAAATTGATCAACTTAAGTTTTGTAGAGAACAACAGATGGATAGATTGAATTCCGATGCTCACAATTCTCGTGTCGATCCAGTTCTATTGCCAATAAGCGAAACAACTGAGAAATCCAACAAAGAAAGCTCGGCAAGCAAAATACCATTAGGAATAAAAATAAAACCATCTGAAAGTAAAACTTATAAAATGCTAGATAGTGATGCAGATCTTAATATTTATCACAATCATTTTAAAGCAAAAATGTGTGAAAACGAAACTTTAATGGAAGATGAAGCCAAGCTAAACAGCAAAGAACGTATTAGACATAAACAAAGTGTAGCCTCTCCAGATCAGTTAGTTGAAAAGAAAAAAACAGTAAGTCGACATCGTTCTAGATCCACAGAAAGTGCTCTTTCCAAGAATTGTCCAAGAGCCAAGATTTACAAAAAAATACAACATGAAAATCAGGAGAATAATGAATTTAAAAATTTCGGAGTACTGCTGGTAAAGAATGCGGAAGAAACAACCAATAAAGACGCGAAGACCAACAAAAGGAATTTAATTTTCACTAAAATTGATAAATTTAAACATAATGTGGAAGAACAGTCATTAGTAGAGCAATTTAATGCAACCGTTATAACGCCTTATCCTTGTGACAACAAGCGCCTAATAAAAACTCCGATTAATAAGTTGTCTAATAGAAGGAAAAACGCTAGCCATACTGAAGATATAAATTTGAATGAAACTGGTGAACCGGCACAAAACTTGTCTGATGCTGAGTTCTTGCCTTCGTCAATCAAAAACCCAAGTCGCGGGTTGTACAATTCAGCTTATCTAAGCGAAAGTAACACATCTGAAGAAATGAGTGATTCATCAGAAAAATATGAAAACGAAAGCGTGACGTCTGTGTCTTTATCAAGTGAGGGGAACGGTCAAACATTAGCCGAAATCGAAAACGATTTAGAAAGTATGTGGACCAAACTACGCTATCCAACTCGAAAACCGCTTCCTAAGCAACCGGAGAAAAGCAAGCAAGGTGAATTAGACACGCATTCGAATGTTGGGCGAATGTCGGTAATAGGAGAGAAACGTATTTTGAAAAAGAATTTAAAAAAGCGCAGATCATTTTTGGCAAGGCCACAAGATAGCTTAGGTGCTCGTTGGGTAGAAGTGAAAAACGAACAATTAAAAGCACTGGAAGAGGTAGAAAAGTATATAGCTAAAACGTGCCAGCCGGAATTTCTAGCGGATATACAAGATTCGAATGCAAAGATGGCAATGAGACAAAAAAATAGTACACTGGCAAAAGCATCTAGAAGGGTTAGATCATATGCCCAAGCACGCCCTAAGGAAAATTGTAAGGACACACAAACAAGTGAGGGAGCTTCTTATGAAGAAACTGCACCGGACCCTTATCAACCGAAGAATAAGCATGCTGTGAAATACAAAATAGAACAAAATTTCAATGATGCCGTAGATTACTCACATTCGGAACTTTCGACCTGCGACACTATTGATGATAGTGAAATTAATTTTGATAAAATAAAAAATATACTTAACGACAGCTCTAACAAGCTTGTGAAGCAAAAGTGCACGTCAATTGAAAAAGATGCAGAATCCATAGGTACGGAATCTTCGCTTGAGGAGGATGAATGTAAAGACTGCCACTCAGCAAGGCAGCGAAGAAAGAACTTAAACAGAAACTTGCACAAGAAGCGTCAAAAACATGTTTTAACAAATTATGATTCCGAACGTAGTAAAGATGCGCAACTGCCCGAGCCCGGTAGTTTCCCAGAGCAAACCAAAAATGGAACTTTAAGTTGTCAGCCTGTTAGATCAATTGCTGTGGTACAGGACACTAATAGAGGTATCCCCATAAAACTAACTCACAAGCTAGCCAAGAAAGTGATAGATGAAACAGATCAGTCTGAATGTAAGAATGACAATTTCGACCATGTAAAGCAATACAGAATGGCGCAGTTAAAAAAGGCGCATAAGAAAAAGCAATATTTAACGGAGACTGAAAAAACAAAAAATTCATCACATCAGCAGTTTCCTACTCCGGAGTTAAGTGTGCATAAGTATGATGATATACATGAGCCGAGAGTCGCAGCTGCAATATTAGCTGATCAAAGCATCAATACCTATTGCACTTATTTCAATAATAAAACAGCGCTCCAGGAATTGTCAGAGCAATCTTTCAAACAAGATTTTGCAACCAGTGGGAAAACATACAAGTCCATTTCAAAGGAAGACCAAGAGCGTGAGCAGCTACAATTGGACTGTGCCGCTCTTACGAAAAATATAAAGCAGGTGGCCGAGCTGGAGCGCACTCTGTTGACTGTACAGCAGGCCTTCTACGAACAATTGCATAATATTGAAGGCAATAACGAGCAATCCTCTGCTTGTATTGATTACGAAAAGAAGTTTGGACAACTGGATGCACACATAACAAGCCTTAAGCTTGAATTGCAGCAGCAAATGCGATTGTTTGAGGCTCGGGATCAGGAAATGCGACAGGAAAATGGACAACTGAGCCATGAGAAAAAGCAATTGGAAGAGCGCATCGAGAAACTGGAACTGCAAATTACAAATTTGCGTACTCAGGGCATAGATGGCAGCGAACTAAAGCAACTACTTAATGAAATGCGAATTCAAAACGAGCGATACAGCGAATTGTGCAAATCTAAGGAACGCTATAAAAGGGAATGGCAGCGTTCAGCTCAGCGAGTGCATGAACTAAAAATACAAATGTTGGAGAAGGATCAAGACGAGTAAGTTTTATTTCTTTCTTTATTAATTTCTAATACATTGGATACTTCAAAAATATCCACAAGTTTATAGTCGGTTACACATTTAGAACTAAAAAAAACCTCTCTACTTTCCTTAGACCTATCAATCTAAGAAATGTTCTAACTATGAACACCGAAGATTTTGAGCGGGAGTTTGGCCAATATCGTAAGAAAGCTGGCACACTTACTTTTCCCATGTCTTCCAACTCAGCATCTATTTCTATAATGGATCCCCCGTTTTATGAGTTTTTTAGCGAATCACTACGATCCCCAAGTACTGACATTAATTGCTCGGAAAGTTCGCATTCCACTTTGGAAAGTTCCATATTGTTCTAATTTTTATTACATATTTTTATTTTACTAAATTAACTGTGATGTCTTTGAATAATTTTTTCTTTTCAATATTAACGGTTTGTGTACAAAAAATTCAACACGTTTTATTTTTTCTATAGTAGTTTAATAAAATAATAAGGCTAGATTTTTTTTTTACTGCATGCTAAAGCCTACGCGCGAAAAGAAAGGCAAAATATCTAAAGGTGCGGCATAGTTCATTATCCAAATGGGACCATTGTACACCTTGTTATTGTTTCCATCTAGCCAGTGCCCCTCAGGTAAATAGATGTCACGCATGATGGCGTTCTCGACGACAACGGGCGCCGCAATAATATCATCGCCCAGCAAAAATTCTAAAAACAAAAAATAAAATGTAGTAGATGAACTAAGAGAAAATTGCACTTTGATAAAACGCACCATCGTAAATGGTTCGTGCCACCTCATCGTCAGGTGCAATCCACCAGAGCGGCACATTAACCGGTTCGCCTGTTTCCACTGCACGCTTAAAGAGTTTCATTATGTAGGGCGTATAGTCTGCATGCAGCTTGGTAAAGGTCTTGCTAATGGCAATGGTTTCACTGTCAAAGTTCCAGGGCACATATGAGAACTGGAGACTGGGCATAAACACATTGGCCTGCAGCCAGCGTATGAAAAGCTGCTTGGAAGGCGGTGAGTTATTGTAACCATTACCGCCAATCATATCGGGCAGCACAAACGGATAACCATTTAGATTCATTTGAAGCAGCGTGGAAATCAGTGTGACCAGACCATTGTCCCAGCCCCATCCTGAGTCCTTGTCCATCATACGCACAAAAATTGGCATGTCTTGAGTACCCTGGCCCGAACGCACCTCCACCATGTCGCCAAAAGTGGCCACAGTGCGCACATAATCGGTGGTGATTTGCAAAGGTGAAGTGTTTACATCACCTTGAAGCACTGGGTCAATGGGCAGCCAGCTGGTTTCACCGGCATCAAATTTGAAGCTATCGATGCCATCCTCGCTACGTAGACGTTCCACGCGTGATTTATACCACTCCTGCACTTCTGTCTTGGTGAAATCTATGTAGGCTGCATCGTTGGGCTTGCTGTTCCACCACTTGGTGTCGGCACTGCCCTCTTGATTCAGCACAAGATAGCCCTTTGCAAGCGCTTCGTTATATATTGCGGTGCAATTGTTATTGATGAACGGATGTATCCATAGCGTAACACGGAAACCTTGTGACTTGAGATCCTCTGTCAATTTCTTGATGTCCGGAAATTTGTTCTTGCGGAAAGTCAATGCGCCATAACAATCCTCCCAGTCATCATCAATCTCCAGCTGGCTGTTTTCAAAACCGTTCTCGACAATTTTGTTTGCAAATTCGCGCACAATTTCATCGGTAATCTCAGCTTTGTACAAGGCCCAAGTGGACCAAATGGGATGCTGTACCATCCGCTCATCGGGATAACCGTTAGGCAAGCCCAAAAACGTATTCACTGCGTACATATGTGCCACTTTGGCGTTTTTGGCCACGCCAACGTGATAGCTAAACTTTGCAGCGGAGATGCGCGTATTATACGGTAGCACACTGAGCGCACTGAAACACAGCTGATCCTCATAGCCTGCAGCATTCTGATCAATAAACAAAGGCGTAGTATCCTCCACAAAGAGAAACAGACCATCTGAATTTAGCCAATAGCGTTCCGCCAAGCCCACATTGGAACTCTCCTTAGTCAAGTATGAGAAATTGCTGTATTGTTGCTTCTCCACGGGATAATACTGCATATGCACTTCGGGTCCGCTGTACCAGTGTGTATGCGCCATGTTCAAGGCGAAGCAGTCACGCGGCTGTGTGCCCTTCAAGACCTGATCACGAGACACGCGCACATGTGTCACATCGGTGGAGCTGCGCTGCAGCGCAAACTCTATACTCGAACTGCCATCGCTTAACTTAAAAGTGCCCGCACTTGTTGCCTCCAGTTTGCTGTTTAGTCCAAAGTTATCCAAGGTAATAGTTTGTATTGTATTGCTGCCCTTCATTAGCTCGTACTGCAGCTTCTGACCACGTCGTAGACGAACATAGATGTCGCTATTGTCAAACTTGAAGCGTTGTTCGATGGTTTGGCAGGCTTTAGAGCCAATCACTGCCAGGAGTAGCAGCGCACATAGATATCTTAGCTGCATTTTCATTAGTTGTATTGTATTCGACTGTTGAATGCTACGAAATTGTGGGATTTATATAGCTAGCTTTGACGCTGATAAGAAAATCGAAAAACAAAATACATGCTACTTGATTATTGTCAGTACAATGCCAGCTATTGGGGGATCGACGCTTAAGAGCACTTAAATGTTAGGATGCATTATCACCAAAGCCGCGTAAGTATAATAACACCTGATAAGGCATATGACTCTTGAAGTGTTAGTGCGATGTTGTTGCACCTGACAAACGTGGAAGTGCGTGTGCTGGCTGTGTGCTCACCTCATGAACCATTAATGCAGGTAAGTGTGATCCGTGTGTTGAGCGGGTTAGAGAATAGCACCTCAGCAGGTCAAAGCT
Organism: Chymomyza caudatula; assembly: GCA_035041775.1. Taxonomy (NCBI): domain Eukaryota; kingdom Metazoa; phylum Arthropoda; class Insecta; order Diptera; family Drosophilidae; genus Chymomyza; species Chymomyza caudatula. Next base: position 2,131,372 of record JAWNKW010000141.1, on the reverse strand, counting down.
TGTCGTGAGTGACACTGGATTCTTTCGAGACCAGTAGAGCCACCTAGGCCTTAAAAGGTTTGTGCGTAGGGTTTGGAACCCACCATATAAAACCCCAAATCCAATGAAAGAACTACATCAGGCCGTAACTCGGTAATGGTTTGTTATGGCCAGTTAAGAAGAAGAAGAAGTGTGATTGCCTGGACTGGTACTTTCTTGGGAACGCAACTATGTGCTTTGTATAGTCTTCAGGTTTTTGACTCACTATTACAACATATTATATTTTTTGTAGTTTTCGCTGACTTTCATTTTTTTTTTTGCCAATTCCCAACTGATATAAGCCAGAATGAAAAACCTATCTGTTAAGAACAAAATGAGCCATACCTCAAACAAATACATATGTATACTAAAAAGTTGATTTGCATTTCGCGACTCATTTTTATAGCTATATAATTATCATATGCGAATGTAGAAAATACATTTACAATAAATAATACAATGAAAACTCTAAAACTGAGATTACAACTACCAACGCTAATAATGCCAATCACAATTAACAAAATGAAAACAAAAAAAAATTTATGCCCGACAGTGGAATACGCTGTACCCTTTTTCTTTATAAACACTAAACACAGTAAAATGGGAACGGAAGTATGCAGTTTTATGTCTCTTCATAAGATCGATCTGTATGGAAACTTTTTCCTATTGGAAAGTTCCAATTATCAAGTTTTCCTATTGGCAAGTTGGTATTATGGGATAAAAATTACTTTTACGCTCATAACTCCAGTATTCTTAGGCCAATGTTGTTAAATTTTGAAACATATATTAGAAACACGTTTAAAAATATGTGACAATTATTAAGGTAAATCTATTGCGGGGTATGGGGGCTTCTATTGGAAAAAAGTGAATACAGTTTTAATGATTTGGCTCACAGGAGTCTCCACACCGAATTTCGTAACTCTAGCTCACATGTATCCATATCTACAAGTAGTGAAATTTTCGAGCAGTTTATAGGCGAAGGTGGGTAAAAGCAGACTATTTTGACTATAACTTTTTATTTATTTATCCGATTTCGATCATTTTTATAACATAGATGCACATAAACACAACGCAAGCCTCTGTCTAGTTTCGAGTTGATAGATTAAACGGAGCGGCTGTAACCCGCGAATGTCTGTCACGAGGGAAGGGGATGAGATATCGACATGAATCCATAAACTTGATATTTTCCAAGCAAATCCGCATCTTATGGTAAAATTTTATTGCTCTAACTCTTATAGTCTCTGAGAAACACTTAACACGGACAGATGGACAGACGCACATGGCTTCTGCCACGCCCCCTTTTGCCTGTTACTACATTGCACAAATCCATAATACCCTTTTACACTTTGTGTACAGGGTATAAAAACTTGCATGCCATTTTTGCAACCAACAACAACCTCAGAGTCATGCTGGAATAATCAACGGACAGAGATACTTAGCAGGCAATAATGCAGTCCAAACAAAAGCTGCCCGATACGAAACGTAACAAAAACATTTGCACTAAGTGTAGCATACTTTTAGCTACCTAATTGGTTTTTGCGCTATATCAGGCAGCTTTTGTCAATTGATGCAAAGCCTTAGAACACAGTAACCCTGTAGCGTTCGTAGCAGCGAACAGATCAAAAATTATATATGTATATTATAAATATTTAAAAATTTTAAGTTTTTATGTTAAATTTTGCTATACATTTTAATTCATAATTAACATTTTATAACAGATACCCAGTAAAGTAACATAATGCTGTCCCTAGAAGAGCTAATGTCATTTCTCGTATAAAGATTAAGACAATAATTTCAAGAAACAATCAGAGAAAGACCATTAGTAACTGAATAGTGGGTACTGAACATATTATAGTCGCTATTTTTCGACTATTACACTCTTATGTGATTGCGTTTAATACTCTTAATTTTAGTTACTACAAAACAATACGTATATAAAAGATACAAATGTAGATATAAATAATACGTATTGTTAATAAAAGCGCATTAAATGCAATGAAATGTAGTCGATGAAAGTAATTTACAGTTTCTTAAAATTGATTAAAAATGCGCTTAACTAGTTAATATATTAAGTTATTGCATATTTGAATGTAAATAATAAATGCAAATGATGCTTAAGAGTAATTAGTGCTGTTGCTCTTCCCTTGACTGGACTTCACTAGCCAGCTCTGGCTCGGCCACTTCGTCATGATATTCCACGACATCCTTTGACATTGTTGCCAAACGCGTCGTAAAAACCTCCTCATCCTCCTCCTCGTCGCTATCATCCTCGCCCATGAGCGCCACACGCGCGTACAACTCATTGGAACGCGTCGCTGCCGCCGCGCGTCTGCGATAGACAAGGCCCATGGCGACGCTCAGACCCACCAGTGCCACTAGTACGGCCACCGTTAGCAAAACAGTGGCCAAGTGTGTGTAATTGACAGCACTGCCGCCTTCTCTGTTGGTCACATCCACGACAGTGTTGGTGCTACGCACCACATAGGCATAGCAGTAGGTCTCATTGGATTGCGGCAACTTGCGCAGCTGGCTGCCCGGATAACAAGTGCTGCACTGCGATGCGAGGGCTCCATAGCAACGGAGACAACTCTTGTCACAGCTCAAACACATACGCTGCTGATGTGCTTGGAAAGCAGCAACGCTGCGACGTCGACGATCCTCCGCCTGCAATGGATCGCTCTTGTCGCCCAAACTGTTCTCGGCATCCGGCAGATCCTGCTCATTGGTGTGCTCGGCAAATAAAGCGTTGCTGCTAGGAGCAGCTGGTTGTTCGGTTGACTCCTCTTTGCTAGCAACTTCTTCGTGTGGACTGGCGAAGCTGTGCTGGGGGCATTCGTCATAGCAATGTGCTTCATAAAAGTAGGCCGGCAAAGCGCATTCTGTGTAAAGAAAATATTATGGATTTTTATTATTTGTTTTGTTAAATAACTGACTTTTAAAATTTGTTTAGAAAGATATAACCAAAAGCTATAGTTTTGTAATGGTAACCAATAACCATTTACCTTATCAGGAATAAATGGGTAGGCATGAAAAGTTGAGAAAGAAAAGTTTGAAAATGTTTGTTAGTAGGCTCAAACATGGTTGAATAATATAAGGTATGATTACTCTTCTTCTTCTAGTTATCACAATAGCTGTGAGCGATTCAACTTCTCTAAGTAATCATACCTTATATTATTCTACCATGGGCTTAAAGAGTTCTGTTGATGCTAGTGATGCAACGTAGCGAATACTCAATCCATTCCCGAACACTCGGCCTAGAAATATTTCACATATTGCGTAATAAAATATCACCTTTTTCGACATTTTTTCATATTATAATGAAAAAGCTGCTGGGTGTGTACTATGCGACGCCAATAAACCGTATGTTGAATATGAATAAAAGCAATTCAAAATGAGCCGTGATAATAATGAAAAATGTTCGGTCACAAAACGATACTCTTTAACTGAACAAAGCAGAACAAATTACTCTTTTAGAAGCCTTGACTTATAAACAGGGATGCAAAGCGTAATCGTAACCGTAACCGTTATCCACAACAACCGATTGAATTTGAAACAGTAACCGAAATACATTTTTGCAAAAGACCCGATAACCGTTATAATCTTTGCCGAATTGAAACCGTTACACTTATACCGGTGCCGTTTTCTTTGCTTTTCATGTTGTGTTTTACATAACGTCCTACTGTGAGTCATTTTCAACTAAGTCCTTCGTAGAAAAGACAAATTCTAGTTCGACACCATGATCTCACAATGAATCGAATCAAAACCGATATTATTGAAAAAAGAAAACCCAAATAAAACCGTTAGCTGGATCAGGAGTATTGGTACTACCGTAATCGTAACCGTATCAGAAATACCGTTTCAGTTTGAATCCCTGCTTTAAAAGCATATTATCATATTATATAATCATATAATCATATTACTAGGACCAAAAATATCAAAAAAGCCTCCAATTTATAAGTTAAAGACCCTACACATTGACAAAAATGCATTATTTAGGGAATCTTGCAACCAAATTCCAACCCAATTGCAATTTGTCAATAAATAAATTGAAACCAGGGTTTTCGTAACCGTAACCGTTATCTTAAACAACCAATTGCATTTTGAAACCGTAACCAAACCGTAACCCAAATACATTTTTTCAATATTTTTCCGTAATAACCGAATCAAAACCGATATATTTATACGGTTATTTTCTTTGCAAGCTTACATATATTTTCATGTTGTGCTTTGCATTCCGCCATTCTGTGAAACATTACCATCTACGTCGCACTGTGGGGTCTTCTGAATTCTTTTTTTTTTTTGAGTACTCTTTTGATTTCTGTCAAAGAGCACGAAAGTAATAGAATGGAATCCTTGGCCGCTTCATTAAGTCAACTTGCTGAAAAGCGACATTTCCCATACTCTTTCTCAATTTTGGCTACGAGCGGGTCGGTTTAACAGACACAGCAACACAAGCAGCAAAAACGTACACTATCTTGAAAACGGTCACTTTTAAGCAGAAATTCCACTCTATTTACTTCATGCTCTTTGGTTTATGTACAGGGACCGTTACAACCGTTAAACCGAAACAAACATCGGTTAATCGAATAAAAACTATTATTGGAAAAAGAAACGCCGGTACTACAGTAATCGTAACCGTATCAGAAATATATTTCGGAATCCTCGATTTAAACCGATTTAAATGAAAATTTACGCAAAACCTTCTAGAGCGTTGTAATACACCCTGTTGTGTATGACGTTTCTTGTAAGAGTGTGCCGCTTAGACAGGTTTTACTGTACATATTTGTTTAAAAGCAATTGTCGCATTTTCGACAGTATTCGATTAATGAATACCAAATGTACGTCGACCGATTACTATCTACTATTCGTTTGATTAACGCATATGAATCGTTGATGAATATTCGTTGCATCTCTAGTTAGAAGAAAGAAGAAATTGAGTTGTGAGTCATCAGAATATATAGTCAGATTGATCAGTTACGCGAACACGCTAAATACACATACAGCTTAATACGCTTCTGCCACAGGGATTTGCACGACAATTATTAGCCGATAACAACGACTTTCTGTGTATGGCAAAGTAATCGATTGTTAGCATTCTTATATTTTTGGGTAGCAATTGTTGTGCAACTTCAAGTGGCAGAAGCGTCCAAGTTGCTTTACATATATAACAATTATTTATAGGTTTGGTTGAAAATTTAACAAAACTAAAATTGTTTTTAAAAATACAGTAAATAAACAAATTCAAAAAAAGGTATTGTGTACAAAACAAAGGCAATGGGTTCATTTTTCTTTTTAGTTAAAAATAAAATTACAAACAAAACAAATTAATTTTTTTTAAAATTTCTTCTTTTTTTTTGTGTACAATGTTGTGAACTTAGCCATAAATAACAAAAATTCAATATAATTAAGTTCTGTTTCGGTTTTTAAAGTGTTAAATGTTGTGCAGTAAAAACCGAAAGAGAATACTAAAAATTATAGAATTAGAATGCTTAAGCAAGCGCAGTCCAAAAAAAACATGCTCGAAAATTGGTGTACTTGTGCTAGCTAATACCACAACCAGTGTTGGAAAGCATTAGTTGTATGCATGAACTCGTTGGATATGAAATTGTGAGTTTTGGAAAATGTTAAAAAATTAAAAGTCAAAGTGCAAAAGCTAAATTAGCAGGTTAAGATCACACAGCAACATTAGAACCAATTAAACTACAAACTTTGAAGGATTTTTGATTTTTTTAATTTTTGTTAATTTTTAAAATAGTTACTAAACTCACCTTTATTTCATATATTGCTTAATAACAGACAGTCTTCAAATAGGCTAAAATTTAAGTTTTACAACCGAATAACTTCAAAACTGAAGCGGAGATGTCTAGATTTTTGGACAACGCTTGCAAATGTTTCTTTTTTTAAAGTGAAATATTGGATTCGTTTGTTTTGGAAATATGTTGTACGATTTATTCATTTATTTTTATACGTTTTTCAATGTTCAATATTAATTACTAATATATAGATATATATATACACAAAACATACATAAAATTGTTGTATCAGAATTGCAACATCATTTCAGTTATCATACCTAAAAGGTACTCCTAATTTAGTTTTAATTATTTGTTTATTTTGTTAATTTTTTTTTACATTTAAAAAACTTTAATTACTTGTTAATCATTGGCGTCTAAGCGCACACGCAAGTTTAATTTGTTTTATTTTACAATTTTATATAAATTTTATTTGTTTTAAGTTTAAAATTATGATGTTTATTTTATTTTTTATTTTTTACTTGCTACCCCAGGCCCTAGTACCAGTTTTTATTGTGTTTTTGCTTTTAGTATAAGCTTAAATATTAATTTGGCTTTTTTTTTTTAAACAATTACTTGCGTAATTAGTTTTTAAATTAGGCGTGTTTTGCGCATTTAATTAAGTAATATAGTGGGAATATAGCATTTTGTTTATAATATAAGTACCGAAGCCCGCATCTAAAAGTCTAAACATAAAAAAAGAGAGCATGTTTTTTGTTAAAAGTTGAAAATTTAAACTTAAAAAGCAAAATTGCAAGTTAAATTTTGTGTAATTTTGTTGGTACTCGATTTTGGGTTTCTTGTTGTATATATGCGTTTAATATTTTATTTCTATAATATGCACTATTAATTGGCTACTATTTAGTTTATGGTTGTAGTTTTTAATAGCATTTAACTATTTTTTTTATATATAGAAATGCTTTGCTGCTTTTAATTATTTGTTTTAAGTTTAATGCTAGATGTAATACAACAACAAAAAAGGTTTCAACAACTTTAAGTTAAAAAATATTGCATGATATTAAGTAAAAAACTATTACTCACGATATGATCATTCGTTAAAAAATTATTTGTTTTGTTTTTGTTTTTAAAGAATTGGCTATAAACATAAATAAGTTTTGACATCGTATTTAGAGCGCGGCAAATGAGTAATTGCTTTACATTCGATAACGATAACGATTGCATTTGCTAGAGACTCTAAGAGATGCTAACAAAACTTAAAAAAAAGGATATGTGTAAAACGTTGTGGAACTAAAAAAAAAAACTAAAAACAAAAACTGGCTTGTTGTTTGAGTTTTTAAAAAAGACAACTATAAATAATTATTGCACTCAAGTTGCTTTTGATTTTTCCTTCGTTACACATATATATGTACATATATATATATATTGATTTATAGGGTTACTAAAAAATTAACTTTATTTTTGTAATTATAACTGTGCGTTTGATGTAACAAAGCAACAAATGTTTAACAAATAGTTTTTAATTAGCTGTCCGGATATGTTTGTAAATCAATTTTTGATTTTTAACGTTTATTGATATGGAAAAATTAAATACTTTAATAATGAACTATGAATATTCGTTTGGCTTTAACTGTGTATATTATTTATTACGTATTATTATTATTATTTTTTTAAACTCCTTTCATGTAGACGCACAAAAACTTATGACTAGCAGTTACATGTTTTTTATTAGATTACTTGTTTTTAAAGGTTCATCCTGGCATATTTGGATGTTCCGCAGTCACTTGACTTTAGATTTTTTTATTATTATTGATGTACACAAATAAGTTTTGAGCGATTTTTAAGTGTGGTTAAGTACTCGTTTCCCTGCCAAAAGGGACCACAAGGTTGCACCCATTTGTCTTATTTGAAGAACATCGTTTGCAGTGTGCCACATGTAAGGAACATGCTTCGTCAATAGAAACATATGAGTACAGTCTCCGGCGTTTTTTAAGTACCAGCGAAGGACGCAAAGACGCTTAGTTGCAGACGTTTTTGAATCAAGTTTCGTTGCAAACTCAAGAAAAGCTCGCTGCAACTTTAAGTGCGACTAAACAAGCGATTTCACATTGTGTCATGGCCAAGGATATGCTGCACGAACAAAGAAATTAGGTTCCTTAGACACTCAAGTCAAGTGACGTCAAAAACTCTCAAAAGGCAAAATCAGCAATGAATGCACTACGGCAATGCAAAGCGTAAAAAATCGTGTGGCAAGGCCGGATATAGTGGGCCTGGGTTCAGCTAAAAGGGTGGAGCTCCCTGATCACTGTCTATAACTTTACCAAGTGGTGTCCCTCGTTTAGCTGCTCTAAAGGCTGATTGTGACAAAGAACAGGAACTAAAAACAGAGACTGCTTTTCTGATTCACTTTATTTTTTTTTGCAACAAAGAACATAAACAGAATATAATTTAGATAACTTACTTTAACTTTTTCAACATTTTTCACATCAAGTCAAAAGCACTTGTTTCTGTTGTAAATGTACTTATTTCTGTTTCGATGCCTAATGAGTAAAAAATATTTAAATTCTGTTTTTGTTCGTGCTTGTAACGCAAATGTACTGAATTCAGTTTCTGTTTCAGTTCCTGTTCTTTGTCACAACCAGCCTAAAGGGGTAAGGGCAGTGCGCTAGGCAGCGAAGTCTGCCCAGGACTTTAACGGGGTTGGGCCCCACAGTGCAAAACCCCCCTTCAAGATGGTATGATCTACCTGAAGATATGCTCTACATTAGGCTTCAACCCGGTAACGGGTTAAGAAGAAGAAGCCCGGGCATGAATCAACTTCAATAGACAAGCTGAATAGTTATAGCAAGTAGTTAATGACAGGCATCTGGTGGATCAGCTCGTGTCTGATCTACTATGAGTTTATCCAGCCTAATGAAACCAACAATGGAGAGCGTTACCTATAAAAATTGAGGCAATTAAACCGAGCAATGAAGCCCCTCTCCCAAAAGACATGGCAAAGTGATCTTTCGAAACGACAACGCTACGCTCGAAACTTTGTAGGCGCTTAAATGGGATTTACCAGCGCACCCGACTTATTCACCATAAATGGATACTTTCAACTACTACTTGTTCAGGTCAATGGCTCATGGCGTCGCCGGGCAGTACTTTATTTGACTTCTAATAGATAGTTATATCAATATACAATACTACTCGATCTGTAGAGGTTTTTAAAACCACCAAATTTCACAATCATAGAGTTGAAACTCAAAGCATGTAATATTATAGAGTGGAATCCTTGGCCGTTACATTGAGTCGGCTTGCTGAAAAGCGAGCACTTTCAGCACAGTGGACACAAGTGCGTTTTTTTTTGCTCTATTCGTTTCTCAATTTTTCCTACGAGTGAGTCGGTCTGACAGAGAGAGAGAAACACAAGCAGACTTACACGCATGCTGAAAGTGATCACTTTTTAACCAAAATTTCGAATAATTTAACAGTGCAGGATTCCACTCTATTACTTTCAGGTTCTTTGCCTGATATTAGTGATAGCGCGTTTTCTATAAGTATCGTTAGTAATTTAACTTTTTAATGGGCTTAACAAAATGTTTAACGTTACGCATGAAGATTTAGATTGTTTCAAAGAGAGCGCTTGAAGTTTCAGTGCGCAAAGATCGGATGGTTTATATGCGAAAAAAGACGAAAAAACTCAAATGCAATGAATCCTAATGGAAAATTAGGTCTTGTTGGTCGGAAAAATATGAGAATAAATACATACAACCTTATTTTGGAAAGAATTTTATGTGCATTACAAAAAGATCAAAGGCATACCAGTACTTATTTGAATGAAAAAGAACTTCAAGCCAGATCTATTGAATTATTTAACTTCTGCGATCAGGAAACTATCGAAGCATCATTCAATCCGGGCCTGCGATATGCAATAGTTTGAATAAAATGCATTATAACTATTTATCTGCATAAAGCATCGAAGTTACTAAAGCTCAAAACTTACTTGCACACCAATACATACATATGTATATTTAAAAGAGATCTGCTTGAATGCACCCAAAATGGCGTTCACGCTGCAAATGAATGCTTCTTGAGCGCAAAGTCAAATGTGTTAGCTGAAGTAATTAATGTATTATGAGCATCATATTGTTAATACTCAAATGAAGTGAACACGAATTGAGTTTAATGAGTACACACTGGGTACGCTCTTTTTTTGTGAACTCACTCATTTCGTCTTGCACGTTATTAAAAGTGTGTGTCTGTAAGGACAAATGAGTTGAGTGGATAGAAGATGTACAGTTTTGTTCTGCTTTCAAATGTTGAGCATAGTTGAGTACCACAGTGCATAACTGTTGTGAAAGCACAGAGCTCGAGGCAGCTTTAATGAGTGCACTAAATGTTCCGCTCATTCATTCCGTCGCTTTGAATGTCGATCTTGTGACAGCTTTTTTCGCTTAAAACAATAGGCAGTGATTACTTCATGCGTGTTGTAATCAATGTAAGTACGAATTTCACTGAGTACTCATTGTAGCCACATTTGAGTGCATTCGAACTCTATGATTTATATTCTTTTCATTCATTTTTGCGCGTCTTAACTTAGTTTATTTTTGTTTTTTTTTTGTTTTTTTAATCTTTATTCTCTTGCCGTTTTTGTTCGTTTGTAAATTTTTGTATTGCAACTTTTGTTCAAAACCGCAGGAACTTTTTGTATAATTTTTTAAATTTATTATTTTAGTTGTTGTTTTTGTTTTTAAATTTAATTTCTATAATGTTTTTGCTGTCTAAATACATAGCTAATTGTGTAAAATGTTGTTTATTTTTTACACTAAACCCACACCATAGCCTATAAACTCTTGTTTAGTTTTCGTTTGCTTTGTTTTTTTTATTTTAATACAAAATTTGCTTTTTTTTTTTGTTGTTGTTTACTTGGCGCCTTAACACTAAATATTTTTGTTGAATTTTATTTAGTTTTTTAAAGTAATACAATTTTTACGTTATTTTATATTTTGTTGTGTTTTACATTAAGACTTAATTTGTAAATTTAAGAAACAGTCTTTTACTATGAACTTTAAACTGTTGTCGAAACATGTATGTATGTGTGATTATTGCACAAAAAATTAAAAGAAAAAAAAATTAAAAAACAAAAGTAAATAGTTTGGCTTTATAAAAATCTTACTACAATGCAGTGCTACTCAAACTGTGACTACTTGGCTGGCGGCTTGCGGTGCGTAAAAGCAGTGTTGGCCAAATCTTGCGCTGGAATAAGCCAAAATTAATTACAGTTGCACAGTTTTAAAGCCACGTGCACAGTATATTAAAAACAAAGGAAGCAAAGCATGCAAAACTATAGCTGCACTGCTTTAGCCAAAGCAAGCAAGCAGTGCAAGAAGCATGCTCCAATGCATTCAAAACTGTGTAAAGGCGCTACTAGCAAACAAATGACATAAAGCAATGAAACATTGCAACAATTTGGCACATTTAAAATTTGAATATCAAAAAAAAAAACAAACGAAAACAAACAAATTGAACTAAAAACTCACAAAAAGCTCCGAGTATTTAACTATAAAAAGCAGTAGCAAACTTTTGTGCGCCAAAAACAACCTTTCGAATTTTCACCAACTCGCCATCTTATATACATACATATGGTAGTATATATGTACTTTTCATATTGTATCAGTATTAGTGTGTGTGTGTGTGTGTGTGTGTGTGTGTGTGTGTGTGTACAGCTACGCTTACTTATTTAAATTTTACTACAAAAATTTAGTACATTTCATTTTGTTTTTGGACTTGCATTGTTGTTGTTGTTGTTGTTGTTGTTGGCTTTCAACTTGCATCTTTTTGTTGTTTTTCTTAAACGTTTTCTTGCAGTTTTTCAGCATAAAAATATAGTTTAGTTTTCTTATTTCTTGTTTTTCCTTTTCTTTTGTATCATAGAAAAGTCTTAATTAGAAAAATTCAGTTTTCATAAATTGGAATTTTGTGTTTTTTTTTTTTTTTTAGTTATGGCTTTTTACATTTACTATTTCATCTTAACTCTCTTGTTATTCAACCTTTTGTTTGTTTTTGTTGCTTGTTGTTTTTTAAGCATGGAATTTGTTCTTAAGCCATTTCTGTTTTAATTAAACTTCTAAATATTTGTTACTAAATTATCTATTGCCTTTGTTCTGGTTGCTGTTGTTGTTGTTGTTGTTGTTGTCATGTTTGAAGTTTAGGTAGAAGATTTGTGTTAGGAAAATAAAAAGGAATGACAAACCTAAACATTTTTGGTCGCTCCATTTAAGGCACGCGGCGGTATTGGTGCGATCCCGTGGTAAACCAGCTTCACCGACCTGTAAAAATATATGCAATTTGTGTGATTATTATGAAATATGAAATATATTTTCATAAGAGCATATGCGCAATATAAACATTAAAAGTTATTAGTAATAATAGTTGTATTTTATGTACAAGTACATTTGTCAGATTCCGAGCGAGTTGCTTTAGCTAAAGCCTTTCCAAGCCGGAAATCAGCTTTTGCGAGTCGTTCTGGTCATGACAGTGTCATAAATTTATAAAGATTACAGTTACGTGTATTGACAGGCAAACAAACTTGTGAAATTTGAAGAAGATCACAAGTAAAATTTGCGCCACACAGCAACAACAAAGGAAGGACCTTTTCCCCTTCCCGTTTGTTCTTTTCGGTCTTTTACGAACACATACTTTGTGTACTTTGTTTGCGTGATCAAATGGTTTTTGTGGGGTGCGATGGCTCATCGGAGAAGGTTGATCCATCCCTAGCACTCACTCAAGAAGCCTTGCCCTTTGTGCCATGCTATATAAATAGAGGAAGTTCAAGGAGAGAAAGGACAGTTGAGAGATTCCTTATTGATACAATCTTGCCGACTACCGTAGAAAGTCGTGAAGCCTGCGTAAGGAGAGAGTATACATTTCGCTCATGCTTTGTATGCATAACTACCCAAAATCCATGTCCTGGAAAAGGCCGGACATTAACACAGAAAGTGTTTCGTAGAGTCGGCTTCTTCAAGACAGGCCGCGCAAGTTGGGTCGTCAATCTGGTTCATATTGGCCTGGTGTTGGAACGCAAAAAGTTAACAATACGTTCTGCATTTCCTTAAAATGTTGAACTGTCTACATAGATATTGAATTAGTCTATGGAAACACAACTGCCACGCCGTCAGCAGAAGACCGAGGGGCGAGTTGGAGTGACCACTTGAACTTTGCAGGCAAAGAGGCCTCTTATTTGGTTGGCGATTGATTATTGATATTTACCATAGATGTTTTGAAAATTCTTTTAGAGACTACTTATTCTTTTGTACTTCGTCGAATTGTCTGACAAACTCAGCTCAATATCCATATATTTGAACTCATTAAGGCTCAGCGATGGCTGACAGGCTATTTGCCTGAAAGACAGCTACCCTAGTATCTTAAATATTCTCATTCCCATTGACAAAGCGATACATAGTCAGTGGGGTGATCCGCTAGAGGCAAGAATGGAATCTACAGTTCGTTTGGTTCTAATTCCAGATAGCTCCGCGATGCTATGCAGAAAGTGACTGCCCAGCTGTGCATGAGCACAAGTGGTGCTCAACTACTACTGCTCTTCGGAAAAAGTCATTGAACGGAGCGACAAGCAAACTGCACAGCATTTCTCCAGTTTTAGAAAACAGAGCTTAGCAAGTCAACTTTGGTACAACAAAATGATATAGGCTTTAGGCTACTAGACAAATTACAAAGTTTTTCCGCTTAAATGACATTGAAAATGTGTGAACTTAAACAAAATTGGTCCACAGAAGTAAGGTTTACCTGCTTGAAAATTATATATGCATTTTAAAGCTATTGAAGTCTTTAAGTTGAACTTTAAATTTCAATTAAAATGTAGAAGATTTATTCCTTAAACAAATTGTATATTGTTTCATTTAGACCGAATATATGGCCTTTAAAGTGTTCTTCATCAAATTGTATACCAAATCTTGAACTAAAGCTTTTGCCAATTCCGCGGACATGACCTTTTTTTGTTGTCCATTTTACTCTCTCGTTCAATCGCACTGATTTGCTCAGTCTCAGTTCTGTACAGTTTCTCAGTTCGTTTGTCTGATTGCCGTTTTAGTTCATTGCATGTTGCCGCTCTGTCTGGCATTTTAAGTAGTTATGTGAGTGTGTGTGAGAGTGTGTGTGTGTGTGTGAGTGTGTGTGTGTGAGTGTGTGAGTGTGTGTTTATTTATGGCCCAAACCAAAATGTCTACCATGTCTATGACTGCGGCAGCTGACAATCTGCATGTGAATGTCAGTGTGTGTGTGTGTGTGTGTGTGTGTGTGAGTACATGTGTGTAACAGTACTTTCACATGCAATAGCCTGGCATGCAACGATAGGGAAAAAAAGTGTTTGTTATGCAAAAAGTCCGCGTTTGCCTTTCCTCTTTTTGTTGAACCCCCCCCTAACTTTTAAAGCATAAAAACTAAGGTCGCTGCACTTTTAGTTTATTACTTTGCACAGACCAGCCAAACACACACACACACACACACACACACACACACACACACACACACACACACACACACACACTCATAAACAGCAACTATGAAGAGGTAGCGCGCAAAAAGTTTCTGCCACGTTTGTTGGCCATGTTTGTAAATGAAAAAGCTTTTTGAAAAACGCAAAAATACAACAAAAAATAAACTATACAAAAAATGGCCACAATAGGTGCCAAAAGGTTAAAGGGTGCGATATGTGGCAGCAACAAAGAAACTGTAAATATATGCAGCATGCCAACAGGCGCCGCAACTATGTGCCAAATGCACTTGAGCACTGCAAACAGTTGCAGAAGCATTGACTTTAAAACTACGGCAACAGAAAATGCAAAATGACAAATGAAAAGTAGGCGCTGCATATGACAAGCGGCAGCAGCAGCGAAAATCTCGGCCGCAGAGGGTTAAACTTTTTCTTGACTTGGCACAATGCCCAAAAGCGAACGAAAGAGAGAGACGGAGAGAGAGAGAAAAAGACGAGTTAAGCAAAAATGAGCGATAAAAATAATAAATAATAAAATAAACGATTTTATTGAGCGTCGCACAGTGGATCCCACTGACTTCTTTTTCGGCGAAAATCATCACTTTTGATGAAGTAAAAATAAGATATAAGACTTTTGGTGTATATAATATCGAACTTTACTATTTATCGCAGTGTATCGCAGAAGCTTAAGGAATTCTCTGTTATATGCATTTTAGATTTTGAAAATATCTTTACTTCCTCAAAAGTGTTCGGACATGCCGTGTCTTTTTCGGAATCCGAATTGGTGACTCGGGAGGATTGTCGGCACTTTTTAATTTCCTACCTCTTATTGTAAATGTTCCTTAATATTAAATATTGTAATGTAAATATATCCTATAATAATATCCTATTAGAGTTATAATAATAATTAAGTAATAGAATTTAAATTTAACAATCTGCCATAAATCACACTATTAAACACTTAGTGTGTAGCGATTAAGAATAATGTACATACATATTGGATTATAGCCTAAGTTTTAGCAGGATGCCATAAAAAAAAAAAAAAAAAAACTTCCGCAAAAGTTATGATTTTTGCCGAAAAAGAAGTCATTTGGATCCACTGTGCGTCGCTTGACTTGCACACTGTAATTCAATTTATGTGCTGCATACTTTTAGGGGCAATAAAAAATTCGCTTATATGGAGCAAAACGAAAGAGATGGCCCAAAAAATTGGTTATAAATCGTTTGTAACAAACTTTTTAATTATATTTAAACTTGATTTGTTTCGAATCTTTAGCAAATGGTCAAAATGCACTAAAAAGTCGGTATTCAGATAACTATTTTAACCACCACTAAAAACCTCTTTGCTTGAGCGGTCGAGCTACATAAAACATCGCTGCCTAACAACTCGATTCCAAGAAGAATTTTGTGTGTTTTTAAAACTTTGTTTAAGCGCGCTGGGCATCACCATCTCTAGTACCTAGAGGTTTTGTGAACTTGAGGAGAAATCCTTGCAGCACATACTAGCTGAACGTGAGAAGGTTGTCGCTCCTAGTTGGTAGGCATCTCGCTGACCGACGCGACCCAGTTGAAACCATACCATATAAATCAATTTGTTTCAAAGATACGAATGACTGTAAGCTCAGTAAAACTCTGTTTATCATTACCTTAAACTACAGGAGGGAAGAGCTTAAGTTCCTAGGTGCAACTGCATACGACTATGGGTAAATGTTCTCTCTGGTGCAAAGAATTTGTGGTAGGGTTCTAAGCTGTAGGCCAACAGACGGGTCGCGGGTTGCGGACTGCCTATGCGAAACCCCCGGAAAACAGACTGGAATTTATATAGATCACATTTAGAGAATAATCTAATCAATCTAGATACCAGAATGCCTAAGCATCCACTGCCCCTTGGTAGGCAACGCAGAGACAAGGATGCACCATGGTGGAATACTAGCCTTCAGAAATTGCGCAAGATGACACGCACCCTCTTTAACCATGCAAAACGGAATGCGGATTGGGCAGCGTATCACAGTAGTCTTACGCTCTTTAGTAGTCATATTAGGGAAGGCAAGCGACTACAAAGGGACTACAGAAGTATCTGTGAATCAATCACTACTACGAACACGGCCGCTAGGATTTACAAGGCCACGGGAGCTTTAAGCTCAGTAGGAGGATAATAGATCTTTTAGGTCGCAGTCCACTACTCCCCATCCACATTATTATATGGGTAAAAGTTTGGCATTGGGCCCATGCTTGTACGTTGTGTATTGTCCTCATGTTCACAAAAGTGTCTCGACTTCAATCACAGAGAATATGCTTGGAGAATTCATTGATGGCTGGACAGAGTTTGCACTTAGTTTCAGTCGATAGACTCAACTCTAAGGAATAGGTACCTTAGACAATTGTATCATGTTCGGCACAACTCGAGGAGGTTAAGAAAAGGCTGTTTAGGTTGATCCTGTCGACTGCTCTGAACGGTCTTGCTGGAAGTCTTTTTTGAAGGAGTAGTTTATATAACCAGAAGTGATATTGTTGCGGAGGGATTTTGGTTTCCAAGCTTATATTGAAGAAGGATCTTGGTTTCCATCAAATTTATGCGCAATAACCTAACAAGATGTGCCTTTTTGAACACTGAATGACTGCATTGCATTGCAGCTGACTTTGAAGAGGCATATTGAAGATTTTAATAAGTGCAAGGAACCTGATAGCTACTTGGATATCTGGGAAAAAGCTGGTCCTTTTAATTTGTTTGTCGTTTTTATACCCTGTACACAAAGTGTAAAAGGGTATTATAGATTTGTGCAATACATACATACAGGTAGAAGAAGGCGTGACGTGTTTTATGGGCAAAAAAGATCAGGAGCAATAGTCGGGTCGATATACATATGTGTCCGTCTGTCTGTTCTTCCGTATGAACGTCGAGATTTTAGGCACCATAAAAGATGCGCATTTTCGTCAAGCAGATGAAGCTTATTGAATCGAATCGATATCTCACTCACTCCCCCCACGTGAGAGAATTTTGAGTCTTACAACCACAAATTGAGGCCATGTCCCGCAGTGCCTGTTGATTTCGTTATTCTTTGAGCGTCAGTAAACCATGTCTTTAGTATAGAATCGGACACGGAAAAGCTCTTTCTATTTCGAAAATCGAATACATGCTTCTCAGACAGTGTCAACACAAGAATACTCTACCAAATCGCGTAGAATCAGTTAATGAAAATGTATTTAAACATATCTTTCTTGTTGTTGATACTAAATCAGTATTTAATTGGCTACAATAAACAAAGCATGCAAATGCGTTGGAAATAACAAAGAAATAAATGTTAATCAAACAAAAATATGATAACTAAAAACAAATCAAACAGTTGTTAGGCTACCTACACAGCGTTTACAGTTTGCAAAGCATTGCTACAGTTCGAATGCCACACACTAATCCCATAAACCACTAGATCATCTATACAACAATTTGAAATCTAAGTGAGCCACATGCAAGCACGCGCTGTGGTGCCCCGATTATTCTCAACAATAGACTCACTGGCCAAGCACTGCAATAACAACAATAATAACAATAGCAACAATAAGCCACTCTTCAGCCAAACTAATCCAGCCATACTCTATAAGTTAGGGTATAGTTAGAGACTTTCGCATCTTACCTGCTGCATGTTGCGCCATTGCCCACTTGCATCATATTCAATGTCATTGTGGGCCATATCGTTGCCATACAAATTGAATTGGCCCGAATTGACGTTTGGCTGATCTTCGGGCTGGGCGGGCGTTTCAGTGCCATAGAGTATCATGTCCCATTGAGAAATTTGCGCTGTAAACAGAAAAGTCGTATTAGTTTTTCAAACAAATAAACTCGAAACTATAAAAGTAAAAGTGTAATAAACAGGAGAAAAGCTGTTAACGGTTGATATATGAAAAAACAAACATGTCGAGTGACAGCCAATAAATCTAGTTGTTTGTCATGGAAAATAAAACAAATGAAGTGCGGAAAAGTCAGGCGCAAAATATGTAGAAAAACAAAAAATTTCAATTTGAGGCGACAATGGAAACAAGTGCATGAGAAATGAGAAGCAGGGATTTCTAGTTATGCAAACCCAATTTGTGATTTTGACAAACTCGCAAGAGAAGCAGTTTTACTTTAATTAACTTCCTTATAAGAGAAATTGTATACGTTTTTGTAATCGTTTGATTTCTAATAGAAAAAATCTATATCCGAATGTCGGAGTACCTTTATCTTTTGGTTTATAAAGTATATAACGTTAACTTAAGTGCATTTTGTTTGCAATTTTTATAGAAAAATAGTCGCGTATACGAAAATCGCTTATAGCATTTATACAAATGATAAGCTCGATACCTTTTTGGGTAAAACTATAATCGGTTATATGCAAACTTTCCACACTTTAACAATGGTTTAGTTGTTGGCAAGCTAAGGGTCATTTCCGAAGTAATTTGCTGCGTAGAATCCGAATCCGAGATCAGAATTGGCCCATCACTTCAGTGATAATAATAATCATTTAATGACGTCGAAGGGATATCGTAACATTTAATAGCCATTACTTTGCGAAATAAATCTTAACTGAGCTCTTGATTTCTTAAATTAAAGGGTAAGAGTGGTACTAAATGATGTAACTAGAGACAAACACTAAAATTATTTTGCACCCTGTACATAACCTCAAAAGTAGAAAAAACGCCGTATCGCTAATATGCAAAGAAAAAGAAGTCTGCATTCAAAAAAGCTTGCGGCTTGGAGAAACTAACGCTTCTCAAAAATGTTTTGGCAACACGTCATTTGTTATACAAAAAACATTTTTCGAAACTTGCGAATTGAACATCGCAATTAACTATCTCGCATAAACAGATATGGAGATACACTAGGTTAGGGCATTTGAGGGCCACATAAATCCTGGACGTGAAAAATACAAAGCAAATTTTATGATTTTCGCCAAAAAGTGCTGTTGAAACTGACTGTTGAAAGTTACGGCAAATTTTTACACCCTCTTTTAGGATTTGAGTTTTGATTGATGAAAAGAGCGCGAGGCTCTCACGGTTCCTGTCAAACTTTTTTCATACACGATATTGTGTTTGTTATTGTTGTTTCCGAGCAACTGAACTGAAAATTAATGTTTCTAGCGCACACTTTTGGCAATAAAAAATTGCAATTTAAAATTATACAAATGGACATGGACCGAGTACAGTAAAAGCTCGTAGACAAGAATAAATTAGTTTTGAAAGCAGTTGAGTTTTATTTTAGTTTATAGAAGCAGCTATATTTTTGAAAAAAATATATTAAAAATGGGGACTCCCCCTACTCGTTTCGCTCAGCAACCCCCGTGATTATAATAGATAGACATATCCCTTTCTGTCGTGTGTTTTAACAGATACATTTTTCGTTCGATGCTGTGATTCAGTCGTTACTTGCAACTTTTCATATGCTATTTTCCATCCTATTAGAGTTAGTTTTTACGACTCATCTATTCATTTTTTCCATTTACTATTACAGCGCCTTGGTACCACGTATGAGAATCGAGGGGAAAAAACTGTTTTATATAATAGATAGAAGCTATGAAATTTCAAAGATTATACATGCCTGTTTCTAGTTCAGATTTGGATTTGAATTTATTGAATTTATCGGTGCCTAATGTTAATATTTTTCGACGTAGTTTGAAAAGTTGAGTCATTTTAACAAATCATATTAATTTGTACTAAACTTTTGTTAATCAGTATTAACCTTTTTTTCTAAGCAAAATCGAATCCGATTGGACTTTATTGTTAATAACCCCCCTGTTCGAAGTAGAGTATATTCCTCTTCCCATTGCCCTTTCATCCTCTTCCTCTTCTTCATTTCAAGAGCTATAAGATGATACAACCCGTTTTACGATTCCTTCCGACCCCTTCTCGCGAAGCTCAGAATCTCCTTGCCCCTCTGTAAGTAGATCATATTCCTCTTCATTTTTTCTTAGCGTATTTATATAATAGATACATGCCTATTCAAACTGTTCGTTTCAAGGATTTTAATGTTTGGTAATTTATAAGTAATGCAAGTACGGGTACAGGTAATTGCAGTGATTTTTTATTGTATGGTACAGTTGTATGGTACGACTACAGAATAACACCCCCTTTTTGAATTTTCCAAATATCATACTTTTTTCTTGCTTTCCCAAATCCATAAAGATAACACCTAGTAATTTTGTGACATTCATTACTGTAGATGCCTAAATCGAAGACTTCGAAAAGATCTTACAATTTCTTGATTTCAACGAATCGATACGAGTCTTAGATAACCAGATACCTAAAACTTTCACTCTACCGATTGTTAATCCTAATGTGACGATTGTAATCGATACCAAAACCGTAACCGATCATTTTTGGATAACTTCCTAGCAAATGTTCCATTTTAGGTTCTACAAACGGTAAATGCATATTTTGGGTTCCATAAACGTGAAATGCCTGTAGAACTTCTTCTCGAGCATTCACTGTTCTATACAAAATGCTGTACTACAATGTAAACGGAAGTTGTAAGTGCAATTTAGTTGAGGGTTAGGCAAAGTTTTTAGGTGATAACACAAAAAAAGAAGAAAAAAAAAAAACACCAAAAATCAAATCAGCTGCACATAAAAATCAATTTCCGCTACCGTTCGGACCGTTGCTCTTCCGGCCCATGTCCGCTTCGACGGATTCATCATCAACAGCTATGACGCCGGCGGCAGCCATTAACAGCTGTTGTTTTTTTATGATTTTCTGATCGGGCAAGAAGCTGCTGCCGCCTGCGGGCAGCGGTGGAGGAGGCGGCGCTGATGGCGATTTCTTGGTATTGCTGGGCTTGCCACTGGACGGTGAGCTGGCGGAGCTGCCCGAATCGCGTGTAGTCTCAAAGGGTTTAAACAGCTCCACCTCGAATTGTTTGCCTTTCTTGCGTTTGTTTTCGGCTATTATAGTTGCCACTGCATCCTTGGCCGCCTTGGGCAGGCTACTTTCATAGGGCTCCAACTCGGGAAAGATTTCTTGTATTTTCTCATAACGCTCGAATAGCTTGGGTATGCGTGTGTCTGTGTTGGAGCTGCTGCCGCTGTCTTTGACCTGCTTAGCGGCTTTGCTGTTGGGCCTGCTGCTGGAGTTGGCTTTGCCGGCTGCAATTTCACCTATGACCAATTTGCGCGTTTTTTCCGCATCATATAGATTGGACTTTTCACCTGAGTTGGCCTTGGGTCTGGGCGTTTGCACGCCGTTTTGTTGCTTGTTGTTGTTGTTGGCCTTGGCTCCTTGCTGCTGCTGCTGTGAGATGCGATAGTATTTGTTTTTGGTCGTTGTGGTCGTAGTGCTTTGCGTAGTTTGCTCCTTTTTATTGCCGGAGTTTGACTTTCCGTTGCCATTTTTATTGCCATTCGATTTGTTGCCATTCTCAGTGCCCGACTTATTGCCCTTATTTGGCTTGTTTGCCTTGCCATTGTTGTTGTTGTTATTGGGTTTGCTATGCCCACTGCCAAGTATGATGCCATATGTGGCCGATATTTGCTGATAGCCCTGCTTGGGCGCCTGCTGCTGTTTAACTTGCTTGGCCGTGGAATTGCCGCCAAGCAGCGGATTGTTGGTCACATAGATGGATTTGTTGGGTGGCAGTTTGCCCAGCGGCACTTTGGCGCCACCTGACGCCGTATTGCCAAAGTTGTTAGGTGAAATGCGCGGATATTGTGGTGAATATATCTGATGTAGATTGGTCGTGGTGCTGGTAGTGCTGGAATTGGGTGTGGTGGCCTCGGCGCTGCTGGAACGTGGCACTGATATGGGATCATTTGGATCAATGGTCAGTGTGGTGCCATAAAAGATGAGCGACCACTCGCGTAATAGAGCATGGCCTGTGTTCAATGTTAGTTGAGAGTGAGTAAGTGTAGTGAGTTTGTGGTTTTAGTGGTTAGTGAGGCAGAGTTAGAGATAGAGATAGACAATTGGTGTGTTCCACAAAAGCGCAGCATGTAAAACGGTTTCGAGATTAAAGCATTTGCTGTTAAAACGCACTACAAACTTAATCTGAGTGTAACAGAACTTACCCATATAGCGACCTTCATTGTGTATTTCCAGTTGCCAATCGCCATGAGGAGATTCGCCCCAAGTATGCACGGACATGAAGGGCCATTGGTTGAAGCCGGAGCGGGAGTTGTCATGCATGCTGTAAACAAATTGTAGGAATAACTTTACATGTATAGCTCTAGCGTATGGAGTTCTTTTACTACAAAATAAAGAGTTAGCGCTTTTTTGAAGCAAAGGGTATAACTATCAATACGGAAAACGAACGGAGCAAAGCGCAACAGCCGAAGATGGCCGACTTAATAGATACTAGATATAATAGATATACTGAAAATAAGTTCAGGTAGTTACTCTTTAGAGCACTTCTGATGGCTTCTTTTATGGGTAATGTATCACGTTTTCTCTTGCATTCAATTTTCGACACTCACCGTGAGGTCAACAATGTGACTTTTGTATTTGCTGGCGACTTTAGATACAGCTGTATGTCACCACGTCTCTGAGAGGTCAGCGTAATCTTCGCCTGCACATGCTCCAAATAATTTACCGATAGGCAGTGATTTACAGATAGCTGTAGAGTGATATGTGTGCGTGGTGGTATGACTCTATAGAAATGAAAATAAATGCATATAACTAATTATAGCTTATGAACACACCAGTCCAGCTTACTTGTCCACATGTGGCGCATTGATTTCACAACGCTGCTGTTCTGGCACCGTTCGCCAGGTGCGTGCTACACGCACCATCTCTGCGGCATCCATCAGTCCATAGCCAAAGGAATGGCTAACGCGTCGACCTACACCATTGTGCACCCAAGTATCCCTCAGATTGGCTGGCTTTGCCGTGCGCACCACAATATGCTGCAAATCACGCCAGGTCAAATTCTGATTGGATTGCAGCACCAAGGCAGCAATGCCAGCCGCCAGAGGCGCTGAGGCCGACGTGCCCGTATGCGATGCAGTGCAGGAGTGATGCAAATCTGTGGTGACCACCTGCTTCTCGCTCTGCCCGCCGCTGCTGTAGGTAGTGGCCAGCGTGGAGCTGCATTTCTCCGAATACCAGGGCACATGACCCTCTTCGGTGGCACTCGATATGGACAGCGTCCAAATGGAATTTGTATAGCCATCACAGTTGCAATTGTCCATCTCGCGACCGCCATTGCCTGAGGCCCAAATGAAGATGCTGCCCTTGCCCTTGCGACCCTTGGTGGTGCCTTCGATAAAGGCACGCGATGCTAGCTCCCCGGGACCATCGACGGTCTTGCCATCATCGTCGGGACCCCAGGAGGCGCTGTAGATATCGATGTGCTGCGGATTGAGCGAGAGCGAACGCGCCTCCACAGCATCAGTCACATCACCGTCCAGCATGCGCACACCGCCCACACTGGCGCCATAGGCAATGCCCACAGCACAGATGGAGTTGTTGGCCGTGGCGGCCACTTCGCCAGCACAGCGCGTGCCATGGCGATTAGAGTCAGTCATGTCATAGTGCGGCATGGGATCGGGATCATGACTGTTGACATCATAAGAAGCGCCGGGATCCTGTAAAAGCAGCAACATAACATAATGCACATACAAGCTTAAAAACTAACTGGCTTACATAATTTTGTTCGATATCTGGATGATCTGATTCGAGTCCATCGTCTAAAATGGTCACCACAATGCCTTTGCCAGTAATGCCTTGCTTCCAAGCGGGTATCACATTCATGTCCAGTCCACCACCACGATTCTTTAAGGCATTTACGTTAGTAACGTTGCAGTAAACACGGTTTTTATTGCATGTCCATACTTACCAAGTACCACATGTGCTGCCATTTGGGATCATTAAAAGGAACTGCATCCACCAGCGATGTGGCGCGCGTGGAAGTGCGCGATGGTCGCATACGTATAAAATCACGCTTGGCACGTGACTTGGCACGCTGTTGCTTGGCCCAATGAACACGTTCGTCGAAATCGAGGCGGGTCTGATGATGTGTGGCAGGTGTCAGCGAGCGCTTGGAGACCTTATGATGCGCAAAATGATAATGATCATCAAAGATCTGAAAAGTAAGCAAAAGTTGTCATGTAATACAAGTAAATTCATATAGCATCAGCATAGCTTTGCCTTAAAACTCAATCATTTAAAAGTTGTATAATTATTTTATAATTTTTTCGGTACAACATGTCTGGTCCTTTGAAAGGCATGGGCAAGATTGCAGCTCAGCTTTTTACGCCCACAGAAATACAGCGCTTTAAAGAGTTTGGCAGCAATCTTAAATCCAAGAAACTTAACTGGAAAAACTTAGCTTGGCCGCTCAAAGCTCCCTGGCAGTTTAAATGGCTGGAGGCCATCCGCTTTTCGACCGCTGAACCAGGTAAGTAAAGTTAACTATTAATGTGAGATTATGTAGCCAGCAGCTTTTTTTTTTTTTCATGACAGGTGGCACTGAAGCTGCAGAAAACAATAAGTGCAAGCCTAAGGCCGAACCCTATAAGGCACAAGTTTCACATTCCTGGTCTCCAGATCCCGAATTTTTTAAGGAGTCTGAAGGCACTGTCTGGTATCCCACTGGGGATCAATGGAAAGAAAAGGTCAAATTCACTGGAAAAATGAAACCACCAGATCGCTCATTTCGTACCAAGTTCATTAATTTTGGACCAGCTCATCCGGCCGCACATGGTGTACTACGCATGATATTGGAGTTGGATAATGAGACAGTTTTGTCAGCGGATCCACACATAGGACTGCTGCATCGAGGCACTGAGAAGCTAATAGAGTATAAGACCTATGTGCAGGCTTTACCATACTTTGATCGTTTGGACTATGTATCCTGCATGGCCAATGAACAGGCTTATGCGCTGGCAGTGGAGAAGTTGCTCAATGTGGAGGTGCCACGTCGTGCCAGATATATACGCACCATGTTTGCAGAGTTAATGCGGTTGACTAATCATACCATGGCTATAGCTTCGTCCGTATTAGACTGCGGTGCCATAACACCGCTGTTTTGGTTGTTCGAGGAGCGTGAGAAGCTATACGAGTTCTCAGAGCGCGCTTCCGGCGCTCGCTTGCATGCTGCTTATATAAGACCCGGCGGCGTGGCACAAGATATACCCTTGGGCTTCTGTGACGATCTTTATGGTTTTATTACTCAATTCCATGAACGTTTGGATGAGATAGAGGACGTTGTAACAGACAATCGTATTTGGCGCATGCGCAACATAGGCATTGGCGTGCTGACGGCACACGATGCACTCAATTATGGCTGCACGGGTCCTGTACTACGCGCTTGTGGCATTAAATGGGATCTACGCAAGCAGCAGCCCTACGATGCCTATGATGAAATAGAATTCGATGTAATTGTGGGCTCTAACGGCGATTGCTACGATCGTTATCTGGTGCGCATGCGTGAAATGCGTGAATCTTTGCGCATTATATTGCAGTGTATTGAAAAGATGCCAACAGGCGAGATTAAAGTCAATGATCGCAAGATTACGCCTCCACAACGTCATAAAATGAAAACCGGCATGGAGGATTTAATACATCATTTCAAGCATTTCTCGCAGGGAATTTTTGTGCCACCGGGACAAACCTACACGGCTGTGGAATCACCCAAGGGCGAATTTGGCGTTTATTTGGTCTCAGATGGCAGTTCGCGTCCATATCGCTGCAAGATAAGACCAGCTTCTTATGCTCATCTGGCGCTAATGAACAAGCTTTGTCCAAGACATTTGTTGGCTGATCTTGTCGCCATTATTGGCTCACTGGACATTGTTTTCGGTGAAATTGATCGTTAAGTTACTTAACAGTTATTTTAAACTTATTCATAAAATAGACACTGAGACTTTGTGAGAGAGCAATGACGGGATGCGTTCTTATAAACACTGGAAAAAAAAACTTTTTTATGTTCATGTAAAGAAAAATTGTTGGACAAATATCTTTTTCTTTACTTCATGGAAATTTAAACAAAATGTGAATGTTTTTAAATTCTATTATGCACTAGGGGGCTCTGCTCCCTGCTTGTTCCGCTCGCTCACCCTTGTACCCCTCTTGTGCTAGACCTTTTTTTCATTTCCTCTTTTCGGTCATCAGTTCCCCTTTCCCGTTCCCCTTCCCATTCTTGCTTTTCCTCTTCATCTTGCTTATTATCATACTAAGACCAGCTGAGGATATAGTTACGGCCCTTTGAACACGTTGTTCATTGGTCTCTACCGATCTTCTAGCAGTACGTCGTGAACGGCGTGCAAGATTCGATCGTCAAAACGAAAAATGGACGCTATTGACAGGGAAGAACTGAGTAGTAGAGACGAAACTAATACCCTTTAAGACGCACATCGCTACCGAGTTGTAAGCACTCTTTACGATCTGTAGAACTTTGGCCTCTTATGCGCTGGTGACGACTACCGCATTTGATTGAACGACAAGCTCTACGATAACATTCACATAATCATACGAACATTATATCCAGCGACTCCGCTGGCTTGGCCATATTATGCCAATGCACGAGGAAACTTCTGGCAGATAGGAACGCGACGAAGACGTAGGCGTAGGAACACTAACTA
Organism: Chymomyza caudatula; assembly: GCA_035041775.1. Classification (NCBI taxonomy): domain Eukaryota; kingdom Metazoa; phylum Arthropoda; class Insecta; order Diptera; family Drosophilidae; genus Chymomyza; species Chymomyza caudatula. The sequence continues at coordinate 2,104,568 of JAWNKW010000141.1, read as the reverse complement.
CATAAGTAGTAGTGATGGCCTGCGCAAGACAAAAGGAAGAGTATCTTATATCAGGCCGCAACACCGAAACCGTCAACAAGAAGCATCATCATATTCAATTAAGCTATTTATGAATTTAGAAACGATTACTGACATTTTAAGCACTTTAGCGAGTTTCAAACTAAACAAGACCAATGCATTTTAACGCGTTTAAGTGACACTAATAACAATAAAGCCGGCCACGTCATTTCAATTAAACGGTTTTGCATGCACTGAAACAGTTTTAGACACGCACATATGCAAAGTAAGCCTCATATTAGGCTGCCGTGCGTGTTTGTAATTAAAATTTTAAATTTATTGTTGTTAAAATTTATGCAAAATTGTTTTGATTTATTGGTGCATAACATGCGCACGTGTATTAGTAACTGTGCGTGAGATAGCGAGTGAGTGCGTGAGTGAGTGCGTGAGTGAGTGCGTGAGTGAGTGTGCGTATGTGCTGCTATTGTCACTTTCAAACTGTAATGAGTGGAGGCAACTGCTGCTGTTGGCAGTGTTATCACCTAAACGTTGTCAAGTTGTAAGTTTTATTGTTGTTTTTGTTGCGTTTTAATTCAATTCCATTGTGCAAAATTCTTATGCAAATTGCAATTTAAACACAATTGCATGTTTTACCAACAACATGACAAAGTGACTTCAAAACTATTTGTAATTACTTTTAGAATTTTTCGGGTTTACACATTTGTCAACATAGAGCTTAAATTTACTGTTGTGCATTTAAGAAACTTTAATTACAAAGTTTATGGGGCGAATTTGATAGGCTTTTGGTAAATATTTGAGTGTTTAGTTTTTGACAAACATTTCTAATATGAAATGCATTTAGAAGTTTTACTATGAAAACTTTTTGACCACAAAATTTGCACACATAACTCATGTGTTTAGAAAAGAAAGAAAACTGAAAAAGATCAGAGATCCAAGATTTACAAACTTAAAGTAAGGAAAAAAAAAAGAAGGAAAACAGACTACGGCCAAATCAGCAACCTACTTAAAAAGAGAAGCGCTGGCATATATTATTTGTTGTTTCTTTGAATAAGAGTCACGTTCAATATATTTTTTCCACATCCTCCGTAATCATAAGAGTATCCAACCTAGGCATAGTTTGTTTCTGGGCCAATTCGCAAGCCTTAAACTCATTGAACCAAGAATACCAACAGCCCAGCGACGACAGATTTCCTCATGACTTTCATTGAAGTTGGTCTTGACAGCGTCCAGGACTTTGCTAATGTTGGCCTTGTCGTTGATCAAAACGATGATGGTGCAGGTCTTGCGGCGAACCAAACGTCTAAAACGAGCTTTGCCCTTAGTTGGGCGCATCCAACTTACTGCACAAAGCTGCCAGGAACAGAACCAACTCAAATGGATCAACATCGTGACTTCTTCAGCTCAACTAACTTGGTGACAGGGTTGCAACCAACCGCCAATTAGTTGGGCTTCTTTTTCCGGCTTTAGATTCAGCAGCACGCTTTAGGCGATATTTCTTGGCCAGACTAGATTCTAGACGATAACCTTCACGGCGATGGATTTGTCCAAAATTTGGCTAAACTGACGAATTGGTGCTGGCACATTCACACACTTCTGCACAGCCTTTTGACGCTGAACGCGAATGTATTTGTGCCATCCGACGAAGCGGCACAATTCGCGTTTGAGCTGAATGTTTTGGCTAATTTTAAAATTCTTAGGACAACCTTCTTGACAACAGGTTTTTAAACGGCCCGTGGCGCTGGGGCAATCGAATAGCTTTTATGATTTGGGTGTAAGTCCCTCAAGAGAAAGGGGGAGGGGGGGGGGGGGAGGGGATATCGACATGATTCGACCAACTTGATCTGCTTGAGGAAAATGCGCATCTTTTGGTACAATTTTTGTGCCGCTAACTCTTATGGTGTCCGAGACTTCTACACGGAATTACGGACAGACGGATATGGCAATATTGACTAGACTATTGCTCTTGATCATTATTGCTCAGGAAACAGATGGTCTGCCACGACTCCTTCTGCCTGTTACATATGTAAATTCATCAAATACAGTGTATAAAAATGTTTAGCTCAAAATTGGCTCATTTTAAGCAGCGTTATTGAAACTGCAGCTCAACAAAAACTGCCAACTTGAATTTGCATGTAATTTTTTCCTGCATTTTTTGTAGCACAGTGTAACAGCCAAGTCACTCAACGCACACATATGCCCCAAAACAACAATGATGCAGTTGACAACTCTGCCAAGTTTGTATAAAAAGAACGTGTGTGTGCGACATGTGTTGACAGTGTGACCAAAGGGAAATGTGCAACCTGCCAAAAAAAAGGCGCACAAAACAAGGAGTTGCATATACACATGATTGCTGTTAAATTGTATTGAAGTTGTGGCACCCATATACACACACACACACACACACACACACACACACTCACACAGGTGCACATGCGTCATTAAGCGCTTTGCAAATATTGCCACTGCGTCGGCCATGTTATAGCATAAAAGTATGCAACACAATTTATTTATACCCAAACACACACACACACGCACACACACACACATACACACACACACACATGTGCGCTCAATTGCGGACTTGCCTTTCGCTTAGTGTTGTCGATTTGTAACGGAAGTGGTTTGTATGCGCACGTTTGCACGTGTGTGTGTGTGTGTGTGTGTGTGTGTGTGTGTGTGTGTGTGTGTGGTGTGTGTGGGTGTCACTCTCTCTCTCACCTCTCACTCTGAAATTTGAACAGGTGTCTCCTGTTGCAAGTCTACTCCAATTCGTGACGCATATTCATGCAACTCATACAAACACATGCATAGTAAAATTTTAATTGCTGCTACTGTACGTGTCGCTCAGCGCTCAAAGCTCGTTTAGTTTTTATGTCTCTCTCGCTCTCTCACTCTCTCTCTGTCTCTGTCCCTCACTCTTGCTCTTTGTATGTGTATCTTCTGTGATCTGTGTCTGTTTGGTAGGAAGTGGCGCTCTTTGGGTCCTATGAAGTTTATTAATTTATGCAACACAGCGACTGACACTAACGCGTATTACACGCCTACATGCACACCCACACACACACACACACACACACACACACACACACACACACACACACACACTTGCGCAATTTTTGGCCAACATTTTAATTGAGTTTGCAGCAAAAGTTAAGTTAATACTCTACTCCATCCACATTTTGTATGTTTTTATTTGTATACCCTGTACACTTAGTGTACAATTGTGATTTGTGCAATGTATGTGACAGGCAGAAGGAGGCGTGGCACACTATAAGTTCCATGGGGAAAAAAATCTTATCATTGACTCGGGTAGCGATAGGACCACCGCACCGATACGCTTAATGCCTTATCGCTTATAGCTTAAATGCCAAACAACGACCTCATAAGGACCCTTATACATATGTATGTACATATTTATTGGTGGGCAACGCACTTTCTTCCAACTTCTCTGCTGGCCAACTCCTATACTGGCTCCTTACTGGCCGACTGTCCTCTAGCCTCTCCTGCTCTGAAGCCTCCAAAGACCGATCTCTCTCTCAAGCCTCAACAAGACCGACTGCCCCTTACTGATCGGGTGCTGCTGCACAAAAAGCAGAAGAGGTGATAAATACACTTCGCCCCTACCCAAGGGGCGTCTGTCTGTATGAGGGGATAGATCTCCGAGACCATAATAGCTAGAGACACAAAATTTTACCAACAGATGCGCTTAATCTAATGTAAGATGAAGCTTGTCGAATTAAGTCGATATTTTACCCCCTTCCTACGTGACAGATTTGTGCGGTTTACAACCGCTCCATTGAGTCTATCAACTCGTGTTAATGTGCATCTATGTTTCTATGTTTCAAAAATGATCGCGATCGGATAAATACATCAAAAGCTATAGTCAAAAATATGCTAATTTCACCCCCCCTCATCTATAAACTGCTACAAAATTCCACTACATGTAGATACGGATACATGTGAGCTAGAATTACAAAATTTGTTGGGTAGCATCGTTTGACCCTAATGGTTAAAACTGCATCCACCTTTTTTCAATGGAACCCCACTTCCCCCGCAATCGATTTACCAATTGCCAAAGACATTTAATAGTATTTTTGGTCTATGTTACAAAATTTAACGACATTGACCCAAGAATACTGGAGTTATGGGCTTAAAAGTAATTTTGGAACTTCCCAATAGGAAAATGTTTACAGGCATATTGATCTTATCTTAAAAGAAACTTAAAACTGGATACTTCCGTTCCCATTTAACCGCATTTAGTGTTTATAAAGAAAAAGGGTACAGGGTAGTCCACTGTCGGGCACCGTCCCCACTGTCTACATGATTTTTTTTTTATTTTTTTTTCATATATACAAATATACTTTTTTTACGCTTCCGCTCTGTCAGTTTGCCCAAAAAATGTTGAATGCCAGGCTTAGTTTTAATTGTTTTGTTGGGTTTCCAATTAAAATTGACTTACATATACTACACTACACTACACACACACACACACACACACACACACATATACTATGTGTGTGTATGCCGAGTGCGTTTCGTGTCTGGTTCATAAATTTTAAGTGCTAATGCGTGCTGCATGCCTCTGGATGTTGATGGATTAATGCTTGGCTTGTGCAAGCTATTAACTTTTGCAAGCAATTTGCGCAAATTGCTTACATTGTCAATGTGGCTCGGATGCAACTCGGTTTTAGATAAGTCCGAGCACCAAGTTGGACGGTCTAAAATAGATGCGGTGTCAGGGCGGTAAGGAGGAGCGAAGGTGTGTTGGCTTTTCTAATGGATTATGTATTGAATGAGCAAGTTCAATGGTTCGAAGTTATACGAATTTAAGTCTTATGCTTCTTTCTAACTGCAAAGGCATTTGCGTAAGATACTAGCTCTTAACTATTATTAAACATCGTTTAGTCATCATATGTTGAAAACTATACTTTTGATGTTGTCAAGGATTTCCTTTTTTTGGCAGCACCGTCACAATGAAGAACGATGTTAGCATGGAGATGAAGCGGAGAATCACTATTTCCAATAGATGTTATTTCGGTCCCAGTAGGCAAATGAGTAGCATTAGTAGTAGGAGGAGGATGATGGAAGGAGAAGAAGGAGTAGTAGTAGGAGGAGGATGGTAGGAGTAGGAGGGGGAGGATGATGGAAAGAGGAGGAGAAGAAGGAGTAGTAGGAGGAAGAGATGAAGGAGTAGTAGTAGGAGGAGGAGAAAAAGGAGTAGTACTAGGAGGAAGAGGAAGAGAAAGATGATGAGGAAGAGAAGGAAGAATAAGAAGAAAAAAATAGGAAAAGGAAGAGGAAGATGATGAGGATGAAAAAAAGTAGAAGAGAAAACCGACGCGAAAGATGAAGGTAAAGACCTAGAGAAGAAGCAGTATTAGTAGGATGAGGATGATGGGAGTAGGAAGTGGAAGAGAAAGATGAAGAGGAAAAGAAGGAAGAATAAGAAGAGGAAAAGGAAGAGGAGGATGAGAAGAAGTGGCACACAAAGACGAAGCGAAAGATGAAAAGGAAAATTAAACTTTAAGGGGAAACGGAACGGGAAGAAGAATTTGATCTATCACGAAAGGGGCACGGTGATTGGCAGGCGAAGCGAGCAGAGGTGTAGCCCCCAAGTTATAATTCATAAACTTGCTTAAAGCAATTATTTTCTTTTGAAACATTTTTAAAGCAATGTCAACACCAAAAGGACCTTTATAGCTTGTGTTTTTTCAATTTCATATCGTTGGCATTCTCAGCCATAGTCCGATTCTTGGTTAAATAAAATGAAAACACTACAAAAGATGGCCAAAATGAAAGGTGAAAACGTCACTCAAAAACGTCGCCAAAATGGACAACGTCGTCAAAAGTCAATAAATTCCATGATGTGACGACGTTGCCAATGTCTGTCTATCGAATGTGTCTGGCATGTAAGTGAATGCCATATCAGTGGTGCCTCTGAAAAGCTGTCTGGAACCCCGCAGTGAAGAGTCCAAAAATTTACCTTTACACTGCGCTTGTTAAGGCAAACAAAGAAGTTAAATAGTTGGTTGCGTCGTCACGCTTTGGCGGTGTGGTTTGGATTTAAAAAAATTAAATTTTAACTGCACTTGAAGCATATTTGAGCTTTTGTCATAAATCATTTGAGCACAGCTGCGCCTTGGACTATTTTGTTAAGAATTTTGACAAGTTCCAAAGACGCTGCTACTCCGGCTAATGCGCCTTTGATGGCTGCTGGCCAAGTCTTGAAATATTATAAAATTGTTGGCTTACAATCTAGAGCAGCACAGGGACGCCACAGGGGGAGGCATTATTGGCTGAGTAACACATTTTGCCATAGACATAGGGCTTTTTTTTATGTGCATCCATTTGCTGTAAGTTGAGTCCGGGTGGATGTTTCATTCCAGTTTCTGGGTTAAGCCTGTGTAATACAATATGCCTGCTCTTAATGCCTTGTCTGTTTTTGTATATACATTTGTGTATGTATTTACCCCGCACTCAGCGCATATTACTTTATTGCAAATAACTCGTCCGCTTTATGGTTTGAGAGTCACTGCTCCCAAGCGTGCAGTTTGGGTTGCACAATGGATTGGCTTTCGTTTTACTTGAAAAACATATTTTTTGACTGCATTAAAATGATATCTGTTTAAGAATTAATTGCAAATGCACACACATAAGCACACACATACATTATAAACTTATTAAATGTATTGTGAAAATTGAAAATGCTAAAATGTTCATGCACAATTACAAAAGCATACAACTTTGATGGTTGGAAAAAAGGATTCGTTTTAAATGTGGACAGAAATTGCAAATGGAATCAATTAAAATGCATGGCTGTCATTGTCATATTTCACAGCACTATAATAATTTCAATAAAATGTCGCATTTTTAATTAAACTTCAGGTGACAGATTATTTTTGTATACACTTCGCATTGTATTATAAGTTTATCAGCCAGTTTGTGACAAAAGGTAATTGCCATTGAGGTGCACGAAATAATAGGCGATTTCGACTAGATATGTTATTTCTACTACTCTGCAGTTTCAGTTAGAGCTATCTCTAAGTTTTGAGCAAGTTCCACAATTCGAATAAAAATTTTTTTGCTTTGAAACTAAAACAAAACATTTATCATTTCTTTGTACTCTACTCTTATTATTGATAGGAATTTAGTATTTTGACTTATTATAGGTAATAAAATACTGAGTCTCTCTAAAACATAAACAAGTTTTTGGCGCACATCATTATATACATTTTTTCTTTTACTACTACTTCTTCTTGGGGCGAATTGAGTATCATTGATAGTTATGATACATTATAAAAATGGATCGAAAAGCGAACAACGAGCAGAAACTTTGTCTATTGGAAAAGTTTAAAAAAGAGAGAAAATAAAATGTGTCGCGAACTCAAAAAAAAAAAGCTAATGCTAGATTTATACAGTCAGGGAATAGAATACAAGTCTCGCTCGAACAGCTGCTTCACCGAGCAAAAAATTCATTCATAACATGCGAAAGATAAAATGCTCGCGGTTTGCCGAATAGAAGTTTCATTTGGTTACGTGGCGTTTTGGTCCGGTAAAAAAATTTGTTTGAGGTTAAAAAACAACAACAAAATACATTGTAAACACAAAGTCGTCGAGTGTCGACGATAAGGCGAACACCAGTCTATATTTAAATATGGTAAGCAAAAATTCAATGTGGTACCGATTACTTCGCAGTAACGCAATGTGTTTAGGTGAAACCTATGCCATTCGAAAGATAAAATTCTTGCGGCTTGCACAATATAAGTTCCACTTGGATATTTGTCGTTTTAGTCTGGTAAAAATGCATTTGAAGTAAAAACTGTACTGTTACGTTAGAAAAAAAAACAACAAAAAAATAATTGTACACAAAAACGTTGTTATTTCGGTTTTTTTTTCTCTTCTTCGTAATTAGCTGTTATGCGTGCATATGACCGGAGCGGAACGGAATTTGTCGAATGTCGACGGAAGCAGACTCAGCCTTATGTATTAATGCTCATTGGATAGGTATTTTGGAGTAGATTTGTCGAAAAAGCAGGGATTTCCCAGTTTTTTTTTGATTCCCTGCGGAAAATCTGGACAAAAAATAGACAAGGGCGGCAGAAAAAGGGGACGTGGGCAGAAGTGGGAGAAAGCGAGTGATTGACATTGAGGAGTCAGAGAAAAAGAGCACTGAGGGAGAGTGAGGAGTAATGGAAAGTGGGGAGTGAGACGAGAGAAGATGGGCGTGGCATATGGAATAGAGAGTATGGGGGATATGGAAACGCAAATGCATACTGAACTGGTGTGGCGAGCGGAACGCGCAGGGGGTAGAACCCCCTAGTAAGTATCAAAATACGAAAATACTGCAAGATTTGGTATATTTTTAATACTTACAATAAGTCGCAAAGAAAACAAATTAAAAATATAGCATTTTAAAAGACCGTAACTTCTTTGTTTTTTATTATATACTTTCTTTGCATAAGTTCAACGATTCCACGTGGCATCTCATTCAATGAATAGGGTAAAATTCTAAGTAAAGGTAAACAACAACTAAGCAGAAAATGTAGCTATAAAATATCAAATTTATGTGAAAAAATCATTTTTTTGGGGAATGAAACAAAACAATTTGTTTGTGCTTGTTTTGAGGTTTTCTTGACATAATCTTTCGAAAAAGCGTGCGGTTTTCACAAAACTGATTTTTCGACCCACCGTAATGCATACACTGCTGGTCTCCAAAGAAAGGAATAATATTTGCGAAGACTATCATGATTCGGCGGCTCGAATAACATAACACATTTTGCGGATATGAATCCGCATGTTTTTTATATGCAAATATCACTTTGCTTGAAATTTAGGGCAAGATATCACCAGTTCTGCGCTTTTCGAAATTTTCCGCACCCGTTGTGCGGATTATTAACGTAAAAATTATTATTCAGAATTTGCAATGGTTCAAATCTAGAGTCGATGCAGCTCTTCTTTATCAATTCGAAAAGAATCATGAAACGTAGCAGTTTTGGTGAAAACATCACAATTACATAAAACTTGCACAGAAATGACATCGAAAACTAGTTAAAATGGAAATATTTTCAAAAATAGAAAAAGATATAAAAAGTGCGAAATAAAGCAACATCGAAAGCATCGAAACATTTACGCTTAGTACTTTTGTGGTAGAGTTTTCCAAGTAAGCCAAGTCCTTTGTTTGTTCTTTGCCGATTTGCTGATGCAAAGGAAAATTTGCAGACAGACTCGATACCTAACACTAATAAACTGTGTTGTAAAGTCCTTTATTTAGGTATATATTGCTACTTGAAGAGCATTAAAACACAGCCGAAACGGAAATACGAGTTTTCTCGCGAATCAATATAAACGCATTAATTCATTTAAGAAAATGATTGATTATTTTAATGGATTCTATAAATAAATGACATAAACTGTTCACAGCAAATATGTGCATAAATGAATTGCAGTATTATGTATAATACGATTAATGCAGAAATTCATCAAATTTAATGTCAAATGTTGTACAATTTTGAGTTTATGACGTTGAAACTAATGATAATTGGCAACTTTTGGCATAAACTCTATTAAAAGGCCTTCAAAAGGCAAGTCAACCAAATTGGTCTTAAGAAAACGCAGCTTGGTACTTTTCCATTTGGCACATTGCAACCCTCAGAGTAAAAGCAACAGATTTTCACTTAGATATAAAGTACGCATAGATACGGCTCCCCTTTTGGCCATAAAAATGACAAGAAGAAGAAGAAAAACGAATGCGAACTGAGAAATTTACAACAGCTGATCTCTTGCTTTATTAAATTTGCCAGACGTTCATATAATATATACATAATAAGGTACCCTTACGGAGCGACAGGAGCAGACAGAGAGACAGACAGTCTACTGCCCACAAGGGACAGTTTGGGCTTGCATTCGAGTGTGTGTGTGCGTGCCAAGGGTTGCCACTAAGCACACACCTTCACTAAGGGTAAACTTCTTACCTTCTGCTGAGATTGTTACTATGGGAAATGGAAGCTGTTTTCAGTGCCTGGAAACAATTAAGAGCGCTCTGTTGCCTGTCTGCCAATTTTTTTCCTTGCCTACAAGTTATGCGTCTGTCATATTTGAAGGGAGAAAAACAACACAAACACATACAAAAAAAAAATTTTATGCAGACAGTCGGGACGGTGCCCGACAGTGGAATACCCTGTACACTCTTCTTTTTTATAAAAACTAAATACGGTAAAATGGGAACGGAAGTATCCACTTTTATATCTCCCTTCATAAGATCGATATGCCTGTAAACATTTTCCTATTGGGAAGTTCCAATTGACAAGTTTTCCTATTGGGAAGTTGGCTATTAGGGGGGCAAAAACTATTTTTATGCCCATAACAGCCGTATTCTTGGGTCAATGTCGTTGAATTTTGTAACATAGATATAAAATATATTTATAAATGTCTGTGGAAATTTTCAAATATATGGTGGGGTGTGGCATTGAAAAAGGTGGATGCAGTTTTAACGATTAGGCTCACACGAGCTACCACACCAAAATTTTTAACTCTAGCTCACATGTATCCATATCTACATGTAGTGGAGTGATGTATTTATCCGATCTCGATTATTGGCACATAGATGCACATTAACACGACGCACATCTCTGAGGTGTTTCGAGTTGATAGACTCAATGGAGCAGTTGTAAACCGTTCAAATCTGTCACGGAGGTAGGGGTAAGATATCGACTTGATTCGACAAACTTCATCTTACATCGGAGTACGCGCATCTGTTGGTAAACTTTTGTGTCTCTAGCTCTTATGGTCTCGGAGATCTATCCCCTCATACGGACATGGTCCAATCGCTACCCGAGTCATTGATAAGAATTTTGTCCCATGGAACTTATGGTGTGCCACGCCTCCGTCTGCCTGTTACATACATTGCTCAGATCTATAATACCCTTGTACATTATGTATACAGGGTATAAAAAAAGGGCAAGCTCTGCTTCGACCCTCATTTTAAGCCTGCGGCCAGGCACAGTCAGAGGTTTTATGTTTACAGTTTTGTTTATCTTATGGCTATGACCAGCCGTCCGTCCAGCTTATACTTTTGTTTAGGTGTACTAAGTAAAGCATATCCTTGGGCTAGTAGCTGTTCATAAGTTATGCAGCCTAGCATTAGTTACTTTATTATAATAACTTCAGAGTTGGGTCTAAGCCTGACATGGCCTGAAGACTTGCATGCAAATTGTCGTGGCTTTCACAAAGCTTTAAGAGCTGTAAACAAACTTATTGAAATGTTCCGTTCAAGTTGAAGGTTATATAGAGGCCGGCAATAAAATTCGCCGTATTAAAAACCGTAAAAGCGCATAAACAAACACAATTTATTGTGTACACACACACACTCACATTGACAGAGAAAAACAACTCAAATGAGCAAAAGCCATAAATATGAAATGCAAAGTTTTTGGCGCTTATTTGTTTTCTTTGTCGCATTTCTATTTACCTTTGCGTGTGTTTGTGTATGTGTGTGTGTGTGTGTGTGTGTGTGTGTGTGTGTGTGGGTGTGTTGGTGTGTGTGTGTGTGTGTATCTCTGTATGTGTGTTTATGTTTGTATTTGTATTTGCACAAATATATGAAAATACTGGTCATAACTTTGGCTTTTTAACGCACTTACATGTAATTCTTTGGCAAAACACTTATGTATTTACCTTTTTAATAATTTATCAAAGCAGCAAATGAAACAAACATAAAATATTTGTGTTTTTAGTTCAAAAGATGGTACATAAATATGATACACCCTGTACGCCTTTTCCCACCAAAGCAGCAATTTCTGCATGAGGTCAAATTGTAGGTCGCAAAATCGATGCCCACATCTTCGAACAGATTGTATGCAGTTCAATGAGCAGTTTCCAAATAGCAAGTTTCATATTATTGTGGCAGAACAGACTTGAATGCCCTTAACTTCCGTATTCATGGCATATTTTGCTGTTGTTTCAAGCACATCAATGCTTATTGTTTGCGAAATTTAAGGAGTTCGTATTGGAAAAAGGTCAACAAGGTTTTAATAGTTTGCCTTACATAAATTTTCATAACTATAAGTTGTTGGTTACACGTTATAAACAGAGTTCGTAAACAACAGTCAACACATATTTTCAATGCGCTCTGCTCACTGAAAAACCGAAAAAAATTATGTCAACTTGGTTTCGCTCTGAGCCGAACACTTTTTCGCGCTGCGCTTGTTTCCTTGGTCTTGTGTTATTGGTTGAGCAAAAATTCTGACCATTCTTATAGAAACAGCATAACAGAAACCATAACACTCTGGATATAAATCAAAAGATAATCACGCTGTTATCGATATTGCATTCATTGATTTTTACTTCTACTATGTATCAACGCTTAAATACAAACTTATGCATTTTCCATTCAATTTGGTGAAAACCTCTTAAATTGGGACTATTGGTACAAGAAAATGGCAAATAAATATTAGTTAAACGAAAATTTCTTATAATCTTTCAGGCGTCAATCAACGACGTACGATTCATCGACGACATCCATATTGATAACCCATAAAGGGGTCACAGTCATTAGAATGTCGAATCGACAAATTTAGAGGTTTAAAAAGCTGCTCTCCACTTTCTTATAATCTTCCATAATTTTGTTGATTCATCGAGTACATCCATATTGTTCGAAATCTGTCGAAGTAAGTTGTAAAACAATAATAACCCATAAAGGGCTTACAGTCATTTCGTCATCTGATGTACTTAGTTTTGAAACTCATTTGTATAATAGCTCGCCTCTTTTATTGCGGGATTAGAGGCCTTTTGCCAAGTCTTATTTTGGGCGATGGTCAAATTATGCGGTATCCAAACCCAAATCATCTTGACAGCCTTATATTTATGCAATATTGAATGTACAGTGGTGGAACTAGTTCCCAGGGATGCCCCACTCTTACGTTTATACCCTGCTCCCACATTTTTGGCTAACAATTCTCGTGCAACTTCCAGTGGGTGAAGGGTATAAGTCATAATCATGAGCATCAGAGCAGTTTACTTTGTATCGTTTCACAAATAAAGACAGTCGTGTGCATGTGTAAAGTCGGTTCCATTCCGTCTCTTTTTGTGCCACTTTTGACACGTCTTTACCTCATAACACTTAAGAGTTTGTCATTTTGCAACACTTTTTTTTTTTGTTTATGTCAATTTAGCACAAAAGTTTACAATGTTGCAACAGCTGCCGCCACACGATCACTTAATTGAAAAAGCAAAACGGAAGCTGTGTACCGTGTAACTAGCTCTCATTATTCGCAGCGTTGTCTACCATGTCGTTAGTAGTTGTTTCCACCTGCATTAAAGTTAAATTAATTATCAGCTAATTAAACGGTGCACATATTTATACAGAGCTTCCAGCGTTCCACTCATTCAACCATGAAAAGTAGCTAATCTAACAGTGTCAGTCGCTTGGTGGTTTTCTTTGGTGTTTTTTTTTGTTCCCCCCAATGGTTGTGTTGGGCGTTGCCACCTTTTTTTCACAGGTAAACATGTCTGCGTGCCGTTGGCTTTACGCTTAATGGCTTCAACTGTTTTTGTCCCCGGCTGAGTGAGTGTGTAGTTGTGTGTGTTGAAAGTTAACCATTTTCATTGGCAGTTGAGCATGGTAAGCGAGCGTTGCCACTTTACTGCACTCTTACTTCTCGGCTAATCCGTCATTCACACTCGGCAAAAAACGCACTCCCACATGCAACAGCTCTCTGCTACTCTCGCACATAACTTGATTAATTAAATTGTTGACAATTTGAAAAGCTTTAGCGAGTGGCAGCAACAAATTGCCATGGCGTTGACTCCGATAGCTGTTGCCTTACCATATTTTAAGTCCTCCTTTTCGTTTCCCCCCTTTCTAACATTCTCCTGTTTGTCGCTTTTTTATTGCCTTTGTGTTGGCTACTTGGTCGGCCATGACTAATGCACTAGAAAATTAGCTGCTTCTGTTATTCAAGCTCTTCTTTAACCTAATGCAGAATTCGCATAATACTTATCGGTGTTTTTCTACTAAATTTCAAAGACGTTTGAGTTGTAACTAGGATTGTTGATATTTTAAAATATATCGTATTTCGATATATTGAAATTGTTCTATTTACAATATCGCCGTATCGATAATATCAATTATAAAATATCGATATATCGATTTATCGCCAATTTGCGTTTAAATTTGTTGTCTAGAACAACTTCCACAGCAGATGCGACCGTTTCTGACTTTGCAGAGCTGACTGGTGGTGTCAAACATTTTAGAGCAAGCTTTGAAATATGCTCTTCATTCCTTTTGTCTGCCCCTTTCTCTAAGAAGTTGCACTTTAGCTTAGTTCTCATTTTCTCCTTTATGCCGATTTACTCCCTCATATTTCTGTTTTGGATCAGTTTTCACAATTTTACCGCACTTTTTTTCAATTTTGAATTGGTTCATATTTCATGTATCCAAATAAAGTACACCTTTTAATTTTTACGGCACGCTTTTGCTATTTATTTGAAAAATACATAGTAGCCGATATTTGATATTTGACCCAAAAATATCGATATGTGATATTATCGTCCTTGAAGCAATCGCTCCGATATTATCGTATCAAAAATTAAAAATATAGCATATATCGATATATCGATATAATATCAACAATCCTAGTTGTAACCTTTTTCTACTTTACTGGCCATAACAACCCGTATTATCGGGTTACTTGGTGGGTAGAACCCAGTGTCATTGTTAGTCGCCTCACAGTAAGTGCTTTGTTTTCGTTGGTCTGACTTATCTAGAAGTGTCTATAAAAGTTTCTTAAGTCGATTCGATAAAGCCACGTCCATCTGCCCCCGTATAAGCACCTAGATCTCGAAGACCATAAGAGCAAGGTATACCAAAGTGTATATATTAATCAGAAAGCTTTCCGATTGCCATACACTTGGGTGTGGCAAGGGGCGATTCCTTTGTTGAATAGCTCAAGCAGCTGACAACCTCCAGCTTTTGCAAAGTATCCCTTGGATAAGTTTTTGGTAGCCACCATTAAGTGAACCAAAGGGAGGAGGAAACTCCCTATTAATGCTCAGTAGGTTGCATTACGCTAGTGACCCGTCCGTAAAACTAATTCCACTTAAGAAACAGAAACAGGCAATTTGAAACCATTCAAGGAAATAAAAAAAATACCAAAGTGTAACAAAAAATGTTAGGAGGCTGTTCTTAAATGACTTCACCACCGAGAGATTAGGGTTGTTGTTCATCAAATTGTGACTTTGGGAGGTTGGAGTAGGGGGGTGTTCCGAAAACGTAACGTCCCAATCAAAATGTGTATAAAATCTGAAAAATCTACATATTTTCATGCATTACTTTCTTTTCATTTCGAATTCATACATAATGATCAAAGATCTTGCAATAAATTTTGAATTTTTGGCTTCACAGTAGGCTTAGTTCTCTCTTTATCAGCGGATACTCTGTACATTTTTTCTGCAATGATTCAGTTGATATACTATTCCAAGTTTCTAGTTTGACTTCAAAAGATGCTTCTTTCGCTCTTATAATAGAAGCGGATACTCTGTGCATCCGATCTGCGGTAATTCAGTTGGTATTCAATGCCAACTTTATCGTAATGCCCAAAGCAGATTTGATTTTTTTGTTTGCACGATTTGTGTCGTTGCCTATATGTGACTATTTGTGACAAGGGGGTTCAAAATCTTAAAAATTTTGGTGACGTCACATATGAACAGCCGCCCATACGAAATTTGGTACAGTTATTCTCTTTCAGAGTAAAATTGTTCAGGTAAAATTTGTAAAAATTAATTCAACACAGAGAAAAATATTATTTTTTTTATATCTATATCTCGGCTCCCAAAGAATGCAAAAAAATATTACGCATACGCAACCTGGCATATAAAATTGAAAATGCAGAATTCATTCAAGTGAAAACAAAAGCAACCAAGTGGACCACACAACATGCGAACACCCACTTTTTATCATAAAACCGGTACTGCCACACACACACGGAGACACGGACACACACACGGACTCATACACGGACACACACACACGGACACACACACTCGGACACACACACGGACACACACACGGACACACACCCGGACACAGCCAAAAGGACACACACACACACACACACACACACGGACACACACACACGGACACACACACTCGGACACACACACACACACACACACACACACACAGACTGACACGGTGAGTGTATTATACATAAGAAATGCATGCTCGGTATGCAAGCAATGCAGCCAATGCATATTTTTTTCTTACACATGCTCATCATCATTAACCGCAAAAGCTTTTGTTGTTTGGCCTTTGTTGAACGCCCATGTGTGCAGTCCAGTGCAGCTCAAACTGTAATGTGCAATGGGCTAACTGGATGTCTGCCATCTATGCAAATTTCCAAATATTTTTGCATTTCAATTACCAACATCAGCTCGTAATTTCATCTGGCAGCCACGCCTACAACGCCCACCATACCCACAGCAACAGCACCAGAACTCGCTTTGTACCATGTCCTTGTCTGTCTCTAACTATGTCGATTCCTGATAAGGAAGCATCGTTTGGTTCGGTTTGCTTGCAAATTGATTGCACTGGTTGCTGCCCGTTATACAACGACTACGGTATTGGCATTGCAATCTAGCTCCTGGCTAGCCAAGCTAAGGCCCGAGCTGTAGATGATGCGGCGGCTCCTGCTCCTGCTGCTGCTGCTGATGATGATGCTGTTGCTGACCCCATTTGCTTGAGTAATGATGCCACTTGGTCGCTTGCTCGTTTAAGCGCTCGTCATCAGTTTGGCACGGACCAATAGTTATCGACGGTCGAAGCTATTGAAATGAATTTAGTGTAACTTGCAGGCCATCTTTATGTTACATTACTGGGCATAAGTCAGTGCCTTTTTGTGCATTTGGGCAACATTTTGCAGTTGTCGTTTTCGCCCCATTGTTGCTTGTTATACTCTTTATACCGAAAAAAAATAGTATGCTGATCTTGTCACTAAGTTTGTAGCTCATTTTTCGCTTATGTGTTTGTTACAACGCTTTCTACAAATATCTTCTAGATAATGAAACGTCATCGAGACTCCTCTACAAAGTATATATTACATCAACTTCGTACTCTTTTTCCTACTTCAACTGTCCAATCTCTCTTTCAACTTGCCTCTGTCGGGCATGGTACAAAGGGCAAGGCTGCCGGAGTGCTAGGGATTCTATGATGAGCCATCGCACGTAACGTAACGTAACGTAACGTAACGTAACGTAACGTAACGTAACGTAACGTAACGTAACGTAACGTAACGTAACGTAATGTAATGTTATGTAATGTATGAAATGCAATGCAATGTAATGAAATGTAATTCGGCTTGCTTGTCTTCTTTTTACTTATTTACATAGGGATAGAAGACTCTGCGATACACAATAAGTCGACAAATAAACTGGAAAAATCGGATAAAACGCTTATGAACTAGTATCTTCTAAGATCCAAGATATATCTAAGAGAGAATAAGAAGCGACTACCCGATATTAGATTTCTTTCCAAATGCCAATTGTTCTCTTACGTTACGAAGCTTTGTCTAAAAAAGATTTCAAAGATAAAGGAGCGAGAAAGGTCCGCAAAAGAACTACTGAAGGAGGGCGTCGAGGGAGCAGGTCATGCCTCCTTTGTAAGGTAGAAAACACACTAACTTACTTTGGTATCACCGATTGGAGAAGCCGAGCGCCAAGCAGAGGAGCCTGGAGAACTTAACATCAGCGCGTAATCCATTAACGGGATGTTATGGCCAGTAAGTACACTATTTTTCAGCAAGAGTACCACACTTGGCGGGCACATCCGTACGTCGGCTGTTCCACATACGTACATAGCATAGACACCAAACCCAACCACCGATAACAGATTTTGTAGATTTCTTTTACAACGTTTAATCCTTCTCGGCTTAAATATTGGCTATTCCGATACTCACTTGCGGCACTTGATTAGTACAATTAGTGCTATGAAAAGCGTATTTACATTTCGTTAAAATCCAAAAGCATTTTCATTTTTCTTGTTGGTTTGTAACGAAATGAGAGCTTTGTTGACGTTTAGCTTTCTTTGCCTATTTCGTTGTCTCTTGACATTTTTGTCTCCAGATTCAATTGATTCGTTAGGCTGCAAACTGTTGGTGCTTGTTAGCTACAAATTGTTGCAAATTAGATTGCAATTGCAGTTAGTTTGAGAGTCGAAACAGAATTGTCTTCACTTTGCTTTTGTAATTGATTTTTGGTTACTCATTAAAGTTGACTGATTGTCTAAGTGTAGCAAAGAGAACATTTCATTCTTTTGCACTACAATGCAGCCAAATTTGAACCAAGTTATGCAATATAAATAAGCAAGCACATCTCTCGCATAGCATAAATCAGAGCAGAGATGTTGCATACGTCAAGGTGCACACAGTAGGTGAGAACTTGGGGCAGCTCGAAATGAAATGTCGTTCGGAAGCCCTGCCAACCAAAGCAATGTTACGCAGTAAAGCATAACTTCTGAGTGAAGAGGAAACAGAGTTTAACAGAGAAAGTAGAGAAATAAAAAGCAAGGTGTACAGCAATTCATAATGACACTTTCTGGTTTGCACAGTCATACGTAAGAGAAGAAAAAAAAACACACAAAAAATGGAATGTCAGCACAAATTTGAAAATAATTTCCGCAAAAATTCTGTCCGCTCTAAAGAAGTTTATAAAAAGAGACAGAACTTAAGGCCAGAGGGGACTTCAAATTGTAAGGCGTCAGCAACAGATACAGCTGGCCAACTTGGCATAAATATGTATGGGCCATGTACATACATAGTACCAAGGCTGCAAAGATTTGAAAATTTGTGATTCAGAGGTTCGTGGTAGCTATGACTGGGTCTTATAAACTGGTTTAATACAGACTCAAAGCGTGATGTAAGTGTAAAGTCTAATATAAGACATTATGTGAAAAACCAGTTTAATCAATAACATCAGTTCAAGAAATCAGAAGTACTTACATATATACTAACTAACTTGAAGGCTTAGCTATAAAAGTCTCCTACACATTTTTTCTCTTTGTGTAACATTTTGCAGTTTTTGGAATCGATTAAAACAATTCGGCTCGCAGTCGATTCATGGCTCTTGTGTATTTCGCCCCGGATCAAGTACGGAGCAACCAACTTGGCAACCATAACTGTCGGAAGTGCCTAAGCCAAAGCAATGCATTTTCGATTTCCGTTTAAGGCCATGTAATTGCTAGCACGTGGCAACACACACACACACATGCATTTCCTGCATAGTTGCTTAGCAGAGAGCCCTGCCACACCCAGTACCACTGGATATGCCCCACCATGACTGAAAATATGTATAAATGGCGTCTCAAACGCCTTTCAACTATGTTTGCAGCAAGGTGTAGAAGCCATTGATGGCCATGACACAAATTGACTTCGACAGCAGGAAAAACAAGCCAAAACGAGGGGCGAGAGACGTGAACGGCGTCACACAATAACAATAATCATAAATACACGATGACGTTGTGTGTATGGCTGGGCAGGCACTGACATGGGTACGCACGTGACAATGCGCGAAGCGCGCTGGAGGGCGCTGTAGGGGGTTAGGAAGGCCTGAATAAGGGGTGTGCGTGGAATGCGTGTGCAAAGTGCGAACGACATTGTGTGCCATATATTTGTTTTGCACTTTATTGTAAGTGGTTGTTTTTCTTGCCTTTCGCCATTTACACGCTTTTCTTTGGTTTTCCTTTCTTTTGTTTTGTTTTTCTTTGTATTTTATATATATTTATTCTGTTTTCTTGTTATTTTGTGTAAATGCATTTCTTGAGATTTTTAAATTAGGCATTAAAAGCATTTGCTTTTTCCAACTATTTCGGGATGTTTAAGTGCACTGCATACAAAGCGTACACATTGAATTTTAGTGTTTTAGAAATACTAACAACAATTAAAGGTATGCTGAGAATATGCCTTAGATGTAAGTGTATATGTAAGCCACTACTTGTTCTTATCGATGTGGATGTTTAAGCAGCTAAGAGATCCCAATACCAATCGATGGGATTCTTCATATCTTCATCTCGTCATCTCGACATATCGTCATCTCTTCATCTCGTCATCTCTTCACTTATCTCTTCATCGCGTCATCTCATCATCTAGTCATCTCGTCATCTCTTCATATCTTCATCTTTTCATCTCTTTATCCTTTCACCTAATCATCCCTTCATCTCTTCATTTTTGCATCTTTTCACTTATCTTCATCTCTTTATCGCTTCATCTGTTCATCTCTTCATATCTTCATCTCTTCATATCTTTATCTCTTCATATCCTTTTTCTTTCCTAGCATTAAAGAAGCCTATTATTATGAAGCATCAAGTCAACGACTAATTAATGTGCCAAAACTTTATTCAAATAAAAGTATATGGTTTGCTTCTTAAACTCAAATTTAACCTTAGCAAATATGAAAAGGGTAGCTCAAAATACTGTGTGACAATGTAAGTAATATATAAAATACGAAAAGTTTTTAATATCAATAGCAACAACTCTTTGCAGGCATTTAAGAATTAAAAACTCTTCAAAAGTTAAATTACTTAAAACTTAGGCGAATATCGCGTAATTGCAATTGCAGTAAAAAAGCAGAGTGAAAAAACTCAGAATAATGAAAGTTTTTTTTTGTGAAAGGCCAGCGTTAAAAACAATTGAATGTATAAACGTTAAAAGCTATTCATAAAAAAATGTGCATGGAAAAAACTATTGAGACTATTGTGCGCCAGATTTGTAAAGTTTTTCACAAAATCAAAAGGTAGAAAAAATTATGATGAAGTTTCATAAAATATTATGCAGTTATATATTTAAAAAAAAACCAATCGTAAAAAAATTATAAACTTTTTGCAAACCTCGTTTATCAAAGCCATGCGTCTGAGGCGAAGTTTCAGGGAAAGGTCCAATGAGATTATTTAAGTGTAACTTATTAAGCCATTATTAAACAAATTTGACGCAGACGGTGCCAGACAGTGAAATACTCTGTACCCTTTTTCTTTATAAACAGTAAATACGGTAAAATGGGAACGGAAGTATCCACTTTTATATCTTCTTTCATAAGATCGGGCGTGGCAGTAATTAAGGTATATCGATTCCGTTGGAAGGGGAGTTCTATTGAGTTCTATTTACGATTTCGGTCACACGAGTCACACAAAATTTTGTAACTCTGCTCACATGTATCCATATCTACATGTAGTGGAATTTCGAAGCAGTTTATAAGCGAAAGGGGGTGAAATTAGCATATTTTTGACTATAACTTTTGATGTATTCATCCGATTTTGATAATTTTAAAGGTATGCAACCTAGATGCATATAAGCACGACGCATATCTCCGAGGAGTTTCGAGTTGATAGATTCAACGGAGCGGTTGTACAGTATGCTGGGGGGAAACGGTGGCATATATCAACTCAATTCGATAAACTTCATCTTACATGGAATTACGCGCTATAAGACTGATAAGACTTTTTGCCCATGGAACTTATGGAGTGCCACGCCTCCTTCTGTCTGTTACATACATTGCACAAATCTATAATACCCTTGTAAACTATGTGTACAGGGTATAAATACTATATATGTATATACATATGTATAAGGGTAAAATGCTCTAATGCGAAATGCCAATTATTATAGTTGAGGGTGGCAATAAAGTGCAGTGCATTTACAGCTGCTTCTTAAGGGCTGTTTTGAAATAGAAAGAAATGGTATTTCGACCAACGTAAATTAATCGCTGAACAAATTGAGCCACAAATTATATTTGAAGCTTTGAAAAATATGTATTTTTTTTTAGCCTAAAACGTGCAATTCTCCTTAGTCTCAAATGCAATCCATTTAATTTACCAACATTTAAGCCCTTACTTACAGTTATATAACAGTTTAGGAAGCAGCCTCAGGCAAATATCTAATATTCATGGTATAATCATGAAAAGGCGAGGAGAGATTTATGCCAAGGCTTCAGCGAAATAAAATACAGCACATTAAACTCATCTACACACACACACACACACACACACACACACACGCGCAAGTACACTTATAACTGTAACCGTAACGAACGCAAACACCTGCAACACACACCCACGCATTCACACACACACATAAATCAGCACACACACACACACACACACACACACACACACACACACACACACACACACACACACACACACATGCTTACAAACACGTACGCACTCAGACATTTTTGCATTTCATATGAACTAATTTCGCGGATTGCGTTGCCTTGGCTCTTGCGGCAGCTTCTCTTTTAATTTCCTAAAATAATAAAAAATTTAAATGCCGGAAAATTCAATTTGAAAAATGGAAATTCCTGGCCATTGCTTATGCACATAGTTGCGCATGTGTTGAGCGAAAATTTATATACGTTAGAATAAACACAGACACAGCGTTAAACATCAAAAAGAGGAAACGAAAGACAAATAAAACTGTACTTGAGCGGTAAATACAAACAGGAAAATCAGATGATGGAAATGCGTTAAATTTAAACACACATTTGTGTGAGTGTGTGTGTGTGTGTGTGTTTATTTGCTTAATATTTACTAGAGGTATGCGAAATACATGGTATCTTCAATAATTCCCTTGAAAAAATGGTCAAGGTTTCGGGCATAGACTAAGCGACTCGCTACTACTACTAGTGTAAAAAGTGAGTGTAAAAGTGTGACCAACAATGAGGGAACAACACTTAGCATAATTACTCTTGCTAACCCTTGAAAATTAAGACTAGCATTGTCTCTCCCTAAGAAAATTAGCTCAATATATCTATTGTCGCATGGAAGAGTAACCTAAGTCGACTTGGGTTATTGCTTTATGCAGTTTTATAGGGTTGTAAAATCAAAGTCGTATTCAAAATAAGCAAACTCCGTCGTTTTCCTTTCACCACAAGCACAAGTTTATTTCATTAAAATCTATTTTCTTTTGTAGTAGATACATTGAGGCGCACAACTGATTTCATCGCCAGCTCAACTTCTACGCTTTGTTGCTTTTTCGCTTTTCCTAAAAATTTTCAAATATGCTAAATCGACTTCCTAAAACTCGGCTGTTCAAACGTTCGACTATTCTGCGGTACATTCGACCCGAATCTTGGACACCACTTATTTATATATTCTGCTACTGTGTTAGAACATCTAAGACCTTTACCACTAGGTATCTGACACGCCTGAGCTTACGAACAACCTTGTAAGGTACTGAGTACTTCTTTTTCAACTTTACACCAGATCTGAATTAAATTATCAACCATATGACCACAGATGTGTGTAGAAGCATGGACAATAAGAGCAGCAAAGTGGCAGCCATTGTCTTTTTAATGACATACATTTGAAGTTTATAAAAACAAATTTGTTTTGAAATATCTTTAACAGATACTACAGCAAAATTATGTGAGACGCTCCCGTACATAACGCTAGACGCGTGACGCTTGTGCACACAACCCATACAAAAGCTATACTTGCAGAAGGTATATGC
Organism: Chymomyza caudatula; assembly: GCA_035041775.1. Classification (NCBI taxonomy): domain Eukaryota; kingdom Metazoa; phylum Arthropoda; class Insecta; order Diptera; family Drosophilidae; genus Chymomyza; species Chymomyza caudatula. Next base: position 2,081,058 of record JAWNKW010000141.1, on the reverse strand, counting down.
TCATGCCAACTTTGACCAGATATTCACACTTCGCCAAATCCGGGAAAAGACCCACGAAAAACAAATCGACACTTAACAAATGATGTTAAGCAACACACGAAGCTCCATCAAGGTACAAATGGGCTTCTTCGAACCCTTTGATATCAAGCAAGGATCAGACAGGAGCTGCGACTTCTTCAACCTTTTGATGGATAATGTGTTGCGAAAGGCCGAAGTACATCGGAACTATACTGTATTCTAAAAGGGTGTCCAGTTGCTCACATACGCAGATGATATCAATATAGTCGGGCGTACCAAGCGCGCACCTACTGGAGCTATTACGGCTATTGAAATAGAATTTGCCTGGGTGGGTCTCCTGGTTCACGCGAACTGCAGCAATAGAGAGGGACCAAGGCGCCAAAGTTATCCGCCGATGTTTCAGCATAGCGTTGACGCCCATAATTTTCAGAAAATTTCAAATGTATCATAAACCAATCCGTGCTTAAGCACAACTTTGATTGCTACTAAATACATTAAATGAAAACTAACGCACATATGAAGAGCTGTTGGTCCTTTTAGCTCAGAACATAATTTGTTCTACTTTATACATCTAATAACTTAGCATTACCGTAAGTAACGCCCATTTAATGAAACCTGAGTACACGGGCCTAACTTAAATGCCATACTATAAGCTCCAATAGCAAAAGTTAATGCAATAACTTCAGAGCGTCGCATGAAATAGTCGGAGTCTGGCACAAGAAAAAAACCCAACGCAAAGCTACTTTCAATTAATGTACAGCTAAGAAAAAAACGACACACACTTACACACACATACACTAACACACACACTAACACACACACATACACACACACACACACACACATACGCACAACCAACTCAATTCACTGAAGCTTAACAGCCAATAACGAGCCAAGCCGCAGGCGGCCATACACGAAAACGCACATACCAAAGGGCAGCACCTAAAGAGAGGGAAAAAAGTGAGTCGGGTTGGCAGCACGCACACCCCAACAGTTTCGTTAATGCCTAACAGAACAGTAGCAGACATAGACATTTTTATAGCAACGGTACACACTATGAGTGAGTGAGTGAGTGAATGAGTGAGTGAGTAACCCCCAAGGGGCTAATAAATTTTGCAATTTCTGCATTTCTGCCCCTCTAATTTATATGACACGTTGGTCTGGCCGTGCTGAAAGTGCTAGCTCAGTCGGCTCAAAAAGTCTCGCGAGTCGCGACAATAAGCCCAAGGACTCGGCTGTGCCACAAAGCAAATACATGTTGCATGGCGCACAAGGCGTTCGTGCTACACTGAAAAGTCTTTCATGGCCATAAGTAAAGCATGAAAAACGACAAAAATACGGTAAGAATGGGAAGCCGTAACTTTTGGTTTACCAAAACGATCTCTTGCATGAGTGTTCTGACCCCAACTGAGGAGCAGCATCAGTCCCCAGACACTGCTCAGAGCTTTGTGTATTAGCTCGAGATGTGAGTGTACGTGAGTGTGTGTGTGTGTGCATTGGCTCAAATTACCTAAGTGTCCTTTGGCTTGGTTGTTACGAGCTGACCAGCTAGTAGTGTAATTTGTACATTTTTGTTACCTGATTCGATGTGTAGTGCTTTGGTTTGCTTCAAGCGTTTATAGCTATACAGCAATTTACAGAACAGTTTAAAAACACTTTAAATTCATTTTTAAACAAAACTATAAAATAAGCTAGGTTTTGGGTTTTACAGATGACTTTTGCGCAGATTTTATGAACTATAGTCTTAAAGTTTTAAATTGGAGATCTTGGTAGTAAAAGCAATATATATTATGGTATATATTATTTCTATTACTGTTTACACTATACTACATACAAAGCTTATGGCATTGAAGCAGCCTAAATATGACATGAAGAGGTGAAAATTATTTGTATCGAAAATAGTGGGCATTCTTTACAGGAGCAGAACTGTTGAAAGGTATGAAAAATGCCAATCGGGAGGACAACTCGAAAGGGACAGCAGTCGCGGACAAACATAGCGAATGAGACATCAGAAGAACTCGAAATTTGTGTCTTGAGGCAGACCGTTCAAGAAGCCGTCATTCGAGAGCTGAGCAATCAAATGAACAGCGCGATTTGCGTTTGCCACAAAATCGTGCCAGAACTTTCTTTTTGCGTGAGTCGCATTTGGGGTAACTTCGTGCCAGAGCTTTCACTTGGAGAGCTGCGAAAGCATTTGAAGAACGTGACACACGGCTGCAAAACGATCGTTCGCGGCAGACTCGAACAGGAGAAAGAACCAATTTGATAATGCAAACTTTCAATTACGACAAAGACTTCGATTACCGCGCGCAACCCGATGTAGTGACTTTCACCACAGACACGAGGAGGAACTGTAAAAACATTCCTTCTTAATTTAGAGTTTGCTGAGATCAGAAGCCGAAATTGGATTGGACTCGCAATTGCGTCATTCGGTATTTCGTGCATATTACGTGATGGAGGCCGATTACAGGCCGTAACCCGGTAACGGGTGTTTTTAGTCAGTTAAGAAGTAAATCTAGTTGTTCAAACCAGCAAAGATGAGACCATGAGACAAAGATGATCGATTAATCTTGACAAGCTGATCATAGTCCAAACTGTGATTAGAAAGGTCCAGTTAAGCTTAAGCCAAATTGGCAAAACTCTGCTGTCTTAAGCCACATTGAGTTACCCCAAATTGGCTACCACTTTTGAAATTAATTGAAATGCTCTAGCTTTTGGTTTACTCGCAATTGCAGAAGCCAAGTGTGCAGCATGCGGCACATAGTCAATCCGCTTAAGTCGACTGAAATTTGTGTGAATTAAGAGATTTTAAGTGAAACATGAAACGAGAAAGAAAGCTGCTTTTGGTATTAAAGCTGCACAGGACAGCAGCAGTAGCTGGCAGCAGGAGCAGTTTGAGCTCAACCATAAAAGTTTTGTAGTACTGTTAAGTCAAGTTTTAAAACCACTCAAAAAATGACTATGAGCTGGGCTGCTTTTTTGCTATTGTTATGGTGTCATCCTTGTGTCTGTCTGGCTGCAAATCATTTTGAAGTTGAACAATTTTTGTGGTGGCAGCCAGACAAGCAGCAACATGTCTGCCACAAATGTGTGTGTGTGTGTGTGCAACAAAGTATGCAATATTTTGCATAAAGCTACGCACAAGTATAGGGTGCAAAATTGAAGGTCAGGGCATGGTTGTGAGGATTGGGCCGTCAGGCAGGCATATTTAGTAGTTATAAACTCAGCAATTTGCTGTCAAATTATGCTTTTGAGCATCGAGCGACGGTAGAAGTCGTAAAAGAAAGATGCAACTATGTCTATACTATGTGCGTGTATGTGGCAACAATGGCTGCTTTGCCAGAGATACACACTATATGCACGTTTCAAGCTTGAGCGGCAACATTTTGGACATTTTTATGGCCACAAAAGATGCAAGCGGACAGCAGCTGCTGCCTGACCAGCAAGTGTGTTAAAAATGTGCAACAATTGCAAGCTTGTTGCAAGCTATTTATTGAACAAAAACACACGGACGCACATGCATATGCCACAAGAGAGCGCCGCGCATTTAACATGCGAGAAAAATGCGTTCAAGGCAAAAGCTACACGGCACAAGAGTCGTAACCACAACTTTAGATGTTAGCGTTAGTTGCATACAGTATGTGTGTGTGTGTGTGTGTGTGTGTGTGTGTGTGTGTGTGTGTGTGTTATGCTGGGTTTACACTTTATGACACTATGACAGTGTGACGCGTGCCTCTGTGCGCCAATGGCTGTCACACGTGGAAAGTACTTACATTGGGGGCACACAAGTTATGAGTCACACGACTGTGACAGAGCAAATGAATATGTTTTCCGTTACCTTTTTACATTATGACAGTATGACTGTATGACGCTGACAATTCGTGAACAAGAACTACGAAAAGAGTCAAACGAGAGTTAACATTTAATGTGTATGTCACAATTATTACCACACGGCGCACACTAACATTATAATTCTTTGAATGCTTTTTTTTTTTTTAAATTTGTATTTAAATAAGCTGTATATTTTTTTTAAATTCAACACACAAACAAACGTTGGTATTGTCACAGTGTAAAAAAGAACCAGCATGTTCGATATGTAGGAACACCGAAAAATTGTTTATTTGAACCATTTTTATGACACAGCTGTTTACACTGCGGTTACATTTTGTTCTCCAAAATGCGCCAGCTACTGTCACACGGAGCTTATGAGACCAAACGATTACTTGTGTTCACACTGAGAACTTATTCGTTCGTGTGACATTTAGTAACTGTGCCAACGGGTTGGCTGTTCACACTAAGGTATGCTCGTATGACAGCAAAGTGTGACGCTGTGTGCCACAGTGTAAGCCCGGCATTTGTGTGCGTGTGTGTGTGTGTGCCTATGTTTGCAGCAGGTGTATACGTGTTTGCTCGCATGGCCGCATTTAACCGCAACAATTCGTTTCAAGCGCCGTTGCGTGTTTGCTCGCTTTTATGGCAAATTGCCACAAAAAAACATTTCAAGCGCCACAAAATATGCAATGCTAAATTTTCCATGCCTCTGCATACTGCATACTCCAAAGCGCAGCAGTAGTATTCCGCTCGAATTAAGAGCATGGGATTTGAAATATTACGTTTCACACCTTTGCCGGTTTGCCTTGAGCCAGATAAGTGCATACAGTTGCGTGAGTGCGCCTAAAAGGCGGCAATAGTTTTTGTGTTTTTGACCACATTAAACAGCTTAACTTTCATAGCTTCTTGGGTGTCAATGGTATTAGAAATTCTAAGAACTGGTTACTGGCTATTAACTGATTTGCTAAAATTCTAACCAATGCAACATACTTGCATGCAAAAACACACACACAGAAGCCACATCAGGCGGCACTTTGAACGCTGCAGCTGCAACTGGTTTTGACGGCTTCTCTACCGTGCGGCGCTTTAGCTGTCAACAATGTTCAACGTCATTCGCCAAATCTGCCCCACTTTGCCGAAGACTTGCAACTTTGGCTGCTGTTTAGCATGCAAAGCGCCTGCAAGTATGGCAACGATTTGTTTTTGTTTTTTTTTGGCTGCTGCTGCACTTTTCGCACTCACACGCGTCATTGTCGCTTGTCACAGTTTTGAAACTGGGTTGCCTAAGGGTTGCGGTTGCAAGTTGTTTTTATAAGTGTTGCCACCTCTACTGAACCACCAAAACCGAAAGCCTTTAACTTTTTGCTGTCATCAATGTTGTTTTGTTGTTGCTGACATTGTTGGCACCAGAAATGTTGCAACCGCTGTCGCTTTAAGGCCTGTTCACACTGCGTAAAATGTTTGTGACGTTTTTCTTGGGGGAATATCACCGAATATATTTACTTTTTGAATACGTGCGCTCTATTTTGGGTAGATTTTTAGTTAGTGATGGAATTAAGATGGCCAAGTTAGAACTATTAAGCAAGAGTATATAAAGGCACATTCAATTCATTGTCAATAGTTAACAACTAATTACGCTGAGAAACATTTTCCATTATCAGATAAAACTGTTGACTTTTTGTTTCAATTGGAACTCACGAAAGGGGCCTCAATAGTAGAGTATACGTTAACTTATTCTGAAATCTCTTCAGCCGCGCTTTAGGGTAAAACCAGCACGTATGTTATCGGGTGGTGTGACTCGACTGCTGTGACTCGTGTGGTGTGACTTGCGTGGCCTGATTTGTGTGAACTTATTCGGGTGGCCTGGTTGGAGAGACCTGATTGTGTGTAAATCAAGTTTCTGTGCAAATTTTTGTATCGATGCGTAGAGAGGTAAGGGTAACTGCTAACTACGGAGGTAGGAAAAGGTTAACATTGTTAGGCTTATGAGCCTTACACGAGCCCACGTAACGCATTTGGTCGCTCTAACGTAAATGTTAACATTGCCATTTCTATAAAAAGTAAAATTCGGTTGCAGCTTATTGGAAAAGGGGTCTAAAATGAGCAAATTATTACGTACATCTTTAAAAGTTTTTATCCGATCTTTATAATTTTTACACAATTTATGCACAATATCATTGTGTAAAAGTGTCAATTGGAAAGCTTTCATGGTACGGGTGTTAAACGCGGAATTCTGTCACAGGGAAACGGCGTAAGATATCAACATAGTTCGACAAACATACCCTTTTGGTGCAAATTTTGTGTCTCTACATCTAAAAGCTTCCAAGAGCGGTGCGACAACACGGATTGGCGGACATGGCAATATCGACTCGACTATTGTTGCTGTTCTGCCACGACTCCTTCAGCATGTTAAAAATTTTTTCAGGATATCGAAGCACAGATTTTGTGCAGTGGAATGGGAATAACATTGAAGGCTGCCACGAGCTGTACAACTGGAGCTAAGAATTCCCGACTCTTGTCATGATTCATCCCATATTGCCGAGTATTTTGTGGAAATTCACCGGCTTCGGAAGCCCTGAAGTAGCGTTCTGTGACTTTTGACTGCGCTGTAGATAGGATTCAAAGCGCATAGCGACTATGAAAACCAGTGCCGCTCCGAAAAGTGACTTTCAAAACTTTTTCAGGATATCGAAGAACAGATTTTGTGCAATGGAATGACAAATATTTTAAAGAATGCCACGAGAGGGAAGACTGGAGTTTAGAATGCCCGACTCTTGTCATGATTCATCCCTTACAATCATACAATAAAATAGATGGCAGAGTATTTTGTGGGGTGTGAGAGTTGTGCTGCATTAGAACCCAAAAACAAACATTTACATATGCCAACACTTAAATAGCCGCGACTTTTATCCGCTCAACTACCAAGCTATAAAGTAGCTATGTAAATTAAGTAACACAACCAACTTTAAGTAACTGTACAAAAGGTTTATTACATGTACATTTTATGCACAATTGGCCAAAAGAGGCGCCCCAACAAAACACTTGACAGCTTCATTTGTGTCAAAAAACTAACGGTAAAGTCGCTGAAATCTCTAGTCGCCAGTTTGTTGTCCCAAACGGTGTGTGTGTGTGTGTGCGTGTGTGTGTGTGTGTGTGTGTGTTTTTGGCTGAGGCAACAAAAATCTAATTAAGCCGCCTTTTGCTGGCATTAATGCCCTGAACATAAAAACAAAGTTTGTCAAAGACAAGAAGAAAGTGTGTCTGTGTGTGTGTGTGTCCGTGTGTGTGTGTGTGTGTGTGTGTGTGTGTGTGTGTGTGTGTGTGTGTGTGTGTCTGTGTGTGTGTGAGTGCAATTGGCTTTTGTTCATTTTGGGCAAAAGCTTGAAATTGATGTCAAAAAGTTTTGCTTAAGCGACTTGGGCATTCACATTAAGTATACCACATGTTGTGCTCGGCCTAGCAGCAATTAAATTATCTGCAACTTTTGCCAAGTATATAAAACATTTACATTTCGCTTATAATGAAATTTTATAAAATCGCAAAGCAAACGTAATAAAATATCATAAAATAAGAAAAATAAAAACTAAATTCTTTTTGCAGTTTCAATTTGAATGCAAAGCGGAAGCACAAAAATTTTAATTGGATTTTTGCAATGTTACATATTTTGTTGTACAATTTATTTTATTTTTTGTTCATTATTAATTAAGCGGTTTGTTGCATGTGTTTTCATTGTTTATTTAGCTTTAGTCGCTTTTTGTTGTAGTTGTTTTTGTTGTTTTCGCGCTGGGAGAGTTTGAAAAAGGATCGCATTAAAATGAAATTGTTCTGCAAAATGTTTCATTTTGAGCCATGGATTTTCATGGATTTATAAAGTTGAAATTTGCGCAGCGCTTAACTTGTGGGTGGTCTGTCTGCATCCGTTTCCTCTTTTTTTTTGTTGTTTTTTTTTTGTATTTTATATTTATTATTTGTAAGATTAGATTGTTAGTTCTAGCAAGGTCTCCGTAGGCATGTTGTGCGGTTGTTTTGCTGCTTCCGGAATAATGAAAGTTGGCGCGCCGCTGTTTTGTCGCATGTATTTATAAGCAAAATTCACAACGGAAGTTGGCAATGCATACAAATTGTTGCTTTGGTAATTACCGCAGAGACTTTGACATTTCCCTAAAGGAAACCACATTCGGCGGAAGCATATTTTAGCAAGCAAAGCATAGTCAAGTGAGGCTAAATGTCTTGTTTACAATCTTAATATATAAAATCGTTCGTGCAGCGTACGCGTTAGTAAAACTCATGTACAACTGAATCAAATTACTTCATATTTGGATTATATACTCGTTTGGTCTGCAGAAAGGTTTCTCTTCAGTTTGTGCCCTGTAGAGGTGGTCAGGAGCAGCAATATGCTTAAGTGACATAATAAATACTTGTTATTTATGCTTATATAGTAGGATAGCATTTTTAGGTGTTTACAGTTCACAACTTTGATTAGGTCAACAATTTACTCTGAAATTTGATTAGGAGACGGCCCAAAGGAGTTAACATTGACAAATAAACTCGAGCCACTCGACAAGACAGTGGTCTCAGAAAATGTACATGGACAAAGAATGATTTCATGCTCTAACATTCAAGAATAAAATGGCAGGGATATGTTGTGCTTCAAGAAAAGTTATATTGTCTCCTCTAAGCCCGCTCATGAATGGCAACATCACTAAATCCAAATTATTTTTTACAAAATAACAAGATTTAGTAGTTTTTTTCCAAATTACCTCATTTGCCTTCAACGTGAAAACAATTGCCTCGCCTCATGCCCACAACTATTTCTCTACACCACACAACAAAAACAAAGAAAGAACCTTTACGCCTTTCCGTTTATTTTTTTCGGTCTTTTACGAACACATAAATGATTTCTGTTAAGCTGTTTCTACAAGTCCAGTCAGAAATTTTGCTGAACCAGTAACACAAGACCGTGGACACAAGCGCAGTGAGAAAAAGTGTTTGGCCCCGAGCGAAACCGAATTGTCATAATTTTTTTTCGGTTTTTCAGTGAAAATATGTGCTGACTGAGAAAATGACTAAGGATGAGTTTGCGGAGCTCGGTTTCTCATGAAGTTTTCAAACATATGCCTTCGAAAGAATGCAAATTCCAATCAAGAATTTGGATTGTTTTTTTAATTTAAAAACATTTGCACAAACTTTTCCTTTGTTATTGTTTATACTTTTTATAGACGAAATAGGAATAGTTGGAAAGCCGCAAATCGAACTCATGCTATGATATTTGCAAACTACATTTAATCAGAAAAAAAGCAAGTGCTGCTCTGAACCAATAAGTACTCTACCGTATTTTATAGACTTGTCAGCCGTAACTTAATCTGTTCAGTCATACAGTCATAATTTCATTAAATTGCGTTTTAGATGTCAAATATGTCACACACACACAAACAGACGCTAACACCCACCCACACACACACACACACACACACACATCCAAACATGCACACACACGTGGTAGCATATAATTTTATTAGCTTTTTGCACACACAATTTGGCCAAACTGAAGGTCGCTGTCGAAACTCTTGGTGTGTAACTGAAAAACGCTACATAATTCAATTTATTTAACAAATTGACTGCCCCCAAAAAGGGCCAATTCAAGTCAAGTCAGGGCCCAAAAGCATTGAGGGGCAGCATTGGCACTGTACACCAGAGAACACAGCTGGTTTTGGCCGAGCAACGTTTGAACAAATGAGAATGAATGAATATACACAAACGAGGAGAAGAATGAATTTGAATGTGAATGAATATGTATAGCATATGCAAATTGAGAAATCGCTTAGGGAAGTGCTTTTTGTGGTGTCAGAAACTGGCTCTCAAATAATTGGCTCAAATGTGAAGTCAAATGGCGACAAGGCAAGGGCATAGTAGTTGTGAGTGTGTGTGTGTTTGTGCCTGTTTTTTGTGTTCTTAAATCATCTGAGAAGCCTGCAAGTAAACTATGGAAAATTTATGGCAGCCGCAAATCATTTTTAAGGCATATTCTTGGAAAAAGTAAAGTTCGGCCAGCTTGAAGTGTTAAGTGCAATTTTTGGCTTTAAAGTTTAAAGTTAACAGAAACTAAAATTTTGCCAAGTTTTAGCATAAAATCGTAAAGCAAGCGGAAAGACTCAATTTGGGTACCAAAGTAAACTATAAACTTTTGATAAAAGCGCAATTTTAACTACTAAACTCTGTCACAGCGTTACCAAAAGCTCAACAGTGAAAAGGCCATATTTTTTGAGTGTCCTGCGAACTCAAATCAGCTGTTGCCCAATAACAGACAAAATGGATAGAAAACAATAGCAAAGTGTCTGCTAAAAAAAAAAGCATAGAAAAAGCGTAGCGTTGGCAACAAAAGAGCACTGCAGACAAAGTAGGCATGAAAAAGGTAGTGACTGTTTGCCAACAGCAAGTTGCAACAATGTGGGCGTATGTCTGTGTGGCAGTTTGTGTGTGTGTGTGTGTGTGTGTGTGCGACGCCATGCTGAATTATTTATGCGTGCCACGGCAACAACAACAATAACAACAATGTGGCAACGCCATGACACACACACTAAAAGGTTAAACAGTAGAACGTGCGAAACACACAAACACCCATACCAAAACACACACACACACACACACACACACACACACACGCACACACACACACATTTGCACACGTACACAATCTCCTGCACAGACAAAGAAACACAGACGGGCACACCAGCGGCAAGGGCCACATGGTGACAGCAACACAAGTCATTTAGTTTTTCACTTTCGATATGTCGGTTACCCTTTTTTGCTATACTCTAAATTGAAACTATGTTTGGCTAATGAGCGGTTTAGAATTTTGACAATGGCTGATACATATGAGTTTTTGAAAAACACACTGCTACACTCAACTTACACATAGGTTTAAAGCGAATTCACTTTGCTCTTTATAACGACATTTCACTGCAATCATACAATCAACCGCGAATCTGCTGCTTTACACACAACTTAGTGTCCTTTGCTTACAGCAAATAACATAAAATAAAGTACGGTCACACTGCAGCATTACCAATATAAAACTTGGCTAAAAATAAGGCCCGCATTTATGTACTCTTTCCGGTTTGCTTTGGGTCGCTGTATCTGAATCCAATAACCGTTTCGTTTTCTGTCACGGTTTTCAAGATATCGCGATTTAAAAACAAAACCTCGAAATTGTGTATAGCTCGCGAAACAAATATGAGAAATTTGTTTCAAAACTCCAAATTTTTTGTATCCTTTATGTCTCGCATGATATAGATAGGCAGATTGATTCTTTGTTGGACAATTTAGGTATATATTAAGCAATCAATCACAGTGGTTTATGGTTTAGTAAAACGTGACATGTTCAGAGAGCGGCATGAAGGTAAATCGTAAATCGTGTTGTTTCATCTTATAGCTTTGTGAATGAGGATAAGGAAGAGGAAAAGATGGAGGAAGAAGAATGTGATCTTCCTCGAGATGGCCAAGGGCATTGTGAGCGAAGCGAGTTGGCTTATTTAACCTTATAGATCTTGAAGAAGAAGAAGAGTAATGGGAAAGGGGAAGAGAAATATGCTCCACCCCGAGAGGGGCTTGGCGAGCGTGGCCCCCTAGTACTGTCTATATATAAGTTTTATAAGAAAATCTCTATTTGGAGAAGCTACAAACAGTTAAAGGTTCCTAAAATGAACTCCCAGATTGCAGAAAAGAGAACGGCATAGTCTCCTTCCAAGCGTATAAAAATTATAAGCATGAAAATTAAAAGAATGAAGGTTGACCTAAGGAATAATTTTTTTGTGAATTATTGCACGGCGATGATCAATGTCGTGTGCCCGCTACTGAGCTGACAACACCCCTGTCAGTCTTATCACTGAGATAAATCTAATGATCTGCGATAATTCCAACATGGCACATCAATCATCGAGATCCTGTATACACCAGGTAGGGACATCTTTCTTCTTTCCAGGCGTCTCAGGTAGTATGTGCGAGGATTCCCTATCAAGTTCAGACAAGTTTGCTTTCTGCAACCGCCCTTATAGCGCCCTGACTGAGTTCCACTATTTCCCTATTCTACTAATTCCTCTTTAGCTTTATTGCTACACATCGGCCTATGGCTCAAACTTCAACCTAGAAGGTGCTGGTGTGTATACCCATTGATTCAGATCCCTTCGTTTGTTGTTCCACAGAATGCATATACTTTAGGGTTGTGCTGGCTCCACTTGAAGTGGTATTCAGTAGCATTACAACCGTGGGTTGTGGAGTCTGCGGCATTGTCTCTGCCAGTTTATCAGCGTCATAGGCACTAATAATAATAATGTAACTCCTTCTAGTCCCTTCTACTGACATTCTTAGCAGCGTTGCTTTCATTTGGGGAATCAATGAAATCCAATGAGGCTGCGGGATAGGTGCTCTTTGCTCCTGTCATACATACAAAAAGTAGCTATCTACATTTCCATAAGGTCGTTCATGAATGGGGATCACATTTAGTTTATTTACACCGGCGATTGCTCCATAGATGAACATCGGTCTTATTACCATCGGGTATAGCTATCTTACGTATTTGGGCGAAGTTACATATGACTTTCCTGCTACTCTTCTCCACGTCTTTAATGCTCTGATGCATTTATTGGTCACGTTTATGTTATGGGAGCTTAATTTGTGTTTGCTGTCAACTGTGCCTTCAAGCTACTTGACATCTCTACTTGTGTCCATAGAAAGAATCCTGATGCAAAGTAGCCTACTTTTTTGTAGTTAAACTAGTGAATGGCAACAATATACATTTTTTCGGCTTTAGGTTGAATTGTGCTTCTCGGCACCAATCATAGTTAGTGTTTAAAACTTTTTTTTTTTGTCACAGTAAGTCTCTTCAACTATCCATTCAAGGTTTCATAATTCTTATTCGGTTTAACTGTTAGTTTTCGAAAAAGTTTTGATTACTTTAATTTACTACGTCAAAGCAATTTGAACAACTCATGAGTTTTAAGGAATACTTTAAAAGATATCTATGTTTTTCAAGGGAATATAGAATTAAAGACAAAAAATTTTGATTTAATAAAAAGTCAGAGATGAAACCGTAGAAAGAGCATTTCAGCTTCATTAAAACCTCAAAATTATTGTACTTATTCTTCTTTGCCGACACACTGTCTGGCTTTTGCATTTAGGCTTATAAATTATGAACAAAATGGCTGACTGGCTGGCTATATGGTTAGTTAGTTGGCTTGGCTGCTTGCTTGGCATACTGGCTCCCTGGCTCCCGGGCTCCCGGACTCCCGGACTCCGGACCCCCCACAGTTTGTCTGTGTGCGTGCCGTCGTTTGTTATTCCTTTTTTTGGGCTGTATTCACAACATAATTGCTTGCTATATCTGTGCGTGTGTGTCTATGAATGAGTGTTTGTACTCGTGTTTGTGCCCGGCTTTCATTGTAGTTGTAAATATAAAATGTTATACGATCCTTTTGTCATACTAAGCGGCAGCTGTGGTTTGCCTGTGCGTGTGGCTTTTACACTTTGTCTGCTTTTTGCGGCATTTTACTTTTCAGCTCAGTTTTATGCAAGTTGGCAGCACCTCCCTCGACTCTTTGCTATACAAACAAAAGAGAGAGAGAGAGAGAGAGAGCGAGAGAGAGAGGAAAAGAGCGATAGCCATAGACTGCCACAGTCGATGCCATCAATCGTCTTGGTTTGGTTTGCTTGTGCAATGGTGTGGACAACCAGAAGACGTACTGGCGACCCTTTAAATCATCATTTAACATGCATGCAAGGCGCTTCGCCTGCACTTGATTTACTTCAACTTACTTTGAAGCGTCCCCAGAACCATTCGAGATTTACACTTCATTTGGCATCGAGTTAACTCACCTGCAAGTAAACAAAAAGTAGCAGTATTAATATATATGTAAATGTTTGCAAATTGCTTGTAAGCTTAAATTCAAACTAACTTGGCATTTATCCTATAAATTTGTCCATTCAAGTGTCTTGCTATTTCATTGAGTATATTTCAAGGTAGTCGTATATATCTTTCAAACGCAATCAGTGTCTATTGCAAGACCAAGAGTGCCAGTGGAAAAAAATTTATTTAAAAAAAGGGAAAAAGTGCACGAAAAGCCAACTTAAGCGTCTCAGCTGAAAGACCCTTTGCTTTCACAGCAGCTTTGCGATATGAAAATTCAGCGAAACAAAGATGTGAATGAAATTCAAAGCAATATTTTAGAAAATTCTTTTAGTGTTCTAAAGCCGTGCTTCTATTTTCGCAAGCTCTTGCGTTTGGCAATTAGGGTTCATGAATTGATTCAATTGAGCTGCTCTCCGAATAAGCTTCTCACAATAGAAGCAGTTGTTAACGGATCTTTGAACTTTTGCCTTTAGCAAGTAGTGCTCATGAACTGATTCATATGAGCTGCTCTCCGAATGAGCTTCTCACAAAAGAAGCAGCCGTCAACGGCTCTTCGAGTCAGCAGCTCATCATGCTTATTTTAAACACAGCTGATGCTCATGATCGCGAGCCGCGTGCGAAATGAACCACACACAGCTCTAGCGTATTTTGAACAGAACTCATGCTCATGAGCGTGAGCTGTATGCGAAATGAGCAATGAGCAACACACGGCTCATAGCGCACTTCCCACACAACTCAAACCGTCAGCCGTTTGTGAAAGCAGCGTGAGTCCTCTGCCCTTTGTTTTAGACTTGTAGCAGCTTCGGCTCATTTCGCATGAGGCAAGCGCTCATGAGCATGAGCTTGTTGAGCTGCTCACTCGCAGAGCCGTTGTCGGCTGCGAAAGCGTGAGCCGCATGTAGCTCGGTTTTATTTTGCATGCGGCTAGTCCTCTGGATCAGGAGCTGTCTTTAAAATGAGCGTGAGCCGCATAAAGCGCTGGGGCAGAGCCAAAAGAGATTACAAAAAACGCTTCTGAGCCATTTTTTACGAACCCTGCTTAAAAGGCATTATGACCGCTTTAACTAAAGTAATTAATTCAATTAAGACTTGTAATGTTAGATTTTCTCTTTTTGGTAAAGAAAGAATCTGAAGTTATGCCTAAATTTGTATGAACAGCTATCTAGCAATTTTTACATCGTTCACCTAGAAATTTTTATGATTTCTATGTTATTTATGCCAGAAAGTGGATGCATTTTATTAAAAAAAATTTGTGCAGTTTCACAGAATCATACACTCTGAACCTTCTAAAACAAGTTGTATATCCATTGCAAGCATAAGTGCCCGAGACATGCAATAGGAATAGATAAGTAATTTCAATATGGACAGCATAAAGTGCACATATATATATATATTTCTATGTGGGTGTGTGTGTGTGTGTGTGTGTGTGTATGTGTCGACTACATGCTTGTTTATTGAGTTTATAAAAAACTGTTTTTTAATGCTGCTTTTGCTACGATGTTTATCGTAAAATTCAATTTTCAATTTATAAGATTTGATGCTGCAGCCATGGTAATGCCGCTTGTTATCAACAAACATGCACCAAACAAACTCGCAGACACACACACACACACACACACACACACAAACACACACACACACAAGGCATGCAAACTGACACATGAACGCTCAAACACATATAGTGAAATGGATGCCATAAATTCAGCATCCAATGGCGAATGCCAAGCGCAGCCGTCCAGTTGCGCATTCCATGTGAACGGCATGTAACAATGGCATAGCCAGGGCATGTTCGACAGGCTCTGAAGCAGCAGGGAGCTGGACATCATGGAAGAGGAGGGACTCAAGCCAGGCAAGGCCAGTGCGCGTTGCATTGTCCATTCAAGTGGAATCTGCCGGCAACGCCCTCCACATTCCCATTTAAAACTCAATATGCGATTGTCTGTGTGTGTGCATGCGGGAGTTAGTTTGGTCAGCTGCCAGCCAAAACTCTAATACGAAAGGTAAGCTAGGAAACAAACGCTTTGGGCTTAACCAACAACCGACCGAACCACGACACTGGAATCTAAGCAAGCTTTAACTAATCCATAACATTCGATTTGTTTGTTGGCCCCAAAGCTAAACTTTTTACCATTTGCATTTATCCATTTTGCCAAATGCAATTCAAAAATTTGTTTACTGCACATCCTGTGATTCACTTAGCTTGGGGCTCTTCCATGCTTAGTCTTTCTCCATAATACTTAAATGATTTGTCATCTGTGCCACTGGGCGCCACTTTGTGTTCCCATTGAATTGAATCTGATTCAAGGCAATTGAAGCTAGCAGAGCGCATGCCAATGACAATGCCAATTTTAATGCATCTTACTTATTTGTCAACGGAAATATTCTTGGGGGAACTAGAGATAGCAAGGTGGTATATGCATGACAGGGTTGTATGTGGATAAATTTTCAACGGGAATTGAGCGTTACTTTAACAATACAATTCTATGCCTTTTTAAGTAAGCTAAAGACATGTCACTAACAGCAGCTCATTATATTAAAACAGTAAGGCATTTCTTGTGTTAAACATTGGGACCCACGTAGCCTTCTATATTTATGTTAGTTTTAAAGTTCGCAAACAACAGTCATTAAAAATCCGAATAAAATTATGTCAACTCGGTTGATGATTAAGCAAAAATTCTGGCCGGTCTTGTAGAAATAGCATAACAGAAATCATTTGGTCACGCGCACATAAAACATTTGTTAGTAAAAGACCGAAAAGAACAAAACGGTAGGCGAAAAGGTCTTTCCTTTGTTGTTGAGTGGCGTAGCGAAATAGTTGTGCGCATGGGGCGAGGCACGAGACATACATATATGTAGCATGTATGAATATTCAAATATGTTCAGTTTCATTAAGTCTTGTTTTAGGTGCACATACAGGCACACAAACTCTCAAGTCATGTGTGTGTACACAAAAGACCTTTTGCCAGTTTTTTATCTTCAAAGTGGTTCTGGAAAAACATGAGCGAATAGAATCGGTTGAGCATTGACCTTTTGCGCAGCAAACAAGGCTGCATTGGTTTTTACCGTCCCTCTACTCATTGTGTCATACAATAATCAGTTCCATGCAGACACGGTTAAAAGGTTGACGGTTATTTGCGAACTCTGCTTACAATGCAGGAGCAAGCTAAGAACCAACAAAAAAATCCCTTCAAAAGATCAAAAATGGACAAAAACGATGAAATTTCCAGGCCGTCTCTCTTCGAAAATACGGATATGAAACTCTTTCAAACCGCTGAAGCTTATACTAGGAATTGTTGGTTTTCATGAAAAGTGGCGGTGTGCGAACATTTGTGTAGCGACAAAATCACAGGGATATGCTTTATATTTGGAATATAGTTATATTGCTTAAAAACATGCATTTAAAAGTTCCTTGAATGGCTGTAGAGTACCTTCAGTAATACCAGCCTAAGTGCTTTCATAACTTCAAAACTGACAATAACTCGCATAAGCCATTCCGGTTTTGATTAACAACATATAGCCAACAGCATTAACCGCAAGCTTAGCAACATTTATGCTTAGTTGTGTGCAAACACAACTGTACATTAAATGCATTTGCACAATGTTAACATTGTCTTACGTGCTTATACGTGAACGTTCTTGCTTGCTTACTTACTTTAGTACTTATATACTTAGTTAAACAATTTGGGTTAAAAGTTTGGCAACACGCTAAATACACTAAGACTCTTGGCGTGTTTCTGCCTGATTGCAGTTGTGTGCAACACACACACACACACACACACACACACACACACACACACACACACACACACACACACACACACACACACACACACACACACACACACACACACACACACACACACACACACACATGTGCTTGTGGCAACTTAGCTCAGCAAAACGTGCGTGCATTACAGTCAAATACTTGGTTTGGGGAAAAGCAACACGCATTGCAGTTCATGTGGCATGCAATGAAAAGAAAATGTTCAAAGGACACGTAATACAAGAGCGACGCATGTCTAAGGAAAATGTGTGAGAGGCCATTTGCCATAGAGAGCGGTGGAAAGTCAAAGTGTTAAAGGCAGCCGCAAAATAGACGCTAATTGCGCTGCAAAAGCTAGTTAATAAGGCTGAAACAAATGTGGCGCATTGCAAATTCAATTAGTTGCATGCAACAAATCATTTTTGATGCTATTTTTATACCCTGTACATAAAGTGCAAAGGGGTATTACAGATTTGTGCAATGTATGTAACAGGCAGAAGGAGGTCGATATAGACATGTCCGTCTGTCCGTGTTGGGCCGGCTTTCTCCGACACTATAAGAGTTAGAGCAAAAAAATGTTACCAAAAGATGCGTAAGGCTGAGGGAGTTTGTCTAATCAAGTCAAGATCTTACCCCCTTCCCCCGTGACAGATTTGCGCGATTTACAACCGCTCCGTTGAATTTATCAACTCAAAACTACTCAGATATGTGCATCTATGTTTTAAAAATTGTCGAATCGGAATACATCAAAAGTTATAGTCAAAAATATGCTAATTTCACCACCCCTCGAGTTAAACTGTGTCAAAATTCAATACGTGTAGATATGGATACATGAGAGATAGAGTTAAACAATTTGGTGTGGAGACTCGTGTGACCCCAATCGTTAAAACTGCATCCACCTTTTTTGCCACATACATTTAATAATGCATTTTTGATCTATGTTACAAAATTCAACAACTTCCCAATAGGAAAACTTGTCAAATGGAATTTCCCAATAGGAAAATGTTTACAGGCATATCGATTTTATGAAAGGAGCTATAAAAGTGGATACTTCCTTTACCATTTTACCGTATTTAGTGTTTATAAAGAAAAAGGGTAGAGGGTATTCCACTGTCGGGCACCGTCCCGACTGTCTGCATCAAATTTATTTATTTTTGTTAGTTTGCTTCAAAATGCTACGGTTTTTGGGTCTCATGGTTACTTATTAAATTATATTTAAGCTTATTTAAAACCGCTAATTGGGCGTGTCTTCAAAATGGCTGCTCTCATAGTTGTTGTTGTTTTTAAGCGTAATTAAGCGTAAATTTATGCAAACGCATGTTGCGCATACGCCTTGTTGCCACAAGCGCAGCCTACTTATGCATGTGTGTGTGTGTGTGTGTGTGTGTGTGTGTGTGTGTGTTAGATCTATTATTCATGGTGCCTAATTATGCGCCATATAAATGTTGAGCACAGGCAGCAACCAAAAAAGAGCATAATATAAAAAATACATAAAGTATGCTGTTTGCCCACAAAAGTATGCAACATATTTGTTCAAGTGTAATGTGCTTTGTATGTATGTATATATGAGTACATATGTACCTATATATACAGCTCGGGGCAGCTGTTTTGGTTTGGTCATTAGGCATTATTAATGCCTATATAAAAATGGGCAGTGAACATTTTCCAAAAATTTGCATTAACACCTAATTACGCACATAATTGTTGATGTGTTTTATGGCTCTTAATGAGCTTTGCAATGAAACGTAATTGCAAGCTAATTTGAATATAGAATGCTTAATTTTAGTTCTTAGAATTTGTATGATTTTAGGTTATGGTAGACATTAACATATCTTACGTGTAGGAAACAAATGAGACCGTGCAGAACACAATCAGGCATGGTCGCTTTTTTGGAAACAATATGAAAAATATCGTTCTAGCAACCAACCTTGGCCAACCCTGACTACAAAAGTTAGACATAGCTGGCACCAAGTTGCATTCCACAACAACAAAAGAACCGCGAAAAGTACATTGAAAAATGGATTTAAGGCTACCAGCTCTGTTGTTTTGTTTTTCTTGTAATGGTCAGCTATAAATATTCTGAGGAAAATGTCCTTAGGGCACTTGGTATCGAAGTTAACCAGAATGCTGCGAAGAGGAAATGCAGCTTTTGGGAGTTACCAAAGATGAGTTCGATGGTTTCAGAAAAAAGATACGATCCTAACGTAGTACTTCGATACTATCGAGCACTATAGGCTTTTATCATTTCTATCTTCCTTAACTTATCCGTTTAGCGTGTGCTCAATCGATATTGAGAAAACATCAATAGTGAGACACAAAGCAAAAAATCGATATATCGATAGTACTATCGATAGTTTTTCAGCTCTAGGGATGTGTTATGAGTGTGCCGGCTTTAGGTCGTTACTATTTTTCTTAGTTGCACTGCATCGATAGTTTGAACTAGAATCAAAATCGAATGAAATTGTTCTTGATTTGGCAACGTGTCCAGTATTGTGAAAGCCGAAACCCTGCTCCTACTTTTTAGTTGGCCATAGAAACACGTGAAAGGGTAACGGCTTAATATAGGGTGTCCCTTTAGGCATCTCTGCTTCTTGCACGCACTGTCCATTCATTGATACCATCGGAAGCTAACAGCGCCGCATTTGTGTTTATACATTTATTTAGTTGTAAGTTCGTTAATACTAAACTATAAGCAAATCTATTAATTACTATGTTAAGCCGGCAACGAACACTCCCTCAGTCCCTATAAGTGAATCAGCTCTTCTTGGTCATCGTGTGCTACAGAACAGCGTAATATCGATAGACATCGATATGCATGCGCATAGATAGATGTATTTTCTGTCTGTGTAACACCTGGACCTTTGAGTATTGTTTTCTACGACGGCATGAATCTGTCCACAGGTCTTCTGTTCCGAAGCGATCTGCGTAAAGCCAGTGGTGCATGCTAATGTTGTTCGGTAAAAGTGCGATTTCGTTGATGCTGTCTGAATTTTCTTCAGAAACATCCTGATTACGTGGAAGTGATACTAGTTATTCTACAACTACTGGTGATGATTCTCGTAGTTTGAAATAACGGTCACAATCGACCTTACAGGAAATGAGTCATCGAAGCTGATTGATATGCGATCTTATTATATGGATCTGCCATTTTCAAACCACAGATTGTATAGTACTTAACAGCTGCTCGTTGCTCGATGATTTTTTCTAGGTGCCCACTTGAAATGGTTAACGCCGTCTGAAACTCTAGCGAAGTATCTTTGTATGACACCGTGTTTTCTGCAAGTATACATCCATCGTTTTGGGTAAAACTGTCTTCTCTGTGAAAGAGTACGTAGAGTTCACCGGTATTGCTAATGTTGTGTGGCCATCCACTTTGGATGTGTTTTAATACAATTGACAGTGTTGTGTCCTTTAATGTCTCATGATTGATCATGATGAATGTAACTGGAAGATACTTTATGGCGTCATGGATGATTGTTTTGACTTTATTTTCCAGATTGATTGATGCTACGACAAAATCCTCTCGTATTTTATCGCTCTTGTTGATTAGGAGTGATGAAACGATTGCATATCCAGAACACTTAGTATTTATGAAGCTAATTTCATGCGCATCATACGCAAGAAGTTGCAAAGACCATCTTTGAAGCATGTTAGCTTGATGTGCTCCTGTATGCACGCCTTCCAAAGTTGGCGATATTCATGCTACCCTCGTCTTTTTACATATTTTAAGAATTTTAGACGATATAAGATGACTTGTTGTTACTCTTATCGTCGTTAAGTTCGTTGTTACCAATGTTATTAAAAAAGTAAGTTTTTGCTTCTGCTATTCAAATAGAAACAAAAACTCTCAAAGAAGCCCCTAAAAAAACTGACTGGTTGCAGCTAAGTATAGTCAGTTTCTGTGAGCTTCTGGAAAAACCTTTTCTACACATTTTATAGTTGTAGTTAGTTCCTAGGCTTCAAACGCAGATAGAAATGGCTGAAGAGCTAAAAAATTTGTGTCGTCACAATCGATCCTAATTTGCATACAAAAATACGTTTTGTAGCCGCTTCTTAAACACCAAAAAGCTCTTGGCTATTAAGTCTACTGTCTAAGTAGTAGGATAAATCATAATCATTGCGCTTAAAACATCCTTTGCGACTTTATTGGCTAAATGAGTTTCCGCAACTTTAAAGCCAGCTGAACAAGCTGCTAAACTGTTGAATCGCTAAACTGCCAGCCTGTTGACACTTTTCATAAACTTTAAAGCCATTCATGAAATGCGATCTGTGGTAGTTGTTTTTGTTGTTACTGCGCTTAAACACAGCACAAATTCAATGGAAAACTTTAAGCAACTTAAGACAAGTTAAATCCCAAAGCCTTAAATGGGTTCAAGTTTAAACTGAAATTATATGTTGTTGCAGCTGACGCAGTTTGGAAAACTGTTGAATGTTTCGTGTAGAACAACAACATTAACAAACGGAATATGTATATATATTAAATTAATAATTCAAAAGTACAAAAGTTCAATAAATTTGACAGCTTTGTTGGCTAAGCAGTAATTGTAAAATGTTTGCCAATAAAAATTAACTTTCACAAGAACAGCAATAAATGTTGTCAGAACAGCAATAACAACAACAACAACAACTACAATAAGCTAGTGCAAGTAACAGTGAAAATGAGGGAAAAGTTTTGTGCAGCTTTTGTTTTCTTAATGAGCTTCAACAAAAGATGGGAAAACACAAAAACAACATTTTCATAAACTTGCCAAATGTATTTAGTTGAAGACAGACACAATGACAACGTGTGTGCCAGTGTGTGTGTGTGTGTGTGTGTGTGTGTGTGTGTGTGTGTGTGTGGGTGTGTGTGTGTATGTGTGTGGGTGTGTGTGTGTGTGCGCATATGTTGCGCTTACGTTACCGTTAACGTTTTTTGTCTTTGTGTTGGTAGCGCAATATGACAGCGACAACGAAGACGACACACAGCAGCTGCAACAATGATGAAACAAACGGCGCGCCGGATAACGGAAACGGAAGTTGCTTACAAGCATTGCAGAGTGAATGCGTGAGTGAGAGAGAGAGTTAGAGACAAAATGGCGTGCAGCGCAAAATGTTCTAACGACAAGTGCTTTAATATACAAAATATGTAGCATACTTTTGGGCGACATTTTCTACATGCTTTATTTTTACTCTATAGTAGTTAATAAGAGTGTTAAAGTATATTGCAAAATAAAAGTGCATTTCTTTTGAAAGTAAAATTATGTATAAATTTGCATTCCGCATTAAATATAAAAATATATGATTTTAAAAGTGCAAAGTAGCTTATTATTTGCAGCTGGCAAAATATGGCAACATTAACAGCTTAATAAGAGTTGCGCTTAAAAGCACAGACACCGATGGATTTATGTTTATGCGAAAACTATATCACAAACTGCTTTTGCGGTAGACCTCCATTTAGATTTAAAATAGCATTTGTTTCGACTTTATGAAATGGTAAGAAACATGAACAACATAACTTTCAAAACCGTCTGCCATCTTGTTAAAAGTTATTGAAGTTGTTTTATTTTCATGCAAAAATTAAATGAACTGTTGCCACAATTCATTTATTAAAAGTTGGTAAGCTTAATAGCGAGAGGAGATCGAGATAATGCCGCACACGGAGGTAACTTCCCGACATCCCCTTCATAGATGACGGCTTGCATATACCGCCGCCTAGCTATGACGAAGTCAGGGTCGAAATCAAGCGGATCAAGAACAACAAAGCATCTGGTGCAGATGACCTGCCTGCTGAGCTTGTCAAGACTGGAGGCAATGAGTTGGTAATATGCATGCACCGGCTCTTTTGCAGAATACGGCTAGATGAGAGCATGCCCGATGATTGGAACTTTAGTGTCCTCCGCCCTGTACTCAAGAAGGGAGACCACATGGTGTGCGCTAACTACCGTGTTATATTCTTGCTATTGTATATAAGGCCCTACCCAGCTTATTGTGTGAAAGACTAAAGCCATTTGCGAAAGAACTGATTGGACCTTTGCAGTGTGGTTTTAGACCGGATAAGTCCAGGCAGATATTAAACTACGCCAAATCCTAGAAAAGATCCACGAACAGCAAATCGATACCCACAATTTATTTGTCGATTATAAAGCAGCATTTGCTAGCTCGTTGAGGGATCGCGTATATGGTACGACTATGCAATATACGCAGCTTCGTCAAGTTAGGAAATAGCTTCTCCGATCCTTTTATTCCAAGCAAGGCTTCAGACAAGGCTATGTTCTCTCCTGCAACCTTTTTAACCTTTTGATGGAGAATGTGTTGCGAAAGGCCGAACAACATCGGAACGGAACTGTATTCTATAAGGGTGGCCTGTTGCTTGCATACGCCGATGATATCGATTCTGTCGGTCGTACGAAGCGAATAGCCTTTGCGGCTATTGAAAGAAAATCTGCCAGGATGAGTTTGGCTATAAATGAGAGCAAGACGAAGAATATGCTTTCTTCGAGTGGAATCTCAGATTGTTGTTAAAAATCATACTTTTGATGTTGTCAATGTTTTCGTCTACGTTGATTAAAGTCAGTATGGAGATCCAGCGGAGGATCACTCTTGCCATTAGATATTTTTGTGGTCTCAGTAGGCAAATGAGCAGTAGAGACCACTCTTGCCAGACGAGACTTACACTCTTAAAGTCGCTCATCCTTCACGGTTTGCTAACACTCATCATTCCATGCTTTGCAGCAAGGTTGTTGACAGAGTCTGATGAAAGTGCCCTTGCAGTGTTTGTGTGTAAAGTACTCTGTAAGATATTTGACAACAACTAACGCATCCAATGAAACGACGAACTCTATGAGCTCTACGACTAAATTGACAAATTCAAACGAATTAACATCCTGCTGCTCTTTATGCGGTCGACAAAGGTGCAGGCCGTGTCTCCTTTGGAAGGTACAGGTAGAGAGTGTACTATCTAACTTTGCTATAACCTACGTAGTAATGGGCTGTTATGGATAAGTAGGATAGCATTTAAGTAAGTAAATAGATTAGCATTTCTTTAAAACGTACAATTTCCGGGTTAGTATATCAATTCACACCAAATTGTAGTGATTGTGTAGTAAGCTGTAAGCCTGTAAGCTAAACTTCGGCTAACACTCATTGACCGACATTTCGTACAGTATAATTTACGAATGTCCAAAGAGCCCTAGAAAGCTCTAAATCAAGGTACCTGAGACAACTTCTACCCATTTTGTTAAATTTTCCTAATAATTACGCACTTTCTATAAAAGTTTTCTTCGAACCCATTGGAAAATTGTTTGATTGGAAGGCTTTTTTCAACGCTCATCTGTTTTGTAACGGAGAAAAAAAACTAATTATAAATCAAAACCCACCAGTATAAACGCAGTTATACGATATAAATATCGTTTGGCGAACTGATGAAAAAACCAGCTTGATTGCCGCTTTAAGTGCATAGGTGTGTGTGTGTGTGTGTGTGTGTCTATCTGTGTGTGTGTGTGTGTGTGTGTGTGTGTGTGTATGTGGTATAATGGTATTCATGTCAACGTATTTTACGCATTAAAATTCAAGCCATCAAAAACCCAAAAAATATTTAAATATTATTGTATTATTATGATGTTTGCACAATATGTTGTTTTTTGGAATGTGTATCAGTTTTGTAGGTTTCATAACTACGTTTAAGTTGATACATTTCATGTAAAGTTTTTTTTGGTACCTTATAAAAATGCTGCAAATATTTTATTTTAAAAAATGTGTATGGCATTAAAAAATTGCCATTCAATTTTATTATTTGAGAGTTCTAGTGCACTTAACGCAGCTCATGTTAAATTAAATGATGGTTTTTATGACCACTTTGTTCATTAAGAGATGAAACGTTTTCATTATTTCAAGTTTCAATTTGAAAAGTTACACTATGCAACAAAATTTACAGAAAAAGGGGTATTTTAAAAACTAAAACGGTTTCCGGATTTCACATCAGCATCCCAAATTTATCGGAAAAGGTATGTTTTCTTTCAGTGTTTCGTATTGATTTGTCGATATTCCCTAAAAACTACGTCATTTTGATACCGATTTTGCTCAAATTGGTGCTGAAATGTTCGCAAAGAATCAATATATCGAATCTAAAAACAACCTATAAAAAAATTGTTGGAATGAATAAAAAACTGTTTTCGGATTCGAAATCAGCGACTTAAAATTTACCGGAAAAGGTATGTCTTAGCCATAGACCTTAAATTGAGGCCAGATTTGTTGCGTATTGTTAGTAGGAAAATGTCAATCAAAATCCAAAGTGATAAAACAAAATAACACCCAAATTGAGTAAGATAAGAGCTTTATTACTTGAAACTTAATTATAGGCCCTAACAGTTGCTTGTTTGTGTCAAAGAATCTTAAATTTTATATTGCTTGGTTAAATACGGTTTGCATAATACGGTTGATTATATAGTGATTAAATATATATATTGATTATATAGCTGTTTAAATGCGAGTAAATAATTCAGCGCTTGTATATATAATGCGCCCATTGAATAAATATTTTCGTTTAAAAATGCGTTTAATCCGTTTATAGTTTCAATTTCATTTCCTCCAGCATGCGATAGACCTTGATAAACTTCTTTTCGACCAGCTCGGTGAAAGCCTTAATCTCATTTCGCACTATGGATAACTCCATGGCCGCTTCTGATTGACCGCTCTCGCACTTTTTGGACACCTTGTCGCTCTCATACCAACAGGCAATACCATCAACATAATCATCAACCAGTTCGGGTGCCGTAATATCTTCCATAAAGGATATATCCTTGCGTTTAACAAACGAGCTCATCAACAGCTGCAAGAAGTCACAGTTCCAGTTATTCTGCTGAAAGTAGAAATACTGCAACTGCTTAAGTGAGTCAAAGAGCGTGATTTTTAGCGAGTAGATGGTATTTGCCGATATGTCCAGCATCTTGAGCGCCGTTTGTTTCTTGAATATACCCTCGGGCAGCTCATGCATTTGGGTCGCAGACAGATTTAGGCGCAGCAGTGCGGTAAAACGACGAAATGGATTGCCCTGCAAATTGCCGAAAGGATTGTGAGACAAATCCAAGCTGGTCACATTGACTGCCAGCGGTATATGCGGCAATTCCCTTAACGAATTGTTATGCAAATCCAGTTCCCGCACCACACCATAAACCGTCAAACGACGCAGATCGCAGCCACGCGCCAGTATTGTATCCAGTAGCGAGAAATTTAAGGTCAGCTCGTGTAATATATTGCCCGATAAATCCAGCAAAGTCAGACGTGGTTGCAGCTTAAAGAGTTCCGATTCGTAGGCCGTAAAGCGATTGCGTGAAAGATTAATGCGCGTCAAATTCAAGTTGCGCTCAAATATGCCACGCGGAAAGCTGCTCAAGCGATTACCAGCCAAATCCAGATCCATAAGCTTTCGCATGCCCGCAAACAAACCCAAGGGCAGCTGCTCCAGCTGATTGTCGGCTAGGGAGAGCTCCTTCAGTTCCTTTAAAGCATAAAAGCTATGATTGTGCAAGCTTTTGAGCTGATTGTGCGGCAAGTGTAGCGTATGCAGATTGTCCGCACCTAGAAATATATTTTTGGGTATATCCTTAAGCTGATTGTGGCCCAAAAACAGGCTCATTAAATTGCTGGCGCCCTCAAACTGTGGCTTCTCAAACGTTTCTAGCGAACAGTTTTCCATGCGCAACAGCTGCAAATCCGGAAAGGTGTCGAACATCAGATGCGGTATCTTGGCTATGCTCGAATTGATAAAGGTAAGCATAATCTGCTTGTCTATGGGCGACTGCGACAATATGACATAGTCATTGCGACCGATATGTACGCCCGTGCATATGCTTGCCGTGCAATGATCCTGCAGCCAAATGCGACGCAGCTGACCCGAAGTGGGCGATGCCACTGCCCCAGTGCCCGCTGCTGCCGCTGGGCTAATGACAACACCCAGCAACAGCAGCAGCAGCAACACCAGCCGCAAGTGGCACCACAACACACAGCTTGGCCAATGGCAGCAGCCACGCATGGCCCCCAAGCGCGTACACGTTGCACTATACACTATATTTCACTGGGTCTTGGACAAGGATTGCGGCAAGATTCGTGCGCGTACACGACGCGCACGCCACGAGAAGACTGGCTCAACTGCTTTATGGAACTGTTGGAATGTTGACCAGTTGGATTTTTTGGAATTGATGTACCCCAAAAGTAGCATCAAATGCTGCGGGTGTTTTTCAATTATCTCGCAACAAGAGCCGATACACAGCAAAGGGGTTCAACCCGCTAAACTATGGCGGCACCCCTGCTGGCATTAGCGTTATGTGCTTGTCTCCATCTCGCTCGCACACTATCGCACTCTCTCCCTCTTGCGCCTGGTCATCTTTACGCTGCAAGTTAATTGCCAGTGTTGCCATCCTGTTCGGTGTTGTTTTTGTAGCGACTGCTGCGATTTTGATTTAATTCAATTAAATCTATGACATTATTTGCTTTGCTTTGCTTTGGGTACAGTTTAGACTAATGCAGTGCGAGCTACAAAAGTATTTCACAGATATTTATGTATCTTTTTTGCATTTATATTTTATGATTGTTGAACTTTCAGTTTCATTGGTCTGCTCATATTACTTGGGCATCTTTTTTTATTTGTGGTGTATAAACTATTTTACTATTTACACATTCATTTGATGGCTATTTTATTCGCACATAGCAGATATATCCATTTATGTGTACTTTTTTTTTTCTTAACTGTTGTCCAACTGATGAAAATGAATGTTTTTTAAAGTAGGAAATGCCAAAATGAACGGGGTGACACTTGTTCAAACACACACACACACACACACACATACATACGCTCACATGTATGTCAAACAAATCCACACATTTATTTGTTTTTATGACAAGCGACAAATTTATTAAGCATTCCAACTTCTTTGAATTTTCCAACTAAAAGCTGGAATTTTCATTAAGTAAATGCATATGCTTCTAAGTCAATTTATAAGAATTTTCCTTTTATTCCAACTTCTTTGAATTTTCCAACTCAAAGCTGGAATTTTCATAAAGAAAATGCATATGCTTTTAAGTCAATTTATGAGAATATTGCTTTTATTTGATAATATGACGTTAGAAATATTTCATGACACTTCATTTTTGGCATTTTCTATGATTCATGTCTATTATCAAAGACTATTTTTAAAACAAAAATCTTTCCACAGGAAGACTCGATATAAGACTTTCGGTGTCACTGTACGGCATTTCCAAGGCGCATTTTGGAAAGTCGAGAAGTTTCTGTTCAACTTTCTTTATCGCGCAGCAATAGCGATGGGCAACCTTTAACCGATGAGCCGGCTCATCGACAAATCTTAACTGTTCGTAAGGTATGCTGTATGTATGTAATGTATTTCATTTAAATTTATTGACATTAGCACATTGCCTTCAGTGCTTAACACAGTTTATACAGTTTATATTTTCATTACATTCAACTGATGAATGTTCACCTTATAATATATCTATGACTATCTCTTAACTCTTATGCTGAAAGATTGACATCCGCCTGCGACGGGTACAATGCTAATTGTATGTTTTTGTTAGATTTTTGTTCATCTCTGCGAATGAAATACCGACCAAATTAATCGCTTTAGGGAGAATTATCTATCTATACATAAATACGGTAATCGAAAATTCTACCTTTTCTGGTAAAACCTATTCCATTCGATAGATAAAATGCTTGCAGTTTGCAGAATATAAGTTTCATATCATAATTAAACATAATGAAAAAACGTAAAACTACAAAAAATGGAAAAAAAATCTGACTGTACTATTATTTTGTCAAAAAATGTGCACAGAGTCTGAAAATAACTACTAATAGGGACGGAAAGGTGAACCGGAAGGGGAACGGGAAGACGAAGATGAATAGGGAGAGAAATATGATCTACCTAGAGAAGGGCAAAGAAAGGAAAAGGAAAGGGAAGAGGAAGGAAAAGAGGAAGGGAACGTAAAGGGGAATATGCTCCACCTCGAAAGGTGCTCGGAGGTTGGTGAGCGGAGCAAACAGTGGGTGGACCGAGAAGGAGGCGGAGTGCCCTAGTACAAAATACAAACCCGAACATTTCGATCTTTAGAATTTATCATTTTATAAGAACAAGCATTACATAATTGAAGTTTTAGCTTAATTTGAAATGATGCCAAAGACTATTCACCCATTCCCTGGATTCTTTCGAGACCAGTAAGCCTTAAAAGGGTTGTGCGTAGGGATTGGGACCCACCAAGTAAAACCACAATTCCAATGAAAGAATGTATTTACATCAGGCCGTAACCCGAAAACGGGTTGTTATGGCCAGTTAAGAAGAAGATAAGTTTATAAGCGCATTGTTACTATAAGCTATGACTTTGACTGAACGCGGAATCGGCAAGTGGACCTAAAGGGCCACGGGGACTGGCTTGTGCACCTCTATAGAAAATCTGGATGCCTCTTTGCATCTTATTATTGTAAGTCTTGAGTTTTCAATAGCCTCGGACTCGATAAATATCATATCCAAGGCCAACGGTAAATGAGGGTCCTTATCAAACAGTAGGCGCATGTATGTTGCTAGTACGTTATAGTGTTCTACATTGATAAACCTTCAACATTACAAGATGTAGCCAACCTTAACTATACCTTAACTGGTTAATAGAACAATAATAGAAAGTTGGCAGGGAATTGTTTAATATATACAAACAAAATCATTTTATTATATTTTTGTCGTATACTTTTAACCCATATAAATATAACCACTCTAATTTTCTAGAAATACTTTTTCTTTTAGTAATTTAGAGATTTCAATCTTTTCTGTTGAAATTCTTTTGATTTAAATTTGTCTGGAACCAGTTTTCGGTTTATGTTGACCCAGTTATCACAACCAGCAGCGCTGGGCAATTGCTTAGGCCAGCTCGTAATTGATTAGTTTGTTGCTATTTTACGATAGCAAAAAGTTGACTGAACTGTGGCAGAGATTGATGGAATTGAAGGCGCAGCTAATGAAGTTAGGAGATCTAACTTAATTTCAACATTCGCAGCGTTTTGATTCCAAGAATGAGCTGTTAGAAGAGTTCACCTATATGTATATAAAGCTGAGTTTGAAACTAAAAACTTCACAGTTTAGCAGCATGACAGCCCGAGTCAAAATACTAGGTAAGTTCTAGCTTAAATGCTTAATCCAAACAAATAATATTACGGTTTTCCTTTGCGCAGTGCTCATAGCTTTGCTGGCGTATCACTCTGCGCAGGCGCGCACCTCCGCGAAGCGACGCGCTCATGCCATGGGCCGCAGCGCTTCGGAGAGTTCTGATGCAAACGCACAACTTGTCATCTACGCGGATAATGATAGACTGCGCAGCGATCAAGAAGAAGAGTCCAGCTTTCAAGAGCACTCACCACAAATTATGGAGCAGAATGACAGCAATGATAACAACAAGGACAGTCGCAAGGTGCCGGATTATCTGTACTCAAACAGCATACCAGTGAATGATCAGAACATTAAGTATGTGCTGCCACAATTCGATGGCTATCCCGTGGCCTATGGACCGCCGATTGTGGCTAATACTAATAATAACAATCTGCGTGCTGGTAGCAATAACTCGCCGTATGTTTTAGTGCCTCGTGTGCAGCTGGGCTTTAATGTGCAGGGACAAACGGGTCTAAATTGGCCTATGCTACCCGGCAAATTGCCGGATAATGCTGCACAAAAGGAAGAGGCTATGCTGCAAGCAACTGCTTATGTGCCTGTGCCAGTGCCAGGTCCACCAGGACCACCCGGACCACCCGGGCCACCAGGCAGACCAGGACCAGCTGGATCACGTGGGCTGACCGGACGCACTGGACCGTCTGGACCACCCGGTCCACGCGGTCCTGCAGGCACACTTGCCAATTCCGCGTCAAGTCAAAGTCTTTGGTATGGCAATGCCAATAGCAATAACAATAAACAGCCGCAATATCCCGATCTTGCCAATGGTTATCAATAAAGTGACTGTCAAACTGTAGCACTGCTTTTTAAACTGGGTGCAGCAGCACCTGCTAGTACTCACGCCATATGCTGAAACACGTTACTTTTGGTGTTGTTTATATGAACTGTCGCTGCCATTTGCACACATTTGCTGACGTTACGGCGGATCAGGCCATAAAATGTCTATCAGAGCTCGTGTTTGGTGTCATATTAATGCATACGGCACAAATGAAATTCACACAGATAAACACACACACATACATTATCATGACTGCCGAGCGCGTTGCTTGTAATTTACATAGATTTTGATAGCATTTGGTATATACTAGATACAATATATGGTATATTTTATCATTATTATACCCTGTACACGTAGTTTACAAGGGTATTATAGATTTGTGCAATGTATGTAACAGGCAGAAGGAGGCGTGGCACACCATATGGCAAAAAGTCTTATCATTGACTCGGGTAGCGATTGGACCATGTCCGTCTGTTCGACTGTATGTCTGTCCGTATGAGGGGATAGATCTCCGCGACCATAAGAGCTAGAGATACAAAATGTTACCAAAATTATGGAATTCAGTAGATATATGGCACCGTTTCCCCCCAGCAGCCTTTCGAGGTTTACAACCGCTCCATTGAATCCATCAACTCGAAACTCCTTAGAGATGTGCGTCGTGTTTATGTGCATCTATGTTTTACAAAAATCGAAATCGGATAAATACATCAAAAGTTACAGTCAAAAATATGCAAATTTCACCCCCCCTCGCCAATAAACTGCTCTGAAATTCCACTACATGTAGATATGGATACATATGAGCTAGAGTTACAAAATTTGGTGTAGACACTCTTGTGACCCTAATCGTTAAAATTGTATCCACCTTTTTTCAATAGAACCTACCACCCCTTTCCGCGGCAATCGATGTACCTCAATTACTGCCACACCACCCATAAATTGATTTAAAAATTGTCACAGACACTTATAAATGTATTTTTGATCTATGTTACAAAATTCAACTACATTGGCCAAAGAATACTTGGGTTTTGGGTATAAAAGTAATTTTTGCCCCAATCAAAGCCAACTTCCCAATAGGAAAACTTGTCAAATGTTTACAGGCACATTGATCTTATCAAAGGAGATATA
This sequence comes from Chymomyza caudatula, assembly GCA_035041775.1. Lineage (NCBI taxonomy): Eukaryota > Metazoa > Arthropoda > Insecta > Diptera > Drosophilidae > Chymomyza > Chymomyza caudatula. Next base: position 2,048,443 of record JAWNKW010000141.1, on the reverse strand, counting down.
AAAGTGGATACTTCCGTTCCAATTTTACCGTATTTAGTGTTTACAAAGAAAAAAAAGGGTACAGGGTATTCCACTGTCGGGCACCGTCCCGACTGTCTGCCGCAAATTTTTTGTTGTTGTTTTCGTTTGTCCATTGACGGCACGGCACCTGACAACAAAATGTCGCACTTGTCTCATTTGCGACTAAGCATGCTCTGGTGTCTTGTAAATGGTGTCAAATTTAGATACAAACACACACACACACACACACACACACACACACACACACAGAGTCACATAAATGCAGACACAATGCTTATGTTTTATTTCATTTGGGGGATACGATGCTGACAACAACAACAACAATGAGAATAACAGTAACATCTAGTCTACCGTTAGTTTTTATTGCACTGTATGTACTAGTGTGTGTGTGTGTGTGTGTGTGTGTGTGTGTGTGCACTTTACAGTTGTTGTAGTTACTTAAATTGATACGCAGCACGCATTTGTTTCAATTAAATGAAAATGTTTTATGTGCTTAGAACGTTTTGCTTAAACACACACACACACACATACACACACACACACACACACACACACAAACATACATTTAAATTTATGTTCATTATGTGTGTGCGTGGTGGCAAGCGCTAACTGCAGGAAGAGCATATGTCAGTGTGTGTGTGTGTGTGTGTGTGGACGTGTGTCTATAACTCTTTAACTACATACATTATAATGCTTTGTGGAAGTCTAATTTTATTAACCATTTATATATATGCTCTTTTATACAATTACAAATTCTATTTTTAGAAATAGGAAAGCTCTCCAAAAAAACAGTTATGCTATTTTTAGACACTCTCAATCTGCAGTTCCTTAGCTCAGGTAGTCCGAAGTCTCCAGGTTAGGTTAAAATGGTTGCTCAGTCATTTCCTTGCATTTCACAAGTGTTGTGATGAAATTCATGAAACTAACTTAATCGCCAATGGAGTCATAGCAGGTTGGCTGGAATTCCGTCGCCACTTTCTCATTCGAATCCCTATAACGAAATTGCAGTCCGACTAACCTAGCATGGAAGGTTGAGTGGAATTACTTAGTTCTTTTTTCCTTTTTGACGGAAAAACAAAGAGCGATGCGCAAGTCCGCTGAATGTCTTTTTCTTTCTCATTCGAATCCCTATAACGAAATCGCAGTCCGACTAACCTTGCATAGCAGCTTGAGGTGAATCCCGTCGTTTTTTTCTTCCTTGAGGGAAAAACAAGCGCGGCCTTTTCTTTCTCATTCGAATCCCTTAAGCAGTTGTTCTTTACAGGAAATTTCCGAGCGAAATGGAAAGAGCGATGCGCTACTCCGCAGAGCGTAGTTTTCATTCTCATGTGAATAATCTTATAACGAAATCGCGGTCCGACTAACTTAGCACTGATTTTGCCGCTTGGAGCGCTATCATTGTGCAATAAATTAGCGTACGTTTACGGATTTTGCCGCTTGGAGCGCTATCATCGTTTAAACACAAATAACTACAAAAATGATATCCACCCAAAAAAACATGAAAGATGTCAAACTTTTGCCGTCGTTTTATTGAAAGGAAATTCTGGCTGGTCCTTCGTTGTTAGAAACATTTACATTTTGTCATATATCAGCGTTATAGGTTGGCTCGCCTTTGTAGATGATATCGATATCATTGGTTGTAATGCGGGGTTTTTTTTTTGAGTTTCACAACTTTGAGTTGGTAACGCTGCTTTATCTGACAATACATACAACAATACAAGGATAGACTTGCAAATTGTTGAAATTTGAAAATATGAAATTCTTGATAAAATAATCAAAATAATGGTTTAGTTCGTGAAACTCATAGTGCATTTCGTCCATTTTATGGCGCACATAATCGTCCTTCGGAGCGGCTAACTCGAAAAACAATGTATCGTTCACTATACACTGAAGAAGCTATAGACGCATTGAAGAAGATCCAAATCAATCACTTCGTCGCTGTTCGCAGCAGCTGGAGCTTTGTGCTTCCACTTTATGGAATATTTTACGAAGAACTTAATAGCTTTGAAGATTCAACTTGTGGAGGAATTAAAGCCAAACGAACGTCGTATGCGCCGCCAATTAGGCAGAGAATCACTCTCGAAAATAGATGTTACTTGGGACAGCCCATGTCTCCGTTGCAAGGACCAGTAAGAGAGCACACCAACTATCTTTGGTATTACTGATTGGAGTAGCGCGCTACATTAGGCCGTAAACCGGTTACGTATTGTTATGAACAGTTGAATACAAAAAATTAATACGAGTTCTCAAATATATGTGTAAGTGTTGTGTCATTGTTGTTTCTTGTGTGAATTGTTGTTTTTATTAATATTCAGCTGGCTGACACACGTATAAGTAATTTGGTAGCTGCAAATTGCGCATACGCCACCTGGGCCGTAAACATATCGTATTTGCATGAACTTTTCCGTAGAACATCATAAATATCCTTATGATAATTTTCACTTTATTTATATGCAATCCATATAAACAACATCAATATGTGGAATATAAGAGTAAAAGTCAATTTTTGCGCTGTCAGCCCAAAATGGCGCTTGTTTGTTTACCTCTATGCTATGCCTGCCATTTTCTTTAAGTCAGTCAACAACACTCCATTATTTATGGCCAAAATCATTTTAACGGAAACAACGCACAATAAGAACATCATGATAATCATATTTATCAACATTTTAACTTAATCAGCACACAAAATGCAAGGCAAAAGCAACTCATAACCAAACTCAGATGAGAACGACCAAGTGAACAAATGAGCGAGTTAATTTTTTGTTCGTCGTTTTGATGTATGAGGTACAGTAAGAACAACAACAGCAACAACAACAAATGTTCTATTGCTCCTGTCATGTCAATATGTATGTATGATTATGTCTTTAGGGTTGCCATTGTTTTCGTTGTGTTCGCACGAACTTTTTCTTATGTAAACATCCTTGTATTTAACCGTTAGCAACGTATTTTGTTGCGTGACGCTTTGTTGAAGTCAAGCTCTCAGTTAAGTCATGGCAAATTCTCATTATTATTGACACACTTTATCTCAGTCTATAACTTGTTCTCCTCACAAGCACACTCACGCCCACATTTTAATTCCCATTTAATAAAGAGCGCTAATACATCTTCAAGTTACTTAATCATAATTTGTAACTGCTTATATAAGTATGTACAATAATTCGTCTTTTTTTCGAGTGTGCTTGTTCAGTTTTTTCCAATCATATTTAGTCTGTGTTTCTCTGTCAACAAAGATAAAATTTACAACAAAAAAGAGAGAAAATATTATTATTATTAAAAGTTTGGTGCTGAGAAGTGGCTTTATACTCCTGATGCAGCAAGATGTCTGATACACAAAAATATTGTTTAATATCGTCAGTACATACAGTAACAACCGAGGTGACTACCCTGGGAAAATCTAACAGTTACATTAATATTGTTCGATATTGCACCACCTTAAGAAGCCAATTGAGTTCTACACTCGGAGTAAGACTTGAGCCAGTGTACTAAAGTATTAGGAAATCTAATCATGTCCAATCCAGTAATAAATCATGTTTTTCACAATCAAACGCTTTACTAAAATCCATACACTCTATACGTTTTAAATTTTAGAAATATGTTAGCTGAATGTTTTCCCAGAATAAGTCTGATGCCTCTACTGTGCGGCGTGACGTCTGATACACAAAAATAGAGTCAGCAAACTTCAGGATTTTTGATGAACTGGATACAAACCGAGCTGACAACCCTGGGAACACCAGAAGTTATAAACAACTTAAAGGAGCCTCAAAGTAAGACTTAAGCCAAAAAGTTCAGGTGAAAAACGTAAATTATCTTGTTCAATATACCTTGGTCTTAGATAAGTACAACGACACCTTAATAAATTCCAAAGGTACATCCTTTACTAAGAACATGCAAAAACATGACATTTGTATATTTACAATCAAGAAATCGGTCGAAAAATATCAAACAAGTAGTACTTTCAACTCGATATTCTTTCTTCCACTTCCTCATACTAAGTCCAGCTGCGGGTATTGGTACCAATATCTTAATCCTCTTTATCTACCTCTACCACCACATATTAGTAGGCGTTGCCAGACTCGGTGCGTTTGTTTCATTATGACTAATTATGACAATTTCAGCCTATAACATTCCTTGATCTTCAACGAAGCCGTTTTCGAGTAAAATGGATGCAGACATACATGCAGACATTCATCTTTATAAATATAGATTACTTCTGTCATTCTGCCAAAAATGTAGTTTGGAGAACATTCAGAAACATAGCTTTCTCCAGTTTCAGTCAGTTCTTTGCTAATTAATATTAAGATAATCGACTTTCGCTATCAAATTCCAAGCCATTTGCTTTGATTTGCGACAGAAGTTAATTGCAGTGGGCCAGAAGTCTGGCAAAATTCGAAGCTTGGATTTGTTAAGAACTTGGTGTATGGGAATATAGATCTTAGGTTATGCAACTTTGCTATAAGGGTTCTTTGGCACTGTACAAAGTCAGTTTTTAAGCTTAAAGACATAACATTGAATATGTTAGATTTCGATGAAACTTGGCTACACTTTGCTTCATAAGGTTCTCAGGACTATAACAACTGTGAACAGAGTTCTGCAATTTGTTTTCTGGGATTTCTGAATAGGCGATGACATCAAATAGAAAAGCCAATAAAGTTTAATATGTCAGCATTTAACGTAAAAGCTCCATAAAAGTTAACTACTATAATCATAATTTAAAGCAAGCCAACTGTATATAATTATATATACTAAATGTATATAGATAATTTAACTGTATCTATTGCTACATTTCGTTGCATGCAACCTAGGGTCAGTCAGCAAGTTGCAAAACAAAAGTTATGTCCAATTTTGTATTATCGTGCTCACGCAGCTAATGCAAGTCCGTTGAAATGAACATTGTCCGGAACTACGGCATTTTGCGTGCAAACTGACAATTTTTACAAAACAAGCAAAAATGAGTGCAAAGTTGAGAGTAAAATGTAGAGAGTGGAACAAAGAAGAACAAATTCAAAAATAAAAAAGCTTGAAAAGATAATAGGATAAGAGAGCGCAGCGCAAACTGGCATTGGAATTCTGCGGAAATGCGACGTTTTTCATGCCAGCTTTTCGCTTGCATATTTCATGAGCAGCTGAAAGAAGCACTGCGAAAATGGCGTGAAATTGTATGCCGCAGAGTTTTGTTGTTGAAAAGAGCTGGCAATTTGCAGGCAAAACTGAAGATTTTTAAAATGGCAATTCAATGGAACTGGAAGTGAAGCCAATGAGACTTATAAAGGCGACAATAAGCACGAGTTTGCTGCTAAACAAAAGCATACTTATAGGGTTCACGTCATATTGCACATTACTTATTTATTAGAATTGGCGTACTCTAGTGAGAGGGACAAGAAAGAAAGATAGAGTGAGAGTGAGAGAGCGTGTGAGAGTGATAGCGACTACTTATTAATTTTTAATAACAATGACAACATTTCAAATGAAATAAATGTAGCCTACTTTTTGGCAAACTATGCGCAAGAGCTCCGTTTTAGGGTCTCTGTGGCAGCTTCATTATGTTGATTCATTGCCAGCGGTTTCGAGTTGCGTCAGACAAGGCATACTTTTAGGCCTCTAAATGCTCGAGAAGTTCCTTTTCATTTTCTAATTATGCTGGCATTACTCAACAGCTGCTATGTTTCATGCAAAATTCAAAAGCCACATTTTCTGGCAAGTCATCTTAATGATAAATTATGTTACCTGTTCGCCATGAAAATTCTTTGAATTGCTTGTAAATTATAAAGTTTCAAGTGCTTACCTGAAAAGAGTAACAAAAGAAATAAAAGGGGTTAAACTTGGATTTTATTATTATGGAACTTATTCTACATTGAATCAAAAATAACTGCTAAGAACTGGCCTTGCTGCCAAATAAATAAAAAATTAACATAATTTGGAATTGGAATAACATTTTGATTAGCCGGTCACCTTAACCCTTGCCTTTAAAGTCACATGTGTCAAGTTGACTGACACAAATCGGCGTGTCTCCCTTTACCCCATTTGCCCTTCTTGCCACAAAAATTATGACAAAGCGGAAAGTCTGCAGCAAATTTGATGTTAAAATGTCGCTTTATTTGCTGGCAGTTAGAGTAGAAACCTTAAGTACGGTTCGCTTTAAGTAGCTTTCAATTCCTAACAGAACCAGCTGTCTTTCATCAAAATCGGTTGAGATAGTGCCTAAGCAGGAGTTGTGCAAATATCTTATCATAAGCTCGACATACCTATTTGAGAAAAGTAACCTTGCAAATTTGCAACCTACAAACTTCAAGGGAGGCCGTGTGTTTTGTGCCTCGCAAGGTTTGTAGGTACGGTGATATCGCCCGTACGTGGTCTCGCCTGCAACCCTTCGCGAATTGCTTTTTAGTAAAATGCATTCTAATACCGAGCAAGATTTTGTGAGATTTTTTCACTTTATCGCTCGAAAATCTCGCTTCGTGTAAAAAGCGTTTCAAGTTGGAGTATTTTTTAATGTCCAGCTGTTGACTTTTTTGTTGGAAGAGCCTAAATTAGATTAGATCTGCAAAGACCCTAGTGGTGCTATCACGCTATAAACTACAGAAAATGAGGTAATCTCAAAAACGACCATATGAAAATACAGTGGCTTGCCTTTATATGTATAAAAGGAGCAATGAGTACATGTCCTACAGCATCATTGAAAGTTCAATTGGATTTAACAACACTCCACATAGTCATTGACCTTCAAATAAAAGCAACCCTATGAAGGATTTCAGTGAAAGGTACTGGTACTGATTTGTATGTTGACAAGCTGGAAAAGATTTCGGTGATCTCACAACGCAGTTATGAAATGGCCACTGAGTACTTTTTCAAACGGAATTTCAGTACTACTAAAAGCAACAAACACGCCTGCAAAACACTAAGGAAGATGCATCCTTTGGGAAGGCACATCATAGTTTGCTACTTGGATGGGTCTGTGACGATTGAAGGCATAGGACTATTAGGCGCGGGACCGTGGACTCATTTGTCTGAATCTATGGGCATAGAAGCGTCTTTCAGACTAAAGTCTGCGAAATAGCGATACTATCAGACCGTAAGGCCGTCATAAGGTCACACCAACATTCTCGCCTTATGTGCCATGACCGATAGAGGAAGTTAAAGAATAGAAAGGACAGTTGAAATGGTAGAAAGAGTACCAGAACAGAGTAGACTTGCATAGAGCTTCGCAATTGAAATAATTTTCCCAACTTCCATAGGAAATCGTGAAGACTGCGTATGGGTAGAGTATACACCACGCTTATACTGAGTGTATCACCTTCCCAAAAGCGCAACTTTTGCAAAAATCTTTGGAAGACACACCGATAGGCAACTTTTAAGAGAAGAGGAAATACTAAGATGAAACGCGAACTGGATAAGTACCCCAGGCCTGTGAACTTGAGGAGCAATCTTCGCAGCTCATACTGGCTGAGTATGATAGCCTGGCAAGAAGAATGATGTTCCTCCTAGGTGTATACAGGATTTTGCTGACCGGCATGGCCCGGTTGGAAACATCACAGATATTTCAGTTTATATTAGGGATAGGACTGACAGGGAAGCTGTAGGCTCAGTGTGTGGATCACACCAATCCTGACGTGGTAGGACAATCCTGACCCAGGATTTTCAAGATTCAAAGGCTTAATACAAATGCTAATGACGTCAAAGGGATATATTTCGTAACTTCGAATAGCCATAAGAGTGGTACTAAATGATGTAACTGGAGAGACAGACTACACCCTGAACATAGCCTCAAAAGTATGATAAAACGCCGTTTTTTGGATACATTACCTCAAATACCTGAAAATCCTGACATGATGGGCCAATTCTGACCAATTTGGATTCTACGCAGCAAATTACTTTGAAAATGACCTTTATCTTTCCAACAACTAAACCATGTTGACCTGTGTAATAGCTAACTAATAATTTTAAAGCATTTATTACCAGCAAATCAATTTGATTTAACGAGTTTGTTCACGTCGTTTCTAATGCTTGAATTGAAATAAAGTTATATATTTAGATCATAATCCTAGCTCAATTTTGTTGGTGCCAAAGTAATTTACTCGACTTATTCATTCTCATTCAAAATGTATGAATACGAATACTTTGTTTAGCTAAGTTACACATTTCATCATATTATCTTCGTTTAACTAAGTGTTGTGGAAATGACTTACGTCAAGCTTACGGTTTCTATTCAAGTTAAAGCAGCAAATGAGGCATTAACAATACCAACTCATTGTTTAAAATAAGCTCATTATGAGCAGACGTACAAGCACCCAGAATAGGCTTGGCTTCTGGTGAAAACTTTTGGCACACACACACACACACACACACACTCATATAGATATATATAGTTGATGAACAATACAACACATTAACACCTATTAGGGATATGGTCACATAAATAAAAGCAACTATCTCCAAAGTTATGAATAATAACGACAGTAACCATACTTGGGTCCCACACATAGACGCTCTTAAACAGATTCATACACTCCCTCTCCCTCGCCCCATCTCACGCTCTCTCTCTCTCTCTTTCTCTCTCTCTGCTTCTGACCATGTGGCTGTAACAGTAATTAAGCCTGCGGCTTATGCCACAACAACAACAACAACAACAACTCCCGCTTTGCCTATTTTTATGACTATTCTGAATGTCTGTGCAATCAACTGTAGTAAAAAAAAAACATGAAAAAAATGGCGGACACAAACAGCTAGCGCAGGTGAAAAAAATGTGATGCTGACAGTCGGGACGGTGCCCGACAGTGGAATACCCTGTACCCTTTTTTTATAAACACTAAATACGGTAAAATGGGAACGGAAGTATCTACTTTTATATCTCCTTTCATAAGATCGATATGCCTGTAAACATTTTCCTATTGGGAAGTTGCTATTGACAAGTTTTCCTATTGGGAAGTTAGCTATTATGATGGCAAAAATGATTTTTATGCCCATAACAGCATTTATAAATGTCTGTGGCAATTTTCAAATCAATAAATTGGTGGGTGTGGCAGTAAATAAGGTAAATCGATTGCGGGGGAATGGAGGGGGGGGGGGTTCCATTGAAAAAATGTGCATGCAGTTTTAACGATTGAGGTCACACGAGTCTCCACACCATGTATCCGTGTCTACATTTAGTAGAATTTTGAAGCAGTTTATTGGCGAGGGGGATGAAATTTGCATATTTTTGACTATAACTTTTTTTGTATTTATACGAAGTCGATCATTTTTGGAACATAGATGAACATTAACACGACAGCACATCTCAGATTCAATGGAGCGGTTGTAAATCGCGCAAATCTGTCACGAGGGAAGAGGGTAAGATATCGACTTGATTTGACAAACTTCATCTTACATTAGATTACGCGCATCTTTTGGTAAAATTTTGTGTCTCTAGCTCTTATGGTTTTAGAGATCTATCCCCTCATACGGACAGACGGATACCCGAGTCAATGATAAGACTTTTTGCCCATGGAACTTATGGTGTGCCACGCCTCCTTCGGCCAGTTACATACATGGCACAAATCTATAATACCCTTGTATACTATGTGTAAAGGGTATAATCAAAGCAGCTAACAGTCTTTTTTTTCTGCCCGCTTAGATAAGACATGCCTACACGACCATATGTCTGTATATGTGCTTCTGTCCATGGGTGTGTGTGGTTCATTGTTGTACGTGTGTGTGTGTGTTTTTTTTTGTAGCATACAAATCTGTGCGCTAATTAAAAGTCATTAGTGTGAGCTAATTGTGTGTGTAGTTAAAATGCCATTGGCCAAAACGTGAGAAAGAGTCCATGTAGGTCAGGGGACCAACTTGTCATTCAACTTAAGTAGTTGGGCGGTCAGAACAAGTTTTATGTCTATGCCAACTAACTTTCGATTATTGAACTTCAATGCGTTTTCTCAATGTTGAATTAAATGTTACATGCTATTTAAGCAGAAAATTATTTAGGGTCGAACTGTTCATTGCAGACGGCTTACTAACATTTTCAAGCAGAAGATTCTTGCTGTGTAGACTTCAAGATGACATTGGCACTTTGTTTGCAAACAGATATTTTATCAGAATAACAGCCAAAATTTATATTTATCCGAAATAAATCTATATATAAATATGCTAAGCGAAAATGCAGTGTGGTACCGATTACTTCGCAATAACGCAATGTATTCGGGAGAAAACTATACCATACGTTGCGTTATAGTCAGGTAATAAATGATTTGAAGTAAAAAAAACAACAACAAATACATTGTACACACAAACGTTGTTAGTTCGTGTTTTAAGATTATTTGGCAAAACCCAAATCATACCTAGAACTTTCAACGTGAAAAACAACGTTATGCCGATTATAGATAATTTGGCAGCTCGAAATACACTTAAGAAACTATACTTATAGACTTCCCACACTAAAAGTTGCACAACAATTGGTCGTGGCATATTTTTCGATGTTCCCTAATTTCGCTAACGATTTTGCTCAAATTGGAGTTGAAATTTATCGAAAATCCAAAATGGTCTTAGTTATAGGCCTTTCATTGAGGTCAAATTTGTTGTAACGTCAAAGTCGTTGTAATTAGCTAGCAATTGTCGTGCAAATTCGAGTGCAAGAAGGGTATCAGCAGCATTTGCTACCTTAAAATTCCAGCACAAAGATAAATTTTGTCCAACTTGATCTCAATAAAGAGCTGCTGAGCCTGCAGAAACTGTTAAATTTTTGCCTTTTTTTTACCACTAAGCTGTTATCGACCCATTATAAAATTAAACCCTACACATGCTCTGCTTAAGCGCCTAAAATGCTGCTAAAGCAAAGCGTCAATTTGACGTCACACACACGTACAATTGTCCAACATGGACGCTAATACTAAAACTAAGCCCAAGTGCATGTGTAGTGTTGGTTAGTGGCAAATGCTTTCATTATGGTTCAAGTGCAATGCTGAGTGGTATACTTAACGCTGACATGGCTATATTCATATGTGCATAGCTGTATATTATGGCCATGGCCAACAGCCTAAAAATATGCAACGCAAGTGCACAAATGACTAAAGCGTTGGCAGCTAAATAGCTTAAGCAGGCTAAGGTCAACGGCAAGTTCAATACTCCACACACACACACACACACACACACACACACACACACACACACATACGCACACTGACACACACACACACACACACACACACACACACACACACACGCACACTGACACTCACGTAATTGTGGCGTTGATTGTCATCCGTTCTATGTCGCCATTTTGCCGCCCAAATCCTGGCAACTTTTCAATGTCAGGCTAGCGCTTTTTGTTGCAGTGCAATGCGCAAAATGCAAAAACAAAGAGCAATGGGTATAAAAAAACCAAAAAAAAAAACAGTTGAATGAATGCCAAATCATGTCGAGCTTTTAGTGTGCACCGTGTGACAAAGCCAAAAGGGATAAGAGCGAAAAAGGGACGTAGAGACGCTTGGATAATTTTTAGACAAATGGCAGCTGAAATTACAGCTGACTGAAATGCAATTGAAATAAAAGAATAATTCTTGCTAGTTTTCTATATAATATAGTATATATATATATGTATAGTATGTACATAGTTACTTACATACATACATATATATGTATATATATTTATAGTCGAGTGACTGATGTTGCAAAACTTTGAGCATGCTTTCATCAAGTTAATTAAAAATTTATAAAACGAAAGCAACGAATGAAAATGGCATCATTGAAGCGGGCACAAAACAACAACTGAAAATAAGCTACACTGGAAGAAATTTGCACGTCGTTGCAGCTAGAGAAAATAATAGTAAAAAAAAGTTAGTCGTCTACGGCTGATCTTAAAATTTTGCAGATTTGGATAAAACTTAAAGTTAATTACGAATTACCATCTACCGTCACACAAATCTGTTGCCGCGTTTGAATGGTGTTACATTCGGCTAGAGTTGCGCTTGGATGGCGTTACGATTATGTGTGTTGTTTTAGCAGCGTGAGGAGAGCAACAAAGTTGCGCGTCTGCTTATGTGCGCTGTCTTAGCAGTGAGTGCGAAAAGAAGAGCATGCATGCTGTAACGGCGCTTGCGCTGCAAACAGCAAACGGCCGTTCAAACTTAACTTATATTTAAACATAAACAATTTAGAACTCGAACCACGGTATATATACAAGCACAAACATACCAACAACATACCACGGTAGGATAACGGAACTAAGTAAACGTGCGTAGGCAGAGAAAGCCGCGGGCTGTGATTGGTTGACACACAGGCAGAACAGTTGCTGCATACAAGTTAACTTGTTTACCGATCACCGAAGCTTCAGCATCACTAGTAAGTGCCTAGAATAGTTTGGAGTAACAGAAGCTTATAGGCCCCTTGATCTACTTCCACCTAATCTTGGTAGCGGCTCGTTGGATGGGTGCTGCGCCTGAAACTTCATCCACCTAATCTAGGTAGCGGCCTGTTGAGTAGCAACAAAATTGGGAGCTCCGCCTGTCACTTTCCACATGGTCTGGGTAGCCTCCAGACCATGGCGTCTCCACCTAAGCTTGGTAGCAACCCCTTCGGTAGCATCCAGACCATGTGCATCTCCACCAAATTTTGGTAGCGGCCTGTTCAGTAGCAACAAGATTGGGTGCTCCGCCTGTCACCTTCCTCATGGTCTTGGGTAGCGCCCCGTTGGGTAGCATCCAGACCATGTGTGCCTTCAATCTTGGTAGCGGCTCGTTGAGTAGCATGAAGATTGGGTGCTACAGCTGTCTACTCATGATCTTGGGTAGCGGCCTGTTGGGTTGCATTCAGACCATTTGCTCCACCCAATCCTCTCCAGCTACTCTGCCACCGCGCCACCTACACAGCTCGGACTTGAAGAGACTTGAATAGAAAGGAGGTCTTCTTCTTCCGATCTTCTTCTTAAAAAGATGTTTTTTGCCGGCCAAAGTCTAAAACTAAGAAGTTAAAGTTTAACTCTTAAGTCAAAGGTCCGCAGCGAAATGTAGTTTCACAATTCCCTGAAGACGGATGGGAAATTTAAAAACAAAAAACTTTTTCTTGCAGTGCAACAAAAGCTGCAAAGAAAATTTAGAAAATGGCAAACTGTAGAGTTTATAAAATATGCAATGGGCCAAAGAATTTTGCCTTATTTACGTATGCATGTGTATTGACAGTTTGAATGTTCTTAAAGAGCTTGTCAACTGCCAAATTATAGCTACTAAGTTCTTTGCATGGTCAGCTATCAATAGAACTATAAATTTAATGAGTTGCTAACCGAAGTGTGGTTTTGTCATAAGACAATACATGTGTACATCTATAACATTATCGGTTTGCATTTTAGCCCTAATTGCATAAGTGCAATAGAAAAGTAACCCAAGCAGAAGCATAAGTTTGCCTGAGTTGTTCACAAGTACACAATAGATATTAATAATGTATACTATTTCAGCAGTATGCCCTTTGAGCTTATAATTTCAAAACGCTTTTGTTGCACAAACACTGAATGTCTGTGACTAACCCTTAAGGGCTTAAAGTTTCTGTGATTAATATTGAACAGCATATTCAATCTCGATATCTTGAAGGGCTTGTTTATTTAATATTAAAATATTCTACAATTTCATTTGTTGAAACTGCATAGTAATGAGAAAAGCACAATTAAAGTCAATAAACGATTGCTAGTACAGTTCCTTCTTGAATGTATAGAGTTTAAGAATTATACTAAATTAAATACTTATTTAAATTACATATATGAAAAGGCTTATCTGTGAGATGAGGAAAACGCAAACAGGAAAAGCAAGCGCGAGCGTGAGAAGGTCGAGATGTACAGGTGCAGAAATAACTCGATATAGCTTCGCCCAAGGCGACTCATACAATGAGCCATCTGCTAAGGGCACTATTTTTGCGTGTACACATCTCTCATTGACGTTTGCACAGAAATGAAAAATAGTGCCCTTTAAAAGGAGCAAGCGTCGACAGAAGGCTCATACCTGGTAATACTTCAAGAACAACAAAGCTGCTTGCGCAGATGACCTGCTTGCTTGTTAATGCTGGCGGCAATGAGTTGCTAAGGTGCATGCACCAGCTATTTTGCAGCATATGGCTAGATGAGAGCAAAAACTGTTTGAAGTTACGTGAAGGGTGTGCTCAAGAAAGGTGACCCCACGGTGTGCGCTCACTGCCGTGGTATCAGCCTTCTTTCTATTGCATATAAGGTGCTATCGCGCGTATGGTGTGGAAGGCATAAAGCCGTTTGCGAAAGAACTAATCGGACCTTATTAGTTTGGTTTTAGGCCTGGTAAGTCCATCATAGAGCAGATATTAGATATTCGCACTACGACAAATCCTAGTAAATACCCACAAATACCAAATCAACACACATCTCTTTATCGTTTCTAAAGCAACATTTGATGGCACGTTAGGGGATCGCGTATTTGCCGCTCTGTCTGAGTTTGGATTCTCTGCAAAGTTGGGGCTACTGTGCAGAATGACGTTGAGCAATACACGCAGCTCCGTCAAGGTAGAAAAGAGCTTCTTCAAGCCTTTTGATACCAAGCGAGGCTTCAGACAAGGCGATGCTCTCTTCTACAACCTCTTTAGCTTTGTTGTTGCTGCCTAACGTGGCCTAACCTTTATAGTTGTGCGTTCTGTGTGGTCATGGCCCAAATGGAAGAAAAAAGCTTAACTCTCGACTTCACTGTACATCATGGATTAACCTCAAAATGTTGCACAAGCTGGACTGTGTTAAGGTGGAGAACATACCCATACCGGGTGATGTTAAACCTTTTGCTGATGCTGCCAAAACTACAAAAGTTACCAAATAAGCCTGGAACTAGAAGGAGACACGATACGGTTTGTTTACGTATTCGACCAAATATAGACCGGATACGAGACATGGATTCAGAACCGAATCCCAAAAAGATCCTGGCAACTGCATCTTTGGGAAAGGAACTGATAAAACAAAGATGGCTAACAAATATGAAGATCGAAGCGTTGCCGGTTAAGGTAACTGAACTGCGGTGGTTGGAGGTTGATTCGGCAAAACGTCAACATTGTTTGGTTTATAACCTTGGATTTGACAAAGTTGACCTGTTTGACGAAATATCGCATCTTTTGGTAACATTTTTGTGCCCCTCAAACTCTTATGGTGTCCGAGATCTCGACGGTCATATTGAACGACGGACAGACGGACATGGCTGTATGCACTCGACTATTGCTCCTGATCATTATTGGCCATAGAACACAGGGTCTGGCACGTCTGCTTCTGCCCGTTATATACATACCTTACACAATTCTATAATACTCTTTTACACTTTGTGTACAGGGTATCAAATATTTGACTCAATTTAATGTGTATTACGGTTATCGGTTTAAATCAGTTAATTTCAGCTAACAGTTGCGGTTCGCTTAACAGCTTTATTGGCACTTTAAATTATAATGTCTTGAAAAGTGAAAGATTGAAAAAGTTACGCATAAATAATAGCCCAATAACTGCTCTTCCTTGGATGTTTTTTCGCTCTCGAATCCTTTAGCTATTAATTTTTATAGCACTCTTCACTGCATTTATTCATTGCATCATTCACTTAGCCTTGACTGTCTATGGGTTGCACTTGTACAACAGTTGGAAATTAAACTGCACTTAACCTGACCACAAGTTTTCGCATTAAGTGCATCACGTGTTTCACGTGCAGCTGAGCTGAAGTGGATGGCAGTAGCTGTCGCTGCATTTGGCCATTCTGGTGGAGCACACCTTTTGTGTTCTGTGGGTGTGTGGTTGCCAAGGCAACTGTAATGTATGAGGCATGCCACTCTCATTTCAATGGTCAGTAACGCATTATACAACAATAAATCATTGATTGCCCGGAGGGCAAGCACACGACACGACTGAGTTGGCTGAGTTATTGTCCGGTTCTTAATATATCATGTTGTTTGTGTAAGCCTTCAGCCGTGGATTGGCATTTTAATTGCCAGGCACTTTGCGTTGTCGCTTTAAAGTGGCAGCGGTAAATGGACGTGGCAGCTGCCCATTCCAGAGGCCACAATTTCGCCACGTGAGGCACATTGAGGCCAAAAAGGCACAAGTGTCTACAAAAACTACACTTTAAAAGTGCTTGAGATAGCAAAGTTTGATGATGCTGAAACGGAAATCAAGTGAAACTCTTTGGTGAAAGCAGTGGCTGCGAGCAATGCAAAGTGACAGTTTAGCTTTCTGTTTTAAGCTAATTAATTAAAGGTCTTTCCAAACAAGGAAGCGGCTGCCAAGCAGCAATTGGTGTAGTTAGAAGAAAGTGTACTTTAACATTTACGCATTAGGCAATAGATAAGCAGAGTACCGCTGTTGCTAGGATTTAGGCGTAGATTAGGTTCCAAGTTACTTTTGGTAGCGTTCCCAGACGGGAGGAGTTGGTAGGAGTTGAGCAGGGCTACGGTTGTGTCCGTGTGGGTTTCAGCTGAGACAGGTTAGTGCCAACCAATAAAAAATATGAAGCTTGAAGTTCCAAGTGTCCTTTTAAGGGCGTTGGTTGAAACTTAAGCTAAAAGCAATGCGTTACTCTATGTATGTAGGGAGTAATTTACGCTTGTGCAGGTTTTGTGGCGTCAATAAGAGTGGTAGTTCATGAAGCGGCAATAGGATAAACCTGCACCGAGAACATAATGTCCAGCTGAGGCGGTTCTTTGTGTGCACAGAGACAGTCCTTTTGGGTGGTCTACTGTGCCAAAGCGAACAGCACTGGAAGAGGTGTGTGTGGCATGTTCACCACCGTTGAACATGGTAATTTATAAACCGTTTTTTGCTCGATTTAAGTGTTATGCACAATACCCACAGAGGCATCAATATTCCTACACACATAACTAAACAATTCGTGTATTTATGCTGACGACACTGGTAGGGTAGCAACTTTCATCCTTGAGGGCTTTGAGGCGACGGAGTAAGTGGTAACAGCGTACTTGGACATTAAACAAGCCTTCGACAGAGTTTGGCACAATTGTCTCCAATGCAAAGTCAAGACTCAAACTCTGTTGCCGCCTCAACTTCACTGGTTAGTACGTAGCTACTACTTCATCGTCCGTTCTTTCTAGGTGGTCAGGGCCTGGGGTTCCACAGAGAAGTGTGTTGGGACCACGCTTTAAGCACTTTTCACACACGACATGCCAACTGGCTCCGAAATCGGCTTACAGGACTCACATACCTGCCACATATACTGACGACACGGTCATCCTGGGCAGAAACCATTGTTCCTGCATAGCTTTGAAGTGTGGGCAAAGCGCTGGAACATATTCATTAATGGAAGCTAGTGCTCCAATGTGACTTACGAACTGTTACAAGTACATGGGTATGCACTTGGACAGGCGCCTGACCTTCTGCGAACATATCTCCAGCGTCACAGGCGCCCTTAAAAACAAAATTAACAGGCTGGGATGGCCCCTAACTAACGAAAAACTATGCCTAAAAAATAAGGTGATCATTTACAAGTCCTGTTAGCTACTGGTCCGAATCCTGCAGACAAAAACTCTTCGCATGCGAAATGAACAAAAAATTATATATTCCCAAAACTGTGCACAGAGTTTGGCAACACATAATAATAACGGGAAGGAAAGCCGGAAGGAAAACGTGAAGATGCAAAGGAGGGAAAGGAATATGATCTACCTATATAGCACCAAGAAGGTTATGAGCTAAGCGAGAAGGGGCCAGAACGAAACGGAAAATTGTTGTGTTTTAATGGACAAAAAAAGCGTAAAACTAC
The DNA here is from genome assembly GCA_035041775.1 of Chymomyza caudatula. Taxonomy (NCBI): domain Eukaryota; kingdom Metazoa; phylum Arthropoda; class Insecta; order Diptera; family Drosophilidae; genus Chymomyza; species Chymomyza caudatula. Next base: position 2,030,711 of record JAWNKW010000141.1, on the reverse strand, counting down.
AAAAAATGACACAAAATCCTAAAACCCATTTTATTTTCTCAAAATGTGGCAACACCTACTAATAAGACTGGTAAAAAAGAAAAGTAAAGCGGGTTATTTCGTCATGAGCTTAAGAATGGAAGAGGAATAGGATGTAACTCGCGAGGGGCAGTGGGATTATGAGCGAAAGGAGAAGGTGAAACGTCAATCGGGCTGTTTATAGCTTTTGAAATGGAGAGCAGGAGGTAGATGTAGAGGAAGGGAAAAATAAAAAGGAAAGGCAAGAAGTAGAAAAGTGGAAGAGGGGCAGAGGAATACGCTCCACGTGGAGAGGGGCACATATAAAAATTAAAGTCTGTTTGTGTGTCTGAATCCAGTAAACTTGAAAACGATTAGCGTGAAAATTGTTCTGGGAAAGTTTATGTTGGTAATATGCATTATTTTTACGTAGATGTAGAGGAAGAGGATGAAAATGAGAAAAAGGATAGGAAAATATTGATACCATAAGTTTATTTATTAATCAGAAGTTGCAGAAAGTATAAATTTGTTGTTAAGGAACGTTGGTTACCGCTGAGCTAGCTCCACTACCCAGGAGCTTCGTTAGAAATACCTAATTGCAAAATAATTTGCATTAAACAAATTGTAACCATTTTACAATTTAATTAAAATTGCCAATTTTCCCATTTACAGCTATGACTGCGACCGTCTAATTTACCATTGCCTACTTTTAAGCGCTGCGAAATTCTGCACATTCGATTATGAAATTTTTCATTGCCTGCTTTTAAGCGCAGCAATAATTTACTTGCATTTAAATTCGATATTGTCCATTTTTGACGTGCATTTGTGGTCAAGTTTCAGACATTTTATTGCAAATTTTCAAAACAAATACTCCAAAAATATTCTACTAATTGCGCAATATTTGTAAAATTGTGTTAATCAAGCGGAAGTGTTGAATTGATTGTGCAAAAAGTTAGTTATTCATTCAATTTACAATTTATAACCAGTAAAATACAATTGAATACAATAAATATAGAATATATTATATTTTAGAATATTTAAAATGCAATTGTTAACGATTTGTTTGACTAAGCATGAAATATTTTTAAGCTATGTGTCAAAGTTCCAAACGAATTGAAAATATTCTAAAATTGTGTGACTGTAGCTTCAGCGACTGTTTGTATAGGTTGTTAGTTAGTATGCGTGTGTGTGTGTGTGTGTGTGTGTCTGTGTGTGTGTGTGTGTGTGTCTGTGTGTGTGTGTGTGTAAGTGTGTGTGTGTATTGGTGTAAAGGCAATAAAACAGCCTCGCTTGATTGAGCATTGCATAAATATTGTTGTAGCTCTGTTGGCTTTTTTATACCCTATACACATTGTGTACAAGGGTATTATAGATTTGTGTAATGCATGTAACAGACAGAAGGAGGCGTGGCACATCATAAGTTCCATGGGCAAAAAGTCTTATGATTGACTCGGGTAGCCAATTGGACCATGTCCTTCTGAGGGGATAGAACTCCGAGACCATAAGAGCTAGAGACACAAAATTTGACCGAAAGATGCGCGTAATCCCATGTAAGATGAAGTTTATTGAAATGAGTTGATATATGGTTTACACCGCTCCATTAAGTCTATCAACTCAGAGATGTGCGTCGTGGTAATGTGCATCTATGTTCCAAAAATGATCGAGATCGGTTAAATACATCAAAAGTTATAGTCAAAAATATGCCTATAAACTGCTTCAAAATTCCACTACATGTAGATTTGGATATGGATTGACCCCAATCGTTAAAACTGTATCCACTTTTTTTCAATAGAACCTCCTTCCCCCGCAATCGATTTACCGCAATTACTTCCACACCCCCCAATATATTGATTTGAAAATTGTCACAGACATTTATAAATTTCTTTGTGATTTATGTTACAAAATTCCACGACATTGACCCAAAAATACTGGAGTTATGGGCATAAAAGTAACTTTTGCCACCATAAAAGCCAACTTGCCAATAGGAAAACTTGTAAATTGGAACTTCCCAATAGGAAAATGTTTACAGGCATATCGATCTTATGAAAGGAGATATAAAAGTAAAAACTTCCGTTCCCATTTTCCTATTTAGTGTTTATAAAGAAAAAGCCCGTGTGGTGAGCGGGTTAGAGAATACCACCTAAGCAGGTCAAAGTATGTCGTATTAGGCGACTAACAATGACTATGGGTTCTTTGGAGACCAGTGCGTAGGGTTTGGGACCCACCATTGTGGTTTTACAATTCCAATGAAAGAATGTGTTTACATAAGGCCGTAGACCGATAATGGATTGTTATGGCCAGTTAAGAAGAAGAAAGAAAAAGCGTACAGGGTATTCCACTGTTGGGCACCGTCCCGACAGTCTGCATCAAATTTTTTTTATGCTCAACTGCCTTTTCTTTCATTTTTTTGCTGCTGGGCAATTAAAACGACCCTAAAATCAACTGAACTTTGACTTTGGCCCACGGCAGCGGCATACATATACATATTTTTTTTGAAGCCACTGTAGCAGCATTTAATTAAAGCCAGTGAGGCAGCTTTATAAGCAGTCACACTTTTTTTGCGCTCTTATAGGGCGACGCCAGCAAATGGCGGAGTCCAGAACCGACGACCATTAGCAATTTTACGCTTGAGTAGAGTGTACATCAAATAGGAGGAGGCAGATCCTTGCCATGGGCCATGGGCGTGTCCAAGCAAAGAGCGGCAAAAGAATGAAAAAAAACACACACAGAAAAAAAACGCAGCGAAAACTCAGCTAAACATTAAATGATTTTTTCGCTTTGGTTAAAAACCAGGCTATAAATTAAAAGCCAGAAATGTACAACAAAATTTTAGGAGCGCAGCCCACAAGTATGCAATACAATTTTAAAAAAAAATTTTTTTTTTTGGTTGTTACAAAATTGGGATTGCTCCTGTTGCTTGAGTGCTAAAGAGCATGTTGACACCAGACAAGACGCTCATCCTTTTCGCTATCTTGAGGATAAGTAACGACGCCTTAAGACCTTTAGAACATCACACATTGTGGACGATTATCATTGAAGACACGAATTCTACAGCATTGTGGAAACAGCGCGCACTTTCGTGAGGCCTTGAAAATCATCAAAATTCTAAATTAAAGCAAGAAATTCGAATAGTTCTATACGAAGTTTACCGTGGGCAGCAAAGCCTGTATTGAAGTACGATAACATTTTACGATTTATCTCAGATACGACGACTTTCTTGGTTATGTTTCTGTCAACTCTTGTTAATGACCCAAAACTCGCAGCAACAGTTCTATATAACTTATTCAAGGTTTCTATGTTTATGTATCGTATACATGTAATGTATATGGGCATTTCAGTGAAGCAAAGCCCAAAAAAAACCTGTTTAAATTTTTGAATAGCACTTTATACTTAGTGTAAGACTATGAGCTGTTGGCGGTATGGTCTTATGATATTAGCAAGCAAAAAGTGATACGTGACGTGACGGAATATAGAAGTCGGTGTAAAGCGTCCGAGTTTTTCAATCATATTATCAAATGTGATTTAGTGTAAAACTACATGCCTAAGGGGGTATAGTCTTATGATATTTGCATGAAAAAAGTGATACGTGACGTGACAGAATATAGAAGTGAGTGGGTGAAAAGCGTCTGAGTTTTTCAACAATATTATCAAATATGAGGTGCAATAACGTTACTTCATATTCATAAGTTTGTTGTTGAAAAATGCCTTTATTCGTTTTTTTCTATTCAAACCATAATATTATGCGTGACGTGACATACGATGACAAATTGGTACTTAAATTGTTATTAATTACTAGGGTCTATTCAAGCCATAATATTATGCGGAACAAATTGGTTCTAAATTTCTTATTAATTACTAGGGTACTCCGCCCCCAGCAGCTCGCCAACCCCCGTGATTTACCCGAGGTAAATCATAATTTTTCCCCTTCCCAATCACCTTCCCGTTTTCCTTCCCCTTCCTCTTTCTTCTCTTTCTACTCTTTCTCCAACTTCACCTTTTCCTAATCTTTCTTTACCAGTCATCTTAAGTCGGATTGGTTGGCATGCTAGTTGTAAGCGTTGCACAGCTTTTGCGTTATGAGTGTAATCGTAATTTTTCTTGGGAAAATGCTGCTTAAAGAGCTAGAAAGTAGAACTGCAATAATAACGATAGAATCCATTCGATAGTTTAGATAGTTTCAAGAAAAAGATTCGATTGTAACGATAGTGCCATCGCTTCGAAAAGATTCGATACTAAGATAGTACGATCGGTTTCCACCTTATAGCTTTCTAATCTTAACCGCTTAGCGTATTTTTAAACCATCGATAGTTGAAAAATAACATCGATAGTGAGACACAAAGGAAAAAGTCGATATATCGTTAGCAATATTGATAGTTTTGCAGCTCTACTAGAGAGTCATAAATTTGCTCATCATGGCAAACTGAGTTAAGCTGTAAATTGTTGCAAATATTCAAATTTATAGTATCAGATATTATCTTCACGAAGTAACTCTTCAATTACTGCAGCCATGTGTGCTGTCTTTCTTTGTATGTGTCAATATTGCATTATAATGTTTTAAACTGCGATTGCGCACAAGAACTTAAAAGGTATTTTTGCACTCTTTATTTTTTGTATAAAAATATATGCATGAAGCTACGTTTAAAGACAAATTTAGACACACTTTCTGCTGCTATGACCCGCGAAATGAGAACTAATTATGTTATTCGCACGTGACATTAACATAGAAGAGGAACTTAAATAAATAAAAACTATACCGTAAATCGTGATTGTTTCAATATATTTGCAATTCTTATTAGCTAATTGTTGTTTTGCGAGAGATTTTGTGAAATAACTATCATCATGCATAAACTCTCTTAGAGAAGAAGAAAAAATTGCTGCAAATTGCTTAAATTAATAAAATTTAAATGTTTCTTTTACTTACTTTATATATATAGATTTTTTACATTGTAATAGCAAAATTCTTTATTCACAGCTTTCAGGGAATTTCAGCATACATTGAAAAAATATGAAGTCGGAAAATAAATGCAGAATTATAGGTGAAATTCTTGTTGAATTTTTCTGTAATTTTTGTTTATTTGATTTTCCTCTTATTTATAGTGTGGAACACGCCAAATGGGAAGGCAGAAAAAGTGGACCGACTGTGTGCATTGATAAGAGAGCCTGAATTGTTTATGTATTAAATGTTTTTTATTGAAATTACAATTTAACGAACAACGAAAATTTTGACTGCGACTTAAAATATTAAATGAATAATTTTTTATGCAAATTTCGTAATTTTTAACGTTTGTGTTCAAGTGAGTTCGTATCAAAGGGGTTAACCAGCCATTGGTTAAGCGCATTTTCATAATCTTACTTGGCATTTCAAGGATTAATTTTAGCATTACTGACGCCTGAAATTTAAATGTATCCGCCGTTGTTGTAGGTGCTTCTGTTTAGGTTCACAACCAGTTTGAGCAAACTTTGAAACTAGGGTTTCAAACCGAAACACATTTGGCATACGGTTACTATAACGGTAAACGGTGTTATTTAGGTTTTCTTTTTTTTTAGTAATAACGGTTTCGATTTTGTTGTCGGTTTTGGTTTACTGGTCAAACCGATTCTTATACAAAAACCAAAGAGCATGAAAGTAATACAGTAAAATTCTGGAAATGGCCTGGTAAGTCCACCAACGACCAGATATTCACACTATGCCAAATCGACACCCACCAACTTTTTGTCATTTGACACTGTCTGGGTTTGGAATCCCTGCAAAGTTGTTGCGACTGAATGACGTTTCTCAGCAGGCAAACTGAGTAAGTAATAGAGACCAATGTCGCCTGACGAAACTCCTTGTTGTGCTTTATGGTGCTGAAGCATGGGTAAAAATGCCCTTGGAGTGTTTGAGCGGAAAGTAATCCGTAAGACCTTTGTCCCTTTACGTGTTGGCAATGATTATCGCATTCGATGGAATGACGAACTCTATGAGCTTTACGACGACATTAACGTAGCGGCTCCTCTGGATAGTTTGCGTTGTGCGTATGGATGAAGAAGCTTCTGCGAGAAAGGTCTTCAAAGCGAATGTGAAAGGGAGGCAACGAAGGGCAGGCTTTTGTTGGAACGACCATGTAGAGAGTATACTAGCTACCTTTGGTATCACCGATTGGAGAAAGCGCGCAAAACAGAGACGTCTGGAGAAGAATTTTACATTAGGCCGTAACCCGGTAACGGTTTGTTATGGCTAGTTAAGAGGAGAAGAACAACAGTAGTTATCGATAATTCGTGCTTAAAATGCTATGACATTTCAGAATAGTTGCATATAGCTATGACAAAGTTATTCGTTTCAAAACTAACAAAGATTACCAATTCATCGCTTAAATTAAAGACTTCGTACATAAGCGGCCTTAAACTGTTTTGAAAAGCTCTGAACCAAACTTTGTTTTTCGTTTCAAGGTTTTTCACTTTTAACAAAGAAAAAACAATTTTAATTAATTCGCCTGAAAATTGCACAAATTGCATTACAAAAAAAAGTTACAAAATTTTCTCGCCGTTTTTCAATCAACAAAGTTTGCGTCTATTTGATTTGCAAAATTTACACATAAACAATGCCTACAAAATTTTACTAATTAATTTTACGACGATGAACCTAACAACAACAAGAACAACCCAACAAAGTTCAGAGCCAGCTAAATAATTATCATCAAGCGGAATGTAATTATCATTAGCAGCACAACAACAACAAAAATAACAAGCTAAAGCGTTGCCAGAAGGTGCAAAATTGTGTTTTAAATTGCCAACGGAAATTGCTGGGTCCATCAAATGAAACAAGCACAGTTAATTGAGGCGCTTGAGTTGAGTGTAAAAAGTAAACAGGAAAAACTCAACAAATTTTGCCCATTGATTGAGGTTATGAAAATGTTTTGTGGAAATTGCTTGTTTAAATGTGTGAAAGATAATGTGGTATACTTTTGGGCCGCATGCAGTTGGAATTTCTAAGATATTTATAAGCTGTAAGTTTCACAGTGCTTAAAAAAAGTTTCTAGCCACGCAAACAGCTATATGCATATTCAACGTTATAAACGAGTGAACATTTATTGGTTCGTTTGTGAGCCAAACTGAAGGAAAAAAGTGTATTAAAGAAAGCAATGAATGGTAGCATATACTAAATATAAAATTAGGCCCGGAGTTAGAAATTTGGCGCCCCTAGGCAGTTTTGGATCGCAAGTTATTGGTAATGTTAAACTCTATAGCTAACAAAGCAAGTGCATTGAAGCGTACTGCAGCCAAATTTGATATCAAGTAGTTTTTCACAACGTTTTGCAAAAAATTATCGTTCAGGACTATAATTTGAAACGATTGTGCAAACGATATATCAACGTTGTAGAACTCGTTGCTTCTCAGAAATTTTATCAAATCCATAGGACAACTTTTTTCTACATTCATTTTACGATATCTCAGTCGTGCTTTATAGTTTTTTTTTTTTTTTTTTTTTAATGATATTAAAAAATAATGGTTGATCGTGGCATTTCATTCATTTCAACTTGACTAATAACTTCTCCATTTCGCTACCGATTTTTCTTAAATTGGTGTTGAAATGATCGCAAAAAAATTTAAGAGTTAAAAAAATTGTTTTTAGATTTTGATTAAATTCATTGGGAGTAAAAAAAAGGAAAGAACTATAATTTAAAAAAAAAAATTGAGCTAATATTCCTGTAACTTGCAATCGAATAAAGTTAGACCAAATTTCCTTTAAATCGAGTCACAACTCAAACTAACTCGAAAACGGTGCTAGAAAATCCAAAACAATTTTCGGATTCAAAATCAGCGGCCCATAAGTGACCGGAAAATGTATGTTTTAGACATACGCTTTTTTTTGTTGTGCTCTTTGATGGATATGTTTGAATTCGAAACAAAACTAAATATAGCATGAAAATATAAAGATGTTTTTTCAGATTTCATTATCATGTACTATATCGTTTAAAGCTTATATGACTCCTGAGTCAATTAGAACTCAAGCTTAAAAGTACTTGTTTTTCTCGGTCGAAACGAATTTCGAAAGTTATTTGGCGCCCAAGGCACATGCTTACATTGCCTGTTCGGTAAATCCGGGCCTGTCTAAAATACAATTTGCCTGAGTAAAACTTTTTTTTCCAAACAAACTCACACACACGCAGTTAGAACCCACTTATTTCACACTCAATCGAATTCGGTTACTCGCATATGCTACTCAACTACTACTTACTATTCAATTAAGTGTCTCAATGCGAAATGTCACTGAGGAGAGACGAGCCTAAGATTGGTTATGTATGCCAGAGACTTGAAGAATGTTTGAGTGTACGTAGTTTTATGTAAAGTTAAAGAAAATTGAAGTATTTGACATAAAACTTTTGATAAATCCTTGCATATCATTGACAAATTTATAAACTTGTGATATTTCATGTCATGTCATTAAAGTTATACAAGTTATAGCTTATGCGAAACTTACACATGTGAGTGTGTGTGTGTATGTGAGTGTATCTCTGTGTGAGTGTGTATGTGTGTGTGCGAGAGTGTTCAACTGTATTTGTGCATTTATGTGTGTCATTGACAAACAGCAAAGCAAGCAAAAATGACGCAAAATCCTATTTGCATAAGCGCCAAGAACTTGGCACAAACTTTTTGTGATGTTTCCATGAGCCAGTTGCACACAAAGGGCAAACATTGCTATAAACACAGTTGACACTCGGGAATTAAAACGTGCAATTTACAGAAAAGGGTATATATCGATATCGGTTCTATAACCTGTCATATTGTCTATTTTTGCAAGAATCACTGAAGATGATTTGCCTTGCCAGAATAGGATCCAGCTGATTGGTTTGGCCGCTTTTATACTTAAAAATTGTTTCTATACGTTTTGTATGGCTTTACAGCTGTGGGGCATAGGTTAGGTTAGAGATACCTTAGGATCCATTTATCCATTCTCCTTCCGCCCGTTGGTGATACATGCTTGTAGGGCAGACTGATATGTAATCCGCTATCCATTTGGGGCTGACTTTGGGAAGTTATGACAGGCTGTCAGAAAGTACCTAGTCAGGTACTCATATAGTCTTTTAAAGAGGGAAGGACATGAGCAAAAGAACTTCTGTGCCGTTTTTCGCCCTCTTCGTGTCCACAGCGTCTGCAGAGATCGTTATAAGGCACAAGAAGTCTAACTGCATGGGCATAAACTAGCCAGTGTCCAGAAGTGGGTCTAACAAAGACTGAGCATCTCTCCCTATCGCGGGAGCAGAGCGCGTCTGTTCTTTTGCTACTTATTTTTGGCCATGTTTTTTGAGCAATGCGAAAGTTTAGCACATTCTGCCATTTTTGATTGGTTTTATGTTTGCTTGCAGGACGCCATAGATATGCCTATACCCCCTCTCAGAGGAAGGACGAGAGCGGTAGTACCTTGTCTGGCGGGTTCATCCGCTATGTATGCCCTCTATGTCCCGGGGTCACGGGACTCATATCAGGCTAACGAACTGCTGAGCCACCTTGTGTAGAGATCTCTGCGACAGCTTATTAACAATATCGAGTTTGATGATATTGACATTAAGGATTTGACAGCCGCTTGGCTATCCCTACAGATGTTTACGTTGGCTGGAACGTTATTTCAGTCTCTGAGTCATGAAAGTGCCTCTTTAATGGCTAAGATTTCCGCCTGGAACACACTGCAGTGCTCCTTTTTTATATTAAGCTGATCCGAAGAGACGCACCTTCCACTAACTCCGTTGTTCATTTTGAGGCGTCCGTAAAAAGGATTTGGCGTTTGTAGGTCCTGACTGACTGGTGGACCACTCATTTCTGACAGTGATAAGGGTTCGCTTGTCAATCTTCACTTCTTACATGTAAAATTTTTCGTCAGTTTAGATTGAGAGTAGTCTCGTTTTTTGCGCGTTCTTCTTTTTTTTGGGTTAACAGCTAGAATTCGTCACAGCGAGCGTTTACCGTATGCACACAGACACACACATGTTTGTTTGCGTGTATGTGTATATATGTATGTATGTGCGCTTGCGTGTTGCATTGTTACTAAACAAAAGTTAAGTCATAAATATTTTCCGAGTTTTTGACTTAAAATTTATCAACGATATCCGCATGCCAAAACACACATACATATGTACATTCAAACGTTTACACACTCACAGTTGGCAGAAGGCAAAGGACACACACACACACACACCCACACACTCACACACTCACACACACACACACACACACACACACACACATATGCAGAGACAAATAGACGCGACAGACTACAAGGTATGGACAGACAGCCAAAGTTGCAGTTATATGTTAACGCCCCGCTTTAAGACCCTACTTCGCCACCCACACCCAATTGTAACTTTTGTTGTAAAGTGTAAGAAAGTTTTCATACAAACTCAAACACACATTCACACACACACACACACACACACAAAGCTTTGGGCAAAGCCATGGAAACTGCATGCCAGTCAATGCTGCTCAAACTGTACCAATGCTTCTAAAACTTTTTAATGCTGCCTAGATTTATGCTGGCATACTTTTGGCTTTGCTCACTCGTTGACCTTTATCAGGAATCAAATTAGGCAGAGCACAAGAGACGCGGAAGGAAAAGTATCCGGACAGGTAAAAATTTAATTTCACGAAAAAAGTCAATAAATATATAAGTCTTGAAGGCGCTTTACACATCATTGGCTGTGATTTTAATTATACGAATGGAATGAAAATTGGCCAAGCAAGAAGAAGCAGCACCAGTGACAGAGAGCAGTGAAAACTCAATCAAGTTTGTTTTTACGACAAACAGACAGTCAGATAGACAAATTAAAGCCAAACGATACAATCAATAATTGAATAAGAAATGTATAAAAAGCTATTGCAAAGGACAACGCGTACAACGTGCCGTATGAGTAATGAGCAGGCAATGCTCAGCCCGTGTCGCTGTTAACGGAAATGCCGCTAAAAGGTCATTGAGAGTTAACAAACTGTAAACTTTAACAGTCATGGACAAAGTCAGCGATGACAACAACAACAAGAACGACAAAATTAAAATCGGAAAAAATAAAAATTGAAGAAAATTAATTAAAAAGCAAGAATCCGGGCAAATTTGAGGCACAGCAAGAGAGTAAAACTGCGACCCAACGAAAACGTAATAAAAGCCCAAAGGCAAATAACAAAGTGAAGAAGGAAGTCAAGTACTTTATGATACCCTTGCGATGAGCATTTACGTTTTTTGCAAAATGAAATCGCTCTCAATCGAATTTCAACCTAAAGCAATTTTCCGGTATGCTAGGTATCTTTTTATTAAGTACTAGCTGAACCCGCGCGCTCACCTGCGCATTGATAAATCCGTCTACCTCTACCAATATCTATACCTCTACATCTACATCTACCTCTACCTCTACCTCTACCTCTACCTCTACCTCTACCTCTACCTCTACCTCTACCTCTACCTCTACCTCTACCTCTACCTCTACCTCTACCTCTACCTCTACCTCTACCTCTACCTCTACCTCTACCTCTACCTCTACCTCTACCTCTACCTCTACCTCTACCTCTACCTCTACCTCTACCTCTACCTCTACCTCTATCTCTACCTCTACCTCTACATCTACCTCTACCTCTACCTCTACCCTTACCTTACAAAGTTAATGCTTGCCTACTATATAAATAGAAACACATTTAGTATGTTTTATATGAAAAATCGTTTTTGTCGATAACTTTGGCGTCTTCTTTTGGAATTCGCCCAAACTTAAGAAAAAGCTTCTCCCTAATACTGTCTACAATGTGTAAAAATTTGGTAGCTAATTCCATACGTTATAGCTTTTGTTTGAAAAGTGTGTTTTTTTTATAATTTTTTTTTTAAAACTGAATCTTAGATATTTAGCGTCTTTGGTTCACGTAGTCAGGTTTTGAGGTGTCAATAATCGTTTAATACACAATGCAGCAAGAAATTAAATGAATAAAAGTATTTTCCTCAGAGATTTTCAAAATATTTCAGAATACAAAACATATTTGACTATTTTATAATTCAAGCTTCAAATTCATAAAGAAATTAAGACCTGTTTGTTATAATCTATTCGAAATTTGCGTATTTTTACGGAAATTGCCATTTTAATATTCATGACTTTTTTGCAAAATTAGGGGGTGTTGCCACTGCTTGCGAACCCACGTGCTGCTCTCGAGGTAGAGCATAATCTTCTTCCCGTTCCCCTTCCTCTTCCAATTTTTTTTCTTCTTTCACTTTTTCTTTTCTTCGTGTTCCTTTTCATCTTTCTCTACCACTTCTTCTTCCAATTGATCTTCTTCTACTTCCACTTTTTCCTTTGCGATTCTTCCTGTTTCGTTTTCCTATTTCTCTTCCACTACCACTTCCTAAAATAAACAATTTTTTATGCTAATTAAAGACAGTTGTCCATAAAACTAACTATTTTAATTAAAATAGCTCATATTTGCTTTCTATATATATGTAAATACGCTAAGCAAAAATTCAGTGTGGTACCGATTACTTTACAGTTTCAAAACATTTTCAGGTGAAACCTATACCATTCGAAAGATAAAATGCTTGCGGTTTTCAGAATATAAGTTTCACCTTTACACGTTGCGTTTTAGTTAGGTAAACATTAATTTGAAGTAAAAAAACAACAACAAAATACATTGTACGTGTGTACAATTCTTGTACAACGTTTGTGTAAACGTTGTTACTTCGAGTTTTCTTTTCTCTTCTTTGAGGCCAAAACTAGTTAAAATAATTTTAAAATGATTTTTTCATGCAAATAACCCTGTTTTTAATGCAAATAGCCATTTTTCCTTAAAGGACAAAATTTTGTATGCAAATTTAATACAATCATTTGTTTTTGTTTTTTGACAACAAAGAAGATGAACTTGACTAAGAAAAACCAAAATTCTTATGTAAGTTGGAAATAAAGTTGAATCTATTTAAAGGATAATAGATTTTGTCATTAATAAAAGCAAAAACTATTGTTAAGAAACTAAAAAAACAAGACAATTTAGCAGTTATAAAGAAAGTGTTCTGCTGTAGGAGCAGGGGTTTGCCTGAAATCTCTTTCAACTGAATTTCAACCCAATAACAAATTTTCGATCGATATTAACCGATTTGCGGCCAAAAAGTAATTCGTCAATATGGGCAGGCTTATATCTGAGAGCGTGCGAAACCCATAAAGAAAGCTTACGTTCGACGGATATTCCAAAACCGTCTGGAGATTTCAGGCACACCACTGATTTACTTATTTTGTCTGCTTTAAGTATCTCTAAGCTTCACTTCGAAATCTGGCATCCAATCTAACTTGTTCTCAAATTAAAATTTGTTTTTGACTAAACTTCCATAGTGTATCGAAGCTTCGGTTTGAAAAGCTTTTACATTGGCTTGCTTAAACTTTTTTTTGCGTTTTTTTTCAATTAAATTGATGAGTAGCTGTCGCTGCAGCATCAACAGCAAAGCCAAAGAAAGAGTCTCCATCAACATTTATCAGAGTAGCAAGTTGAGCTGCTGCTGCTGCTGTATGTTCAGTACAGATACTGCTGCTGCCTTGTAACAATAGACGAAAAATTCTGGCGCGCAGTGTTATGTAAATACATGAAATGCCCGTCCTGACAAAAGCACTTCCAGGCACAATGGAAAAGGAGCCGGCTTTGCCCTGATATGCAGCCAGCGATAAGCAATGACAAACAGCCGGCAGAGTAACTGCAAGTGACGGGGCTGCATAGACAAGTGAATGGCGGATTGAGAGTATGAGCCGTAGCTGAGCGGATAATGGTGTGGTCTACTCCGGAGTTGGTATAACAGGTTAGTAGCTGCCAGATTAATGCGGCGCATAAATTGCGTTGCTTATCTTAATGGCAGATAATCGGCGCATCGGTCAGGACTGGCAGGGAAAGGGTATTTGTACAGCGTGCAACCTGCTGGCTGTTTAATTAACAAAATGAAATTAAAAGCATTTTTTGACACTCAAACTTCAGCGTAGCTTTGTCCCCGCCTTTAGCCTCATGATTTTAGTGGTAAAAGTTTGTTTTGAAAACTTTTGCTAGTAGAACTTCATAAATTGCAGCGCGCAGTAGATTTGTCTATATAAACATATATACAATACATGTACATATATACTAAGTGTTGTATATGTGCTTAGTTTTCATTAAAAGTTTGACACAACAGTTGTCAACGCGTAACGCGCATCGAGAGAGCGAGAGAGAAGATAACGTCACAAACCAACAAACTAGCGCAATAGAAACGCTAACAAAATCGCAAAAGTCACTATATTAATATTGTATATTTTTGTTCTTGTTAGTTCTGTTTTTATTTTTTATCATTTGTTAGTTTTGGCTTTAGTTTCTGAACTTGCTTTTAGAATGCAAATTGCACAAATTTTCAATTCGAAATGCTAACAAAAAAGTTTCCCAAAGTGATAAGAAAATGGTTAATTGGTAATTGCTTAATGCTAAAAGTGAGTTTTGCTCTGAGAAATGCTTGTCATCACTCTAAAGATCTAATTCGCTACATAAGAGGCGCGAGCAAGGAGCACGAGCTGAGAGATGTTTATATCAGTTTACAATGCGAAGTTCTCAAAAACGCCTCATGAAAATAATACTAATATGTAATATACTTTATAAGGTTTTTTTTGTGGACAATAAGTTACGAGTGTACGAATGCTTATAATTCTCATCCAACACCCGATGTGGCTAGTTTTAAAAATCTCGTCTTTTAAATTTATGAAGTCCTTTGTTTTGGAAACACTTGGCCGTGTGCAAAGGTCCATCGTGGAAGCTTGGGGAGCCAAGTTTGAAGTTTACCTACACGACATCTGTCATGCTGTTGTAGGGCACATTGCTGCCCACCGGACTGCCAATTGTGCGATTTGCCTGGACATCGCAGTCGACGAGCGGAAGAATGTTCATCCGCATATCGTGTCTCTACGCTAAAGCGGACAACAAGCCGGACACATGCCTTGTGCGCTGCTTAGTGCCTCAGTGCAGTATTCTTACCCTGCCTATGAGACATATAAGCGCCAGGAGAAATCTTTTATCCTGCCAGCGACTCATTCTGTGTGGCTGTTTGCCTGTATGACTGCATCCACTGTTGCCATGCAGGTATTCGCTGGAGCTTCTCCGTTTGACCTTTCTGCCATGTACTTGCCAGTCAGATTCAAACTTAAGCGTGACTACCCGCTGGAGGAAAGCGATTGTCTTTACAACCGAGATTTGGCAAATCTTGATGGGTAGCAGAAGTTAGGGCTGCTGGACGAAGAATTGTTGTTTGTGTGTTTGTGAACACGCTGTATCCCAAGAGCAAGCTTCGTTTACAACCGGCATGACTTTGGTGTTAGTCTCCGCGCTGGATTCCTGCTGACAGGCCATGGATCGCAGAACGTTTTCCTGCATGCTGGATGCTTGCGCAATGTAGGCGAGTACATGCTTATGCGGTGCTGAGTTTGAGGATTGGTGCTAAGTGTGCTCCCATTGTATGCAGATGTGTGAGACTTCGATGGGCTTGGAGTACGGATGCAGAATGACAGCTGAAAATCTCGATGAAGTGGTGGAAACCACATAGAGGATGATACTGCTAGCATCATTTTGTGAAGTCGTATTTGCACGGCGACGACTGATGAAAGCGACAAGTGAGCTGCATGGTTAACCCGTACCGGGCATTTTGCCAAAACTGGCGGGGTTCCTCAAATCCGAGCCTGTCAAGGCTGAAACGGGAGGGCCAACCGTGCCCTTTAGTTCAGTACCATGGGTTGAACAGTTTCCAAGGCTGATCATTGAGGTCGGCTCCCTTGTGGTAGTACCATGATAGCTGCGGTTTGTAACTATATGGCGGATAGAACATTTTGTTGAAGTTGGAGTTGCGTTTCAACCGGATGCTGCCGATCATAAAGCAGAAGGGATGATAGATACACTTCGCCTTTATCTAAGGCATGCTCTCGGGCAGGCATTCAACTCGGTACTGAAGAGGAAACATTCGTTTGCATTTCTTTTAAATCGTCGTTGATTTTCGTCGCGCTTATTTTTTTTACATATATTTCGCTGAAAAAGTTTGATTTCAACAGAAAGCTAACTTTCTGATTGCACAGAATTCATTCATTAGGCGTTTCACTTGATTTCCGTTACAGATTTTCTACCCATTAGATGTTTCAAAAAGAAAATTGATCATTTCATCGCACAATATCTAAATATGTCAGCAATTCATTACACGACATACTTTTTTACGTCTCTAACTTTTCATAGTCCATGCAACTTTTGCAGAAGCAACCCTAATGAAATTTAGACTAAATGATGACAGTTCCGATCACCAGCAGAAAGGCTAAGCAAACAGATGAAGCTGTTCGTTATTAGTCTGATTTGGGTAGCTGGACATTGCGGCATTGAGGGTAACTGCATAGCTGATGAGCTTGCCAGACAGAGGGTACTACCTGTTTTTGTTGCTTCTCCGCCTATGCCTATGGCCACTAGTAAGTTAAAAAAATGGAATAACCTGAGAAACAGTGGAATCGCTAAACAACCATAAACGCACAGCGTAGTTCTGTGCTCTGGACAAGGCTTGGTTGTTGAACATGTTGCTAGGCTTTTTGCCCCTTCTAACGATTTTTGCAGAAGCTTCTGGGACGAGGAAGAGGAATAAACGGTTGAGCAGCTCCTCTGGTCATGTCCAGCTGTTTGTAGACGTAGGCTCAAATATCTTGGCAGCTACCTTCTGAATAGTATTTCAGATCTGTCCGAAATTAGGCCTAAACGGATTTCAGAATTTATCTCTACATCCAGTTGACCCCCTTTTAATTATGTCTGCTTATGAACAGAGAAGGAGTGCTTTTTGGTTTCAACGGTATCACAATGGGCCCTAATATGGCCTTAGTGTGTCAGTCAAAGGGACTGCTAGCCGTCTTAACTGAAATATAGATGCATGTATGAGTACTGTACAAACTATCGAAATTGTTTATTTTGTTACCAATTCATTCATTATTTCTTTTCCCGCAATATTCCTTCTATTCGGTTTTTAGAGCGTACACGAGGGTTTTGGCAGTAGTTTCAAGTTTCAATTCGTTAGCCAAGTAATTGCCATTGATGCGTTGATGTTGCTCTGCCTTCAGACGCCAAAAGAGTTTACGTCAAACTGTACTATCTGTACGTCCGCTATAAACTTGGCATACCGTTAAGCGAAACACAATGCGTGTTTACGTAGTAGTAGTAGTCCGTGCTACTAGTTAGTAGGCAGATTTGTTATATAGTTACAGCAATTTTGTGGCACACCTAAGTTGTGATCCAGCTTATAGTACAGTTTTCCCAACATTACACAAAAACTATATATAGAGTTTCGCAATATTTGTAAACCAATTGCAAACCATTCAATTACGTAAATGCTTAAACTTCAATTTCCGTAAACCTACGACCTACAACACAGCCATTTAAAATTAATATTCAATTAACTTGGTTCTTCTTCTTCCAGGTCGTTGCCAACAGTTACGTCACAAGACTAAGTAGTTTGATTGTATTAACTAAGGGAACAAAAGTTTTTCGCCGCCTTTTGTGTTGGGCAATAAATTGAGTTTGAATTTCCGCTGCCGGCTGCCAATTAATACAAATGGCGTTGAAAATGATACTAATTTCTATTGTAGATAATGTAGGTGGCCATTTTGTTTTGAGCCCGGACTATTTGGTTAGTTGAAGGTAATGCTAGAAAGAAGGGGTGACGTTGCAGGCAAAAGAAAATCGACACTGTCAATTGACAGCTCAGACATACCGTTAGGTCGTTTGGCTCGGACACCTGAGCACAAATTGAAAACTCAAGCGTGCCAACTTGAATTTAGTTACGACCTCCATGCCCATTGCCTAGCAATATCAAGTCACATTTTAACTTAACCCTTGGTAGCCACAAAAGTAAGTCTTGATGTCTTGTGGGCTCTACTGCTGCTGCTTGTCTTATCGCTCGCTCACGTCTGGCGCGCCATTACCAGCGATTTGCGCGCCATTTTGTTGCCATTGCGTTAGCCATTTAAGCCAAGTTGAATGCTTTGCTACTTTTGTATTTGACAGTCACTTGGAATGGCTTGTTATACAGCTCCATTCTCCAATTGTGTGAGTGTGTTTGTGTTACCGTTAGTGGCATTAGTTCAAAGTGTGCTTGCACTTGTTTGAAATCAGATTATTGTGCTTGTTCGCCGTATAGAACACCTGTGCGATGCTCACAAAGTTGACTGAAAAAAAGTCGCCTCATTTGAATGACAGCTGAGACTTACGCACACACACGCAAATACGCACACATACGCTTTGACAACGTTAGCTATTTGGTAGCAAACTTTGTCCAGCTTTTTGCTACTCTATATATATCTATAGTATATGCGAGTGTTTTGGGCATATACCCTGTATAAATGTGTATACCATTACGCTTGGCTTGTGTTTGCTTGGTTTCAGTCTGTCCCATAACGAGAAAGTTGGTCAAATGTGTTTTGAATAGATTTGTGTGTGATAAAGTTTTTAATAGTCTCACATTTGAGTGTTCAAATGATATGCTACTAAATGCGCACAGCTCGAGCTGGTTTTCAAGTTTGGCTTTTTGGGAATACTGTGGTTTAAAGTTAAATTGTGGGTTAGATGAGTGCGCAAAATCGTTTCGATTTGAAAGTTTGTTTATTGTAAGTATAAATTAAATGCACTTGCTTAGCGATAGTCTTGCTTAGTAAGGAACAGCAAAAGAAACTCGTAAGGAATGAAAGTGGTAAAGGGGATATGAATCCGAAATTCGAATACGGCGAATTCAATATGACGAAGGAAATTTTCCATTACAAGGAGGTGCCTGAACAGGTTAAAATACAGACTGTTTGCATATTGTTATCCAAGGGTTTAAAGTTTAAAATGACTTCGTAAGGTGCATGCACCAACTCTTTTCCAGAATATGGCTAGCTGAGAGCATGCCCGATGTTGGAACCTTGGTGTCCAAGAACCGTGGTATTAATCTTCTTTCTATTGCATATAAGGTCCTATCGAGCGTACTGTGTGAAAGATTAAAGACAAAAGATGAAAGACGAAAGATCGGACCTTATTAGTGTGGTTTGAGGCCTGGTAAGTCTACCACTGACCCAAACGCCAAATTCTGGAAAACACCAACGAACGCCAAATATTTCTCGATTATAAAGCAGCATTTTATAGGCCACTGAGGGATCGCGTATATGCCGCGACGCTGAGCAACACGCGCAGCTCCGTCAAGGTAGAAAAGAGCTCCTCTAAGCGAAGCTTCAGACAAGGCAAAGCCCTCTCCTGCGACCTCTTTTTTAATCTTTTGTTAAAGAATGTGCTGCGAAAGGCCGAAGTACATCGAAACAGCACTGTATTCTATAAGGATGTCCAGTTGGCTGCATACCAGATGATATCGATATCGATGGCGCTAAAGCATGGCTGCCGACGCAGTCTGATGAAAATGCCCTTGGAGTGTTTGAGCTGAAAATACTCCATTAGATCTTTGGTCCTCTATGCGTTGGCAATGACTACTGCACCCGATAGAACGACGAACTCTATGAGCTCTACGACGACATTGAAATGGTCAAGCGAATTGAAGTCCAGCGCTTATGTTATGTTATGTTATTATGCTAGCTCATGTTGTGCATATTGATGATAGCTCCTGACAGTAAGGTCTTCAATGCGGTTGTTGAAGGAAGGCAACCAAGATGCAGACCATGTCTCCGTTGGAAGGATCAGCTAGAGAGTACACTCGCTACCTTTTGTATCACCAATTGGAGAAGGCGCGCTCAAGGCAGAGAAAACTTGACTTGAAACAATGTTTGCATTTATGTGAAGCTTGATAATGACGCGATTGTAGCAGATGACACTCGAACACTTGTTCTTACCTAGACGTACTTGTTCTACATTTGATGTATGCACAACAGATTCTTATGCAAATGGTTTAGCTAAGGTCCAACTATTCACTTAGGCCTCGATTCGGCCAGGTGCTACACAGTTTAATCCGCACACTTTTCCAAATAACATTTTGAGTTTACTTATAGGTAAACCTTAATTAGCTAGCATAATCTCTAACAGCAGCTCTAATTAATGCAGAACATTGACTTACCTTGCCCAAATTGACGAAACCATGATCCTTGGCCACCGCATCGGCAATGCCGTTATCACCATTTGGTATATGCACCGCCCAGGTGTGCGTAAAGTGTCCAATATCGTTGTTGCTGTCGCTGGAAGCTTCTTCATTGTTGGAGCTAATGGCCGCATTGGAACCGCTATTGGATGCGGTCAGCTTGCCCGTTTCATAGTCAAGCACATAGGGCGGAAGGACGGGTGAGGTGGCTGCTTCCACTTTGGTTGCGTGCGCCACATTTCCGGCCACGAAACCGACATTAAAATTACATAAAAAAACTACGGCACTAAATTGCAAAATTAGTAGCAACGATTTTGATAACGCACATTTTGGCGACGCAGCAGTCGGCGTCGCAGTTGGCGTCGCAGCTGATTGTAAAAAATGTCTGCTGTTGCGTTTATTGTTGCTACGTTTTGTTTTGGATTGCGTTAAAAAACTAGTCTTGAATAAATTGCAATTGAAATTGAAATTTGTTATATCACATTTAATGATTGTTTGTTGTTGCGATTCTTCTTCTTGTTGTTGTTGTCGTTCTTGTTGCCAGGCAGAAATAGTTGTTGCAACATTTGCTCGCGTTTTTTGCGCAATAGTCCGTGCAACATGTTGCCGCAATTGTGCATTGTTTTTGTTAATGTTGTATTTGTTGTTTCTGCTGTTATTGTTGTTGTTATAAGTGCTAGTTGCCAGCTGTTTGCTCCATCGTACAACGTCGTTTTTCATTGTGCGTTTGATTTTTTGCGCGGAATTTGTTTATTTATAGTTTCTATTATTTTTTTTGTACACTTTTTTTTTGGCGTCGTATATATTAAGTGGCTTTGTTTGTCGTTATTCTGCAAAGATATAAAAAAAATGTATGTCATGAGCAAAGCGATACAAATAGTTCCAAACACTAAGCAAAAATTCAGTGTGGTACCGATTACTGAGTAATAACGCAACGTTTTCAGGTGGAACCTATACCATTCCAAAGATAAAATGCTTGCGGTGTGCAGAATATATGTTTCACCCGGATACGCTGCGTTTTAGAACGGTAAATATGGGTTTGAAGTAAAAAATGTACTGAATACGTTAGGAAAAATAAACAACAACAAAACACATTGGACACAAAATTCTTATTATTTCGTGTTTTCTTTTCTCCTCTCTGTATGAGAGCATGCATTAAGTCATCGAACTTCCACGACAAGGTGAACACTGGTAATATATTAATCTTCTTTCGGGCTCACCCCCACACGAGGCAATAAAATATATATTTTTTCGGCTGTTACAAAAAGTAGATACTTCTAGAGTTACGAGCGAAGTCTGCAAGAAGCTTAAGCTCACAAGCTCCCTTGTGGTGAGACATTAGATATACATATAGTATGTATGTATATTCAAATATGTTTAGTAGTAAGCGAACAAGCTCAAAAGTCATGTGTTCACACAAAAGACCTTTTGACAGTTTATTATCTTCAAAGTGGTTCTGGAAAAACATGAGCGAATAGAAACCGAAAAAAAATGTTTTTGGTTTGGTTTCAACCGTCTCTCTGTGTGCAGACACGCTGAAACGTTTGACGCTTATTTGCGAACCCACTTTGACACTATTTACGCCATATCGAAAAACAACTTGTGCAAAACTTTGTTAATTGTCGGACAATTGAAACTGCGCGTCTAACAATTAGTCCGCCAAAACGGAAATAACAACACCGGAAAAGCAAAGGAAAAACTTAATAGCCTGTAAATGACATTTCCAATTAGGAATCACCGTCATTATTAAAAAAAAAAAAAAAGGAAACCGTATATCTGCCGCAGACAGCGCCACATGCGTCGACAGATTGAACATAAAGAAAAAGAACAACAACATGGCTTACACAACAACAACATCAGAAAATGGCTCATTAGCGGTCGTAAATATGCCGTGCAGCATGTTTAACTTATGGCCAATAATATTCATTCATTCTAGCAGATTTTCCATCATAGCCATGAACATTAATTGAAGCATCAGAGAAAATGGCAGAAAAACATGGCAATTGTCGTGGGTGACAACGAAGTTGTGATACTCTAAGCTGCAGCTGTGGCTCCCAGATGTTAAACACTTAAAGATCTTTGCATTATATAGATAAATGGAACTCTTAAAATGCTGAAAAGTCGCGCCACAACAGAAAAAATATATTTTTAGAGGTAAAAGATTGGTTTGCTCTTCGTAAATAAGCCAGCGGCTGCTAAGCGGGTGCCAAGCGGCATGAGTACTTGTTGCCCATTTCCATGTACCTTCCAAACCTGCCAAAGATGTTTATATTCGCTAGATACCCTAACAACCAAGAGTATAGCATAAGCACAAAACAGTGTTTTCTTTTTTGACTTTCAAAGCCAATTCCATGAAATCGACATGAAGGAACGCAAACATGGCTAGGATAAAAGAAAACCCATCTTTTCATATCACGCAAAGCCTTTGGCCAACTAAGCGTTGATCTTGACAATAAAGACGTGACAGCTCTTGACTTGAAAAAGGCATGGTTACAAGGCATGGACAACAAACGAAATCAGCCTCATCATAATCCACAGAGCGCTGGCTGTTCGCACTGATTGCCGCCAGTGGACAAGTTTCGATTGCAAATGAGACACGTTTGGGTGCGCGCCGAGGGTCGAGGGATTCTGTGTGGACAAGTCAGTGAGTGACTTTTTGACTAATGCCATTGTCAAAATATGCCTGCAAGTGATGGGCGAGGAAACGCCAGTGGGCCAGTTGAACAGTCAGCAAGGACGACAGCAACTGACAGGCATATTTCAATTATTGATAGGATTTGAGTGCCATGAGCGCATAATTAAAGCGAGTGACAGCGGAAACATGGGCCCAATATTTGGCTCGGCACAGTCAATGCAAATGCTTTGGCTTCTGATGTTTCATGGTGTAATCATGGCTAAGTGGAAAGGAAATTGAATTTTGTGCGACAATATAGGAAATGAAGGCAACCAATGGACGGTCTGGTCTAAGAGCCACATTGATTGAAACCTAGCCAAGTCAACAGTCATTTCAACTAAAGGCATTGTCCAAATGCATGCAAAAAGTTTTTTTGGCGAACTTCCGCGTGCCTAATTTGGCTAATTCAGCATGGCTCAAAGTTTAGCACGCTGCAGGCGTAATGCTCAACTTTTGCGGGAGAGAGGAAAGCGGGAGAGTTGAAAATCATTAAAAAACTTGTGCAAAAGTTGAAAATATTGAAGCCGGCGCCGGAAAGCATGCATGTGTTCAGTCATTCTTATCGAAGGTCTTACACATGAATGCGCATAACCTTTAGGCTTTTGTGTTGCATGCAATGTGCATGCCACCTGCAACTGCTGCTGTTACTTGCAAGATTGAGTGGGGCAGTCACTTCTATAACTTTGTGCCTGCTACGGCAGCTGCCACAACTTTGGACTTTGACTGACAGCATTTGTCAGCGACAGACACAAAGTAATCATTACTTAACGTGCGCATTATTATCTTGTCGCTGACACACTAAGCGTATACTTAATAATAAGGAAGTAAGTGCCTGTCAAAGCGAAGCTGCGCTTCTTTGAGCTGCTCTCTAGGGTGGCCACCACCTGACAACACCATCAGCCAAAAATAACTCGTCTCACATGTTAGGTAAAGTGCAAAACGGTGTCAAAGTCAAAATGTCAGCAGCGTAAAACAAAAGTTAAACAACAACTACAATTTGGGCGTAGACACACGCTAAATGACTGACGAAAGATGATCATTATCGTGTTGATAATAATAATGATGTTGACAGGACAAACGACAGCTGGGCACAAAATGGCGCATAAGTTGAAGGGAAAGCAAAGTGTTGTCACCAATTTGAAAACTTGTGACAAATTGGGTAACAGTGTTGGCAAATAGCGTATGTGCAGTGTAAGAGTGTTGCAAAGTAAATTGGCAGTTGTCTTTTCAGTTATGACTTTAAATTGCCTGAATTTTAAAGTAAAGTTTGTAGTATATCTTAAAATTGAAACAAAAGTTTACGTTGTTTCGTGGCTGCCAGCTTGACACTCAAAACCTTACATTTTTGGCATTATCCACTAAGAGTAGAAGAACCCAGTATGCAAAAAAGGCGATGTCAAATGTACATTTGCTTTGCTATTCTATTCTGACGGTGTCCAGTGTGGACTTTTCGGCAAAATTATTGAACGTCTCAAGCAGAAGGGCTTTAAATAAGTCGCCCTGAAGTTCACTTGAGCTTCCAAAGTATTATTGGAGAAGCACTACGCTGATCTGTCTACCCAGTCTGTCTGTTCAACTTCATGAACTCCAGTCGAGTGGTTCCCATGGTGTTGGAGGGTTTGAATGTTGTTAAGACCGGCCTTCGAATGTTGTGCGCCACGAACTCAGCCGACTCATTGCCCGGTACCATTCGTGGAGATTTCTGCATTCAGGTTGGCTCTGAAGCTGTAGAGTTTGCCAACAAAGAGATTGCTCTCTGGTTTGACGAGAAGTAGCTTGTCAGCTGGACTCCAGCTACCAACGACTGGGTCTACAAATAGAATATTGCATTTTATGCTTGTTGCTTCTATTCATTTGGAGTTAAATCTTAAGATTCTTCAAAAGAAAAATCATTTTGATCAATAAAGCGTCACTCTTGATTAAAACAAACTAACAGTTGTCGGTCGCCGCTTTTCGTATAGCATGGCGAGCATAACTGTTTTTGATCTAATTAAGCCAAAGAGAGCACATGACGAACTCTTTCAACTATGTACCAATTTTTGCTCACTCTCTGGCAAACATAAAGTACTTTATTTCAGCAGCAGCAAAATCCACAGCTACAACTATTCGAAAACAGAAAAAGCACAAGTAACAGAAAACAGGCCAAACATCCAAAGAAGACTTTCCAACAGCACTTAAGTCATTCTTTTCTTTTCATCCTTTATATATAAACTTTTATGCTTTTCATACAGGGTGCTCCTTCTTGGTATGCCCAATAGATTCAACAAATATTGAATTATTATTACTTTTGGGCGATTTTTGCTGCTAATTCAACTCGAACGCTGTCTTTTAAGCCTTCTATGTCTTTGGCTTTGCATAAACTTTACTTTTCGAAAATCACCATCAGGTCGATTTCTATATTTTCACAGGAATCGCGTAGAAAAAGCTTAGCCTGCTTTTGACGGTTTGCTCGAGCTCTTTGTTAGGGAGGAAATTGAGCTTAAACGACGAAATGTGTTGTTTAATGTTTAATTCCAAAATATGCTTTATTCACAAGTTAAATTGAACACATTTAGCGAACCCGTTATATGTATATGCTTATATATTTCCGTTCGTAAACACCATCACACTTTACTGTTATGGCCGCCATTGCTCGATGTTGGGTGCACTCTTAAGCATCATGGCGGCAGCCGCCAAAACATATTTAGTATAGTCCTTTGAGCCTGCCACAAACAGCCTGCAAATGCAAGCAGTTAAAGGCTTTAAAAACAAAACAAAATGGCGCAACGACCACAACAACATGACAAAAGCAACTTGATGCGAAAAAGAAGCAGACATTCAAAGAAGTGCAAGTCAAAAGCCAGCAAAGCGTTTTGTGTGTGTGTGTGTGTGTGTGTGTGTGTGTGTGTGTGTGTGTGTGTGTGTGTGTGTGTGTGTGTGTGTGTGTGTATGTATGTGTGTATGTGTATGTGTGTATGTGTATGTGTGTGTGTGTGTGTGTGTGTGTGTGTGTGTGTGTGTGTGTGTGTGTGTGTGTGTGTGTGTGTGTGTGTGTGTGTGTGTGTGTATGTGTATGTGTGTGTGTGTGCCCGCTTGTGTTTAATGATAGTTGCACAAAAACAAATGTCTGTGCAGCTTCTAACGCGGGCTGCTTTACTTCCCTTTTTTTTTCTCGTTTTTTCGGCCTGCAGCTTTGTATCAACAGCAACTGGAGCACAAAGTCAACAGCTGCAGCAATAACAACAACAACAAGTTGAGCCTCACTCCGGGTTACGGTTAACGCCCGCAGTAAAACCAATTCAAGCTGTAGCTTCTACGAAGGCAAAAAGCGAAACATTTAAACCCTGCAACCTTTCCCGAACCGCAACTCGACCCCAAAGCTTTTATGACTCTCCGATAAGCGCTTCTGGCTGCAGTTTGCATATTAGCACATCGTCGGCTGCCATATAGAAGCTGTACTTTGCGCGTACATCAAATCAAATGTACGGGTTGAGTCTTACCGTATTAACTTTGTTGAATTCTAGGAAAATTATGACATCTGACAAAAGACTG
This sequence comes from Chymomyza caudatula, assembly GCA_035041775.1. Taxonomy (NCBI): domain Eukaryota; kingdom Metazoa; phylum Arthropoda; class Insecta; order Diptera; family Drosophilidae; genus Chymomyza; species Chymomyza caudatula. Next base: position 2,004,444 of record JAWNKW010000141.1, on the reverse strand, counting down.
GCAACGTGCTAACCACTAATGGACAGTTGATAGTATTACAAACACACACACACACATGTAGTTCATAAGCGCTTTACAGCTATGAAGCATTGATCAAACTTGTGGACAGCATTGTATCGTGTTTTGAAACAAAGCCTGACATGAATGCATTCAAAATGTAAAACAAGCCAATTTCGTTTATGTGGTATTATTGAAACTAAATTGTGGCGAAAATGTGACCTCATTCAAGTAGCTTCAGCTAACAGTGACCAAAGTGCCGCAGCTTTAGTTTTTTAATAAGCAGACTGGACATAACCTGTTAGCGAGCAAGCAAAACAATAGTATAAGCGTGATATTCAGCTGTTTCCTGCTAAAAAGCAGCCAGTCCAACTTCTTCATCCTGTCATGCACAGTGGTTACCTTCTAGCAATGTCTGATACTACACTAACCCTAAATACCTTGCTCTAACTTTCATAGGAAGCGAGTTACAGTTTCAACGGCCCACTCCGATTATGCAAGCATATAACTCACGGATTGATACATATCGCCAATCAACGATCTTACAGAGTTTATTGGAGGGGTTTGTCATATCACATACAAACGGTAGTTCGTGCTGTGACTCTGACGAAGTGCTGTAGCTATAAATTATATAGCCATATATACCATATACCTTTGTCTAGGTATGAAAGCGTAGATAACGTTTCGTAACCGGTAGTAAATCTACACCCACCACGAAACTGCTCGAAGTGCCACAAACAAAAAGTTAGCACCCACCTACTCCTAAAAAGGAAAAGTTATACTGGCTTAACTGACTACCCGTGGAACCAGATTGACTCATGGTAAAGCTTTCATACCCGTAGGAACTACACAGTCAAACGTCCAATTGTTTTGACTTGCTATACCTTAATCTTGAAGACTTATCAAGTTATCCTTCGACCTGTATAAATACAGAAAAGCCAAAGGATCCAGAATGCCCTCTACTTGCGTTCCGTCGGAAAATGGCAAAGCACAGCTTTGAACTTAGATACCTTAAATCAGCTACCAAGTATTGCTTTACTTTCTGTAGCAGGTCATTATACCACACTCCGTCAAGTTCTTGTTCAACTTGAAGGTATAAAGTATTAGAATATTGACAAGCATCAAACGGCTTAAGGTTGTTATCTGTGGCTCAATGAAGAAACTCAACATTCGCACGATCTTCTTTATAGGTCATACATGAGGAATGGGTTCGGGTGGAACTGTGTGAAAGCTTCTGATGAAGAAACTCAGCATTCTCACGATCTTCTCTATAGGTCGTACATGAGGCCTGGGTTCTGGTGGAACTGGATGAAAGCTTCCGCTCGTCATGCACAGGGGAATGGCCAGGGTGATACTTGTCTCTAGCTGACGGACAACTTCCACGTGCTGGCCCTTTAAAAGCTGCTCTCATCGCCAACCGGCGTTAGAGTAGTGAGCAGCGAAGCCTTCCCAGGGCTCTAAATGTTAGGGTTTGAGAAACGCCGCGCCGAAATCTCCCAAAAATGAAAAGTATTAAAGCCTCGAATAGGAATGTGCCCAAAGTTAACAGCGTCATACATACGAACGTAAAAAAATTTGTCTCATTTTGTCTTATTTAGGGTTATCCTTAAAAAACTTTGTTATATTGTGTATTCTTCTCTCCTCTTCATAATGAGCTTGTATGAGAGTATGTATAAAGTCGTCGAATGTCGACGACAAGTCGAATACTTAGTGTACAAAAACGTTGGCAGTGTTTGACAAAAATGCTTTTAAAAGTGTTTCCCTGAATTTCCTTTATGCAGAACTGCATTTAATTTCAATTTGCTTGCGACTTAATAGAAAAATTTGTTTAACTCGCAGAAGAAACAGGTTACAATAATTTCAATTTTTCCTTATGATTATGAGTATGCATTCCATATTTAAAAATCCGAGCTACATTTTAATTATATTGACATTGTTTGCGAGCCACAGGATTGTGGCCCAGATATGTATGCTATGATATTACATAGCAAAGAGGTATTTATATATTTTTATATATATGTGGTATTTCCTTTTTTTATTAGTTTTTCTGAGCTTGCATGGCATGCATATAACTACTGATATTGGATTGCCTTTTAAATGTGTGCAAACAAGAAAACAAATTAAATGAAAAGTCGAAAGAAAAGCGCTTTTATTTTACACGTATGCAAACAAGGCGATGCCGTCGGACAACAGCAATAAAAACAACACTGGTAGACAACGATATTAATACTATCGTACTACATGGGAGGCCCCATAACATAAAGCCGTGGCACTTAATTGATTTTCCACATTCACTGGCAACATTCGATACGTACGTAATAAAAATACGTTCGAGTGTCAGAAGTGCTGCATATCTGTAGGCGTCGCAACACACTTGCCATTTGCGAAATTAACTCTTTAGTGTTGTATAACGATAGGGACAGGGTGCCGAGCACGCCTGCTTATATAACTTCACAATGGCAACCCTGTAAAATGCTTAATGTAAGCGCTCCTACACAACCAACAAAAACAAAAAAAACAATGGACACCGCTTAAACGATGTGTGGAAAAAAGACGCCTAAAAATATGCAAGTCTTTACAATTTGTATGCAAAACAAAAGAACGAGACAACAAAAGCTAAAAGCAGCATATTATACGTAGAAAAGAAAGGGAGAGGAAATATATATAAATACAGCTACATCATCGTCAAGTGCTGCATGGCAACTTGAAAGAACTTCGTAGAGTTGCTCAGTCATTTTGACGGCTGCCATGTTGCACAACCAACTCAACCTAACCAACCAACCATCCAACCAACCAACCAACTGGAGCATAATTATGCATTTTTCTCAATTTTACGCTAAAATCCAGGAAGCTAAGCTTAGATTGTGTAGACGTTACGAAGTTTGCATACGCTGCAAAAATACTTTAAATCATGCTTCCGACGAGGGCTCATTTTGTAGCAAATCGTTTCGAACAAGCATTTTCGTACATTTATGCAATTTTAAGAGGTTCGTTTCATGTTGATCTCAAATTGATTTCGTAGAACTTGCCAAAGTTTTTGGTCATTTGTCACGTTCGAAATCGAACATTTCACACGAACGAATGTTTTTGATGTTGACCGATCGATCTATTAGTGCTCACATCAAAAAAACTAAGCAGCAGCGATGTTTTTTTAGAAAAGGTTCGATTTATGTGGATACCACATTGATTAAGTAGAACTTGCTTTAAGCGCATATGTCACGTTCGAAATCAATCATAGCAGAAGAACGAATTTTTTACTGAAATGATAAACCGTTAGTTAGCGAACAGCGAGTTAAGATATGCAATATTTTATGGGGATATAGTATATATCGCTTTATATGAAATTATTGCTTATATGACTTATCGTTTATATGAAATTATTGCTTATATGCCAAAAAAGTTAGTTTTAGCGCGTTTGCAATGTTCATGCAAAAATAGTAGTTTATATGAAAATCGCATATTAGGAATTATTATTATTTTTACTATTGCATATCCTGCTTCACCAGAACTATATGTTTAAATAATTTTTCTAAAACTTCTTTCTTCTAAAATTTCTGATATGTCTTTAATCTGATAATACTTTAAAAGTGATTTGTAACAAATCTTTTTGAATATAATCCTGCCGATGACTATTGTTATGTTGGTAGCCATACTTAAAACTCAAAGATTTCATTTCGATGTTACACAAAATGAGATTTTCAAGTGCGAAAGTGAAACAATCTCACGCAGTTACAGGTTATCTTACAATGAACATCAATCGTGTTGAATAAATAATTACAAAACTTCCAATTCCCATTTAAAACAAAGGATCAAAAAAGTGTTAAGTAAGTTATTAAGTGAAATTTCAAAAGTGCTAAAAAAGATACGCGAAATGTAGGAGATGGCAAATAAAAAAAGTTCGCCGCTTAGGTGCAGTATTTTGTGCTTGTGTCACCTGTAGCAATGCTTTACAACACTTACTTGTGAGTTACAACACAAAAATTCTGAAAATAATAAAAAAGAATCTTGAAGCGTTAAAAGATTCAAAATTTTTGCTCAAAATCTACTATTTTCAGCGCAGCGTATGTTATAGGCTGCTTGTGTTCTGCTGTCTCTACCAGACCGACTCACTTGTGGGCAAAATTGAGAAAGAGAAAGAGCACATGATGCACTGTGCTGAAAGTGGTTACTTTTTAGCAAGTCGACTCAATGTAACGGCCAATGATTCCAGTCTATTAAATTTCATGCTCTTTGGCTAAAACACAACATTGTATCATTACCGTGGCCACATCACTAACCCGAGCGATCGCTTAGTCGCTCAATGCATCATCGAGGCCTGACGCGGTTCTGAAAGTCTTAGATAGGTTTAATGATGTTCAAGACTATTTGTCATCAAGTGCTTGACAGAGATATGCTTTTTAATGCGTTTCAAGCTGCTTAAAAAAGTCAAAGCACCCGATAGCAGCTTATACAGCAGCGAGCAACAACAAAAAAACGGTTACAGTGAGTGCAAACGAAATACGCACTTTGCCCCACTCTCTGGCTTGCTCTTGCTAGGTAGGGCACCAAGTGAAGGCAACAGTTCAACGGTTCTTAACGCGGAAATACCTTGTGGAAAGCAGCAAGCATCCGTAGACGTCTTTTTCGTTGCATTATTGTTAGTAAGCTGCAACAGAAAAAAAAGAGTCGTCACCGGCAGAGGTGAGGCACCTCCTGTTAACGGTTGCCATAGCTGCAGCTGATGTGACTGCTGAATGATGAAGCTGTTGAGCGACTAAATAAGTAAGCAAAAGTGGCAAGTTCGTTGAGACTCAATGGGGCTGCAGTTGAGTGCCGTGCAGTGCAGTGCGGACTCTGATGAGCTCCACTCTGCCCCTCTAACATTGACAATGAAAATGGTGAAAATTGTTTGCAGGCGGCAGTCAGCTCTAATTTGCCAACCAACTGAATGTCAGACCAAAATCTGCCACATAAACGCGGCCGCCATGTACAGCAACACACATACACACTCACACATACGCTGATTTACAGTTATGTTCTAGGGTTGTCGTGTATAAATCGCCATTTTTGTGGCTTTCATATTGCCGGATGCTGCTGCTATTGTTGTTGTTTTAGCTGCTGGCGCTGTTATTTGGCACTTGGGTTTGTTAGCCATTGTTATTTCAGTGGATTGCAGCATTCGCATGGCGGTTGTGGCGGGTTGCTTAGTTGTCCAGCCGTAAATGTAAATCAAAAAATCAACAACTTAATATGCGCAAATTTTATGCCAACTGCAGAAGCTACCAAAGTGAGAGCAAACGCATCAGTTACCCGGCTAAAACCGAGCCAAAACAACCTACAACAACTACTACTCCAACTACAACCACTTTCGCGCATTATTAGTATGCACACAGCATGTGGCTGCCGCTGCTGCATACTTTGAGGCGCAGTGGCACGCAGTCAAAACGCTGCAAGCTTACGGCAAATGCCACGGATGCCTGCAAAACGCGTAGTAATTGTTGTTAAATTTATGCGTGTCAGCGGCGTTCAACACATTCACACAGCCGCCTAACACTGCACGCTGTTAGTATGCGCACAGCCTCTGCTCTGCTTACTCCCATTACATGCCACGCCCACTAGTCTCTTAGTTTATTTTCTTGACATCGCCATCTGCATATATTTTGAGTAAATTATTTCTTTTTTTTTTTGTGCCGGCTTGATTTCAATTACGCTAAAATGTATGCGGAAATATGTTTTACAGTGCTCATAATCATTATGTGCACACTGCTCACTCTGCTCTTACTAGGTCCAAATTCAGCGTTTATGTCTAGTTTATGGGATCCTATCTATTGTCTAGCATTGCTAGTTGTTTGTTCAGCCGGAAGTTAACAATTTACGCTTTATAGCGCGTTCACACTGCGGTTACTGAGAAAAAATTATGTAGTGTTAACATTTCCTAGTTGCAATGAAAAACTGTGCCTTGGGTAATGCTTAAGATAGTTAAATAACCAGTTAACTATATATGAAAACGCTAAGCTAAAATTCAGTGTGGTATCGATTACTTTGCAATAACGCAACGTTTTCAATTGAAATTTATATCATTCGAATGATAAAATGCTCCCGGCTTACCGAATATAAGTTTTACCTGTAAACGTTTTAGTCAGGCAAAAATTGAATTCAAAGTAAAAAAAAGTACTGTATACTAGAGAAAAAAACAACTACAAAAAACAGTGTACACGCAAATAATGTTATTTCGTGTTTTCTTCTCTATTCTTCGTCGAATGTCGCCGACAAAAGGAAAAATTTTAAGGTACTATATCGAGTGCATTCAGCTGTAGCTATAGACAAGTATATTTAACTACAGAAGAAAATTATATGTGTATAAAAGATATTAAGAAAAGAATGAGAATACCAAATCCTTTGGTTGTTCTACTATATAATCGTACCTAGCACTAGAATCGATCCGCCAATTCGGCTGCGACTGTTCATAAATGACGTCACAGCAAGAACGAAAAGCAAAATCTATTTTCAATTGCAGTTTTTATCTTTGTAGTTTTATTTACAAGCTATTGTCCTACTACCCTCTCAAGTTTGGTACTTAAGCGCGTATACAAATTGTGTGCACGTTATTGACTTCTTCCTATTTATTTATTCTCATCCATATGCTCATGCTGATTACGATCAATTATTATAAGCGATTGAGGGCAATATCGATACATTTGCAGCTGTGACCAACTTTTGGGAAAAATTTGACTGCTGACCGTCTCACCATGACGTCAAACAATCTGCCTGCAACAAAAATCTGAACGATTTTATTGTTGCCGATCTTTGGCCACAGTCTGAACAACCAACTTTTATGTCTGCCAAATAAAATGAATGCATTTGACCGACTCGGGGTAAGACTGGCATGCCAATTGTCGACTCATCGGAACGTAGCTTAGGTTTTGAATAGAACTCGAAAATGTTTGCAAAACATGAAGATTTGGTTATTTTCAAAATAGCTGGATATACGGGTTCCAGTTGGTACGGTTTAAAGCTGATTTACAGACGCCTTAGACTCATTTGTAAGCACCAAATTCATAAACTTAATATAATTTCGACTTTAAACTGTCAGCTGTCCGATTACTTAGTGCTCGCACTGTGCCTACTCGCCGTTTTAGTTCTACATCTTGGCGAAGACTTTTCTATTAATTTTTATGCCAAGTGCATGTTGTGTGCATTTTACCATTAAAATGTCAAGTGTGTAATGGCAAATGACAGCAGCGCGTTGCATGCAACAATATATTTGCATACTGCCAAAAAAAATATGCAGCATGTTTTGAAAATTTTGGCATAACTCACATGCACTTGTGAAAGTTAAAGCCTGCCTTAAAGCAACTTCAAATTGCTGTGGCTAAAAAACCCCACAACAACAACAACAACTGCAACGAAAATGAAAACAATGCAGCCACGCCCACAAAAAAGGCAAATCACAGAAACAATGTTTGTTTGTATGCTAGAAGAGGGCGCAGTGTCAATAGGAATTAACACCAAGCCGAAAAGCTGGCACACACATGCGCCACTTCTAGCACACGGGTGTGTGTGTGTGTGTGTGTGTGTGTGTGTGTGTGTTGCATGTGTTGCATGTGTTGCATGTGTTGGTATGTCTGTATAATTTAGACAATTAGAAAGTTTGCACACGTTGTAGTTGTTGTTGTTGTTGTTGTTGTCGTTGTTACCCATTAAAAGTTTCTGTATTGCATTTGTATGACAAGTTTGTTGTTGGTGCACCCTGTTAACATAGGGTGACTTTGTTTCTACCAAGTTTACCTTCCTTTCGCAAGCATTTGCTGCGCTCAACACAAGCGAACTTCGGTTTTAGGCTCTGATTCACAAATCGTATTAAAGTGTTTATAAGAAACATGCAATTTTCAAAATCTTATTTTCCATTTATAAGAAGAGTTTGCGAAAAAAAAGCATACTAAAAGAATTCATTATTTTATCAAAGTTTATGCTCCTCATCATATTGAAAAATATTTAACAAAAACTTTCGTTGTCACGGCATGCGTGAAAGATGGAAAGCATCGAAATTGGTTGTATTTGAACGAATTTACAGTTAGGAAAACTATGATGAAAGTGAGAGTAAAGCAATATTTGTCATTACTTTAACTACTTATTTTTTGGGAGCTTTTCTCTTAGTGTTAAAATAGACAGCAGACGTTAGCCCTGTTCCATGGAAAAGAAAAAGAGAAAATGGCTCGAACGTGACCAGAAATGAAAGTGCTTTTCGTGTACTCATGTATTCTATAGAGAAGCAGATGTTAGCGAAACCTACAGATAGTTTTTAATGCAAATAATTTTGATGAGTATAACACAAACATGACATAGCAAAAGGTCAATTGTGATCAACAAGTTCAAAGGTTTTTCAAAAAAAAAATCTACTTAAATGTTAAATTGTATCAACTACATTTTTTTCTTCTAAATTTTTAAGCCACTTAAAGTATCGTGTCGATTGCGTACGTGACCAATTTTAATTCGGTAAGAAAGGTCTTGTTGAATGACTGCCATCAGATATCAATTCTCTTAAAGAAGTAGGCATTGAAGAGAAAATGCTATTTAAAACCACCGAAGAATGAAAACTGAATTTATTACATTTTTCAGTAAACATCGAAATGCATCAATTAATAAAATTTTGATGTTCCTTTTTTTAAGATAAGATCGAATACAGGGTTGTCACGTTTTCTAATTTGTCAACACGTTCAGAGACACAAGCAATAACGCACCTCTGCTTTGCGTGAACTCTTATAAGTGGATCATAACTTGGCATGATGCGTGCAACCACGGCATGTACGCGGCATTCGAGATCAATGAACCAAGGCCTTTAGAAATATGCGTTAATAGCACCCGATGATTGGAACCTTTGTGTCGTCTGCCCTGTTCTCAAGAAGGGTGTCTCCATGGTGTGCGCTAATTACCGTTGTATCGGCTTCTTTATATTGCATATAAGGCCCTATAAAGCGTACTATGTGAAAGACTGAAGCCGTTTGCGAAAGAACTGATTGGACCTTATCACTGTGGTAAGTGCACTATTGACCAGATATTAACACTACGCCAAATCCTGGAAAAGACCCACGAACACTAAATCGACAACCACCATATATTTGTCGACTATAAAGCAGCATTTGATAGCCCATTGAGGGATCGCGTATATGCTGCGCTCTTTGAGTTTGGAATCCCTGCAAAGTTAGTACGACTATGCAGAATGACGTGGAGCAACATACGCAGCTCTGTCAAGTTAGGAAAAAGCTTCTCCGAGCCTTTTGATACCAAGCAAGGCTTTAGGCAAGGCGATTTCCTCTTCTGCGACCTCTTCAATCTTTTGATGGAGAATGTGTTGCGAAAGGCTAAAGTACGTCGGAACGACACTGTATTCTATAAGGATGTCCAGTTGCTTGCTTACGCAGATGATATCGATCTCGTCGATCGTACTAAGCGAGCAGTTGACACTGATTTCTCAGATTTATTTTAAAAACTATACTTTTGAAGTTGTCAAGGATTTCGTCTACCTTGGCACCACCGTCACAATGAAGAACGATGTCATCTCTTGCCAATAGATGTTACTTAAGTCTTATTAGTCAAATGAGTAGTAGAGAACACGCTCATCCTTCCCGTTTTGCTTGATGCATGGGTGGTGACGCAGTCTGATGAAAATGCCCTTGGAGTGTTTGAGCTTAAAGTACTTCGTAAGATCTTGGGCCCTTTACGCGTTGGCAACAACTACGGCATTAAATGGAACGACGAACTCTATAAGCTTCACGACGACATAGTCATAGTCAAGCGAATTTAAATCCTGCGGCTATGCTGGCTAGGTCATGTTGTGCGTATGAATGAAGAAAGGTCTTCAATGCGTTTTCGAAGGGAGGCGACGAAGGGGCTGACCATGTCTCCGTTGGAAGGACCAGTTAGAGTAGACTAGCTACCTTTCGTATAACGAATTGAAGAAGGCGCGCTCAAAGCAGAGACGCATGGAGGAGAGCTCTACGAAAAGGGGCTTGCTATGGCCAGTCAAGAAGAAGAAGAAGAATAATATAGTGCGTAACACCCCAAGCAAAGCTTTTAAATTCACGGCTCTCTGTCTGTTAGAAGTGTAGAACTGACCTACTACTTGAACTCTCAAGTTTAGCTTGTTATGTGAGAAAGACTTAAAACCTGAAGAATCTTTCTCTAGTTTTGAATAGTTTATAGCGTTGCTTAGAACCCCGCATATAGCTGATTGTTCGTTGTTGTTGTTGTTGTGCCGCAACTGTTAATGAGTTGGCTTTATTTTTTGTGCTGACGTCTCTTAGAATCAAAGCCAGAGCTATGACACCACAGCAGACTGCCAACTACTCTAGACATGTTTTGTCAGCTTTTGCTCATATTTGCACGAAGCTTCAAAAGCAACAACAACAATATCGAATAGAAAAGTGCTTCTGCTGCTGATGTTGCATGATTTTTTTTCTCAGTTTGCTGCCTTCAATGTGGCAATTATGTCGCTCTGAAGTTGAGCTTAGCGCGCCTTGTTGCATGCGCTACATTCTGTTGCCATGCAACACACACCCACACACACCCACACACACCCACACACCCACACACACACACTAAACTACTACTAAACCCTTCTGCCACACATAGCTAGAGATTTGCATATATGCTAACACAAACCATGCGCGACACTCACTTTAAGTGGCTGAATTGCACAAGTAAACAAGTTTCGAATGCAGCTTTGTGTCTCATCATAAGTGCCATGCTGACGTATGCTGACAGTTTGGTTTTTTAAAGTTAACTGTTCCTTCCTCTGATTAAAAAAAAGAAAAGCCAACCACAACAACTAGCTACTATGTACTAATATTTTGCTCATACGTTTTCCAATTTGTAACCAGTAAAATTTTCACCACACGGTTTTTATTTTTTATATTTGGTATGCATATTTATACCCTATACACAAAGTGTAAAAGGCTATTATAGATTTGTGCAATGCATATAACAGGCTGAAGGAGGCGTGGCAGACTATATGTTCCATGGGAAAAAATGATCAGGAGCAATAGTCGAGTCGATATAGACATGTCCGTCTGTCCGTGTTGGGCCAGCTTTCTCCGACACTATAAGAGTTAGAGCAAACAAAATTTTACCAAAAGATGCGCATTTTCTCAAGACTGAGGAAGTTTGTCGAATCAAGTCGCACCTAATTTTTAAAAATTTTCAAAATCAGATAAATGTATCAAAAAATTTATAGTCAAAAAAATATGCTAATTTCACCCCCCCTGGCCTATAAACTGCTCCAAAATTGCACTGCATGTATAGATATGGATAAAAGAGAGCTAGAGTTACAAAAATTTGGTGTTCTCGTGTGATCCTAATCGTTGAAACTGAACCTTTTTTTAATGGAACCCCCCTTTCACCCCCCAATATATTGATTTGAAAATTGTCACAGACATTTATAAATGTATTTTTGATCTATGTTACAAAGTTTAACGACATTGACCAAAGAAATCTTTTCAGTAATTTTTGCCACCATACTAGCCAACTTCCCAATAGGAAAATGTTGACAGGCACATCGATCTTATGAAAATAGATATAAAAGTGGATACTTCCGTTCCAATTTTAACGTATTTAGTGTTTATAAAGTAAAAGTGTACAGGGTATTCCACTGTCGAGCACCGTCCCGCTTGTCTGCAACAAAATTTTTTATATGTTCACTTTTGTACGTTGACAATTTGCGCCGTATTTGCAAACGTTAACAACGGAAGCAGTAATATTCCAGTTATTAGCGGAAATGTCAAAACAAATGATGATGCAAATTTGTTGGCAACTTTTTTTAGTGTTTGTTTTTAATACTACACTTTATTTGTTATGGCGCAATTTGCTTTCATGTTGCGAAATTGTGTGCACAAACTTTTTAAACAAAAAGTATCGATACTGATTACAATTAAACGGTTCTAAAGAAAATGAAGGTGAAGTGAATGACCACACGGTATGCGCCAACTATCGTGATAAGCTACTGTGATCAAATTGAAAGATTTAAAGGTTAAATTTATAATTTCAAAAACGGTAATTTTTTTAAACTGTTAATTACTGTTGGTGTAAAGTTGGCTTTAATCTGCAATAGTCTTCATACCTAAGCCAGGGAAAGAAAATCACTGTACCTCAAAGTACAGGAAAGCTTTTGGCAATGTCTGGATCTTAGCATACTCATCTCCAAAATGCTGAGTTGAAACAAAACAGTCGTTGAGCGAAATGGTAAATTATGTTAAATTATATTAATGTCCTTGACCTTATGGACACAGTACCATAGCCTTCGCAGCAGTTTTATTGTCACTTAACACTCCGACAATAATATTATCAACATAAACAACAGTTTTGCAAGAAAAGTAGAATACGTTGAACCGTCTCGCCGAGAAGAGGCACTTAACTTAAATCTGGGAGAGTATGTGCCCTCATCCTGTACCTTAACCAAGTTATCGCATAAACTTCGCGTGATGCCTCGCCTGCTCTAATCACAAGTGGCCAGTCAAGAAGAAGAACCACAATCTTAAGAAGAATTGGAATCATTAGGAAATATTGACAAATCTCATATTTTTATGCGTCGTTCTGGAACGACGAACATATCAACTGTCAAAGCGAAAGCCAACAGGGCGTTTTATGTAATCGAATGTTCTCAAATAGGTTGCTTGACAGTAGAGTTAAGGTAATGATGTGTAACCATGCCCTTCATGGTACTGCATTTCACCATCTTATATGAAGCGCCACAGAAAACTAGAGCATAGACTACTAAGAGCTTTTAGAGCTATGCAAAGAACGCTCAAAAGTAACTTTGTCCTATTTTTTTTGAAAAGACAAAGAAAATTACACACAAAAGCGATATTTTGACTTAATAGGCAAACATACAAGTCGCAGCATACAGATACATACAGAGAACAAAGTACGTAAGTAAATGTCTTTAAAAGTACGGTATATTTTGAAAAAGTGCTGTATAATAGTTTCACTCCCCTTGATACCTTAATTTATTTAGACAAAAATGGTTTCATTCACGGTATCCGAAGTATCTGATACCGAAGGAGATAAGGCGACGACTTAAGCCGCGACTTCTTAAACTTTGTGACGGAGTTATGCGAAAGGCCGGAGTAAATGAGTACATATATTAGGTCATAATTGATAAATAAAGCAAGAAAAGGACAGACTTATATGGAGGATCTAAACACATGCACTTAGAGGACCTGATGCTTAAGCTGGACAAATCCTCTTTTCGCCTATGCTGTGCAAGATGAAGTGGTAACCGAGTAGTTCGACTATTGTTTGCATAAAAGTATGACAAATTCATCAGCTACCCGACAAGTTGGCTAAACTCATAGCGCACAACATCTATATACAAATATGTCGGGAGAAAAAAGTAGCGGAGAGGTAATTCACAGAAAAAAAAAACTTAACACAAACAGCACGAAACTCAGATTTTAGGTAGAATACGCGCACGAATTCGAGACAAGCCAAGGCAGCGAAAGCAACTTGAGTGGCAAGAGAACAAAACAAAACCAAATGCACTTACAAGCAAAGCAACAAGAGGAGTTGCAACAACAACAACAAAATGTGCTGCTGCCCCAAAAAGTATGCAACACAATTTGGCACAGCCAAAAGGAAGTGCAGCTAAAGCCCCCGCCGCGTGGCTTAAATGCAATGAACAAATTGATATGCAAATGTGTGTATGTGTGTGTGTGTGTGTGTGTGTGTATGTCGCACAAAAGCGCAATAAAGTGTTCGAGAAACAAACGAAACAACAACAACAACAAAGAAACAGCTGCTTAGCGTCGTACGCCATTTTGTAAGGCAACTTCCGCCAGCAGCTGTCGGCGACAACGGAATTTGTAACTGCAACTGGCAGCTAACAGTCTGCAAATCTGCGCTAGACATTCGCTGCTAATATTTCCGGTTTCAAGCACAAACGTATGCTACAGAAAAAATACATATATATATATATAGATATAGTATATACAAAACAAGGCCTCACATAAAGCAAGCATATTACGTATACGCCCAATGTACGCCTCAGCTCTAACTGACTGCTGCCTGCGGCATCAATAATTTTACACGAGTTTATGCTTTTGCCATTGCCTTTGGCCATAAGTAAAAGCCAAATTGAATTAAAATATAAAAAAAAAAGTATATATATGTAATAATAAAAATGTTTTTTTCAAAAAGTTGAAAAGATGAAGAACGCAAATTTGCCTAACAGGAAAAAAAAAAAGAAGAAACTTTTAACGCTCTTTTTTTTGGCGCACAAAAATTCAATTTAGCGTAACTTTTTTGGCTTTTCTATCAGCTGAGCATTCTTTTTATACTCTCTCTCTGTCCCTCTCTACTTACGGCTGCTCTTTTGCCCACTGTCTCACACCCACGTATTAGTATGCAAGCAAAGTATGAGCATAAAAAACTTTTGCCACTTCCTTGATTGAAATATATAGGCGTATAATTTTATTTCTCAAAATATTCTTCTCTTTTTTTTGGAGCGCAAATTTAGTTGCGCAACTAATGAGTATCAGCTGAGCAGCTGCGGGCAATTGTCAAAGTAAAAGAGTGGATGATAAAGTTTGAAATATGAGGACAATATGTAGCATTTGTGCCACTGTGCCAAGTTTTGGCTATTTGTTGCAATAGCTGACTTCTAGCATGCCTGAAATACGTGTAAATTTCGACGGTTTGAAATGACAGTTTGGCAGCCTTTTAAAACTGTCTACTTTTCGAGCATTGAGTTCTGATTTAGCTTTAGCTTCGTCTCTCTTATGTCCTTGTGTAGTCCCAACGTTTTTACTATCATAACCAAACGTTCTCTTCTACATCTCAAAATCCAAGCAATTTATGTTTTCTAAAATATCAAAAACATCATCTGAAAACTTGAAATTAAAATTGCTAGATTCTAAGCTCAGGTCTACGAACATGTTAGTAGCAGAAGAAAAAACCAAGATTAATTTGATACAAAATTGATCGAATTCAGAGCAGTAGAAATGACTTTGAAGTTAAAGTTGCTTTGAAACACTTCGTACTTGCATAAGAGCTTTTTACTGCTCAGAGTGCTGACTTTAATCATTGTTGGTCCAAGTAAGTATGTATGAAACCGCCGTATTGACCATAGTACTACAAAAATGATTGACAAAATTCTTGTTATTGAATACAGTGGACGAGTAAAAGTGCAATTCGTCCTGTGAAGATGGCACACTTACAAATGGCTACCATTCAACTTGCCACAAGCTCAGGTGAATTGTGAGTCTCTACCTCCCTCCAAATTTCTATTGGTCAGCATCGGACTTCAGACAGATTCAGCGGGTTCAGCTAGTCTATATACATAAAAATTAGGCCTAAAAAAGTGATGTGCTCGCTAAATTCGAAAACGCATAAACCGATTCCAAACAAATTTTCACACATTGTAGACAGTATTAGGGAGAAGGTTTTTGTGAAATTTGGACGAATTCTAATAGATGACGACAAAGATATCGACAAAAACGATTTTCCACAAAAAACATACTTAATGTGTTTCTACTTACATATATAGTAGGCAAGCATTAAATTTGACTAGGTAAAAAATTCTTCACATAGTAAACAATAAAAAAAACTGTCCGAACGAGAAGAGTAACGTCGAACAAAATAAGACTAGGCTAAACAGTAAACAAATGCGATACAAAAAGTTGTATTTTTGTGTTGTTGTATTGGAAAGTCTCTAATTGTCTATAGAAAAGAAAAAAGAAAGAATATAGCAAATATAAAAAGTCCATTTAATTTAGTACATAGCGAATACATTTATATTTCCAGTATTTACAGGTCTTTGACACCTATAAACTAATACTTCTTAGCCTCTAATGCCACTCAAATTCAATTTCCCATGAAGAACTTTATCCTCTAAACAAATCAAAGTTAAGTGAAGCCTGCCAAAGCATATTAACATAACACTTTTGTGTTGCACCGCAAACGACGAGTTAACTTTACAATGGTTACACGCAACCACGTACTTCTATATACCCACAAACACACACAAACACACACACACACACACACACACACACACACACACACACACACACACACAAGCACGCACGTCAGCAGACATTAACCAATGATGCGTAATATGCGTCAAACACGAAAAATTACACACACAAAACTTTGGCAACAACAATAACAACAACGACAAGGACAAGGACTATGGCCACGACAGCCATTTTGAATAGCGGCAACTCAAACGGAAATGACACTCAAAAATGCACAAAAGCAATCAGTGATGATGGGGCACCAAAGCAAAAACGAAAAAAAAGAAAAATAAGCAAGAAATGGAAAGCGCAAAAAAAATGTTTTGGGTAAACAGCAAATGGGCAGAAAACTGCGTAAAACGTGAGCAGACGAATGAATGGACTATGCAGCGCAGGATCAGCATCAGGAACACATCAATGTCCAAATAGCAGCAGACAGGAAGTCAACTATGTCTGCGTGTGTGTGTGTGTGCGTGTGTGTGTGTGTGTGTGAGTGGGTGTAGCAGATGTCCGCACTTTCAGCACGATTGTCAATTGTAGCAAAAAAGGCAGGCTAGAATTTGGGCATCAGCTGGACGAAAAGGTTCCGGCAGACCAACAAAAACCGACAGCAGCAAAAAAAATAACTGAAATGGACAGCGTGCAGATGCCACTGAAATGCAATTGTGTGTGTGTGTGTGTGTGCGTCTGCTCATGACTTAATAAATAAGCGGCACTCACAGGTGTTAGCACCTGAAAGCAGGCAACAAAATTTAATACACTGTGCAAAAACTAAGTGGCTGAAGGTGTTGATCTCTCAAATCTTCAAGTTGCAAGCTCTTAAATCATAATTTTCCTGAAACTGTAATGTAGAAGATGCTGTTGTTCAATGTTTTTATATCTTTTATAGAAAGTCATTGAGTATATGCCTTCGATTCAGGTTTTCATACCTCGAAGACAGCTATGAGTCGGTTAACTTTGGTACTTTAAAAGATTTCAACGGCGGTTCGCCTTCAGCACAATCTTTCTGCCTCATGTAACATGTCATGAAGATCGTCATCCTTTTTAGCGTGTCTGCCAAAAACCGGTTATTGCAGGACACAATGAATAGAGGCACGGTAGAACCAATGTAGCCCAGTTTGCTGCGCAAAAGGTCAATGCTCAAATAAAATACTGGCAAAAGGTCTTTTGTGTACACACATGACTTGTGAGCTTGTGCGCCTGTGTGTGAGTCTGAAAAACCCTTAATGACAACATGATCGAACTTCGCATAAGGTACAACACTGTCCGCAGCCATTGAGATTTTATGTAAGTGTTTTACTTTTTCATTTAAAGTTTGATAAACTTCTTTCTATCGAACGTCTTCGTATCAAGATTTTAAATACTTTCTCTCAGTGTAAAAAGAAGAAATCCAAGCGCCATATGTTTTATTCCATGGCTTGTATTTAAGCTTGAGTGCGCGCGAACTCTACAAAAAAAAAAAAAAAAAAATAGAATAAATGGAACTGCCTGGGCGTAGCCCTTTTATCTGCCCAAAATTGATTGATGTCTCTGATTGAATGTGCCAGCCAGTCAGCCAACAGCTGCAGAAATCAGACAGGTTCCGCCAGGAGCAATAACTACAGCATCATCACACATTGGTATTCAGGCAGCAGCTGCTCTTAAATAAAAAAAACAGAAACAAAAAAAAATAAAAAATACCGAAAATCCTTAAAAGGCCGCCAGACAGGTTCCAACAAAGACAACGCCCACATACTCACACATATAACAATAAAGAATCTATAGGTTTTATCTATATGCTAAGGGTATTTTAATGTCACCCTCTTATCAGACTTACTCCATAAGGCACAACTTATCTTCACCAAAAACAAGAAGCGTAAAACGAACAACGGAAATAAAAACAAAAAAAAAACAGCAAAGGATTTGCAGGCTTTGTGCATGTTCAAAATTTTAAACAGCTCGCTGGCATGCATAAACATGTCTGCGGCGACGCCATTTTTATTTTGTACCAAACAAAATATGTTTTGCTCAAACGTTCGTTGTGTAATTGCCGTGCAACTTGTGTGTGTTTGTGTGTTGGGGTGCCAACTTGTTACCCCTTTTCGCTTAGTTAACGGTTCTTTATGGCAAGTCCACGTGATCAAAGTATCTTATTTTTAATGGCAAATTGGGTCAATCGATGAGTTTGAAGTGAGGAGTTTTTGCCAGTTGAAGTAATACAGCTTTTGGATTGAAACAGAGATATTTGGCTTTATCTTCTAAAGTTTATTCTCTTAATATATGTATGTACTTCTAACTTTGAGGTCTTTGAGTAGCTGTTAACTTAAAGCTTAACAAAAAATCAATAAATTTCATTAAATATTCCCAAATGAAACTTGAATTTTAAGACATAATGAAAGGTTGCTTAAACTTTTCCTCAACGTTGTCCCATGTTAACTTCATGAATGAATTCACCCTACTCACAATTTATCCTTTTAAGAGTTGACAGTTTGTGAGTTGCTTCAGGTTCATATCTTTGCTGCATATTAACTGATAACAAGTTAATAAAGTAACTTACCTAAAAAGAAAAGAGGGAAAATTATGATAGATTAGCATTCAATTGTGTATTTAAAGGTTTAAGAAGACATTATTTCATGTATACATATATAATTTTTTCATTATTATAATGCATTTTGCTATTGTTTAGAATGACATTTTTTATAGAATTCAAATTTATTAGAAGATTTAAGTAACGAAAAGTAATTTTTTAAACAAGATCATTTCTTTTTCTTATGAGAATCGCAAAGGACGTTGCGGTCAGTGTTTATTCTTTACTGGTCTCCTTGATTCTCATACGGTGTACCAATTATAAGAATCGCAAAGGACTTTGGGGACAGTGTTTATGAACGATTTTCAAGAAGTTCTTAAACACTCTACTGGCCTCCTCGATTCTTAAACGTGCTAGCCAACCACTGTCGTAGTAAAGGGATCAAAATACTGCTACTCATGAAATAGATTTGGAAGAATAAATAAAGTTTTTTTTAAATATATAACAAAATTAAATGAAAAACTAAATAATTTGGTGAGCGAAGAGCGAAAAAATATGAGGAAGAGCAATAGGAGGTTCAATAGGCTGTGTGGTAATGAGCATGAGCTGTGTTGAACGGCTCACTCAAAGAGCTGATGACGACTGCTCACTATCTGAGAAGCCCTTCTGGAGAGCTGCTCATATGGGCGAGTTTTCGAAAGCTTCAAAAATGCTTTAATTAAACATTTTGGCACCAAATGAAATAAAAACATTAGTAAATAGCCAAAAAGTCATGTCAGTCATGGAAAACTTTCTTATAGTGAGTTTTCTTTCTTAAGAAAACTGCCTGAAATATAGTATTTTAAAACCATTTGAACAGCCAACTGAAAAAGCATAGCAAGGCGTTGAATATCAACGAGGTTTTAAAGTAACAGAAAATCTGAAATTTTTGAGTACTTGGTAAACTCAATGCCATATCTCAACTCTCGTTCGAGTTACCAACTATATAAGGCTAATTAGCTATAAATTCCGTTAAACCTTGAATAAAACAGTAAATGAAATCAAAAAGTATTTACTGTCTAGGCGCTAGGCAAATATTTGTGCATTAAATGAGAAGAAACGTGAAATAAAACGCATCGAATAAATAAATAGTAATATAAATAAGCAAATAAGTGCTAAAATAAATGTAAGTAAAAGTATGCAGATAGCAGATAGAAAATTTGCATAGAAAAGCTTATGCTAAACAGCAAATACCAAATGACATAGCTTAAGGGGCGCTCAGCTACAGATTACTAGACAAGCCGCCGCACTTGAAAGCGTACATTGCGTATACGCCGCATGGTACAAGGCCGTTTAGTTTTATGACAACTGAATGCAGCAGATTCAATTACAGGTCTTATATGGTTACTTTATGGACCGATAAGATACGCCCTTCCGCATCGTCTATGCCTACGAGGTAAATGTAATATTTTGCAACCAAAATTTCATCTTCGAGTCGTTGAGGCTTTTTCTTAACCTTGATTGTTTTTTGTTTTTCTTGGCATTTGCCTAATGGCCAACTTATGCGCTGTCATTGCATTTGGGACAGCTGGTTCCGATTTTGTTACTTATTGAAATGTTACATGTCCTGGCTGTTGTTTTTTGTGTTGTTGCTACAATAATGTGCTTTTTTGTTTTTCATCTCTGATTTGCTGAGCTGTCATGCAAAGCAGCCAAGCCCATCCACTTCAACAGTCTAACCACAATACACTTCTCAATGTTCCCTTTCTTTGATTGCTTTCCTCTCTAGGCTGTCTCTTTCTTTTCCTGTAAGTCCTCTGCCTTAGGCATATAGGAAGCAAAGTCTTTGCGTCTACAAGTGTGTGTTCACGCATTGTGTGTGTGTGTGTGTGTGTGTGTGTGTGTGTGTGTGTGTGTGTGTGTGCGTAAGTGTGTTCCTTTCCGCTTGTCTTTGCCTTTGCCACTAATTCCATTGAACTCATGTGTCTTTCCACTCCATTAATTAAGCGTCTCGCTTGGCGCACTTCTCGCAACTCGCCCACAGTTATACACTTTCCATCTTTGTTTTTGCCATATTGAGTTTTCATTTTGTATTTTGCCCGTTGGCTTTTCTTTTGAGTAACATATTCTCTATCTGTATATGATGTCTGCAAATTGAATACATACTAACTATGTCAGTTGTGAGTTGCTGTACGCAAACCATTGCCTCAGACTATGTTGCGTGTCATCAAGTTAAAGTTCAACATTTTGGGTTCAAAGTTTTGCCAAAACTTTTGAACATATTTGCTCCAAAACCAAGTTCAAGCATAAGCCAATTTAATATTTAGTTGCTTTGCCAGAAAGAAAGAACAGTTCGCCCAAAGTTTGTGTACACTTTTTAAGTGCGTATTAATTGGTGGTTTATGGTTGTAGTTTAATTTACTTTTTCGAGTTAAATACAGACTTAGAGTATGGTTTCGAGTTTCTTTTCGTAAAAGTGGCTTTTTTCTTACTGGTATAATTTACGTGCGCTCTCAGCTTTGTCATAGCAATACACAGTGTGTATGAGCTGCAACTGCCCAGAGAGTACTTGACATGGCTGAAGTCTTTGAGCTGCTTGAGTTTGGCGGCAAAAGCATCATCCTGGACACTCCCAAGTGATTGGAGGTTAGTGACTAACCCCGCAAGTGGACACCGGCTGCCAAATCCAGCCTTGTTTGAAAGAGAAGGCTTTTTATCCAGAACCGCTATAGCGGTATGTCAAAGCCTCCTTAAGTAACGCCAATAGCTCCTGCCTGCCTTCGCTATTGAGTGCGTTTGCGAATATCAGAGAGGTTAGAGTTAATTAACCTAGCTTTGGATGTCTCAGCTCTTGAAGAATCGCGCATGAGGCGAAGATGTATGCTACATTTTATTCTGCGCTCATGTTTCATAGAGTGCAATTCATATCCTAGTTGTTAAGGTAACCAATACATGTAAAGACATCTCCATACAGTAATTTTATTTTTCATTAATTTTACCACTCATTTGGCAAAACATATGAATACAACTTATATTCTGAACTTCTTATCAAAATTCCCGACAGAATGATATAATTTTCACCCATAATTGTTTCCATATAGTTGGGGACCAATAATTTTTCTTCGGCAAACGCAATGAAAAGCATTAATATGCACGCATTTTGAAGCGCATTATTAAACTAATAAATCGCTCAAAAAAAAATTAATAAAATTCGTATTAATTCAAGAGGAAAATTGCTGGAAACCACAAAATTTATTAAATGATTTACAATCTGTTTGAAGCAACAGGTCTTCCAAAGTAAAAAGCAACAACAAGGTAATATTTTACGTCCTATGGGACTACTTTTTTTTTGTATAAAAACAATAAATGAAAGTAATTTCCTGTGTGCGCGAGCGATGATGGTGAACCGAAAATCATTTAAAATAAGGCATGAAAATGCATTAAGGGCGACACCTCGACAAACAAACACACACACTTTGAAGAAGTCTCCGAACAACAGCAACGCTTTTGCCGCATTTCCGAACATTTGAGTAACTTTAAAACTCATGAAAACACAACGATACATTATTGACTTTCGGTAGCATGGGCATAATATACAACTTGTTTATTTTATGCGTAAGCAAAATTATATAAAACACAATTTACAGTGAACAAGAACAACAACAACGACAACACAATAACCCAACATAACAAAAAATTTCATGCAGATAGTCGGAACGGTGTCCGACAGTGGAATACCCTGTACAATTTTTCTTTATAAACACTTAATACGGTAAAATGGTAACGGAAGTATCCACCGATGGGGGCGAGAGGGTGAAATTAGCATATTTTTGACTATAACTTTTGATGTATTTATCTGATTTCGATAACTTTTGAAACATAGATGCACATAAACACGATGCACACTTCTGTCGAGTTTCGAAATGATAGATTGAACAAATCTGTCACGGGGGAAAGGGGTAAGATATCGACATAATTCGACAAACTCGTATTTTTCATATTTTTGCTCTAGCTCTTATAGTCTCCGAGACTCGACTATTGCTCCCGACCATTTTTTCCCATGGAACGTATAGTCTGCCATGCCTCTTTCTGCCTGTTACATACATTGCACAAATCTATAATACTCTTCAACACTTTGTGTACAGGGTATAAAAAGCATCTAAAATGCCATATAAAGTGATAAGCGTGAACAGCGACGTCGACGACGGCAGAGCGCAGGAAGCTCTAAGGTGCCAGGGGGAATAAGCAGAACAAAATAAAAAATTGCTCATACGCCTGGTGTACGCGGTACGCCTTTTTGTTCGGTTTTCTTTCTTGCATTATGTTTGCATACTTTTCGGCGATAATAAAAAATTTCATACAAAAATTGTATCATGCTAAATTGTTTTTTAAAATATTACGTGCCCGGCGGCCATATTACGTATACGTACGCAACTCTGGAGCACTGTATGGATAATAAAAATGCAATATAATTCTATATAAATATGGTTTATCTGAAGTTGTTCGATTGCTGTCCGAGAGAAAGACAAATGCGGCAACAATTTTATTGCACGGCATGTGTGTTAGAATTCAAGTTAGAAGCTTAAAGTGACACGTTTGCAGCATTTGCAACCGAAAGATGTGCCTTTTATGTATGTTTATATAAAGCAGCTGAAATTAGATGTCAGGTACAGTAAACTCAGACGCTTTGATGGCAAATTAATCTAGGACCTTTTTTTCAAAAGAGAACGTTTAAAAGACCTCCGACGAAACTCGAAGCAGATCCGCTGTTAGAAGGAAAAATTTTATGATGTGATAAGGCCAAACTTGAGGACATTCAAGAGCTGCCTTTTGCAGCTGCAGAAAACAACGGTTCAGTTTGGTTTATGGGCCAGTGGAATCATGGGAACTTTACCAGGAATGGCACTCTTTAGACAAATTGTTGCCTGAAATTAAAGCCCAAGATCTCGATGACACAAAAGGACGCAAGTAACCGTCAACCTTTTCAGCGTGTCTGCAAAAACCCATTATTGCCGGACACAATGAATAGAGGCACGGTAAAACCAATACAGCCCAGTGAATGCTCAACCAAAATCAATTTTTTTCGGTTTCTATTCGATAAGGTTTTTCCAGGACCACGTTGAAGATAAAAAACTGGAAAAAGGTCTTTTGTGTACATACATGACTTGTGAGCTTGTATCCCGCGTACGCGTCTGAAACAACCCTTAAAGAAACTAAACAGGTTTGAAAATACATACAATATATATTTATGTCTGTATATAAACGAGGTTCGCCTTATGCGCATAATTATTTCTCTAAGCCTTACAACAACAACAAAGGAAGGACCTTTTCGCATTCCTGTTTGTTCTTTTCGGTCTTTTAGGAACACATACTTTGTGTGCTCGTGACCAAATGGTTTCTGTTAAGCTGTTTTAACAAACATGCGTTGAGATAATTGCAGTTTTTTTATGTCTTAATATCATGAACCAATACCAAATTACAATAGAAACCATTGATGCGATAATGAGAACACACGGGCCAAATTTTTGCATAAAATTCAGCGATGAAAAAGTGCATCACAAAACATGAAGAAGCATAATAGGTCTCCATTTCCAGTTGATGAACAATCCAATGTCTAATAATATTTCAGGCGATACACTGTATGAAATTTACGCTGCATATTATAAATGGTAGCAATTTTTCTCAACTAGGTTATGATTTTCTGATTTAACTTTAAATATAAAAAAATCATAATTGACACTTTAAGAGAACATATTTAAAAGGAAAACGAAAAGAAATTTATCAATTTTTTTTAAAGAAAACGTAATGTTTACAATATTTCCCTCACTTGATGTTAAAATATACAGTAGTCTAGACGCAATAAAAT
This sequence comes from Chymomyza caudatula, assembly GCA_035041775.1. NCBI lineage: Eukaryota > Metazoa > Arthropoda > Insecta > Diptera > Drosophilidae > Chymomyza > Chymomyza caudatula. The sequence goes on along the minus strand of JAWNKW010000141.1, from coordinate 1,980,110 downwards.
GAAAGACACTTATGTTTTAATGTGTTTTTAATGGTAATGCCACTTAATTCCTAGTCAGAGATAAAAAAAGTAAACTTCTTCTTTTACTTTGGATAGAGAGGCGTGAGTCGTCAAGAGCATAGCAACAGAAAACTTCGGCTACTAAAGTAGTTAGAAGTCTTGCTGCAAATTATGTATTGTTCGTGTTGAAGTTGATGAAATTGCAAAAACTTGATTGGTGCTAAAGTTTCGCTTTTGATTGATGCACGAAAACGTCATAAGTTTTCACATAATAATAAGCTTTTTAGTCTATTTTTATGTTACTGAAAATCCGTACATTTGTATCTGCCCTATTTGAGTACTCACTGTACGATATTATTAACTGATGCCACCTGCGGCTTAAGGCAATTATAAAGCCCTTAAGCGCATTCAGCTCACAGCAACGCCCGCCCCATAGGCCTATGCCATGAAATTGCCATGGCTATTGACTAATGAAATTAATGGAAATTTAAAGCATTTTTTTTGCAATTTGTATACAACAACAGAACAATGAACGCACATTTGCAGCAATTATTTGCCATAAATGCCAAAGAGAGTAAAGCAATTCCCATGGCATGACGTGGCGTGACGCCCAATCACACCCACACGCATGTACAGAAACTACGCCAAAACCAAACCAACACACACACACTTACAGAAAACAACTGCAGCACAAATACTAATTAATCAGCTGGCTATTAATTAAACAACCGCAAAATGTAAATGTGAATGCCACGAGCGAGGCATATCAATAATAATCATCATCATTATCGACCACAACAACAAGAAGCAGACCAATATAACAGCAACAAGCGCAACAAACAACAAAGAGCAAGAGACATTGTATCACCACGGGCGACCTAACACTCAGAGAGAGAAAGAGAGAGAGTGTGTGACATTCAAACCAGAAAGTGGCTCACTCTGTCCGTGTCTCGAGCAATTCACTTGTATAACATATAAGTGTATGTTGTAGAACACAACAACAACAGAAAAAGTGATAAATCGTATTTATGAGCGACTGGAGTTCCGAGTGCAAGAATGAAATGCAGAGAGATTAGAAAGGGACACAGAATCAAGTACTCAGCAATATATGGACCTCACCGAATCGTTGATACCTTTGTAACTAGAGAGCTGCACAAGCATATTCAACTACTTCATAAACTTATCTCTCGCATTTCAACAAAAATACTTCAGTGACGAAAGAGCTTGATACCAAAACAAATACTGCACAAGCAAGTGACAAGCCAATAAAGCATAAAAGCGGAAGACAACTGACGCAGAAGCCAGCTCAAGTAGCAGCAAAATGAAGTAAAAACCAAAAAAGAGCTACTGGAGGACGCTTGCATGGTATAATAATTACAAGGTAAGATTAATCTGCAGAATGAATTATATGAAAAAAAAAAAAAAAACAGTGCAAGAGTAGACCACTTTTACCTAGTAATTGTTATACCATTGTTATGCTGCACTCGCTGTTCGTGCTATGATGTACCATTACTTTACTTCAGTTTCGCTTTCGTCTTAATTTTTTGCTGCTCAATAGAAACAAAGTGCTATCTTCGTTGAGCAACAGCAGAGGCAGTGTTTGTTTTGTTGAGAAGCAAAACATCAAAATGTATAACATTGCTGTTAACATGACACTGAAGTACAGTGCTTGATCAGTACTGTACAGCAGTGAAGTGTGACGTCTTCTGCTGCGACCACAGTGCATCGGAACGGTACTATATTCTATAAGAGTGTCCGTCCATGTATGTTATATACTTTTAATGGGACTTATCATTAAGTTGTTACTTACTCGTTAGGTTCCTTTATTCTTCAACGTATATCAAATATTTTTGATCTTGGTGTTTGATTCGATCATAGGCTTAAATTCGTTTTCGCATTTATTCAAAAAGTTGACTACCAAACATCATTATACTGCTCTCACCCGCCCTACTCTTCAATTATTCACCTGCGTGTAGAGTTCTCACTATCGTGTGTATCAGCATATGATAGTCAGTTCAAAAGCAATTCAGTCTTTTTACACTTCGTAGCTTAAACTGCGATGCTAACATCTGCGTACTTTCTTATCCTAATAGACTTACTTATACCATACTTATACTTATACTTTCTTAACATAATAAAATTGCGTTCACATATTAATCATTGAATCTGGCACGTATCATTTCTAAAAAACTGATTCTTGGTCTCATTGAGTCCTCTCATCTTCTTAGCAAGAATATATTTTCAGCTCTTTGTAGAGCTCCTAGCCATTTCCACCTGTTAAACTTGAAAGTTTGTATTTCTAATTTGGTTCGCATGATCTCTGTCGAGTTCTATCTTCTGATTATAATGAGTTGTATTATCTTCTTTCCTCAATTTCTTTTTGCATTTTGTGTTTTCTTAATTTCCTTATCGTGCATCTTTGGCTACATTCTTAATGTGTGTCGGTGCATAATATTAAAAACACACCAAAAGGCAGTTGATGATGATGTGGTCTTTTTTTTTTTTTTTTTGTGAAATGTGAAATGTGGAATGAGAAATAAGAGATGAAAGGTGAAATGAGCGATAAGATGAGATGAAAGATAAGATTATATGAGAGATACGATGAGGGATGAAATGGAGATGAGATGAGAAATAATGGATAAGATGAGATGAGAGAGTGGTGGCGAGCGTAGCGAGCAGCGGGCGATGCATGTGGCCGATGTTACGACAAACGGTTTAGTAAAACGTAAATCGGATTGCTCCGTTTTATAGCTTTTGCTATGAGGATCGTTTTTACCTAACAAAAATTTAAAAAAAAAAATCGCTAAACTACAAAAAATGACACAAAATCTCAAAGCCTACTATTATATTTGTGCCCAGTACTGTGCTTAGAGTCTGGTAACGTCTATCTATCACAGTAGATAAGCCATCTGTCGGCTAAGGTTTAAGCAAGGACCGCCTGCCGCTGTGTTTTAGTATGAGGACGAGGATGAGGAATGGTAAGGGGAACGGAAAGAAGCATATGATCTACCTAGGAAGGGGCAGGAGGTTTGGCGAGCAACCTAGTCTTTTTATAAATAAATATTAAAGTTTGATTACAGGATATACAAATATTGATAAAATGAGGTACCATAACATTACCATATTTCAGCTCTGCAAGAGTTGTTACCTCTGCAGGTATACAACTTTTCGGAAATGTCATAAATAAACTGATTTTTGCGAACAACACGTATTGCATACCTAACAGCGCTCTTTCTATGAATATGTCACGTTGTTAAAGCAGTTTCCGAATTTTCCTCATGCGTAGATACACGTAGTACTTTACTAATCTATTGACTATTTATGAGCTGCTCGTATTTGGCGTGCGACGCAAACATATAATGAATGCCATTGATAAAGATACTTATAAATATATTTATGCATATACTGTCATGCATTTTAATCAACTTGCAGACCGCCCTCTCTGGTCTGCTGACCTTTGATGCGCTTCAATAAAGTTTTATTGATAAAAGCCAACAAAACAATAGAGACAACAACTAAAACAACAACGTCATCATTTGACATGGTTATGGTTATCGTTTATCGGTCTCAAACCCTTTGGCGTCAGCAGCCCATCGTCAGCTGTCAATTGTCGTGAATGAAAAGCTTGCAAGTGGGCAGGGTTATGGCGCCGACACTATGCGGCGCTTGTTATTAAACATAAAAATAAATTAATAAAAATGTGTCACCAGCACTCACACACACCCACACTCACACACACACACACACACTCACACACTCACACACACACCCACACTCACACACACCCACACTCACACACACCCACACTCACACACACTTTTCAATTAAGCGCCAAAGCATGCACAGGCAGTTAATGTGAAAAGCGCAAATATTTTAACGATGTCAAGTAAAGTTCGCTCGGCATGTATGTACACAGAGAAAAATAGTCAAGTACATTGTACTCAAAGTGAGCACATCCGTGCACGAAAACTGTGCAAGTACATAAAATCTCACTATAAGTGGAAAAATTCTAATTTTGAGTAGAATAGTATTTTGCAAATACTCAAATAAAGTTGTTTTTTTACGTTTTTGAGCAATTTTTGTACTCTTGCGTGGATTAGAGGTTTAGCAGTTTGGCCAAGACACAGGAGGTACTTGAATCAGTGAAAGAAACATTTGTATACCAGCAAACATACATGCTGTCATAGAACTCACGACCTCGAGAGCTAGTCAACTTAGATACAGTAACTAATGCAATATCGCAATGAGAGGTCTCGCTCACACTGTCAATTTATTACGCAGTTCTTTTTCAAAATTTCATAATGCAACTCATTTTGAGTTTTTTGTACTTGAGTTAAGTACATTATGTTCTTGGTTTTTTAGTTGGGTATGAAATTTACTCAATTGAAGTATTTTCTAAGAATGTGTACTCTGAGTATCTCATTTTGAGGATGTCGTGTTTTCTCTCTGTGTAAGTATGTATGTATATAAATGGCTGTCTGGTTGACTAAATGGCGGGATGTTGGATTCTTTGCTTTGATGTAGTAGTTAGCTCTGCTTGGGTTTAACTCGTTAAAAGTTTATCTTAACAAGACATGTAATGTAAAGAGCAGCAACAGTTATGAAAGGGAATCATACAAAAAATTTACATTTATGTACTTTTATGAGAGAGACAGTAAAATTGCAATTACTCTTTGGGATACCTAAGAACAGAAGAGCTTCATTAGTGGGGAGGGTGACAATACAGTGTACGTTCCTATTAATGAACTGGCATTACAGTGAAAACCTCTGTCCGTTTACGCTTACGCGTTGTTGTACCAAAACAATGCTTACAATCGCTTGCAAAACCACAGAAAAATCAGGGCTATTTGCAGTGATTGCAAACTCTGCCATGAAGAAGGAATGCAAAAACTAGTGCTACCGTGCGAAATATCTTGAAAAATGTGCAGCTTTACTTTGCATATAATAAACACACAACAAACTATCAATCTCAGAGAACAAAATAGCTTCTTCACTAGCTCCAAAGTATGTGGTGCCTTCCTTTTAAGAACTTCGTTAGTTGTAAAATCACAGCTTTAGTTCCTAATCCGGATCCGTTTGTAATTTGAATAGTTCATAATGTCAACCAGAAGACAGCAAAGCAAGCAGGGGGCAGAACTCCCTATTGTGATGATAATTGGTTAAAGTTCTGTGCACTCGATTCAAATCAAAATGCTAACGATCTGCTTATACAAAAGAGGGAGCATAAAGTTAGAAAAACTTGGGATGGTTAATTTGAGAAGTAAGTCACTCCTGACTCCTGTCACACAACATATGTTTTATACTCCACTATCAACACCAGGTTCAAATATAGACATCACGCCGGACTACACACCATATGTGTGTATAAAGTGCTTCTGATTGCGAGTATGAAGAAGATGATGATCTGCAGGTATATCTTCATTTTTTTGAAGCCTAGGCCAAGAACATCCAAAATGCTTAAGTGTCTGCAAGTACACCTCTTTGGCACCTGCTCAGACGGTATGAATCCACAAGTTAGCTTGCCTTAGAGCCCGCGCATACAAAGAGCGGGAATGAGCTTAGAATTTTTTTAAGTTGCTTGTAAATACTGAACTTTTTCATATTTTATCAGAACTAGAGCTGTGTTTTGATCTGTAAGATGAGCAGTTTTTGTTCGTGGTTCGGTTTGGTTTCCGAAAAGCTGGCTTACAGCCATGCACCTATGTTATTAGTAGTTGTTGCTTCTGTTTTTAAGCCTAAAAGAAAGAGAGAAGTGTTCTAGAAATGTCTAGAAGGTTCCGGGTTGAAAAGTTTGAAGTTATATATTACCAACTGTCCTTAAATTGGAAATTCGATTGAAAGAGATATTTACCACATCGAAACGAAATTTGGTAGAAGAAGTTTGGTACTGGCACACTGCTAAGTACGTCTAACTTTCTAATTCAAACCGATATTTGTACTGAAATGAAATGCTTGATTTGCTCTTCAGTCTGCACTTGTTTCTCCAACTATGAAATGCATCATATTATTGCAATCTTCTTAGTATAAACTAGCTGCAATTTATATCAATTTTCATATATTTGCATACTCTTTATGTAGCTTGTGGCTATTTGGCAAGTGATTTTGTGTTAATTAAAGCGTACTGATACCCTAATAATCGACGCTGTTCGTTTGGTAATTGCAGCACGCATGAAAGTAGACAAATATTTATGCGCAACTTGCCACATCGACGCTTGCCGAACGATTGGTGTAATAGGCAAATATTTATTTAAGTATCTATTTGAAATTCAATGGCAAAGTTGTGTGACATGCACACACACACACACACACAAACACAAATAGAACACTTGAGTTTGGACAGTCATTCAAACATTTAATTTCCTTTTTCAGTTAACCTGAACGAAAGGGTGCTATCTTCAGTTTGCAGCAATCAACACATGGGTTTTCATTTAATTTCGTAATTGACCTGTCGCACTCACTCACACTCTAGCTCCTGCTATGCATAGATACATATTTAGTTCCTGTTTGACTTGCTTTATATAAGAGTTGACATGCATTTCCCAATTTAATTGAAAATTTATCAGTTTCGCATTTCATTAGCATTTATGCATGCATAAACGAGTCGACTCTCAATGCAAACTGTTTGACTGTCGAGTTCAAAGATATATGTATGTACAGTCAAACCTGCAAAGTTGGTCACCTCCTTAAGTTGGACACTTTTCAGCGAAACCAAAATATATTAGTACAAAAACTCAAATTTTTATCTGCCCAACTTTCACCTGAATATCTTGTAAACTAACTATTTGAGCGATTTTAAAATTTTTCAAATCAATTGAACCTGGAAAAGTTGGCCAAAGGCAAAATTTAGAACTGAACGAAATTAGTTGCAGTAAACTCGTTGCTTATAGACATTTGAATGAAATCCTTCTAGATGGAACAATTTATTTGTTAAAAATCAAAGGAACGAAAGTCAAAAGCTTATAAATAAGTAAATTGAAAAGATTTTCCTAAGTTACATTATAATTTACGTGCAACTTTGGATTTAAAAGAATGTACAGTACTCTTGACACAAACTTCGACCGCTTTTCAGCTATGAATTAAAACTTAAAATAATGGAGTTTATGGTCAAAGTACATAAACCTACACCATTAACATTAGAAACAATCACAATCCATAATATTAAGTTAAAAAAATTAAAGAAACAACATAAAACTAACTAAAAAAAATAAAACTTACACACTCATAAGTTCGCCACCTGCATAAGATGGCCAATAATTGTTGAACCGTGAGTGGCCAACTTAAGCAGGTTTGACTGTATATGCAACTTGTACCAGAACACAAACTGCAGCTTCTGGCCTGCCCCAACGTGTGACTTATCCTAGTTGGTTTGGGTCAGTGTTTGGGGTTACATTGTACCTTTGTACCTTGTCTTTGTGTCTTTAAAGGCCAACTTTTTGTGATATAACCAAAAATTTGGCTTTTAGTTTGGCTAATATTGAGCCTTGTGTCTTCTATTTCAGCTTTATTTGGTTTTCATTGAAATAGTCCTTTCTTTTCCTTATATTGTGCTTGTGATTGAAATTTGTTTGGTCAATATGCAATTTTGGTCATAGCCCTAAATAAGTCGGCTCTCGTATATAACACAGAACAGTGGCATACATTGTGTTCGGCTGTAGTACACAAATGAAGCTGCAGATATGCATATTTGATATTTCTGTATATTTTGGTGTTTTTTGGTTGTGATTTTTAATTGAAAGCAATCAAAGTCGCAATCAAGTCATACTGCAAAAGTACTATTTGTCAATGAAAGTTTTCACAAAATGTTTGTAAAAAACTGGCTGATTTTACATATCAACTAGGGGTCTAGTGTACTCCGCTCGCTAACCCCCTTGCCCCTCTCGAGATTGATCATATTCTTTTTTCATTTCCTCTTCCTCCTCCTGCTTCTCTGTCTCTACCTCCTCCTCCTTTTCTAGCCCATCTTCTTCATCCTATTCATATTCATATTCATATTCAAATTCATCTTCATATTCATATTCATATTCATCTTCATCTTCATCTTAATTTTCATATTCGTATTCATATTAATATTCACATTCACATTCATATTCACATTCACATTCCTATTCCTATTCTCATTCTTATTCCTCTTCCTGTTGCGGTTCCTTTTCCCATTCCTATTCCTATTCCTATTCCTGTTCCTGTTCCTATTCCTTAGGGGTCAAATTTCAATCAAAATACTGAATATCGGGTATAGTTATAGCATTCTGCAGACCTACACGAAATTAAAGAAAGTGAGGCTTGAAAATTTCGAACTTTGAGTGTAGAAAACATAAAACAATTTTACCGCAGAAACTCGTCGGCACATCAATGGCATTCTAAAATATATGGGTAAATATAATATAATTCACTTCGTGACTTGACACATGGAATCCACGATGAAGACTGCACTGATGAAGAAATATTTTCAAGAGAAACCTCAAAAATATCTATGAAGCGAAGATCTCGTCTTCTTCCTTTCTATCTAACCAGACTTTTCGCAAACGTTTTCGCCGCTCTGTGAATCTGTTGCTAGTGGTGAGCGTTCATTTAGCGTTTGGAAAATAATAATAAACTTCCATCGGTCCTGGTCAACACAAGGCTTGACGACGTTGTTTTCTTACCAAGCTCTTTCGTCACTGAAGTATTTGTGTTGAAATGCAAGAGAGAAAAGGTCATGAAGTAGTTGAAAAGTTAGTTGATGGCGTGCAAAACATATTTTATAAATTTGTGTGTGTGTGTGTGTGTGTGTGTGTGTGTGTGTGTGTGTGTGTGTGTGTGACAAATTCAGAGTCAGAATATTAACCTATATTTACAAACCGTGCACTCAACACACTCGTAAAACAGAGCCCACACATATGCCATAAATGTGTGCCAACACTTTCATGCAACATCCTGATTTCTAATTTGGATGCCACCAACCAATACCGAACGCGTAATTAGCCCAAAGCTGGAATAGCAACGGTTGATTACCAAATCAGTTTTGATTGCCAACAATTTGTGACAGCAAAATTTAGCCTTAGAGTAGACTCATATGCAATTACGCATAAAAACGAATAAATGTGTGCATTTTCGTTATAAAAGTTAATTTATGCACAGTTGAAAATGTTAAGTAGTATTTGGTTTTGACTTGCGGGTAACCCAAAGTGGCAGGTCATCCGATATTATGCGCCGTAACATTGATACCCAACGGGAGAACGCAAAGCAATTGTGCGTAAAAAGTATAAAATTTAATCAACGTAACATTTCAGGCGCACAAATTGAAAAAGGGTGAATGTAATGTAACGTAATGCCAAGCTACGTAGCGCTATTGAGCAACAGTTGGTCAGTTTTGTCGGTTTTCGGGGGTGTTAGCGGTACGCAGCATAAACACAGCCGTAATAAGGGGTGCACGAAATGACGCCAACGGCGTTCTTGTTGTTGTCTTTGTCGCGGGGTAACAGCTCTTTATGTAAATTAGTTGCACCCCTTTATTGCCGGTTGCATTACAGACACCAAAAACAACAAACACCTTCAAAGTGTTGGCATTTTGTCAGTTCAGGCGACAGGCACTTAGTTACGTGCCCAGCAAAAAAAAAAAAAAAAAAAATTTGAGGCAGACAGTCGGGACGGTGCCCGACAGTGGAATACCCTGTACCCATTTTTTCCCCATGAGCACTAAATCCAGAATTTTCCTATTGGGAAGTTTTCCTATCGGGAAGTGGGGGCAAAAATTACTTTTATACCCGTAACTCTAGTATTTTTGGGTCAATGTCGTTGAATTTTCTAAAAATAGATCAAAAATACATTTATAAATGTCTGTGACAATTTTCAAATCAATAAAATGGGGGTGTGGCAGTAATTAAGGTAAATCGATTGCGTGGGAAGGGGGGTTTCATTGAAAAAAGGGGGATGCAGTTTTAACCATATCTACATGTAGTGGAATTTTTTAAGCAGTTTAATGGCGAGGGGGGGAGGGGTGAAATTAGCATATTTTAGACTATAACTTTTGATGTATGTATCCGATCTGGATCATTTTTGAAACATAGATGCACATTAACACGACGCACATCTCGGAGGAGTTTCGAGTTGATAGACTTTATTTTTTTTTTTACATCATCTTACATTAGATTACGCGCATCTTTTGGTAAAATTTTGTGTCTCTGGCTCTTATGGTCTCGGAGATCTATCCCCTCATACGGACAGACAGACATGGTCCAATCGCTACCCGAGTCGATGATAAGACTTTTTGCCCATGAAACTTATGGTGTGCCACGCCTCCTTCTGCCTGTTACATACATTGCACAAACCTATAATACACTATGTGTACAGGGTATAAAGAGAGAGCGAACCAACCACAACAACAAGAACAGATATTTGAAAAATTTAACTGGCAATTGCGGTTACTCAATTTAAAATGCCGTTAGACAAGCCGCTGTATAGCAACAAGCAGTCCAAATGGTCAAGTAAGTGCCATTAAAAACTTTAGGCACGTCTCTTTTTCAATAGATACATTTGTATCTGTGTGTGTGGGCGTTTGTGTTTGTGTGCGTGCGTGCGGCTCTTGACATGCAACCCCTAGGTCACAGTAGAGTTATTTATGCATGGGCGCGACCTCCATATGTTTAAAGGACGACGGACGGTTTCAAATCCGGCTCGCCAGGGAGTGCTTGTTTAATAGATTTTACAAACAGTATCGTAATTTTAATCAATTGGATTAGGCAAGGAATTAGCAGAGCCAGCTTGTTGGGCAGTTGGGAAGAGTTCTATTCTAGGAATTTTCAGTCAGCAAACAAGTCATTAAGAAGCACAGTTAGGGATTGTGGAGTCTTATTTTCAAGAATTCTTGGAAATGTCAGCTTAGCCATAGGATTAATATATTTAGAAAAAGCTAATTTACAAGGAAATTAACACACTGTGTTCTGGAAAGTTGTGTGGGAAATTGCTTATACATAGAAACATGTCACAAGAAAACAATTTAAGCAGGTTTATGAAAATCGCTAGACAACAATTTTCTAAAATTTAAGATGAAACACGCTTATGGGAAATTAAAAGCTCTTATGCCATGGACAAGCTAATCGAACAAATCTCAACTTTACATAAGCTTTAATTTAATGTGCACTATCTTTACAGACGGTTCCAAAACAAAAGATGGTACTGGTGATTGTTGGCATCTTGATCAAAATTGAAGCTATGCACAACAACTAGTTTGTTGTCGGTTTTCCAAACGAAAAGCTCCGCAATTGTGAACGTCGCGTGCTGGGATTACTATAGGCTGTGCTTAGGTCTCTGAAGAATCTTCGCACAACGTCAATCATGGTCAGTGAATGTTAGATAAATTAGATTTGGCAAACACCTCGCCAAATGGGCCTCATTGACGACCCCATTTACGCGGCCTTTCTTGAAGAAGACGACTCCACTCAATACTTTCTGTGTCACAGTCCGTCTTTGCAAGGAAGCTAATGTGGGTTTTAAATAGTGACACACTGAACATGAGCAAAGTGTATTCTCTTTTCTTACGAATTTCTACTGAAGTCGGGAAGATTTCGTTAAAAGGGAACCCCTTTTAAAGCTTTTTGAATGAGAATAAGGAAGAGGAAAAAAAAGATAAAGATGAAGACTAAGAAGAAGAAGAATGATATGAAGTTGATGAAGATGAAGATGAAGATGTAGATGTAGATGTAGATGTAGATTTAGATGTAGATGTAGATGTAGATGTAGATGTAGATGTAGATGTAGATGTAGATGTAGATGTAGATGTAGATGTAGATGTAGATGTAGATGTAGATGTAGATGTAGATGTAGATGTAGATGTAGATGTAGATGTAGATGTAGATGTAGATGTAGATGTAGATGTAGATGTAGATGTAGATGTAGATGTAGATGTAGATGTAGATGTAGATGTAGATGTAGATGTAGATGTAGATGTAGATGTAGATGTAGATGTAGATGTAGATGTAGATGTAGATGTAGATGTAGATGTAGATGTAGATGTAGATGTAGATGTAGATGTAGATGTAGATGTAGATGTAGATGTAGATGTAGATGTAGATGTAGATGTAGATGTAGATGTAGATGTAGATGTAGATGTAGATGTAGATGTAGATGTAGATGTAGATGTAGATGTAGATGTAGATGTAGAAGTAGAAGTAGATGTAGATGTACCATAGATGTAGATGTAGATGAAGATGAAGATGAAGAAGATGAAGATAAAGATAAAAATGTAGATACAGATGTAGATGTAGATGAAGATGAAGAAGATGAAGATGAAGAAGATGATGAATATGAAAACGAAGATGAAGATTAAGAAAAATAAGAAAAAGAGAAAGGGAAACGGGAAGAGGAACATGCACCACATTGAGAGGTGTTGGCGAGCGGAGCGAGCTGGGGGCAGACCCCCTATTAAAATATAATGCTACTGAGCTAAGCTTACACTAAGCGCAAGCGTGGACACGCCTATTGACGGAATTGGTTAGATTGTTCAGAAAAGGTTGCTTTATCTCCACGCTCACGGTGGTACTAATGTAGACGAAATCCTTGACAACATCATAAGTATAGTTTGCAACATCAATCTGAGTGTACAACCACCGCGTCCCCCTATAGGAAGATAATATATACTTTTTCGTGCTCTTATTTTTTTTTTTGTTATATATCTTATTTCAAAGGCTCCAGTAACTGCGGTCTTAGTGATACCAGTGTCATTGATATCCGCGTTGGTGGTCAACTGCACACTGCTATAGTTAAATTTTGTCCCGTTCCGATGTAGTTCGGCTTTTCGCAACATACTCTTATCACAAAATTAAAGAGGGCATCGCCTTGTCGGAAGCCTCGCTCGATATCAAAAGGTTGGGCGAGGAATTGGAAATAAATAAGATGAACTTTCAAGAAATGCGAGCTACGCGGGTTTCGTGTTACCAATCAATTTAATGTAACTCCCAACTAATGTGCCTTGTTTCGAACTGTCAACCAAAGGCCTTGTGTGCCATCGTCTGCTGCATGTATTGAACAGATTGTCAATAGCTCAATCAACTTTGTAAGCATGCATACAGATACAGAGAGGAAGGGAAAGTGTCAGTTTGCTACATTCTAACTGTGTATGTGTGTGCACATAATTGGCGTAAATAATGGCGGAAATTGATGTGGCTCACAAGAGTATGCAACGAAATATGCAAACAACTCGTTTGTGTGTGTGTGTGTGCATGTAAGTGTTTGAAAATAGATTAGAATGTGCCAGTGGGTGTGTATCTGCGGAAGCTGTTTGAAGTACGCACACACACTTTTATAGCATTTAATTGAGTAACGTATGCAGCACCTGCTTCAATAGCTCTTAACAACTCTTTATAACAACCCAACTAAAGCAGTTAATTAAGCGAAAGAGTGTTGCATTGGCAATTGGCAAAACTTGGCCAAAAGCATTTCAACTCCTGCGGCTGTGGCAGCGGCGCCTGACACCTTGCTTCTCTATTTGCGCCCCCATTGAAAATGTTAGGCTCCGGCATCGGTGTCGACTTTTTGAGCCAATGCCATCAACAATTTAGCTGAACGCCGCGATTTCAGTTTCGTTCTACGTTTTTGCCTTTGGCAAATGCAATCAAACTGCATCGCAAACTCGTTGCATGACATTGTGCTGGCAAAGTGCTCGAGTTGCATACTTTGTGGCACACACACACACACACACACACACACACGCTCCCATACTGTGGCACGGTTTGGCTTCTCTGCTGGCACAAATTAATCAAGGCACAAGTTGAAGCTGTTGGATAAAAATTTCGCGCCAACATCGCAAAAATTTTAAATTACATTTTGGTTTTGCATTGCATTTTGAGGCATTTCCTCTAGTTTTAATTTTATTTTATTTTAACGTTTTTAAACCACCTCATTTTTAAGCATTGCTGCGCATTGCTCGACTTTCTTGATGCTGCCATTATGCGGCATGCTCCATTGGGTTTTGCCTTTTGGTACAAATTGTGTGCTGCCTGCAATTAGGCGGCACATTGGCAGAGACCAAAAATCGTTGCATATTCTCTTTTTTTGGCATTAAGCTGCTATGCAATTAAATGCCAGGGTTGCCAACATAAAATTTGAGTCTGTACAATACTTAGACCAGAAAACACAAATGTACAAATACTAGGGAGCTCCGCCAACCCCCTTGCCTCTCGTGAGGTAGGGCATATTTCTTTTCCCGTTCCCTTTCCTCTTTTACCTTTTCCTCTTCTTCCTGTTTTTTTCCTTCTCCTTTACCTTTCCGTTTAAATCTTCCTTATCCTCATTACAAGTGCTATAAGATGAGTCAACCCGATTTACGTTTTACTCCGTCCCCTTCTCATTTCGCTCACATAAACCTTACCCCTCTCCTTAGAGATTATATTTCTCATTCTCCTCATTACCTTTCTCTTCCCTTTCCTTATTCCAAAAACTATAAGATAAAACAATGCTCCCGTGTAACTGCCTAAGTAGATCATTATCCTACTCCTCTTTCACTTCCTTATCCTCGCACATTGTTGTGCGACAATCACAGCATGTACCAGGCGTACGTGTCGGTAAAGATGTTATATCAAAATTGATGTTTCAATCTGCAGAGAAAAAGCTCCTCCGAACTAGTTCAATCGAGCTTAACTTTCATGGATCTTTAAAACTTTATCTTTGATTCTCATTAGCTTAGTTAGGAAAGATTTTTTTGTACTGTAGTTGCATGAGTCCAACATTTTGTCTTGCATAAGTCACACTTCTTTCTTTTAGCGAAAATACATAAGGAAAATAAACAACTAAACATTTAGTATATTCCGGGTTTTTCATAAGTTCTGGTATTTTTTATATACTTTGTATTTTTAACACATTCGGTATTTTTTTGCTTTTTTGTTCTTTTTACATATTTGCCATATAGGCATACTCGGTATTTTTTATTTCGGTATTTTTTACATATTTGGTATTTTTAAAGCTTTTTGTTTATAAAATGAATATTTGGAAGAGCTTTGATCATAATCAATGTTTGATTTATTAATGAATAAGATGCACTCATAAATAGAAAAAATGATCCAGAATGTCCAATAAAAATGTAGTGAGTTTTTGACGAACTAATGCTAAGGAGTAGTAGATTTCAGGCAAATGACACTTAAACAATACCGAATAACATAAGTGTGCTGAATAGACTTGTGCTTGACTTCTAAACTAGTTCGATCGATTTCTTAGTTCCATTGAACAGCGGAACTTTAACTTTGATTCTTGTTCGTTCACTAAACAGAGTTGTGTTAAAAAGCTCTAAGCAAATTCGATCGATTTCTTAATTCCATTGAACTGAACTTTAACTTTGATTCTGGTTCGTTCACTTCGGTCTTCTCTGAAAGAGCGAGTAGTTGTTTAAAATTGACAAAAACAAAAGGGTCCACGATCATATGCGTTTTCCATAGATCATGTTCATTTCGATTTCCATCGCAAAAGTCGATTTTAATGTAGCCAAGTTTTGACAGTAAGACGGAAGACGTTTTACACCTATATGGGAAGTATGACCCATATGGGTATTTGATTGACCAAAGAGCAGAGAGTCGAAGAGCAAAAGGTTCTCTAATTGTAATTTAGAATACGTGTCATTTAGAGTGCTTGCAACCCTGGCAGCTGCCCGCTACTCTACTAGCCGACAGCTTGAGTTTCGCCCAGTTTTTGGCCAACCCGTTTAATCGGGTATGGTTTGCGTTTGGCCGTGGGCGTGTGCAATCCGCCTGCGGTTGCGGCTCAGTTAAATTGCACAAAAGTTTTGCTATTTGTGCGCCTTTTCTCAGTTTTTGCATTAAAATTGCGGTGATGCTTAATGTGGAACTGCTGTTTAATGTTAGCTATCCTTGCTGCAATTAGTAGCAGAGCCCATAAAATAGATTATACACCTGTGTTGAGCTGATTTATTAAGCAAAACACTATAATCAAATTAGTATAAGCACTTACCCAAAAGCAATTACAATTAATTTGTACTGAAAATATAAAGAGCAAAGGCAAATTTTCATTAAAAATGTAACAGTCACATATTAAAATTTGTGTGTGGTTTGTGCAAAAGAAAATGGCTGTCACTAAAGTCTGTCATTCATTTAATGGGCCTGGCAGAGGCTTTGGCCAACCTCAAGCTGAACGCTTGATGAGCCCGCAACGTGAACTTAAAGCAAAGGCAACTAAACATTTTACGGCGCCATTTTTGTAAAATACCAAATTTTTTATGCACTTTTTTAAGAGCAGCGCTGCCAACAGCAATGGCGACAACAATGACGATGGCAACAGCAGCCATTTTATGCTAATGGCTACTGAAATATGTCGCAAAAAGTAACAAAAAAAAAAAAGAGAGAGATAGAGAAGAGTGCATGTTAAAACATGTTACAAATGAGAGCCAATAGCGTATCACACAAAACCAAAAAGGAACAAAAAAAACCTTTAAGTATTCCCTGAAAATGGTATATTCATCAATGACAGGAGCATTGACAGCGCTCCCAAAGAAGAACCAAAACCTCTGTGGATTCTCTAGTGTAAAAACTCTTGATGTTCGGCATTAGCTCGCTGAGCGGCAAGGGTAATCGATTCCATTAATGAAGTTACCGATACATAACCCAAGGCAGCAAAGCTTTTGTGTGCATTGAATCTCAGTGTGTGTGTGTGTGTATGCAAGCAATTGGGTATATTGAATATGAATATGAATGAGTTATTCGTTGTAGCCATTTAGTCAGTCGCTCTAGGGAGCTTTGCTAATTTGTGTCCTGATTAATTAGTAAATGTAAAGCCACAAAGTAAATTTAATTTAATGAAGATTCAGAGCGTGTATTTAAAAAGTTAAACTATGACGTGCTTCTAATGCAAAGCTGTGGCGAATAATTTAAGACCTACGAACCGAAACCAAGTAGCACATATTATGTCAACATATTTTTGCCCATTTCCGACACACTCTTTCATATTTCTTAGAACCGTCAGCTATACACTTTTTTTCTGTGTACCGAGAACCAGGCCTTATAACTATAATGATGGAGTTTTTAAGGCACGATAGTTCACGGAACGGTCTGAAGCACACTACAGTGATTCGAAAGACTAGGTTAGGTAAGGTTTAAAAGGATGCCAGGTTTCTACCTGTCACACTTAGGCCGAAATTCGGCCCATCTCATGCTTTTCTCTTTACCCCCTAGGATTAAATGTTTAGAAAGGGGACCATTCAGACGTTGATATAAAATCGGCTATCCTTTTGGGTCTCATTTTGGAAAGCTCTGATAAGCTGCTCAGAAAGTACCTTCGCAGGTACCTATATCGACTATTACAAATAGCAGGGCAGAAGCAAAAGTAGTGCTCTACGGTGTCATCCTCCTATTCGTCCCCACAGCTTCTGCAGAGTTCGCTGTAGGCAGCAAGATGCCTAGCTGCACGGTCACCAACTAGCCCGTGTCCAGTGGTGGCTCCAACAACAGCTAAGCAACTCTCCTTACTAAAAGAGCAGATTACACCTGTTCTTTGGTGTTTAACTCCGGCCAGTTTTGTCGAGCTGTACGACAGCTTGGCACATTGTACCAGTTTGATTGGCTTTAAGTCTGAAAACTTTATTTATATGCAGCTTGCAGGTCGCCATAGCGATGCTTATTCCCTTTCTACCAGGAAGAAGGTGAGAAGTAGTAGTTTGTCTGGCGAGCTCGTCCGATATGTTGTTGCCCTCTATGTTCCGGTGTCCCAATACACATATCAGGCTAAGAACGAACTGCTGAGCCATCACGTGCAGAGGTTTGCGGCAGCTTATTACCAGTATCGAGTTTGGTGACATTTGGGAGACTAAAGGCTCTTTTGATATTGAGCTGTGCATAGAAGACCCCCCCTGCACCAAGTCGGTTGGTCAGCTTTGAGCAGTCCGTGAAGAAGCAGGTGGCATAAGTGGGTCCTGGCTGACCGACGAACCATACATAAGATTAAAAGTTGAACTATTTTGAAAAAAGTTATTAAGAGTCAATATAATAAAGACCTATGCGGCAGTATCACTAATCGTTGCTTCATTGTTCATAACTTTCCCAACATAATATTTGCAAGAACAGAACATCATACAAAATCGCATACCAACAACTTTTATAAAAAGTTTGCTATAAAGTAAATGTTATATATTATACTAAGTGCTTGACAAAAGAGCCAACACTCAAGTCTTCCTTAACTTTCAGCCAACAAATTGAAGCAACTAACTGGTCCTTATGTAATTTGACTAAACAAGTAACAAAGTAAGTTTTTCTTTTGTTTTATAGCCAAATTAAGTGCTCAACTCAATATATGTATTATGCGGGCTAAACTACAGATACAGATACACACACACACATATATATATATACACCTACACACTTATACGTAACACGCCCACACATGACAGCTAACCAATTTTGCATTTATCCGAGCCTGAAATTCTCTTGTGTGTGCTTAATTCTACCCACTCACAGATTTCAGACTTGTGGCCAAAGTCTTTGAAAGTTTTGCTGGTATTTGTCGAGTTTGAATTGTAGAGAAATGCCTTAAATTATTGCCAAACATGATGAATAAAGGCGTCATTGGAAGCCTGCCAAATGAATGTTATTCAAATTATGTCAAATTGTTGAGTAATGCAAGCTAAAACACTAGTACAGTAAATCTAACCAATATTTTCGGTTAGAAATGCGCCAAACTACAAAATCAGTAATTTGTACGAAAAACTTACGTAAAGACTTCTTTTGCAACAGTAAATCTAGGCTTCGAAATGTCGCAACACCCAAAAAGTCCAAATTTATAGACTTCTCTACACGAACCATTTAAGTATTGCTTCTCTTATATAAAAAACACTTGTAAGTAGCTATTAAGTATTTAATATTTGGATAAACAGAAAAAGCAAACTACTTCAAAATGTGTTATGGCAATAAAACTCAGGCAAATAAAGAGTAGTTACAGCTGGCAAATGAAATACAGACCAAAGCTGATAGAGATTTTGGTTATTGGATATTCTTCTTAAGCTTAGGACTGGCTGCCTCCCGCAATTTTGACTTAAGACCCAAGTTCTCTTGTATACTGTTCTTGCCAAAAACCAGAGTCTTTAAGAAGAATGCGGCCTCTGTGGTGTTGGATTGTACATACGAGCATTCTATAACGTTCTTCTTTCCTGGAAAGGGTAGCGGAACCAGCGCCAGTCTTGGCCTTGACGACCTTAGTGCCGGCTTCCTGATTGCGCACAGTTGTAAGTTTCAATGCCATCCTGATTACCTTTGAACTGAGGCTGGCTCAGTTAGAGCACTGGCAGAATGGTAACGCCGCAGTGACCACCAATCACTGGCGTTTGCACCTTGTATGGGTCAACACCCAGAGCGTGACCAATGAAGACACGCGCAGTGACTACATCCAAAGTGGAGACGCCAAACAGACGATTTGATTACTTCGGCAGCAATGGGCACGCAGGTGTTGACAGTGTTCTTAGCATTAGGAAATAGTCCTAATGATGCCCAGCATTCACATTAAAGGGATCACAATAATATCGGGATATATTGGGATAGCCTAACTGTTCATAACCAATAAATCTAGCGGGTTTGCGCTGCGTATCAATTTTCGACAAATCAGCAGACACACCGGGCGTATGCACAATATTATACAAAGCCAAATCTGTGATCAAGGGATTTTGCTTGAGCAGAAACGAGAGCGGCTGTTGTGCTTGCTGCAAGAAACGTTTACATAAGCCATATATTCTCACTGCTTACACAGTATATTTACTGTAATATACAGTAACTTCCTACTCTAACTATGTGAACAGTCACGTTTACTGTAAGTCAAAGTAATTACTTCTGTGTGAACTGTAGAAATTACTGTAGTCTATAGTTACTTTATATTATTACTGTATGTAATGTAACAAGGTTAAGGTAAAGGTTTACGCAGTAACAATATAATCAACTTCTTAATTCAAATGTTTGTTGTTGGCTTTATCTTTGGTTAAAAAATAAAACAACAAAATCAATCAGTCATTGCAATCACAATCATTGCATTGCACACAGTGCATTAACTGTGAGACCAGTCATTTAGTGAGACACAATACATTAAATGTGATTTACTTTGAGAACCGTCATTTACTGTGAGAATAGTCAATTATGTGAGTACAGTCATTTACTGTGAACACAGTGCATTAACTGTGAGATCAGTCATTTACTGTGAGAACCTTCATTTATATGAGAACAGTCATTTATTATGAAAACAGTACATTAACTGTGAGAACCGTAATTTTCTGTGAGAACAGTCAATTACTGTGAACACAGAGTATTACCTGTAAGAACAGTTCATTTACTGTAGCTTACTGTAACTAGCCAGTGTTAATGGCAGCACACTATTTTCAAAATTAAACGTGATGTTAGCCATTTCTATGGCAAATCAAAGCTGATAACTTTCTTTGTAAAACAACCAAATGCCTACTAGTAAATGTTAAATTTACTGTGATTGCAGTCAATAATTACAATAACGAACTATAGTACATATGAAATGTGCTACAATCACTGTTGTAGTAGTTGTCTCAGTAAACAAACAGCAAAAGATACATGGAACAAGAATCTACTGCAAACATACTGGTGTCCTTGTTGGATTTAAGCAAAGAGATTTGTTTCTGTAGAAACGGAAATGCTAGTCTTAAGCCGTACGGCAAATCAAAACAAGTGTGCGTTCGCTTTAAAGCTTTACAAGCCACAGCAGCCAGTGCTCTTAACCCATGTCAGCCCAACTTAAAGCCAACCACCCAGCGTGAAAAACCAGTTGGCAATGTGTTTTCTAATGCCCTACATGCAACTCAGTTATGAACTCAGGGGTGGCTCTAACTGCAAAAAGACATTGGGGTCGCACTTGAGTGAGTAACTGCGGGTTGTTAAGCTGCAGCTAATTATGTAAATTTATTTTAATGCCATTGTTAAAATTTTATTTGCTTTAAAGGATTTTGAATGCTGACAGCGTTGCCAGAGCGCAAACAGGTGAGCGTGTGTGCCGTTTACAAATGATAAAACTTAATGATTTGGCACAAATGGAGCAAAAGTTTGCTGATTGCTAACGGAAGAAAGCAATTGAAGTCAAGCCACTTGACTAAAAGTTGGCCTAGACCAAGTTTTTTGAGCCAAAGAACGTTGTGTGTTAAACTGCCTTGTCAAATGTATGGCCAAAAATCTCTGTGGTAAAAAAAAAAAAAAACAGATAACAGCGCATGCCTGTCTTTCATGTGTAATAAATCTCTGCTTATTGTTTTATAACATACTTTTAGGCGTTGCCAAAATTGTTAAGACCCACAAAAAGCTGGGCGTATTTGTAGACCAAGGCGAAACAAAACACATAAGAAATACAGTCTAAAAAAAACGTGCCACAAAAAGCAGGTAAGCTTACATTTGGCAGCTCAACATTTAGATTGGATATAATACAATGGCTGCCTATGGGTTAAGCTTGGCTGCTATACACTTTAAAACTTGATGCATGCCACTTGAAAATTTGAAGCATTTGCTGCAAAGGTAACGAAGCATTAAATTGAAGCAGCTACAACAAAAGCAGCAACACAACAACAACAACAACAGCGGCAACAGTTTACCGCTACTTATTTTGCCTTTGTTACCGACTGTTGAGTTTCGCTTAAGCTTCTTCTTCTTTTTTGCAGCTCCTTCGTCTTCTTCTTCTGCTTCTTCTTCTTCTTCTTTTTTTGCAGCTCCCTCGTCTGCTTCATCTTCTTCTTCTTCTGTTACGGCTATTGTGTTGTTTGGGCGCGTTATTTGCTTAAACTTTTTGCACTAAAACCGTTATTATAACTGTTAGCATGACGACTAGCTTAAAAGGTGAAAAACGCGCTTAAAGCCGCCAAAAGTTAAAATAGTTGGTCAAAGTATAACAACTTTTTTTTACAATTAAGCTAACTGTTTCAGTAGCTATTGAAGTTGCAGCTTGGACCACAGCTTGCTTTTGAGCTTTTGCACACAATAAAATCCTCAAGCTTAACTTATACACAAAAACCACAAACAGACTTCATTTGGAACAATTCCTTTTTGTGAAATTTCAAGTCATTTGCTTAACTAACTCTTGACATGGGAATGTAGAGTAACCACAAGGTGTACATAAATAATCGTGTTAGAAATTCCTTTAGTCGAAATCGTTTTTAGGAATTTACAAGATCTGCATGTATGTAAACACGGTTTTTCTAAAAAAAAAAAAAAAAAAAAGAAAAAAAAAAAAAAATTCTTCACATAGTTGCGCGACATATTGGTGAATGTATACAGTCAAAAGGTACACCCTTCGCTGTCATGGCATTTGAATTGTTACGAACTGGGATTAGAGAGACAGAACTTATATTCTGCACTTCTTATGAAAATTCCCTGAACAATGATATAAGTTTCACCCATATTTATTTCCATATAGTTGGTCAAAAAGGGGTACACAAATTTTTCCTTAGCCTATTTATATAATAGATAAGTCGAAATGTTCTCTGACACATGGAAATGGATTAAAATATTAACGACACATCGATTTATAGTATTTTGACTGACAGTCTTGGAAAACAAAGTATTCTTTAAAGTAAACAGAACTTTTTCAAAATTTGTTCGACGCTTATCATCGCCATGCTAAAAAAACATCTCGGCCAGCGGACTACAACGCTCTTTCGATTGCTTCTTGTATTCGATCAAAAATAGAATTTTGAAAAATTCTGTTTACTTTGAAGAAGACCTTGTAGGTTTACAAAATTGTATAAATGGCATTTTTTTTAATAGCACGTGTAAACAATAGTTTAACGATAAGTCAAATTAATCGAAGCACAAATTGGTGAGAGTTTCCTTTTCCTTAGGAAATTTCTCTCAAAAAGTTAGGTCTTTTACTACTAGAGTTGGCAAGCCATCTCATGCGTGTACTGTGATTCGGCCGTGGTAGCAGTGAGTGCGAAAAGAATAGAATGCATGCTTCGCTTAGGTTGTAGTTGTTGGCTTATGCGCAAGCTAGGTGACGCCACATCATGCCCAGTCTGAGACGGTTTCTCCAAAATTTAATTTGAAATCGTTTTCTTGAAAATCGCTCGGTTAAATGGCATCTTAACGTCACATCAACGAAAAATTCGATTTGAACAGATATTTGGCATACCGACAAAATGCTATTGAGTTGAAATTTGGTTGAAAGAGATATCTTTCACATTCAGAAAGCAGGGGCTTAAATATATCAAAGAAGAGTATTCAATAATGAGCTGTTTAATATAAGAGAACGAAAGATGCGGAATCGTTCTAACTAAAGAAAGAGAGAGAGAGAGATAAACCGATTATCCGTTCCTCATCTACATTTATCTGCACTTCTGTTTGAAATTGTTTTGGTATAGCTCATTTGGTCCAAAATTAATACATTATTGCCTATATCTTTTGAAGTTTTCATTATACTACAGCTAAACCGACTAGTACCAACTAGTACAGAATATATGTTCGAAAATCATTTGAATTTCTAGATTCTTGAGCACAAAATGCTTCATATTTTTCTGAGTGTACATATTTGCAAGCTTTGCCATCAAAATGGTCAGCACAAAACCGTTATCACCGCAACTCATCAACTAAATAAACTAAAGCATGCTTTTAGGCACTTGACCAAAAGCAGCCCAAAAACCATTGACAAATTTACAGAGAGCAGAGCCATGGGCAATTATGCACAAAACCACGACAACTTGCTTAGAAGCACACACACACAGATACACACACACACATACACACACACACACACACATCCTGACAATGCCTTTGTTGACTGTCTCCTATTTTTGCAACGAAACTATAAATTATTTACTGTTGTCCAAGTTCAGGCGAAACAGAGCCGCAAACCATTTGCCTCAAATTAAATGTACAAGCTAATTTTGAAGTCAGCTGCTGCTTGGGACATGGAACCTGGAAGCAGTGATGTTGGGATATAGTTTATATATCCATAATTTTTTTTTTATTAATCTACTTATTAAGCTTAATGGCAACACATTCCAACCGCAATGACCAAACAGCTGATGCAAGCAACCGACGTTGACATTATTTACTAAGCAACTATATTTGCAGATTAGAACAATGAGATGACAGAGTGAGGTTTCGTTTAGGGCGGAATTGCTAAACCTACATATTGAATTAGGAACAGACATTTAATAACTTATATAGAGTTCAAAACTACTATATACAAACATGGGTGATGACGCTGTCTGATGAAAATGCCCTTAGAGTGTTTGAGCGGAAATACGACGTAAGATCTTTGGTAACGACTTACCGTATACGATGGAACGACGACATGGACATAGTCAAGCGAATTAATGAAGGAGCAGCTGCAGGAATGGTCTTCAATGCGTCTGTTGAAGGAACAGACGAAGGTGCAGGCCATGCCTCCCTTCAAAGTGTTGTGCCGGAAATCTCTTTCAACCCAATTGTAATTTCTTGATAAGCAAGATATCAATTCATTTCGATTTTCAGCAAAAAAGCCATTCGGCAATGAGCCAGAAATATATTGATGAGTGTGGGAATTCTAATTAGGAAGCATCTGTCCGATGAATCTTTAAATGGAACTTAGATGAAAATTTAGGTAGAGCTGTCTGCAGATTTCTTGCGCACCACTGATTCCTCCTATTGACCAGTGGGAGTAGCAAACATCGACTCTTAGTTGTTGTGTTTTGTGCCGTTTGCAGCCCTGAACAACACTGTACCGCACTTTACAACAATTTGCACACGAATCTCGCAAGATATTCGAGTCGCAATATTAACGCGCCTACAAACGATGCTAGAGACAAATTGCACGGACTCGCATGGAAATCTCGCATCGTGTAACCGGCACTTTATTGAGTCAGTGTTTTCAAAGGAAGAAGATCTTTGGCCCGCTAAGCGTTGGCAACGACTACCGCCCGCATCCGATGGCACGACGAACTCTATGATGTCTACTACGACATTGACATAGTTCAGCGAATTAAAATCCAGCCGCTCCGCTGACTAGATCATGTTGTGCGTCTGGATGAAGAAGCTTCTGCGAAAAAGGTCTCAATGCCGTTGCGGATGGGAGGCGACGAAATGGCAGACCATATCTCCGTTGGAAGGTCTAGGCAATGTGCACACTAGCTACCTTTGGTATCACCGATGGAAGAAGTCAAAACAGAGGCGCCTGAAGGGGTTTTCTACGTTAGTTCGTATCCCCTTAACGGGTTGTTAGAGCCAGTTAAGAAGAAGAAATGGACAGAACGTGTTGCAATCGAAAATACTTGAACTTATAGTTGGCGCATTATAAACCAAATACCTAAAACGTAAATTTCTGTATCATAACAAACTTACTTTTCTTAAAGAGAGTTCTACGTAGGGCTAGTCAAAGGCTAAGCGACACTCCGGGCAAGAGGGCATTTCACTCTCGGAGTTACCTAATAGCTCCTAACCCATACTATACCTCAAATCCGTGACTCTGTTACAAATTGTAATTCACCGGAATTTCTCATGGTAAGTTCAATTAAATGCCGCCTGTCAAGCTTAAAACAACTGCAGTAACACCAACAGCAACAACAACAGCAAAAGTCAAGTTAAATTTGATTACAAACATACAGGCTTATATATACAAGAAGTATCTGTCGAGTTGGTAAGGTTCCTATAGTTTACATTTCTACGTGCAGAGCATAACTGGCATATGCAGAGCTTGCAAACTATACAAAAATAGTCGAGGCAATTTTCTTCTATTTTATGCAAATAACTAACTAAACCTAAAACTGCCTAGATGTCAACGCAATGCAGGCAGACTTGCCTTAAGGGAGAGTGAGAGAGACAGAGAGCTAGAGATTGAGGTCTAAGCACAATCTATGTAGGGGAAGCTAAGTCAAGTACCAGGACACCTAACTAACTGTTAAATGTTTTCATTTGCCAAGGCAGTAAGGCAGCTAGGAATTCAGGCGTTGGCGTTTCTGTTGGCAGGTCATGTTTATGACGACAAGCACCTAAAAGCAGGCAACACAAATTTATTTAATTAAAATTTGGATATATGCATATAGATATGCATGTAGTACCTGCAGTGCTTGGGACTAGTAAGAGACTAACGAATTGTGTAGTTAACAAGTGAAAGTCGTGCAGTACTGCTGACTGCAACAGCACAAACACCGATATTTGGAACGAATCATTCCAAAAACATTCAATAAGACATTCAATACTATATACGCTTTAAACAAGGTATACTTAAAGGTACTCTCCCCAAATGACTAACTTTTGGAAAGCCACCGAAAGCTGTAATTCACAACGAAACTGTAAATATTCTACTCAAGAGGTGATCATCTGACTTAATAGTCCCTGGCTAAATATAACTTGCTTCACACAAGGTGTACAGCGAAAGCCTCTACGACTAACGACTATTGCGACCTATGTCATAGTACAAGGGCGTAGCGAATGCGATAGTTACCTTTTTTATCGAGACAACCACAAAGAGTAGTACATAGGAATGTACGGCTGTCAGCGCTGAAAAGTCAAGAACGCATATAGAAGAGCAAATTGGATTTACAATTTTGAGCCTAGGGATTGCCATCACGTATAAGTTGAGGTCAGTTCAGTTGTGGGCGTGAAAGTAGTCTTAACAGATTTTGCATTTTTCGGTGTGTATGTGAAAGGACACTTTTTCAGACTAGCAAGTGGGGAGTTGTTCAGACGACGCCAAGAGCGAATCTTGGTGCGGAGTGGTATAGCGACTTTAGTTTGTTGGTTTGTGAGATAGGTGTAGTTCTATTAAGGAATAATCCGTAGTCGTAGTCGTAGTCGATTTTAGACAAGATAATCGAGTTTATAGCCAAAACAAGTGTGAGATGATTGCAGTTGAATTTGTGTCTTCTCAGACATTGGATAGGATAGGATAAGGTCATGGATATTTTCGTTCCATTTAATGCTGCTGTTTAGAGTTATTCCTAGTATTTTTAAGGATGAGACATTTGTGATGAGTGATATTGTAGTTTGGATGTTTATTTGGCAGTTAGTTTTTTGCTTTAATAGTACATGTGTGATAGTGTAGAGTAAGGGATAGATATAGTTAGGAGAAAGTGGACTCTGTCAGATAGGAATTAGGATATAGGTAGATTAATAGAGTACCGCTGTTGCTAGGCGCTAGTTTTAGTTCGATTTTTGGCTTCATATGTGTAATTTTTGTTTTTGGGTTTTTGAGAAGAAACAGGAGACCATTTGCTTTCAAGTGCTTTGTCTGGGAACAAGCTTTTTTAGATTTGGCTCGTCTCTAAAGACGCAACTAACCGATTGCTGATTAGTTTCGGACTCATTCGCATTACTCACTATTTCATAAAATTCCAATTTTTTTTTAACATTTCTTTTCACTTATCGAAACGAGCCTTCTTTTGGATGATTGTCATATTACGCGGTATACAACGCAAGCAAATCTTTTTGACTGCAATTAGGCCGCTCAAACTAATGCCCAATCTCCTGGTAAGTCACACGACGATCTGACAACATCAGCTCTCGCACCGCATCGATGGACTCAGCCAAAACAAGTGCTTTGGAAGACTATGCCAAAAATCAAATTATGTTCATCAAGAGATAATTGCCACCGAATTTGCTTTAATCGCCACCCAAGACTGCAGGCAGTTCCGTGTAGTTATATTAGTATGCAAGTATGCAGCTATAATTGAATTTCAGGCAAGTTGGCAGTCTTATATGCATGTAACTCGAAGGGCAATAGTGTCAGCTGTAGGTTCTAAGCGTTGTGCCCTGAGCTATGCAATCAAAAATTGTTGTTTTTTTTTTTAATTAAAAAGTTTTCTACACAAATATGCATTTATCTGCATATGTATATAAATACTATGTATGTTTGTTTGATTGTTTTTGCTCATGCCGCCAATAAAACTATGCAAATGAAATTTTCATTTTAATGCATTGTTTTGTTATTATACAACATTGTTGTTGTATTATTGTAATGAACAAAAATGCAAACGACAACAATAATGACACATTTCAAATTCGATACAAATGACAATATCAATTACCAATTTGTGAGCATTGCAAACCCGAAGGCGCAAACGTCACAATTCAGGGAATTTAATTAGCAGTTTTGGACACATGTTGCAGCCTTGATTGACAGCTTAACCGGAGAATTAAAGTAAAAAATATATGAACAGAGCAATTTAAATATTTATGTTTGCAGACTTGAGCGCCCACTACTATAGTACACTTAAAAAAAGAAAGGTGTTGTAGGCTAACATATGAGAATTCAATGTGGAAAGCAATATCACTTTTTAAATATCTCCTTCATTTAGTAGCTTAATGGCGTCTTCTTGCAGGACCAACTACTGGAGAATCGCAGCTTGGGTGTGCACTTGAACAGGCACGCATGATCTTCGGCAAAAAGCGCTAATTAGCCGGTTCAGATGGCCAGAAAATATGCCTATAAAACAAGGTGAATGATCTATAAGTCTTGCATTGCTTTCGTCTGGCAATATGAATAGCTGCGAAATCTTCTTCTTCTTAACTGGCCATAACAACCCGTCATCGGGTTACGACCTGATGTAAATACACTCTTTCATTGGAATTGTGGTTTTACGTGGCGGGTCCCAAACCCTACGCACAACCCTTAAAGCCTGGGGTAGCTCTATTGGTCTCGAAAGAACGCTTTATACGACAAGTTTTGACCTGCTGAGGTGGTATTCTCCAACCTGCTCACCACACGGGGGGCTGCAAAATCACATCAACTTTCAACTAACTTTGATTTTTTTAGTTTTGTTATGCCAATATGGTTTTCCGTTTCTCTTAGTGTATGAAATTCGTTGCATACTTAAAGGCTTTAACAGTAGAGACAGGGCTAACATGGAGCCGCTTAGATAAACAAAACACTGACAGTTTCGCATTTTCATCTGGGTTTCTTTCCCTTCAACTTCCTCTGGAAAAACATGCACAAAGAATTTCAATTGTGTGTATCTGTGTGTGTGTGTGTGTCTATGTGTGTGTGTGTGTGTGTGTGTGTGTGTGTGCGCCATGTCAGTCTCTTTCGTTTGTGCAAACTACTGTTGCATACATTTAGGTGTTGCAGTCACGTACGCATACATTTAAGCTTGGCGCACACACACACTCACACACACACACTCACACACACACACTCACACACACACACTCACACACACACACTCACACACACACACTCACACACACACACTCACGCACACACGCACACACACACACACTCACACACACACGCACACACAGAGTATTTATGTTTTAATGAAAGCGAACAACTGCAAGCTGAGTGGCAGTTGCATTCAGAGAGAGAGTCCTGCAGATTAATGCTGAGTCACGCAGTTGGCCAACCATTCGGGTGCAGCTCCTTCTTGCCTCTTGATTGTATTTTTATTTAATTTGCAACACAACAACAGCTATATTTACAACAACAACTAACCGCGTGTTGCTTTGCCTTGTTTTCCTGCAACGGTTTATTATTTTTCTTCTTTAACTGTTTTTATCTTGCTTATTATACCCTATACGAGTAGTGTACAAGGGTATTGTAGATTTGTCAGAAGGAGGCGTGGCACACCATAAGTTCCATGGACAAAAAGTCTTATCATTGACTTGGGTAGCGATTGGTCCATATCCGTCTGTCCGACTGTCCGTATGAGGGGATTGATCTCCGAGAGCATAAGAGCTAGATACACAAAATGTTACCAAAAGATGCGCGTAATCTATTGTAAGATGAAGTTTGTCGAATCAAGTCGATATCTTACTCCCTTCCCCCGTGACAGATTTGCGCACCACTGAGTCTATCCACTCGAAACTCCTTAGAAATGTGCGATTTACCTTAATTACTGCCACATTTACAAATGACATTTATAAATGTATTTTTGATTTATGTTACAAAATTCAATGACATTGATCCAAGAATACTGGAGTTATGGGCATAAAAGTAATTTTTGCCCGCATAATAGCCAACTTCCCAATAGGAAAACTTGTCAACTGGAGCTTCCCAATAGGAAAATGTTTACAGGCATATTGATCTTATGAAAATAGATATAAAAGAGGATACTTCCGTTCCCATTTTACCGTATTTAGTGTTTATAAAGAAAAAGGGTACAGGGTATTCCACTGTCGGGCACCGTCCCGACTGTCTGCATAAAATTGTTTTCATATGCAGCGTGGGATAAGCAGAGCAGCGTACAAAAAATTGTTCAGGGAATAGCACACAAAGAGATAAAAAAAAAAACAAAACATTAATTGTTGTGTGACTTCCTCATTACGTGCATAGCATAAAGCTGGAAAATGTCTGTGAAAAAATGACTGTAGCGATAACCTCGGGCTAGGAAGCTATGAAAAGCTCAAGAGCATCAACCACAACTTATTAATGGGCGAGCAAGTGTACCCATTGTGCTTAGTTAGTAACTGTTCATTGATAAGCATCGAACAGCGTGAAAATTGTGGGCATACTTGTAAATTGGCTGGGAAAATGTGTTGTTTTGTTTGGCAAAAAGAGACAGTGTTTCGAGCTAATCTCACATATGACAACATCATAGGGTAAATGTTTGGATAAACTAAAGAGTGTTAATTTCTGCAGGGCAATTTATATCATTTCTGATATTTTAAAAAAGTTTTTTTTTCAAAATTTTATAAAACTCTCTTTTCTCTTAATCGATTTACAGCTATTTCGGTAATAAAAGGCACAAAAAAACCGTTTTTTATATTATATTTTATATTACACTAGGTGGCTCCGCCGTCTGCTCGCACCGTTCGCCAACCACTATGCTCCTCTTGGGGTAGAGCATATTCCTATACCCGTTCCCCTTTTTCAACCCTCTTTTTTTTCTTCCTTCTCTTCCTGCTCTTTTTATCACCTATATCCCACTATCACTTCTCTTCCCGTTGCCCTTGCTCTTCATCTCCCTGATTCCAAGAGCTATACCTTGAAACAACCCGATTTACGTTCCACTCCGACCCCCTTCTCGCTACGCTCACAACCCCCTCGCCACTTCCTATTCCGATCCCCTTCCGGTTACCTATTAGTAACTTACCTATTAGTAGGTGTTTCCTGACACTATGAAAATTTTGAGGCGGGAAAAGAGTAGGCTTTAAAATTGTATGTGATTTTTTGTAGTTTTGCGCTCTTTGTCCACCAAAATAAAACTTTTTTTTGTAATATTTTGATACCAGAGCTATAAAGTAATTACCCGCTTTACGTTTCACTAAACCGTTTATCCACACATCAACCCCATACAGAATTTTGGATTCATTTTTATATATATGATACACTAGCGGTCTTCGCACCGTGATCGCTTCGCTTATAAGTACCCGTTCACCTTTGATGGGGGCAGGTGCTTCTTCTTCCTCTCTTTACCTTCTACTTCGCTTTTATAATCCTGTTTACCATTTCTAACCGCTTCCTTTTGACGAAGCAGATCACGATGCTGTCTCAGTTCTTTACCAACTGCACGAATTCGTGCTCGTTTTTCATTCGCTTCGGTGCTTTATCCGCGACGCATCCTCAATTTTCGTCAATTACGAATTCGTGATCGTAAGATCTTCCCCGAAATCACAAAATAAAACATACATTTTCCGGTAAATTAAGGTTCGTTTTCTCATAGCACAAGTTTCTATTTCACTATTTCGTCATTTATATTACCCCGAAACCTTGCCTCCGCTAGTTCACAAATGTAGCTCAGACTCAGGAAAATTAAACATCGGTTAAATGGCATCCAGAAATTTTTGACCTACCGAGTAAAGGTATATTTTAGTCAAGTTAAGGTCTAATTTATTGCCTAGTGTAATCATTGATTTTTTGAAATTTACAATTTAACGGAAAACTTTTTCCGATCAAAGCAAAAAAAAGAGCTTATACTGAGCGTTTTCGAAATTTTAGATTCCGTGTAAAACTTTTTTAATTTTGAAGTTTGGAAACTATTAATATTACGATCAGAATGAAAACAAAATATAATATAATAATAATAATATAATAATAATAATATTATAATAATAATATAATAATAATATAATAATAAAGTGTCATTTTAAGGATGGTTGGTTTCTGATTTTGATGATGGTCCATAATCAATCGTACAGCTAATGATGCAAATGAAAGTATGGTAGAGACCTTTGAACAACGTGTTCCACAGGCCGTACTTTTAAACGCATTAAGTATGATAAGAAATAAGAAGAAGATAAAGGGTCATGAGTAAGAGGAATATGATCTAACACGGAAGGGGGCAGAACCACCTAGTTTTTATATCCAAAATACAACTTAATTTATAGGAAATTTTCAAATAATATACGGAATATATTTCATTCTTCAACGAAAGTTATGAGCAAAATAGAAAAGGTGGCCAACCTTGATGACATTAACCTACTTAAGAAAGATGGGGTACTTTCTGACTACTGTAAACAAATGCAAATTTGTAAATTAAAAAAACTAAACGTTCTGCTACTTTAGCATAAAGGTTAAAGCAAACCCACAAGTTCGACCAAAGAGCTGCGTATATATCTATATGGTATATAAAAGTAGAAGATTGAAAGAGTCGCAGATAAAGGTAAATGTAAAAATATGATAAACATAAATCAGTGCATAAAGCAATTACGCTATAATAAGGAAGCAAAGCAAAGCAAAAGCAAATAGCCATAAAAATAGCAGCAAAGAGAGAATGAGAAAGAGAAATAAAGCGTATGAGAAGAGAGGCAAGAGCATAAGTGCTGAGAACAAACATTAATGAGACTACTCAGCAGCATTATGATTGATAAATGAGAGAGCAACGGGGAAATGCCAACGAGTTTGTGTTAGTCTCTTGCTGTTATCATAAATGTTAACGGTGCCATTGACGTCATCAGCGCGCAACGGCAGCCATTTTAGTGCAACTTCCGTTTTGTGCGTTACTTCAACAAAATGGCGACAAATTCGTGCAGCAGACAAAACAAACAAACTGACACAAACATAAATTCCCTAATTTTATGTGGGGGCGAGTGGAAGACATAGCACAATGTGCATGTCGGCGTTAGATAAGAACGCACGCATAAACATAAAAAAAGGGAATCAAACAAAATGGCGTAGTTGTTCAGCTTTTCTCCTCATTACTCATAGAGCTACAAAAATGCATTGAAGAGTGCGATGCAAATGAGTTGCTTTAAAAGTTGAAGCAGCAAGTTATTCAATAACAACTCAACGTACTTTCGAGTGCCAATAGTTTTCGAGTTTGTGAAAAAGCCACAAGCATCCGCAAAAGTAATGGACAATGCTCTTAGCAGGACATTTCCATGGCAATTAGTTGACAAAAGTAATTATATTTACATTACCAAATAATTGCAGTGAAAAGCTTAAGTACTAAAAAAAAATGCAATATATTTAAGAGCAAAGCACCAAGTAATTTACGAAATTAAAAAAGGGTTCTGATTTGGGCACAAGACGTATTTTTCAATCCGTGATCAGAACGAAGCGAATAAAAGCACTTCAGGCTTAAATACTTCGGTAAGCGACTCTTTATCCGAAAAGGGACGGCGGCTTTTGGACAAACACAAGTGAAGAGTCCCTTAGTATTCTGCTAGACATTCACTTTCCAGGTTTTTCCACCTACTAGCCCTCTGATATTCTTAATTTAGAAGGCATTACCGCAAAGGCAACTCAACCGAGACAGCCCTTCGTTCGAAAGTCCCGTTAATTGAATATGTTCAATAAATAAACTACTATGCGACATAGAAGGAGGTGGCTGCCGTGTTGTAGCATATTCGGACGACCTCGTTGTCTCTGGCAAGTTCCCCCAAACACTCTGTAGCCTTATGACAGGCAAGCTAAAACAACAAAAAGCGGATTGAACGCAAATCGCCTTCAAAACCGATTTTGTTCTCTTTTCAAGAAGATACAAGATTCCTCTTCTACCATCCTTGAATTCAGCGACAGTGCTAAATACTTAGGCATAGTATTGGACAGGAAAATGGATTGAACCCAAAACACGCAGGAACGAATCAAGAGCAATGGACAATGGCCCTCTACTCTTGTAAAGAAAACAATAGGCCTCAAAATGGCATGTACTCCAACATTGTGCTGTGGCTCTACACAGCCATAATCAGACCCATCCTTCTGTACGGAGCTTTAGTCTGGTGGCCAGCCCTAAGAAGACAGTCTTCACTTAAGAAACTTAGCAGAGCCCTGCGTACAACTCTTAGCACTGCCCTAGATGCCATACTCAACATTCCCCCCTTGAATCTTTCAGGAGTGGAACATGAACAGAAATAAATATCAAAAGAACAGCTGTACTCAGCTTGCTCAGTAGGGAGAGATGTTTAGTCGTTGTTAGAACCACTACTGCACATTGGCTAGTTGGTGTCCATGCAGCTAAGCTTCTTGTCCCGCACAATGATATCTGCAGAAATTGCGAAGACGGAAACTGTGGAACACTTCTTCTGCTCATGTCCCGCCCTTTGCAAACGACGTCATAAGTAGGTAGTGTGTCGTAGCTGTCCAAAGTCAGCCCCAAACGAATAGCAAACTATATACTAGCAATCGAATGTTGCTCCTTATAAGCATGTACCCCCAGAAAGGAAAACAGATCCTACGGTATCACAACGGGCCGACTCTCGTTCTAAGTGTGCTTGGTAGAAATTTAGCAGCAGTTTTAAACCGAGTAACTCTTTAACCCCGTGCGGTGAGCGGGTTAGAGAATACCACCTCAGCATATCAAAGCTTGTCGTTTGAGGCGACTAACAATGACACTGACCACAATGCCCACCACGTAAAACCATAATTCCAATGAAAGAATATATTTACATCAGGCCATAAACCGGTAACCGGTTGTTATGGCCAATTAAGAAGAAGAAAAACTCTTTAACCAACTTAATCTTTAATAGTTGTTAGCAGATACAATGGATATCTGCTTATAAGCTTTACGTTCATAACTACTGAAGTTAAAGTAATTAAAGTAATTAATTCATGGTAATTTGGTAATTGGTAGAAATTAAATGCAAATTGTGTATATATGCGAAACACAGCATTCTTCTTAAAGGTACAGTAGCTATTTGTTTGCTCATTGGGTTCAAGACCAGTTTTCAGGCAGTAAAATGGCGTCGACAACTGACGTCACGACTGCAACGGCCATCATCCTTGGCAATTTTTACTATAATTTCGCGCCACAGCTTCAAGCCTAATTGGAAATAATGTACAGCATTCATTTAATGAGCCACTAAAGCCAAAGGACCCGAACAACAACAACAAGAAAAATTTGATGTAGACTGTCGGAACGGTGCCCAACAGTGGAATACCCTGTACACTTTTTCTTTATAAACACTAAATACGGTAAAATGGAAACGGAAGTATCCATTTTTATATCTCTTTTCATAAGATCGATATGCCTGCCAACATTTTCCTATTGGGAAGGTCCAATTGACAAGTTTTCCTATTGGGAAGTTGACTATTATGTGGCGAAATTCACTTAGCATATTTTTGACTATAACTTTTTATGTATTGATCTGATTTCGATTATTTTTTCAACATAGATGCACATAAACACGATGTACATCTCTGAGAAGTTTCGAGCAAATCTTTCACGGGGGAAGGGGGTAAGATATCGACTTCATTCGACGAACTCCCTCAGCCTTAAGAAAATGCTCATCTTTTGATAAAATTTTCTTGGTCTAACTCTTATAGTGTCGGAGAAAGCTGGCCCAACACGGACAGACGGACATGTCTACATCGACTAGACTACAGCTCCTGATCATTTTTGCCCATGGAACTTATAGTCAAATCTATAATACCCTTTTACACTCTGTTTATAGGGTATAACAAGAACAAGCCGAACAACTACAATTTCATTATATATTCAAGGCAAAAGGAAACGCAATAAATAAATTATGTGCATTAAATAGAAGCAAAAAAGAATAAAAACGAAAACGTTAAAAAAAATTACTTATTGCTTTATTATGGCACATAAAAATCAAAGGACTCTGCCCTTCGACCATTTTTATTTTTTTTTTTATTATTTTCTCTCTGGCTAATTGAGTGCAAAATTTGTGGGTTAATTGCTTTGAAAGTTGCAAATTTATTACAAGCCACAACAGTGCTTTAGTGTGTGTTTCCATGTGGCAAAGAGTTTGAGCTTGCTTTGTGGCAACGATTCAATTGCGTGGATCCTAACTCAACATTTATGCTTGTCATGCGGTCACTAAAGTTGTTTACATTCGAAATGCCAATCAAGAGTGGGTGCTACCAGAACTGGGCTTTGAGTTAATGCCATCAAGTGGCAAATTGCTAAGACCATGTTTGTGGCAACACACACACATTTAACCGCATAAATGTGTACTACAATGTTTTAATTAAAAGCAAATTTGATATGTGGCAAACAGCTGTTTCTGACTCTCTGACTACTCAAAAGCCTTTGGCTACACAAGATATTAAATGATTTATTGATGTAAAATCGATGTTCTTTAATAGGGCACAACAGAGAAACCCCAGCAAAGATATCGCATATGGTAACTTATTAGGAATTGGAATACTCAGCTATAAGTGAGTAGATTTATGAGCTTACAAGTCCAATCGAAGTTTAAACATAGAATGTTGATGATGATAATGAAAACACTCAAGCAAAATCATTACATCATTTGCAGTTACTATTTAACACTATTTTCAATAAGAAACAATCTATTTTTGCAGCTCTCTTTGAAATTTTTTTATAATACTAACTGAACCCGCGCGCTCCGCTGCCCATTGATAAAGTCGTCAATAATTTTATAATATAAATTAATTCTTCCCGTTCCCATTCCACTTCCCTTTCCACTTCCTTATCTTTCTCTCTCTTTTCTTCATACTAAGTCAAGCTGCGGATAATGGTACCAATATCTTTATATCCTCTACCTCTACCTCATTTCAAAAGAATTCTTTACCTAGTAAAATTTAATGCTTGCTTGCTTTTATATAAAAAATCGTTTTTACCAATATCTCCGGAACCCCTTAGTCGATTTTGTCAAACTTAGATAAGAACACTCTCCAACATAATCGAAAGCTATCCTCAAAATTTCATCAAAATCTGTCCAGTAATTTTTGAGGAGAAGAGTCACAAAGAATTGGCAGTCATTTTTATATTTATAGTATAGATAACTAGCTCCACAGCGCATTGATAAAGCCATCAATAAATTCATTGTATATATTATATCAGGTTCAATATAATCTAAAATGCGCAAATATCGTCTTCTAATCATTAATTTTATCATTCAAAGAAATAAATTTTCAATATTCTATACCTAGAATTTAGTATATTTCCTCTACTTCTCTAACTTGGTAACGGGTTTAAATGGTCAGTTAAGAGAGAAAGACTAATGATTGGAACGTTAGAGCGCTATGCTCAGTACTCAAGAAGGGTGACCCTACAGTATGCGCTAACTACAGGAACTGTAAAACTATCGATAGTACTATCGATATATCGACTTTCTTTGCGTGCCACTATAGATGTTTATATTTTCACTATCGATAGTTAAAACACACTCTCACACATGGATAAAGTTAAGGCTGGCTGTGACAAAGAACAGAAACGGAAACAGAAACTGAAACGGACTCTGAGACTCTGTTTCTGTTTCACTTTTAGTCTGTTTCTATTTGAGGGATATATTTAAAACAACTTAACTTTAACTTTTTCGACATTTTTCACTTTACTTTTTATTTTCCATGCTTTTTTTTACTTTTTTCATTTTTTTCACCAAAAACCACATGAGTGCAGTGAAATAACAACAAGAAAGATGACGCAAAAAACAGTTTATGTTGAACACAAACAGAAATAAGTCAAAAGTGCTTATTTCTGTTTCAAATTTTACTGATTTCGGTTTTGATGTCTAATGAGTACAACATATTTAAATTCTGTTTCTGTATGTCTTTGTATCGCAAAAGTACGGAATTCAGTTTCAGTTCCTGTTCTGACACAACCAGCCTCTAGGAAGGTAGGAAGGATAGAAAACCGATAGTATCGAATCTTTTTGCTGAAACTATTGAAAATATCGTATGGCACTACTACCGATAGTTTTGCAGCTCTACTAACTACCAAGTTATCAGTCTTCTTTTTATTGCATTGAGTGTACTGTGTGAAAGACTATATCCAGTTATTTACACTACAAAAAAAAAGATGACATCGATACCGTTAGTAACACCCGAATAGATTTTTCAGTCATTGAAAGAGAATCTGCCAGGGTATGTTTTTATCGAGTAGAGAGATGCGCAGGTTTAACACACAGATTGATGTAGAAACCTATACTTTTGATGATGACAAGGATTTTTGCTACCTTGGCGCCACCGCTACAACGTAGAATCCCTCTGGCCAATAAATGTTACTATTTTGGTCTTAGTACGCAAAAGATTAATAAGTAACACTCTATAAGACGCTCATTTTGCTTTAAGGCGCTGACGCATGGGTCATAATGTAGTCTGATGCATAAGGAGTGTTCGAGCGGAAAGTGGCCTAAAAAGCCTTAAATAGGCTAAGGAAAAATTTGTGGACCCCTTTTTTACGAACTATATGAAAACAAATATGGGTGAAACTTATATCATTGTGTAGGGAATATTCATTAAAAAGGCAGAACATAAAATTTATTCATATATTCTTTTTATAAAAAACATTTATATTGAGTTGTCTCTACATAGATTGGTAACTGTTCAAGAACATTTTCTCAGTTGCTGAGCTATCACTTCGGCTATGTAAATAGCCGACAAGTGTTCGATTCGTGCGGGCTATGGAAGAACATGA
Organism: Chymomyza caudatula; assembly: GCA_035041775.1. Taxonomy (NCBI): domain Eukaryota; kingdom Metazoa; phylum Arthropoda; class Insecta; order Diptera; family Drosophilidae; genus Chymomyza; species Chymomyza caudatula. Next base: position 1,941,457 of record JAWNKW010000141.1, on the reverse strand, counting down.
CTGTTTTATATGCATTTGTGATTCACAGTTCTGTGAGTCAGTATATGTAAATCAAAGAGAGAGAGAGAGAGAAGTCAGAATTGCTAAATGATTTTGAATTAAGAAATTTATGGATTATAATTTTCTGTCGGGATCCGACTGCGTGGTTACCACTAGTGTACATAAGTCGCTGTCACAGCACTTTCAAATAGACAAAACGTACATAAAACATGAAACCTTCGGCTAGAACTTCGGCTCTCTGCTAAAATTTTGCATAAAAACAAGAAGAGAGTAGGGTACTTGGCCTATATTGAGCCAAAAAAAAGCTAAAATTAGTGATCTATTTCAACAGAAGAAACTATTTGATATGATAGGCATTCAGTTAAGAAAAAACACACTAAAAGCAACAATCGCACAAAAACATGATTATACTTTCTATTAATTTTCCGAACTAAGACAAACTTCACAAGAAATTTACTATACCCTATGAAAGAGTATATTAATAAACAACATCACACAAAATGAAACGGTGTTGGCATTAAAACAGGAAACGCCGCCTAACCAATTCGGTCAACGTTTGATGTTTTTTCCTAATGGAAAAATAACAGAGCGAACAGGTGGTAGCGGGGGAAGGAGGGGGTACACCTACGACAAAACTAACGGCGACGGTAAACAATTTGTTAATGGAAATTCAATACAATTTCGCCAATGCAATAAAAAGCAGTGAAAATAAATAAATAGAACAAAAATTAAATGTATGCCAGGAAATGGCAAACAGAAGGTAAATAATCAAAGAGCACATCAAATAATATAATGCATATTTGAAATGGTTTATTTTTATTATCCCAGAGTTGAGTTTTCAAAGCAAAGCGTTGGAAAACTAAGCATATTTTGTGCTCGTTCCTGTTAAACGCCTTAAAGTATGCAACATTTAACATTTGTTCGCTTCCGCCTTTGATGACAGACAGTTTATCAAGTTGTCTTTCCAAAACTGGGTCATTTCAAAATATAAAATTTTTTCTATATACAAAGTTATTTTATTGATTTCATCTCTTAAGTTTTTTGTGTATTTCCTGCTTTTTGTGCGCTGAAATGAAATAAACAGCAATAAAGTGCAAGTATACGATATAAATCATTTGGTCACAGAGTTCTGTGCAACAAAAATGTATGAAATATGACAAGACGCTAGAAATTTACAGCATGCTTTGGCGTTTTGCGGCTTTACGCACACAAACACACACACACACACAAGTACATTAAAGCTGAAAGGATAAACTAGAGCTGAGCAGAGGAACACTGAAAAGAAAAACTCTCAGTTCTGTAACACACAGAAATGCCAGAAGACACTCGTACTCAATGTTCTTGTAAGCTGTAAAAGCGAACTATTGATCTATACTTCGAAAAACTGGCTAAATAGACTATTTCGGCTTTTAGTTCTTTCAGCTTGAGGAAGTCTTTTCCGGGCTTCAATCGGGTTGTGCGTTTTGGGTATATCCTTCCCTTCTAAAAAGCACAATAATATATGTAATATGCACCTGGAATGTCCGGACCCTTAATTGGCATAGTGCCGCTACCGAATTGTGCAAAGCACCTATAAACGCTATCCAGGCGATGCTGTGAGGTAGCAGTCTATGCAACAAAGAACCGATTGGACCTTATTGGCGTGGCTTTAGGCTTGGTAGGTCCACGTCCACCATTAAGCAGCTATTCACACTACGCCAAATAATTCAAAGCATCACGAATACCAAATCTGTACCCATCTTCTCAATTCTTCTTCTTCGCAATGTATTCTTATAAAGGTACGGTCAATGCTGCGACGTCAGCAGCGCAGCTTCTTAATCTATTATGTTGTGTTTGCATTGCTTTAAGTTAACAACCGTATGTGTGAGTTCATTTTCAGCTACGAGAGTAACTTGAGCCTCTCACTTTCGGTATTTCAGACTCAAGACTTCCGGATCACTCCAGTGTGTTCCAAGCGAAATTTCTTGCAATAAACAGTGCACTAATATACCTAAAGAACTCGGGAAGTTTCTCGAGCAATATAGTCAAATTCGATATCTGTAACAAACTGTCACAGATCTCTACATTAGATGGCTCAGCAGTTCGTTATAAGCCTGATATGTGTACCAGCTCACCGGGCTAACGAGGGCAACTGCATAGCTGACGAGCTTACCAGACAAGAAACTACCGCTCACTCTTTAAAAATAGCTTCGATTATAAAGCCACAGAAAAATGGAAAAACGTGGGAAATTGCCGTATAGCCAAAGGGTTCAAAGATTTCATGTTTAAAATAGGCTAAAAATATCGAGGACGACGACTCGGAATGTTGAAATTTGTCCGGTTGAGAACAAATGGTAAGTCAACGCTACCAGCAATAAGCTTTTTGAGATATGATATTCCTAAAGTGGTTCGGCTCTCATATGAAGGAAAGTTAAAACCGTGCGGCCAATTTAGGCCTCTGAACGCGAATATAAGAAACTGTTTTTAGCGTTCCAGACAGCGGACCCGTATTCCAAGATGGGGCGAACAAGAGATATGAATAGCCTTTTAGTCACATAAGTATCCAAGAACTCTGTAGAACACCTCTTTATGAATCCAAGAAGAGATTTCGCTTTATTGACCATTACGTCGATAAGCTCGTAGAATGTAAGCTTCACATCTAGCAGAAATTGCATTCAAAAAACAACTACAGAACATTGAACAGTTGGGAATGTCTTTTCAAAGATGTGTTATGAGATCTAGAACTAAGTATACCAAAAACTATATCAAATGAAATATTGTAGAAATTCAAATCAATTCTATCAGTTAGATCGCTTAAATCACCTTTCAAAGCCAAAATATTTGGTCAATGAAAAGCACAATCTAGTCGAACACACAAAACAAACTTTTAAAGGTATTAGGTTTGCTTTTATTTTATTGAACAATGATAAACAATGGCGTACCCGAAAGTCCAAAAAAAAAACAAAAAAAAAAAAAACCCCCAAAAGCAATAAAAACAAAAAAGGCGAGCCGTTGCTTTTTGGATTTTCCGTCACTCAAAATGGCTAGAAACCTGCCAGCAAAGACAACAACAACTACAAGGTAGCCCCAAAAAAATAGGAAAAAAAATATTTTCCTGTGCAAATATTGGTTTTACATTATTGTTGTTGCGATGCTTTTCAATAACTTTTATAAACTTTTGCACATAAATACATATGTACACATATATCTATGTGTTGTAGGCGATGTGATGTATGTGTTGGCCATGTTTGTATGCATGTATGTATGAGCATGAGTGCGCGCCAAAGGTTGCACAAAATGGTTTCCGTTTTCCGGCAGCCATTTTTGAGTGTGTGCTCATTGTTGTTGCTATAGTTGGTTAGCCGAAATTGTTGTTGTTGTTGTTGTTGTTGCTGCACGTAGGCAACAAAAAGAATAACCACGGTTGAGGCATAAAAAAAATGGTGTGTTTTATTGCCTTGACTTGGCCAACCGCCATTTTGTATTTATTTTATTTGCTTATCAGCGTGCAGAAACACAACATACACACACACTTACAAGCACACACATACATATATACATATATTATTTATATACTGGCACAGTTGGAGGACTATGCAATAACCAAGGGTATATTTGACCATTTTGTGGTCAATATATGGCTGACCCAGCATGGCCAACAACAACAGTTATAAAAGCCTCAAAACAACAACATCAGTTAGCTGCTCATATTGGTCTGGACAACGTGTCCGTGTGGGTGTATATGTGGGTGTGTGTGTGTGTGCGTGTGTAGTAACAACTCAAGCTTGTTTAATTAGTGTAGGTATCCTTAAGTCTGTAAGATGTATTGGAACACAAAATTGTCATGTCAACGTTAAATTTGACTTCCAGTTGTTGGGATTTACATAGCAGCTTTTGACTCGGTAGATAGAAGCGCAATTGTGAAGCTACTATACAAGGTGGCACAACACTGTCGAAGTGGTTTAGTAGGGAATCGAGAGTCAGGCAAGGCTGATTAGCTAGCTCTCTACATTGTTTTTTACCTACCTAAATGATATGACTGACAATAGTTGTGCTCTGAAAGCCTTCTTATATGCGGATGACATTCTATGGTTTGCCGACTCCCCTAAGGCCATGCAAATATCAATCGATGCCAAATGTGGTGCCTTAGCATGAATGCCGAAAAGTTTAATGGGTTTGTAACCGCAATCTAGTAATCTATAAATATATAAATCTATCAATCTAACAATCAATCAATCTATCAATCTATGATTAATCATCAATCAATCAATCAATCTATCAATCAATCAATCAATCAATCAATCAATCTATCTATCAATCAATCTATTAATCTATCAATCTATCAATCTATTAATCTATCAATCTATCTATCTATCAATCTATCAATCTATCAATCTATCAATCTATCAATCTATCAATCTATCAATCTATCAATCTATCAATCTATCAATCTATCAATCTATCAATCTATCAATCCATCAATCTATCAATCTATCAATCTATCAATCTTTCAATCTATCAATCAATCAATCTATCAATCAATCAATCTATCAATCAATCAATCAATCAATCTATCAATCAATCAATCTATCAATTATCCCCTATCAATCTATCAATTATCCCCTATCAATCTATCAATTATCCCCTATCAATCTATCAATTATCCCATATCTACCATATTTCATCTATTCTATCATAATCTATCATCTCTTATCTCACATCTCATATCACCTCACTTTATCTCCCATCTCATCTCTCTCTTATTTCTCATCCCTCATCACTCATCTCATCTCTTATCTCATTTCACTTATCTCACATCTCATCTCACATCTCATTCCACATTATCTCTCATCTCATCTATCATCTCGTGTCTCATAGCATCTCTCATCTCATCTCTCATCTCACATATCATCCCATCTCATCTCACCTCCATCTCTCATCCCTGCCCGGGAAAACCATTATTTTTCGGGAAAACTACGTCAAAATACCTATGAGCATAAATATATGAGGCTGAGAACAGTAGTAGACCCACAGTATGTATTGTACCTCAAAATATCTACTTCTGTTTCAATATAATGATTTTTACAGCCTTTTCGTTGGTTTAAGATATGAATTCGCAAATATAGAACATACCAACGGGTTTCAGTATTAAAAATTCTTTGGTGTTCTTTCTGCTATGCACACAGTTGCCCAAGCAACAATATCTTTTTTAGTTATTTTTCTTTTCAAAACTTGGTTACTGAGCTGAGCTGATTCTCAAACATTTTCACACAAATAGCGACTTGCCCAAACGTACAAGCTCCAGTCCGGATGACAATGCATCACTCTTGTCTATTTTGCTATTTCAGAGTTACCCTCGTTATTTCATCTCTAGCTCTTGGTCGACTGTGGTTAACTTGGCATTTGAAAACTTTTTAATTAGAAGTGAAACCTTATTGGTACCAGAAATGCACTGCAGCTGCTGCTCTGCTGTTTTACCGTTAGCTCAGTAAGCTAGTTGCCTTGCAGCAAGTTACTGGCACTAGCAATCAATTTATGCATCAATCATTTAAATCAATCAAGCAATCAGTATTGATTATGCGCTCGAAATGTAGCTGTATGTGCAACAGCTGCTAGCAACAAATCAAACATAAAACTGCAATTTTGTTGTAATATGAATCAATCATACGACATGTGCGACAGAGTGCAAAAAACAGCATGCAAAAGTGGAAAAAATGAAAAATAAAGTAGAGAACACGAATTTTTAGTGCATCAAAGTTTATGTGCGCTGGAAGAGCGTGGAATTTTCTCAGCTTTTTCTTTACTAAATTTTGTGTGTTGCGGTTTTGCAGCTCTATAAATATTATATTAGAGTATTTTGTTTATGGCAGGCAAAAAAAACTTTATCACTGTTTAATTTCTTGCAAAGTGTATAAGTTTGAGACATATACAATTAACTAAGTTTGACATAAGACAGTGTTATGCACTACAAACTTCAATATACTCTCTCCAAAGGTGTAACACACAATAGCTATAAAAAATGTGTACCATTTGCAGACTTGGTTATTGACTGACTGACTAACTGACTGACTGACAGACTGACTCAATCAATGACAAATTGCAATGGGATTGTCAGCTGAGCAGCTGCGTCCATACAGGAAGAAGCAGTAAAAAACTCAATTCAATTGGGTCTTCTAGTCGGTGCTTTGCATCAATTGTCGTTTGGTTTATATTTGCAAAGATAACATTTACGTAAACTTTACATTTTAGAATTGCATGAGGTATTGTATGGTATGTGTGTTGCTGTGTGTGTGTGGCTGTGTGTGTGTGGCTGTGTGCGTGTGTGTGTGTGTGTGTGTGTGTGTGTGTTAGTGTTTGTTTTTCTAACGGCATTTGCCAATATGTTTCAGCTACTGTGTGTCAACGTCTTCGACGACTGTCACATTACAACAACGTCTTTTGAGTTGGTTTTCAATTTATATGTCGCCTTTGTCATCGACGTCCATTGAATTTGTCTGTATGACTTTTACTTCAGCTGCGCCATTTTCTATTTTACTGTTACTATTGCCAATTTAGGCATGCCTTCTTTTTGTCACTTCCATTTCAAGTGCCCCGTTTTGTATGCTATGTTTTTTTTTGCACCAAATTTTTTATTGCTCTCTTTTTCTGCATTGCTTGCTTACTTAGCAGCCATGGACGAAAGATTTTCATATGTGATTCGGAGAGAGAGTTAGAGAGAGTTAGAGAGAGAGAGAGAGAGTTAGAGAGAGAGAGAGAGAGTTAGAGAGAGAGAGAGAGAGAGTTAGAGAGAGAGAGAGAGAGAGTTAGAGAGAGAGAGAGTTACAGAGAGAGAGTTAGAGAGAGAGAGTTAGAGAGAGTGTGCGTACGTTAACGGTAGAGTTTGAGGTGAATGTGTGCAGCCATGAATTACACTCGAATTTGTGTGCTATAAACTTTGAAAGTGGTTTACAAGAGTTAAGCTACAAAGTAGGCGCTCACAACACAAAAAAGTTTAGATTTTAGCCGAATTTGTTGCACAATTTTTACAGCATTTTGAGCCAGGCTGTAATACTAAGCAGTTGAGCAAAAGTTGGATTTTAAAACACTAAAACACAACAACATTGTTACATTTTTTAGCATCTAAATTTCCTTAAGACATTTTTCTCTATTACTGAAGTTCGCATAGAATAGCTGGTTACTTAAAGGCAGTTGAAAGCCTTAAAAGCTCAAGCTGCTTGCTACACTTTAGCGATGGTAATAACGTTTCCTACATATGTAATCCAACACAGTTGGGAGGGGGAGTCTAAGGATAATAATGAATCTGGCAACTAAGGACCAAATGGCACTAATAAGAATATTTGGACAGCAAACAGTCGCAAAATCACGCATATGCATATAATGTGAATCTTTAAAGGCAGGACTGTGTGAAATTGTATTAAGGACAGTCTTGTCAACTTAAAAAAACCATAATTGTTGGAAAATATTCAGCTCCGGCAGTTTTAATTACAATTTCCGGAAACTTTCTGGTCACCCGCTCCTTGCGTACCAACGCGGAAAACGTATTTGCTTTCCAACGACCAATGTCCAAAATTTGTACATGTATGTTCTTTATATTTCTAAGTTTTCATCATATCTCCCTCATATGTACCAATTAACACTATATTCTGCATCTCCAAAACAAAAATGGTCTGAAAAATAGCTTATTTTTGTAAATCTTTTTGAAGCATAAAGCACATTTACGTAAAAAAATTTCCAATAAAATATAATATATAGCAAAAACAAAAAATAAAAGAATATTTTTCCCACCAATCAATCAAATGCATAATCAAAAGAAATTTGCATATGTTCATTTTCCATTAAAAATCAGCGTTTCACGTACAGCTTCAACAGCTCATATCGTACGCCATTTGCAATCAGTTGAAGGTTATTGTCGATGTTACATAGCAACAGCCTATTACAAGAGCTCAACTGCCTTTTGGCCACAATAGTTTATTGCCTTTGGCAGCAGTGTTTGTAGCCGTCAGGTATACAGGGATTTCCATGACAAACATCAACTAGGGACAGTTTTTTGTGCACAATTGACCCACTCACTCGCACACACACATAGAGAGGTCTCCCACAGGTAAACCTAGTTGTCTAAAATATATTGATATGCTCTCTGCGTTCCAGTTAACGAAATACGGCCAACAACACACAACATGTACATATGGTATAAAATCCATAGGTAATACCGGCTGTGCCTGTTAGCCATGTTTGCTGCCATGGCCGCTAGCTGTGTGCCAACCAACAAAATATGTGGCCAATTATAGCCAAAAACAGACGCTAGATTCATGTATAGTATAGGTACAGCAGGAGGTGCAGGTATTCCGACACAAGCTTTTGTTGTTATTGTTGTTATATTTATACCCTGTACACAAAGTGTAAAAGGGTATTATAGATTTGTGCAATATATGTAACAGGCAGAAGGAGGCGTGGCAAACCATAAGTTTCATGGGCAAAAAGTCTTATCGTTGACTCGAGTAGCGATTGGACCATGTCCGTCCGTCTCTCCGTATGAGAGGATAGATCTCCAAGACCATAAGAGCTAGAGACACAAAATTTTACGAAAATGCGCGTAATCTCAGGAAAGATGAAGTTTATCGAATCAAATCGATATCTTACCCCCTTCCGCCGTGACAAATTTGAGCGGTTTACAACCGCTCCATTGTGTCTATCAACTCCTCAGAGATGTGCGTCGTGTTAATGGGCATCTATGTTTCAAAAATGACCGAGATCGGATAAATACATCAAAAGTTATAGTCAAAAATATGCATATTTCACCTTCCCCCCCCCCCCCCTCGCCTACAAAATGTGGCAAAATTCCACTACATGTAGATATGGATACATGTGAGCTAGAGTTACAAAATTTGGTGTGGAGACTCGTGTGACCTTAATCGCTAAAACTGCATCCCCTTCCGACGCAATCAATTTACCTTAAGTACCGCCACACCCTCCTATATATTGATTTAAAAATTGCCACAAACATTTATAAATGTTTTTTTGATCTATGTTACACAATTCAACGACATTGACCCAAGAATTCTGGAGTTTTGGGTATAAAAGTGGTTTTAAGTAATTTCCCATAATAGCAAACTTCCCAATAGGGAAACTTGTCAATTGGAACTTCTGAATAGGAAAATGTTTACAGGCATATCGATGTTATGAAGAGAGATATAAAAGTGGATACTTCCGTTCCCATTTTACCGTATTTAGTATTTATAAAGAAAAAGGGCACAGGGTATTCCACCGTCGGGCACCGTCCCGACTGTCTGCATCAAATTTTTGTTTTTTTTTGTTTGTTGTGGCTGCTAATTTATGGGCACTAAGCTGCTGGCTGTTTGCCTGGCCATTGTTATTTGGCTGGCTGTTTTTGGCTAATCATTGGCCATAATTCAGCCGTATTTTATGGCCCTGCAAGAGAGAGACGGAGAAAAAGAGAGATCGGGAGGGCTTATGTCAAAGAGCGTGCGCCTCGCATTGAGCCACTTAATGTTGCTAAATGGCCACAAATGCCTTTTGCCTGCATTTTTATGTTGCGCTCTTAAGTGTCTGCAGCTATTAAAGTAAGTCAAAATAAATGGCATTTAAAGATATTAAGCATACGCACTGTTAACTCAAATATGCATACAGATATTTTATTTCTCAACCAAGTTTTAATTTCATCAAAAATGTTCACTTCAAACAAATATATTTTTTGAGCCAAACATTTAATTAAATTTTTAATTGAATTGCTTTTTTTTTGTAGCCAATAGTTTTTGAATAACATTATTCAATTAGTTTTGAATTTTTAATGGGATTTTATGGATATGCCACATGGATTTGCATTTAACATTTCTAACCAAATGTGACAACAAATCTGCAGCAAAGCGAATTTCCAGAAAAACCATCAACCAAAGAACAAAACTGACACTAAAACAACCATAAAAGAAAACTAGATACAAAAAAAAATTGGATTTCTCAAGTTGTCAAACAAGTGAAAACATTACAAAAACAGCAATGTCAAATATCGTTCTGTCATTGTTGTTGTTGTGATTGTTGTTTGTTCTTTGTCTGATTGTTATTATTGTTGTTATTGTCGCCGAAATGTTTGCTCTGAAAATTTGCGAAAAAAAGGAATTTGATTTGAATTGTGAAAGAGACAGTGTACAACAGGCATGTTAAGACCTAACGCAGAATATTATATATTTTTAATAAAAAAAACTTTTTGTATTAAGTAACTCAACTATTTTAAGAATTTGTTTATTAACTGTCAAGCATTTAGAAAGAACATCAAGTAGAATGGCAAGAATTTTATATAAAATGTCACAGCCAGTTGGTCAGCATTAAACTATATGTTCCCAAGTACCTGCCTTAATGTGGCGCCATCTAGCGTGCGCATAGCGCCAAACAAGCAACAAACTAACATGCATGCTCTTCTTTTCGCACACACGGCTAACAGAGCTTACAAACACAAATGTGCAACAGTTTCGCTCTCGTGTGGACCCAAGCGTAACACCACTCGAGCGTAAAAATAGATTTTCGCGTTGGCATACGTACCCCAAGGAGTGCCAATACATGTTTCACAAAAATTAAATATTAACGAAGGTTTCAAAAACCTCATATCCTCTCTACTCAAAGTATGCCAAAACAAGTAGTACTTGTAGTATCGTCAATACATTAAAATGGAACTACAACTAGGAACTAGAACTAGGAGCTAGAACTAGGATCTAGAACTAGGAACTAGAACTGGGAACTACAACTAGGAACTAGAACTAGGAACAAGAACTAGAATTAGGAAGTAGAACTAGGAACTAAAACTAGGAACTCGAACTAGAACAGCTACTCAAAGAGGAGAAAAGTCTGAGGAGAGCCGCAGACTGCATGCGCATATCAGGACTCAGACAGGCGAAACAGCGGCTTATCTTCTACAACTCTAACCTTAGTCACTAGTAGAATCTCCCCAAAAATACCGATATTCGCGAAATTCTCGAAACCTGAGGGTGACCGACAAAAAACTGAGTTTAGATCGATATTGAGAAAAGGTAAATGAAACATGAACACCCATCAGATTGGTTGTATATGAACTTATGTTAAGCAGTGTAACTAAGTCAGAGTCAAATCACGAATTTAGCCTTATATGCAAGAAAAGTGACATTTCAAATTGTCATTTCACAAGCTTTAAGCTCGAAGTGAAATCTTCAAGCTATTAATCATCATTTGGACAGGGAGTAAAGTACATTTGCATATGCCCAAGAGCCAAACTGTGTTAATAAAGACTCGTCAGCACTTTGCTTCAATGCGTTCAAAGCAAACCATACCAAAATACAGATAACAAACTTTTGAAAAACAAAACCATTCAAAATTATTTGCCTAAAGTGTATATTTATGTCATATAGACTGACTGTTGGGCGTTATTGGGTTAAAAACGAATGCTGGAAAAGTAGGCGAAGCATAAATTAACACTTACATTTTAGGCGCCCAAGAGCAAACGAGCTGGCCAAAAGATACACAATCTACAGCAAAGTTCAGTCAAATAGTGCTGCAAGGATAAAACAAAATAAATATATAAGTAAGTATATATGTGTGTATGTGGGGGCTATGCCCCAAAATCAGTGTGGCAAACAGACTCAATTAGTTTTATATGCTTGTTGGCTTCTTGTTATTTTAGTTGCCTGCCTTTAGGCGCACACACAGCTATTTAACGCATTTTTGTGTAGTGTATTGGCAGTAGGGTATGACATTTTGTTTGGCCAAAAGTTAATGTTACTAAATGTTTATTTTCAGAGATAGTCGAATTTCAACGAAATTAACACATACATTGCTTGAGACTACAGCTGCTTCTGGCGCCTACATCTTCTTGAAGATTTGTTTACTTGTTGTTGTTCCTGTTGTCGTTACCACTTAATATCTGTAAATTGCTTGTCGTCCTGCCAATTTCGCCTCTAGCCATATCATGTGTCCATGCAGCGCCCAGAGAGTGCTTTGATTTTAGCGCATTTGCTGTAATTTGTATGGCATACTTTTAGGCCAAATCGTACAAGTTAGACGTTGCAAAGAACTGCGCACAACTTTATGCCAATAACTTTGCCCTAAACTCAATTGAGTAAAGTTTTAAAAACCCGTTTAGTAGTTTGATGCGCTTCATTCACAAAGCTCAGGCTACTTTCTTTACCAACTTTTAAATGAAAATCCACCAAAAGACAAGCAGCTAAGAGTGAATGCAAAAGGGAAAAATCGAAAATCGACAAAAGTTTTGCACACCTCACGAAGGACATCAACTGACATGGACAAGTGTAGCGCGCGCGCGTCTTGACGTCATGGTTACTCGCAGCTAAACCAAGCCGAACCCGAACCATTTCCAATGAAAATTTTTCTTTTTTAAATTGCAAAAATCAAAGGCATAACTTTTTTCTCTTAGACTGTCACAGAGTTTGAGCACAAACAACACGCAAAAGTCAAAAGTATAGAAATACATATATTTCACTCACTCTCATTTTCTTTCACTTTTGAAGCTGGACACTTTTACACTCAATATCTGTGTGCAACTTTTAGAATTTAAATGCTCAAACATAGCAACCAACAGTCAAAACAAAAAAAAAAGGAACCGAAAATAGAAGAGCTAACTTTATATGGCCGAAGTTATGTTGCTCTTTAAGAGGCAATATATACACATAGAAACTTTCAAAATTACGATTTCTTGAAAACAATCAATCAATTATTCCAAAAGCGGGTTCTTCTTCTTAACTGGCCATACCAAACCGTTATCGGGATACGACCTGATGTAAATACATTCTTTCATTGGAATTGTGGTTTTACATGGTGGGTCCCAAACCCTACGCACAACCACTTTAAGGCCTGAGGTAGCTCTACTGGTCTCGAAACAACCCAGTGTCATTGTTAGTCGGCTCATACGACAAGCTTTGACCTGCTGAGGTGGTATTCTCTAAGCCGATCACCACACGGAGGGGTGAGTTTATAGACAAGTGAAAACAGTTTTGCGAAGAATTCAATCAAATTCCCAAGCTTAGGCGTCAATACTTTAAAGAATCTTCAACGACTGCTTTAAGAGAACACAATATTTCTGTTAAAACTTATAAGGCTATTCACTTCGTAAAGAGTATAAACAGTAAAACCACTAGACAAACTTTGCGCTTGTTTATCTGCAGCTATGTAGAACAGAGCATTTCTCTTCACCGTAGCTAAAGCCACAAGCAAAAGGTGGCAACCGCAACCGGAACGCGACATTTCTACGTCCGTCCATTGTCCCTGCCAACACCGTCATTCAGTTTGCCTTCATCCTTTTTCCTTCAGCACCGTTGTCAACATTATTGTTGACTGCCATCTTGGGTGCTATGTGTGTCAAGTGGAACCACACGGTTGCACACTCTTGCCAGTTCGTCAGTCTGTCTCTCAGTTTGTACCTCTGTCTGCAACGTCTGCTTGTCACTCATTCATTCATTCATTCATTTAGCTTTTTGCGGTAGGTCAGAAGCAAATCATTGAAGTTGCCTGTGCGTGGTTAAGTCGTCGCTACCGTTTATAAATGACACAACCAAGTAGAAGACTGAACAAGAAGAGAAATAACGAGTGGAGCAACAAGAGGCAGTGGCAGAGGATTGAAGACCAAGCAACCTGCAATAAATTTGTAATCAAGCAAGACAAGAGTTGACAGCAGTCGTGACAGAATGTTTTGAATATCATCTAATTACTGCTAATAGAAAATGCAATACTAATTAGATGAATGTTTCAGCAATTGCTGCAGATACTTATAGAAAGTATTTACATAGATGCTTACATATGTGTAGATGTAAGCAAATTCACTTACAGGGTAGAAAATTGAATACCTAATAAGCATAGCTTTAATTAGATCAAAGATTCAATTACACACTTGCCTTATTATATGCATAAATATGAGGCTTATTGTTTTTAGTTAGTGGCTTTTCCAGGTTTAATTAGTACTTTCAGCTTTTGTATTTGTTCTTAGCTTTGAAAAAAGCTATGCGAAACTGAATTGATACGAGTGACGGTTAGGTTTTTACTTTTAACTTGGATTCGATCGCCAAAACCAAAAGTTGATCTTGAAGGTAATGACTATTATGAGCACGTTTGTGTAACTAATTTTAGTCGCGAATAAACTGCAAATAGCCTCGTGTATGAAAATAACCTCTTTTTGTACAAATTTATATATATTTTTATGCAAATAACCTCATTTTATACAATTAGCATCTTTGTATGCACTAACCTTTTTTTATGAAAATAATCGCTTTTTATGAAAATAACCCAATTTTACGCACAAAAGATTACTACATGCAAATAGCCAGTTTTTAAGCAAATAACCTCATTATTTTCAAATAACCTCTTTTTACGCAAAAAGCCTCCTTTAACGCAAATAACCTCATCGTCTTTGTTTGCCCCTAACCTATTTTAATGCAAATAGCCTCTTTTTGCGAAGAAAACATATTTTTCTGCAAATAGCCTCATTAAATAAAAATATCTAAAATTGTGCAATAGATATATTTTTTGGACGTTATCACGTTTTATGCATTTAATTTATTTTTAATTATACCGTTTTTTTGCAAATCGTTATGGTTTCTTTGTTTTATAACTAACTAGTGGGCTCTGCCATTTGATTGCTTCGCTCGCCAACCCCTATGCCCTTCTCGAAGTAAAAAAGTTGCCCCTACCCGTTTCCATTCCTCCACCCCTTTTCATATTCATCTCTTCCTTTTTCCCTTCCTGTTTTTTTTATTTTCCCCTTACTTTCCCCCTTTCCCATCCTTTTCCCTTTCCCCTTTCTTATCCTTCTGCTCCTCCTCTTAATCTTCCTCATCTTCATTCCAAGAGTCAATTTATTTTTCATTTCGCCTCCTTCTCGCTTCGCTTACAACACCTTTACCTATCCATATGAATGTTCATCCTGTGTCAACTAAATTTTAACAACTATTTCTCATTATTGTACAAACGTCAATAAGAGATGTTGTGTACACGCAAAAATAGTGCCTTTAGCCAGCAGATGGCTCATAGCTTGTAATACATATGCCTCGATTGCGAATACGTTTTAAAACTCAAATTTAAGTAGTTTAAGGATGAGAGTACATAATGGCATAGTTGTTAAAAATGGTGGTATCGTTTATATGGCAATTAGTGGTACTATTTACTGAAATCTAATCGAATTTCAATTATTTTATTTTTCACTTTAAAACACACATATAACATACACGCGAATGTCAGATAAACAACTTGTTGATAAAATTTTACATTCCGCTTGCAACTTTTATGAAAGACCTTAATTGTAAACAACCGCCACGCATCGGTTCTAAAAAAACCACTTGTTTACACTGCAGCAGCGATTAAAGAAAAAAAGGAACTACCATGCGGGAAAGCACCCGACAACAATCACTCATACTTTGTGTGTAAGTATTCAACTGAATTGGTAAACAACATTTTGTTGACAGCTATTTACAAGCTTTGGGCAGCCCATTACCATGACAGACATGTCTCGCTTATCGAAATCACGTGGCAATTTGCTCATGTCTCATAAATCATCTCTGGGTTGAAGTATAAAGTGCGCTGCAAACCCCATTAATAGTCGCATGTGAATGGAAATAGCTAACGAAATGTCCAAAATACGCACACCTGCAGAGGAACACACGCCAGAGACACGCGCTACCAGGTTGTAAAAGCCAAGATAAAGCTGAACCCCCACATTTTCTGAACACAAACACTACAACAATAGAGATAGTGTGTTTCTAGAAGTAGGAAAAACTATGACACTATATTGCGCAATGTCAAAAACAATAAATCTCCATTAGCTTGAGCGCTTTTCATTAACGGCTTTTGCAAGCATCTAAACTCACAGATACACACGCATACCTATACATATGTGCACACACGTCACAAAGTCACCAAAATGGCAGCTATCATGCATGTTAAAGCTGACACTAACACTAGTTGTTGTGTGTGTGTATCTGTGTGTGTATCTGTGTGTGTATCTGTGTGTGTATCTGTGTGTGTATCTGTGTGTGTATCTGTGTGCCTTGGCAGTGTATTTTCTGTTTTTATGCACCTGTCAAAAATATTTGCGCAAAAATATTTTAAGCTGCAATTTTGACAAAGGACTTGGTAGTGGTCCAGTTTAGATTACCTGCTGTTACTCTGATATGGCAGATTCCAGTGTAAATATGAAAAGCTATATATATATAAGTAACTTTTCCATTTGAGTGTGTGTGTGAGTGTGTGTGTGTGTGTGTGTGTGTGTGAGTGTGTGTGTGTGTGCATGTGTTTTGTAAACAAATAAACAACTCTCGATAAATGGATTATGCAAAAATGTTGCAACAAAATATGCATGAAAACATAACAATTTGTGGTTTATTTTAAAGCGCATGTAAGCGTAATATTGTTCTTTTTATCTGCTAATTCTTGTTTATTGTTCATTGTAATGTATATTTGACGTTTATCGTAAGTTGAAATTGAATAGATTCTAGAGTATCAGAGTTGCAGCAGTTAAAACTTTGGATTATCTAAGATACTGACGTTTTTTGAATCGCTTTTCATAAACACGGACATTTGCATAAAAATCGCATATTTTCCTTATAAGCAAAATGTCGGTTTGAAGAAAAATTTGTTAAATGTCTAAATCGGCATGGTAATAATACCGAAAATTGTTTCTCAGCATTTAGAAGTGCATAGCGCATATATGCAATAGCACAAATACAGCGTAGTTGTTGAATGTAGGCGATGATTTCATATACACAATAAATATCGCTTATAGGTAATAGCGAAACTGCAGCGCTGGTTTTGCAATTAAGCGATAATCGTATATATGCAAAATATTTCAAATAAGCAACAATGCAGCGCTTTGCAATTAAGCGATAATTTCATACAAGCGATAATCGGATATACTATATGCAACATAGAGAATAGCGAAAATGCAGCGCTACTTTTTTGTGTATTAGCGATAAATTTATATAAGCGACAAACGAATATATGCAAAATATTTTAGTAGTTATTAATTTATATTTTGTTGAAATAAGAAGCATTGTTGCAATAATTAAACTGTTAAGTTTGCATATAACCGATCATATTTTTACCAACACTATCGATGAAAGCCGATCTATTGCTTATAAACGACTATTTTTGTATGAAAATTGCAAACTAAATGCAATTAAAATTGCTTATTTTGCATATAAGCAATAATTTCATTCATAATCGGTTATATCGATTGCATATATGCAATCAAGGGATTTTCATATAAACTACTGTTTTTGTATAAAAATTGCAAACTAAATACACTGAAAACAATGTTTTTCTTGCATCTAAGCAATAATTTTATATAAACAATAAGTCATGCAAATGATATATGTATACTGTACATTGCTGAGCTCAATTGCTGATTATGCACTTAGCGCACCTATAGGGCCTAGGTTTTTATGGATTGGAGCGATGTCTGTAACAATCAGAAAACAGCGTAAGCAGACCTGAATGATCAGCATCAATTCAGGTATCGATATGTTTATTCATATGAATACCTAGATCTCGGAGATCATTCGAGCTACAGGCACAAAACCTTACCAAAAGAGTCGCAGAATAACTTTGTTTCATATAAAAAAAAAACTGTAATACTATGCAGCTTTGCCATTAAGTTAGCAGCATATTCTAAACCACATACTCAATATTAAGAGTATCTTTGTTGATGACAACAGTTGAAACTATAGTAAAGTCTTTCATATCTTATGGTTTTGGTTCTGTAATAAGATAACTTTTATTTTCAGAAATTGACAGCTTATATAAAACTTATAACTAAGCCTTAAGCTCAGAAAACAACAACACTCTTTCCACAAATTAGCCAAAGTTCAGAATTAATGCTTCAACTTTGCTCTACTTTCAGTGGCCTATTGATTCCAACAGCCAATCTTCTCTTACACCGACCATCATCAAACAAACACAAACAAACTTTCAGGAACATCAAGGGGGTTTAACTCGTATTCAGCTACAATTTTAATCCAACTTGCACGTCAACGTGTATGCCCATCCCTTACTTACTTGACACACACACACACATTACACACGCACACACATACACACAGAAGACATACAGAAAAGGTGAAATTGACAAACAAATTGACAAGGCACTTAATTGTGACATTAACCGCACAACATTTTTACATTTAAAGTGCACGGCAAGCGACCACAACCGCACACGGCTGCAATTGACATGAGAGAAAGAAGCGAAACTCTCTCTCACACACACACACACACACTCACATGCCTGCAAGAACACACAAACAAGCAAACCCCGAAGGCATTAATGGACAGGGGCAAGCAAAACCAAAAAATGCAGTTGCAAAATTCCCACAGTTACTGCAAAGAGTTTGAGGTCGACTCTGGCTGGGGTCATGTATTAAGGCCAGAAGGCAGAAGGAGTCAGGGAAGGCAACAAAGCGTCATCACGCCACAGAGCCATGAAGTATGCAATATCGACTTTTTTAATACAAACAAACGCATATACACGAGCTTCAATCTGCTGCAAAGAGAGAGAGAGAGTGAGGTTGCCTGAGGGAAAGGCAGAGTGTAGCACAGTGGAAGTGGCTCATACAAAAACAATTATGAACAGAGGAAATGAAGTGTATATGCAACAAATAAAAATGCGAGGGTGGAGTGATAAGTTATGGCTAGTGCCACTTCTCTGTATATAGAGTTTATAAGTTATCATCTTCATAGAGCTGATGTTTTGGGCGTCTTGAATAGGAAATTACGTTAATATGTTTGAACGCTCATGAGCAGGAGCTCATTGGCGACTTTGAGATGAAGAATCTCAAAAAAGTGTCATCAGTTATTGGTAATGCTCGTTTAGAGTGTTAATATTGCAGTTAAACGTAAGAAACTTCACTCTAACTATGCTAATAACCATAATGAATGGTAAATGAACTTCGTCTGGATTTGCATTCCTGCCACAAAAAGCTACTCTATCGAAGGCTTACTCTTCGTCATATTTATAGTTTGATATGATCTGTTAACAGATGATGTGTTGCGGCTAGCCTAATTCACTTATAATGTCTTCAAATTTATTGTATTACATTATCTGTAAAAAGATGATGTGTTGGCTAGCCTGATTAACTTGTAGCGTCTTCATATTTATTGTTTGATATGATCTGTTAACAGATGATGTGTTGCGGCTTGCCTGATTATCTCATAGCGTCTTCACAATTATTGTTAGATATGATCTGTTAACAGATGATGTGTTGCGGCTAGCCTAACTCACTTATAGAGTCTTTATATTTATTGTATTACATGATCTGTAAACATCGTCTTCATTTTTACTGTAATGTAAGACCAGACAAAACACGACTTAACGTAACAACAAAGTCATTCTATACTGGGCGGATGAGATGGCAATCAAAGGCTCGGCATTACAGCCAATAGGGTCTGAGCCAATCATTCCTATCAGCGCAGCTGAATTGGTTGGATGGATAACGGTCTACACAGACATAATCTGTAAGGAACGCTGGATAACCACCACTGGATGCCGCGTAACGAAACACTTCGTGAAAGAACCCAATCTAAAGACTTGTAGATATCTCTTTCGTCAGAGGACGAAAGTTTCGCGAGCCCTGGCCAATGTGTGTCTTGAAGAAGCCGACTCAACGAACACTTTCTGTGTTACTGTCCGCCCTTTGCAAGGGCACGGATGTGCATTTTGGAAAGTGATACACTCAACATGAGCGAGGTGTATACTCTCCCCTTACGTAGTCTTCACGACTTCCTACTCTGTTTTCGTACTTTTACTCCTATTTCAAATGCCCTTTCTCTCTTTTAACTTTCTCTGTCGAGCATGGTACAATGGGTAAGGCTGCCTGAGTACTATTGATGGTTAAGCCCTCTCTGATGAGCCATCGCACCCACCACAACTTTAATCTAATCTAATAAATGTTGAAATATGTATCAGAAATTTACTATTCTCATTGTTGTTATTCATGTGCATAAAACCGATAGTGTGTCTAATTATGAACAAATTTGATGTATTCACATTCATCTATGCTAACATGATCTAAGAGAGGGATGTGCGGTGGAAGGAGATGATGAAGCTTGATGAGCAAAAACTTGATGATAATTTCTCTTTTTCTTCTTTTTACAATATCCATCTCTAGAAGCTCTAGCCAGATTAACAGACTACGAAAAATATATAATTATGGCCTGCATTAGAGACAAAAGTTCATATAAAAGTTAATACTTATAAACCCATCCTCGCTTGCATATCATATCACATGCATGTCATATGATATTGAGCTTCACTTCGACACAAACAGCTCAGTTATTAGATCATGTGACAAAACAAAATTAACTGAACAACAATTAAGTTTGACTCCTTTCGCAAGACATTGTTGAGCTTCATAGTTGACCATGACTCTGCCACTTGAATGGAGTGCATAACCCTGCAACAATCCAACGCATTGGATCCTGCTGTGGTCAATTTACAGAGCGCGTCAGTCGCTCAAACTCTCAGATACTCGAAATCCCACACGGTCTGAGACCAATGGCCAGACAGACAATAACAAGCCCAATGGATTATCCGAATGGTTGTCTCTGTTTCGAGTGTGTGTAGGTGTATCATCTGTTTGCTTGTGTGAGTTGTGTTCGAGTGTGTGTGTGTGTGTACGAGTGTGTGTGTGAATTGCGGTAATTGCTTGGCACACATCTACATGCATGCTAATTTAGTTGGGGCTCAATGAGATTTTTTATTACAGTTACCCAAGCCAGAGAGAGCACGAGTCGGCACTAAGTGGATGGAGCATGTGTAGGTGCGTATGTGTGCGTGAGGGTTCTGAACTTGCCACGCATTATGTTCATATATTTGTCTGTCTTTGGTGTAAAGTTTGTCTGTGTGCGAGAGTGCGTACGTACTGGAGTTAGACCCTCGCCCCTTTTGTGGCTTTTCAGCAAAATTGCTTTTTCTGACCAGCCCCTAGCATTATAGGAAGTGGAAGCGTGTCAGTGTGTATGTGTGTGTGTCGGCATAAATTTGCTTGTTTTCAAGTATATGTATGGGAAGGGTCTATTAGCTACACCAGCTTGGGAAAAACCTCACTTGATACCAGAAGAGCTTTCATTAATGTTTATAAGCCTATTTTGTATAATACTATATTGCCCCCTATCAAAGCTTCGAAAACTGAGCGCAGCGCAAGTTAGCCAAGGGCTCTTGGCGTTACCTGATAATGTTATTTTAAATGGCTATTTAGCTAGACGGTTTTTATTTTTCACACTGCTAATAGATAAACTGTTCATTATTTGCCGAAATCTTTAATCAAAGAAATTAACTCGCAAATATTGCTCAATTTTATGGCATTTATTCGACTCTCTGAGCAAGGTAAAGCAAATTAGCGAAAATAGAGCATCTCTTTCTACTTGTGCAAAATGTCGTCATGCGAATGACTTTTTAAAACGTTTTAAAATCGTGCAGCAACTCAAAAATAACGCATATCATTAAGAATTTTCAATTTTATATTCTTATTTCAAATTACA
Source organism: Chymomyza caudatula (assembly GCA_035041775.1). Lineage (NCBI taxonomy): Eukaryota > Metazoa > Arthropoda > Insecta > Diptera > Drosophilidae > Chymomyza > Chymomyza caudatula. Next base: position 1,919,962 of record JAWNKW010000141.1, on the reverse strand, counting down.
CAAATATTAAAGGACTTTAATTCGTATCATCCCACAAAACCCAAAATATATTTTCCTGTTAAATAAGTCATATGTTAGGCAATTAGCGAAGTTATTAAAGATGACCGAAAAAATGACATTGTCTAGAATCTTTTACATAAACAGGCTAAGGAAAAATTTGTGCACTCTTTTTCACCTACTATATGCGAAGCAATATGAAAGAAACTTATATCATTGTTTAGGGAATTGCCATGAGAAGTGCAGATTCGTCCAATCATGTCGATAACTCTCCCCGATCCCCTGTGTAAACGCGGTTTACAGCCACGCCTTAAAAGCTATCCCATTAAAATTTGGTTTACCTTTTTACAGTGGCTCATATATGTCTCGATATGGATTTTAATTTTCAGTCGGGATTCGACTGCGGGGCATCTCTAAGATCATTAAATATCTATATTTTAAGAACTTCTTTGATTACAAGTGCTTATTTATATATAGACTGGTATTCGTCTTGTCGTCGACATTCGACGGCATAAAACACGCTCTCATAACAGCTGATTACGAAAAGGAGCGCAGAAAATACGAAATAACAACGTTGGTGTGTACAGTGTAGTTTGTTGTTGTTTTTTATCTTACCTATACAGTACATTTATTAGTTCAAATATATTTTTAACTGACAAAAACGAAACGTAACCAGATGAAACGTAAATTCGGCAAACTACAAGCATATTATCTCTCGAAAGGTATATTTTCACCTAAAAAGGTTGCGTTATTAAGAAGCAATCAGTACCACACTGAATAAATAGATTTGGAATAGATGAATTCTAGCAGCGCACTAAAATAACTTAGAAACTGTCAAATCCTAAACGTATAACTACTATTAAAGTTTGCGCTTTTTCATAGCTTATTTTATTTATGTTCCAAGTAACTGCCCTAACGTGAACAGATCATCAGCTGACTTTACGAACTAACAGCTAACTTCTCATGCATACTATAAAAACTGTAACAAATATAAAAATCTCAGCACTTAAATGTGTCATAAAAAAAATCAATTTATTATCCAAAAGTTATTTCCTATACTTTTTAAAGCTATTTGCCCATCAATCAGCATTTTCAAGCAGCTACTTGCTTAACAATTTCGCAGCAAACTCATCCAAAATGGACACAAATCCAACCAAATCCAATTGCAGTTAATTAAATATGCTCACAGAGATAGAAAAAGAGATAGAGACTTAGTCAAAGGGAGCATAAGAAAAGCAGTTCAATATACTCCACACAAATTTACCTGTGCTCATTGGTAACCAAGTTTTCTACAAAAAAAACACACACAAACGCAAAAAGAAAATGGATTACAGCCACAGCATCAATTTGACAGCCATTTGCAATGCAACAAGAGCAACAGCAGCAAAAACAACTTCAACCAGGAAGGAAATCAAAGCCACAAACAAACGTCAAACCTTTCCCAAGTTGCACCACCAAGTCCATATATCTTCTAATACATGCATTGGGCTCATTTATGCAGCATTTTATAGATGTGAGTCAAGTGTACAGGTTGCAACACATCAAGTGGCAAAATCAACCATAGTTGTTTGACTTTCGTTCCATCTCACTTCTTAACATCTTTCTCACTTTCTAGCTATTAAAACCTATATGGCTGACCAGAGCAACCGACTTCTGAATCTGTGCACAAAAAAGCCTCAAACTGTCTCTATGTGGAAAAACAAGCATGCCGGCTGGAATCCGACTAAGATATACCCTAAACGCTGCATATTTTAAGTTGGAAATGAGCCTCGATTGAAGCAGTGAATATGTACTTCGAATGTCTTGGGGGAAATAATTGTCGCCGCATTTTGACAATGAATGTCATGCTGCCAACTCTTTTGATCTTCGAGAAACAGTCACAAAGATCGCATGATTAACTTGCTCTCCCCTATATATTGCACACAACATTTGCTTGCTCTCAACTAATATGCGCCTTACCCTTTGAGTATATAGAGTATTAAAAACTCGAATTGAAATGAAGACATCAAAGGCAGCTGCTGCTGTCTGTCTGTTCGAAATTGGATCGCATCACGGCGCAAAAGGCAATGAAATCCATGTAATGAATGCACTATAAGAAAGCATTACAAGTGCTACTGCACAACTGGGCCATGACTTTTGGTAGACAAGTTATTTCTCTTAGTGTAAGACACTCACATACGACTCAAAGTATGCCGAAACGCACTGAGGTGTTCACATTTATAAAGAACATTATATGCACTTCTCGATAGTATATCGATGTCGACGTCTCAGTCGTTGTCGCTGTAGCTGTTGACGTCAACGCCTACGCCAGTGAGGTAAAAGTAAAGCAGGTCATATGGAAATATTTCTACTCCGTTTCGATATTATCGCATTTGCTGCCTTATTCGTCTTCAGTTGTTGTTGTTGTTGTTGTGACTGCTGCTGCTTCTTCTTCTTCTGCCCGGTGTTTCTTAACGTGCTCTTAGCATACGGCCCTGTCGTTCAATATGCTAAAGCATCTCGAGAATTCAGCGAGCATGTTGAAGAAATTTCAACCATAATCGGTTTTTTTTCTTATGCCCTTAGTAATTTCTTCTATTTTTAATAAAATGCAAATGTACTACGTACTTTTTTCCTTTTTTTTTTTTTGTTGCCTTTGAGCTTTGGCATAGTTTCCGAGGTTAATAGTTCATTTGGTTTTAAAAGGTATTTCAAAGTGGTTTCAGTGGTTCGCTTTTGTAAGTGCTTGGAAGCATGCATGCGAGTTAGTAATGTTGGAAGCTTGCAAATCTGCATTTTGTAATTGTTAAAGAGCAGCTTGTTTAATAAGCAAAACTCTTCTATACAAGCAGCTCTTTTTTCCTAATTTAAAATCGTACGGATTTTCATATTTGCTGAACATTTGAAAATTAGTGAGGAAATACTTTATGTCTGATTGATATTTGTTATCATGATGTGCGTAACGAAATGGAAATATACAGTGATATGGGAGAGTTCACCACCGAGGGGGAAGCGGTTCATCGAATTGTGACTTTTTGTGACGAATGTGTGTGTGTGTGTGCCGAAACGCGATGTCACAATCAAAATGTTAATAATATCTGGAAAATATGTATATTTGCGTGCAATGTTCCCTTTTTATTAGGAATTTCAAAATATTGATTCAAAATCTTGCATTAAATTTTAAATTTTTGACTTCAAAAAATACTTTTGCTTTGGCTGGATGCTGTCCAAGCTACAATCAAAGTAGAATGCCGAAGTCTTTAACTCTCTGAGCAGCTCACTCAACCTCCCTTAGAACCTGATAGAGCCGAAAGACTTTGGAAACATATATCCCGGTAATTGCGTACCACCTCGGAGAACGTCCTCCAAAGCCCACTGCCGAGGAAACAATGAAGAACGTCGCATATAGAGGACCATGCAGTCTAAGGAGGGGGGACATATTTTCAGACGTAAAAACGCGTGCAGGAAAAGCGCGAGCGAGAGATCGAGATGTGCACGAGCAGGAATGTCTGGCCAAAGGATTTAGTACCGGAGCGTCTTCCTGTAGAGATGCAGAGGGAAATCCAGTAGTGGATGCACAGGGTGCACTGACGTTGTGGAGGGAACAATTCTCTGGCTTACTATCTGCCGATGTTAAGGATAATGCTGCTACAGGAGTTGACTTCACGACATCCCTAATAAGTCAGGATCGCAATCAAATGGCTCACAATATTGATGATGTTGATGTTGTAAAGGATTTCGTCTACCTTGGATCAGCATGAAGATCAAGCGGAGAATCACTCTTGCCAATAGATGTTACTTTGGTCTCAGTAGGCAAATGAGTTGTGTAGACCACTCCGGCCATACGAAACACTCTATTAGACGTTAACCCTTCCAGGTTTGCTTTATGGCGCTGAAGCATAGGTGATGTCGCTGTCTGATGCAAATGCCTTAGAAGTGTTTGAGCGGAAAGTACTCCGTAAGATCTTTGGCCCTCTACGCGTTGACAATGACTACCGCACCCGATGGAACGACGAACTCTATGAGCTCTACGACGACATTGACATAGTCAAGCGAATTAAGATCCAGGGGCTCCGTGGTTTGGGTCATGTTGTGCGTTTGGAGAAAGGTCTTCAATGCGAAGGTCGAAGGGACGCGACGAAGGGGCAGACCATGTCTCCGTTCATTTAGCTACCTATGGTATCACCAATTGGAAAAGGCTCGCGCAATGCAGAGACTCCTGAAGGAGAGCTTTACATCAGGCCGTAGCCCGGCAAAGGGTTGTTATGGCCAGTTAAGCAAGTGAGTAAGTACTAAGGGTCCACTCTCGAGTTAGAGCACATTCCATTTCCCGTTTCCCTTCCTTTTTGCAACTTTTCTTCTACTTCCTCCTCTTCTTCTTCTTCTTCTTCTTCTTCTTCTTCTTCTTCTTCTTCTTCTTCTTCTTCTTCTTCTTCTTCAACTTCTATCTCATTCTCATCCTCTTCCTCTTTTTACGACATCGGCCACATACAAATAATATTGATTAACTTATCCAATCTAATTACAATTATTTTCTTAAGTATTTACCAAATCATCTTCCTGTTATCTGCCATTAGCAGCATTATCATCAAACAACAACAACAGCAACTTGAAGCAATGTAAACAAACAAGATCAAAGCTTGTTTTTCTTTCTACTATGCTTAAGATTTCATATTCCTATTCAACTCTAAAACTTCAAAAGCAAGAACAACAAGCAACTCATCATCATCTTCGTCAAGACAGACCAGACCAAACCAAAGCAGCTATAGCAGACGTACCTCTAGTACTATGTATTTAAAGAGACCAAACGCAGAGACTCTTGAGTTTTACGGCTGCTTTTGTGCAATGCCAACAACTTCAACTGTTTCATTGTTGCCTTGAGGCTGCCTTAATTATATTTTAACAATTTCAAGTTACACAATTCAATTGAGTGAATAACCAAACGCAGTCCGGCTGTGTTGCCTTGCGTATCAAACTCGTCTGACCTTTCGGTGCATGCAGCGTTACGGGTTTATATCAAGTTGCCACCAACTCGCCGTGCCCGTCGCCGTCGCCGCCACCACCTATCCACCACCATCTAGTCAAGTGACTTCAATTTTCGCTCTAGTGGAAGTTGCCTCCGCGTCATCATTGACATTGAAATGAGTTTCATGGTCCGTTCACTTCTTTTGCCGGAGCGGCACTCATTTAATTGTCTCTCTCAAGTTGAAGTGCGCGTTGAAGCCGCGACGCATCCATTTAAATTGAACTAACTTTGTGGTGTTTAGTTTTTTTTATTTTTTTATTATTATTATAAAAATAGTACAACACGCGATTGTTATACAATATGAGTGGGCCTTGACACTCGATATCTTTTCACAAAACTTAATTATCGATTGCTTCTAATGAGCTTAGACTTAGAGCATTGCCAAAGTTTTAGCTGATTTGTTCATCTTTTCAATGACATAAACGGAAGTTGTTATTTTTAGATTTCAAAGTGAAACGTTGTCTTGCAATAATAGAAATTCATTTTGATTGAAATATTTCAACATTTATGTTGTTTGTCATGCTTGTGATTTTTGGCGTTAAATTGTTTAAAAGTAAATGTGTACTTTCTTGAATACCTTTGTTTATTAAGTAAATAAATTTAAATTAACCGTGACTGGAGTTAAAGTGAGTTTCATTAAGAGTTACAGTTGAAGATAAACGGCAGGTAATTAGAGTTGCATTAAATGAGAAACAATTCAAAAAACTTTTATCCACACATTTTAGTTACCAAATGGAGTCAAAAACCATAATTCAGTCACTAAATAGAAAACTTTCATTTAGTTATAAAGTATCTAGTTATAAAGCCTAAAACTGATTATGGCGATTTTTACAATGTTCGATTTCGTTGAGCAAAGAAGTTTTGTCTGCAAAATGAAATTCCGGTTGTGGCAACGTTCAGGATTTCGCAAAAGGTCTTTGGTGTATTGACTTTGTCGAGCACGTATGATGTCTTGAAATTCTCCGGACGATCATCAACGTCAAATAATGAGCAACAGGTAATGAAAACCAAGGAATTGCTGATCGAAAATCAATTCGTCAATTGACAATTAGAGACCTTTCACAGGTGGTTGGCGTTTCAATCGGATCTGTTCAAACAAGGATCATTTGGACCTCAGAAGAGTTAAATTTTGTTGGGTACCGAAAATTCGTCAAAAACGGTCTGACACAGCATTGATTTTTAGAGACTTTTTCGCGAAACTTTCCACTCATATTGTTCCGAAACCGCCTTTATCACATGTTTTAGCTCCGTTTGACTTTTGGCTATGTACCAAATTATAAAAATTTGATTTAGATGATTTAATAAAGACTGTTTATAAGAAAATTCACATTACTTTTGAACCACAGTAGTATACTTTTCTCACGCGGTGAGTCGACAACGACAACAACATTTGCCTTGTATATTTCGGGAATTTCAAAACTGAAATTGGTATCGTGAAGTTATATATGTTTGAACGTAAGAATAGAGTGGAATCCTGGAATTTTAAAAAGTTCAAAATTTTTGCTGAAGGTTACTTGAGTTGCGCTATCTCATAGACCGACTCATTCGTTGGCCAAATTGAGAAAGAAAGTGCAAAACAAACACACATGCATGCACTTTCTTAGCAATGGCCTCATTTGAGCAGGTGAACTCAATGTGACGGCCAAGGATTCCACTCTGTTACATTTATGCTCTTAAGTGCTAACCGAAATTCAAGCAATACCAATATTTACCTTGAAATAGGGTATTATAGATTTGTGAAATGTATGTAACAGGCAGAAGGAGGCGTGGCAGACCATATGTTCCATGAGCAAAAAGTCTTACCATTGACTCGGGTAGCGATTAGACCATGTCCATCTCTATGAGTGGCTAGATCTGCGAAACCATGAGCACAACATTTTATCAAAAGATGCGCGTAATCCCGGGACAGATGAAGTTTGTCGAATCGGGTTGACCCAGCTGACGGTTAAGCAGTTTACAGTCGCTCCGTTGAATCTATCAGCTCACAATTCGACAGAGGTTTGCGTCGTGTTTATGTGTATGTATGTTATAAAACTGAACGAAATCGGATAAATACTTAAAAAGTTCTACTCAAAAATGTGCCGATTTTACCCCCTTCACCAATTCCGCTACATATAGATATGAATACATATTAACTAGAGTTACAAAATTTGGTGTGAAGACTCGTGTGAGCCGAATCATTACAACCCCATTCGATGCCTGAAAATGAGCATTCTCTCTACAAGAGAATTTGATTCAAATATCACCAAAAACAAATAGTAAACACAAGCTAGTATACATGCTAAGCACATTATCACTAAGGAAATCTCAGCTGCGCTTATCGGCTTTAAATATATTTACCATAATATACTAAATGTATATAAATAAAGCTGGCGCGTTAGTTTGTCTAAGCTACTAAGCTAATAACAATTAAACTTTATTGTGTTTAAAATATAACTTTATCACTAATAAAGAATAAATATGAGCTATGATCTGTAAATGAATATAAACTATCGATTATATAAAACTTGCCTGCACTTTGCAAGTCCCGAGAGAAAGAGAGAGCGTTATACTACCGCCTAAGCGTAACGTCTGCTGACAACTGAGCAGCCAAGCGCAGCGGAACTGAGCGTGGAGCTTATCACTGAAACGACAAAAAAAAAAAATATTTAAAAAAAAAAACAGCTAAGTCAACTTGTTCATAATCAATTAGAATTATATAGGTTCATAGTATACATGTTTAATAGAATAACTAAAAAACAAAACAAAATTTATACATTTTACAAAACAAAAAACAGCGGGTGCTGGCATAATGACGTTTTTGGTTCATATAACCCAACCTTTGGAAAAACCCGTGCCAAATTCACTTTTGTAGCTATGCATGTAATAATGGCTGATAAACACGACACGGTAATTATACGGTAAATTACCTTATAAAGAGCAACAAATGATGCTGGCTGAGCTTATCGCAAAGCACTTCTAATCTAGCGCCCACAGTTTTCTTTTAAGCCAAAAGTGTACCAGAGCGTTGTGATAAGTTGGCAAAACAGTTGATGTTTGTATACAAATTATTATGTCAAAATAAAACCGACGACTGACATTTGGTCAAGAACTGTAACAGAAAAGGTTGTTGAACTGAGCCAGAATATCATCAACAGCATCAGCCAGAAGCTCTATGATAGAGTGTTGGAAGGGCGGAAAAAATGTTGTAATCAGCGCAATTAGCATTTGGTTGGCGCAATACTTGTGTATGTGTGTGTATTAGCTGCAAGTTACAGTTTCCGAGCAGAAAAATCCATGCCACATAACATGCGGCAATTTGTTTAGCACATTAGCTAGCGCTAATGAAAAACACAAATTAGCGCACGGCATTCAGGTATTCTAACTGTATTTGCTAGAAGCACCGCAACTCAAAGATACAAGCGTACCCAGGGGTAACCCGCGGCACGCTAAATAATTTTTCAATTTAGTTCAAATGGCTTGCTAATGAGCAATACCCTAGGGAGTAGGCATTTCCCGGCAAAAAGTTCTTTAAAAAAAAAAGAGCAGAAAAAAAAACAACTACAGAAAAATATGCAATTTAGTCAAATTAGCAAGTATGTGCTCATTTACAGTTATGTTCACTCAATTTAATGCTAATCTAATGATATCGAGTATGTTAAGGAATGTATTATACAAAAAAGTGTACAACTCAAATCTATATATTAATACGCTAAGCAAAAACCGTTTACTCCACAATAACGCAACTTTTTTAGGTGAAACCTATACCATTCGAAACATAAAATGCTTGCGGTTTGCCGAATTTACGTTTCATCTGGATTTTTTATATTTTAATTAGTTAAAAATTGATTTGAAGAAAAAAAACAACCACAAACTTCTTTGTGCACACAAACGTTGTTTCGTATTTTCTTTTCTGCTCTTCGCAATCTGCTGTTACGGGATCTTGTATTAAGTCGTCGAATGTCAACGATCAGGCGAATACTAGTTATAGTAAAAGCTGTTTAACATGAAAATGTGGTTTTTGATAAATTTGTTATAACGTTAGTTACACCTTTTTAAAAAATTACATAATTTTTTACTTCTGGATTATATAATTATTAGCACGCCACAAATTGGTCGAAGGCGTGACTTTATACCATATATTTGCTAGCTGCTCGTTTTGTTGTATTCACATCACTTTACATTCAGGAAATTTTGGAAGTGGCAGCAGAAAGTTCCCTATCTTTTGTGCAAATGTGCACAAACGCATAGCAACCCGATGTAAACCTCTCCTCCAGACGCGTCTTGTTTACGCCCGCCTTCTCCAATCGGTGATACTAAAGGTATTTAGTGTGCTCCCTACCTGGTCCTTCCAACGGAGACATGCTCTGCTGCTTCGTCGCCGCACGTCCACAACCCTATTGAAGACTTTTGTCATAGCAGCTTCTTCATACAAACGCACAACATGGCCTAGCCAGCGGATCTCATTCCTACCTTGACGGAGCTGCTTGTGTTGCTCAACGTCATTCTGCATAGTCGTATCAACTTTGCAGGGATTCCAAACAAAGACAATGCGGCATAGTCGCGATTCCTCAACGGTCTCTCAAGTCCGGTTTGGTTTTTTTCGGTCGGAACATGACTTTCTACATCAGTGCTTGACTCTACTATCAAACAACCTTTTTGAGAAGATGCGTTTGAATAAATGGAAGGAACTGCAGTTTTTTGCCATTTGACGTGTATGTAAAATATTAGTGACCTGATCTTATTCTTATAAAGTTTAAGTTAAAGCACCGCAGCTAAATATTGTGTTACAATCCTCTGAAGACGTATCAGAAGTATCGGCAAATAAAAATTAAGAAACAAAAAAAAACTGAAGTTTAACTTTTTGTTTTTGACCTTTAGCCTTGGCCGGCTAAAAAAAAAGAAATTTATCTAGCACAAGGTCTAAATATTTTCCCGAAAAATAAAGTTTTAACAGGACGCCAAAATCGTTTGTTGATTATTTAAAATGTTGCTCATGATTCTTGATATTGTGGTTGTTTGGTGGCTTTTCGCGCAGAGATTAGATTAGATTAGATTTCATCAGAGAAGGTTGACCCATCCCTCTGGCAGCCTTGCCTTTTGTATCACGCCCGATAGAGGAAGTTAAAGGAGAAAAAGTATTAAAACACAGTAGGCTTTCATAGAGGTTCCCTATTTCATCAATCTTTCCTGCTGCCGTAGGAGTTCGCACATACTCCAGTTCATTTTTAAGTACCAGTTTCAAGCGAAACTTATCAACGTGTTTAACTTTTCTTACAAACTGTTGTTAAAGTTGGCTATTTAATTGTCGGATTGTTAAATGACAACATTAGCCGCTAAGGCGATGATGATGTCAAACTTGTCCATAACGTCGAGAAAATAGAGCAATTCTGCCGACGTCTCTGTTGCCGATCCCTGCTCTATAAGCATCGTTAAACAGTATTACGTTAAGCAACATTTGGCACATAAATAGTGCTGTAAAACGTGCCTAACTATTTGTTTTTAAGACAATTGTTTATTGCTCTAAAGCTAAAGTAGAAAACAAAATAAGCAATCAATTCTTAGCAATAACGTTGCTTAGAGAGTTACAGCGTTACAGTTGATTCAATTTAAAGTCCTTCTAATATTGTGTTTATTCAGGAACACAATTCCAAGAAACAACAGTTCTTACATAAATACTTATCAAATATTTGAGCAAATAAGTTGACACTTCTGATAAGTGAAAGCAGAGTATTCTAGAACTTTGCAATCTTAAGAAATTTGATAAAATATGCAATGTATATATTTTCCACAAACATTCATTAACAACATTTCAATGCAACATTAAAGCAAATATTGATTAAAGGCAGTGTTATACAAGCATCAATATCATTTCACTAAGTAAAATGCAGCTGCTTCGATCTTAACACGATGGCAAAATACACTCAGTACTCAAACTTATAACTGTATTATATTTGACCTTGTTGTTGTTGTTTATGTTGAAGTTACTCTACAGAGCCATCAACTAAAGTGCAGCTCATAATTACTACATACACTGAACTATTTATTTGTTGTTGTACACAGGAGCCAGTCATTTACATCAAAATCCATTCCTATGGATGAAACAACTTCAAACTATGCTAATGATAGAGACATGCATATTATGCCATGCTATGCCAGGACCAAGGACCAAGGGGTCCTTGCCACACGAACTGTAACAACAGAAACAGCAGTAACAATTGTTGTGGCCATAAAGCCGCAAGTAAATCCCTAAGCACATTTGTAAAACGAGGAATGTTGCTAAGCTGAAGAGATCTGCACTAATGGATACGCTGTTTTAATTAGCTGACTTGCATAGATACACTTCATGTGCGAAGAGTACTTGCTGAGACTAGAGAGAGTATCAAAATCAAAGAAATGTTTAATAAACACATTCTTTAATTGCACTTGTGCTATGTCCGAACTTTGACAGTTGATAACTTTGGTTATGTAAGGTGGCAACGCTGACATTCTTTGTTCCGAAGAGCTGAAACATTACACAAGGTATTGTTCTTTAGCTCTGTTGGAAACGGATCCATTCTTTGATTTGACGATGCCAGGCTATGCCTAACTGGACAACTAATCGGATAACATCTAGGTTCTTGTGGTTGGAGTTACTGCAAGAAAAGTTTCCAGATTGCATTATTCTGAAAGTGACAATGCACAATAGCTCACAGCTCTTACAATTTAAAGCTTTTGCAAAAGTGTCATAAAAAATTTGTAGCTCTCGGATCAAAGTTCTTTCAGTCGCTTCAATGATATTCTTCTCCAAATCAAATGCTATGGAATGGACATTTCTTTCATGTCATTTTATTAAAATTTAAAGTGTGAGCTCGCCTAATGGAAGATCATTTTTAATAGACAAATAAGTAATTCGCTCAAAATACCAAGGTGCACTCTTTCTCGCTGGATCTCTCTCTTTTTCTCTCTCCCTTTCTCTCTTTTTCTCCTGCTCTTTCTTTCTCTTTTTCTCTCTCTATGTCTTTCTATCTGTCTCTTCGCTGTCTCTTCCTCGCTGTCTTTTTCTCGCTCTCACTCTTTCTTTCTCTCTCTCATTCTTTATCTCCCTCTATCTCTCTCTCTCTCTTTCTTGCTCTGTCTCTTCCTCGGTCTCTTTCTCTTTCTTTCTCTTTTTCTTTTTCGCTCTCTCTCTCTTTCTCTCTCCCTTTTTCTCTATATCTCTCTTTTTACTCTTTCGTTTTTTCGGTCCCTCTCTTACTCGCTCTCTCTCTCTGTTTCTCTCTCTCTTTCTTTCTCCATCTCCTTCTCACTCGCACACCTGTCACTCTTCAGATGAAAACCAAATGCACTAACACCATGATGATATAAACACAGACATAAGCCAACGCAAAATAAGGATTGTTTCTTGGAACGTAAGGGAATTTGAAACGCTAAGCATGTTCCAATCAGGCGTGAGCCTAAAATCTCTAGACGGTTTTGCTTTTCGTATGTACTCTCTTAGCAAAACATTACTGCGAATATATTTCACCAGATTAGCCAGATTGGCAAAATTGATTGAAGAACATATGAGTGGGGCGTCTCGTTATTTTCTATTTGCTGGAAATTCGATTAAAAGGTTCATCTTGCTTATCCAGATTCACGTTTTCGCAAATTACACCTAAATTAACGAATTTCTTAAAGTTACTCTATATTATAGCTAGCATTTGCTTACACCGGTGCGTTAATTTCTCGGTATACCAAGACATCGATGGTGGTGGCTTTATTTTGGAATCGGAAAGGAACAGATGGAATTGAAATGGATTATAATGGATTATGCGAATGTAATCGCAAAATGCTCAATCAGCAACAATTCCAGCTCTTTCTTTACCAAATTAATATGCTCCTTTGCCACTATTATGTGCTTGTAGAGTATAATTATGAATTGAATTGTACAGATATGTTTATATACATACACATAAACGCACAGACACACATTACATGTATATCCTTGGTATACAAGAGAACCACTGAGCCACCGCCACTTGGCAAAGTGCCGATGCTTTGGAGATTTCGTTGTTGCGTTTAGACTAATTTCAATTAGTTTGAGTGCGAGCTCCCTTGCTATCTTCCCTTGCCACGCTCTCTCTCTCTCTCTCTGTCTCTGTCTCTGTCTCTCTTTCTCTCTGTCTCTCTCTCTCTCTCTCAGACTTTAGTTGGCTTAGTCGTCTGCGTTTTGCGACTGCTTACGAATGTTAATTACGCAATTGACTTAACAAGCAATGCCATAACTACAACAACAACAACTACAATTACAACAACTACAACATTTACAGCTATTCTGTGGCATTCGCTGTTGGCATCTCCATTAGCAATTGGCATTCGCTCAAATGGGCCATTCGAACCCAACCTGCCTTATATAATTATGCAGATTTTCAGGCTTCCTCCGGTTCATCGTACGACGCCATTTTGTATTGATGTGTCAGACATTTTGTATTGCTTTACATATGTCAAAATGGCAGCAGCAGCTTGTTCTCCTACATGCCCTACATATGTAACTTGTCTAAATGTCGCGTTGTTGCCGTGATGTTTGACACAAAATTTATTGCCTAAATATAGACGCATATGCGTCGCAGATACAGTTTACATTCCATTTAGATGAAAATTTATTGCATTGCAGAGTTACTCAAAATAAATAATGAATGAACTATGCAAATCATAAACTTGTAAACGCATTTTATTTAATAAATTCCAAGAAAATGCACATAAAGTAAATAGTATTTGCATGCAATTTGCAGAGCTCGTCCGTTCCATGGAAATGAAGTTTCCACAATGCTTTTATTTTTTATGCTTTTTGTAGGAAAGCAAATTCTTTGATTTTTATTTCTATTTTTATTGCATTTTATTGGAAATTGCGACCCCTACAGAGCTATTTTTGAGATAATACCACTCAATCAAGCATGATTTCAGCTGGAATTCAAGGGGCATTACGTCAACAAATACGTGCTGCGAGGAATCCTACGCAAGTTCATAAAACGCACAAGTTGGGCCTGGGTTCTGATGAAACAGGTTGAAAGCCGGGTAATTGTCAATGTGATACATACCTCTACCTTAAACAAGTTGACGCACAACCTCGAAGTGTTGGAATAGCTAGTTAGATCGCAAACCGGTGCTAAAGTTATGGGCTTAAAAAGGCAGTAAAGCTGTTCCGGGCTCTTTATAGGTTGTACATAGGGTTCGCACACACTTCGTCCCATGGAAACATGTTAAAGTACGGGACAACATTGAACTATAAGATTATCCAGTTGCTCACTGGAGCAGATGGTATCGATTATGGAATAATAATGCAAGGAGCGTGCATTCTGCTGCTCTCACCATGTTCGCTTGCCATTCTGCTGCGAACGTCAAAGGGAATAAGGTTGTGGTGCGCATGATATTGCCTTATTTGCGTTGCTTGATTTGCGCCTCTTTCTGTCACAATCGAAAGTTTGATAATCATGACATGATACCGTTAAACAAATTAAAGTCGGGTCGAGTTTTTTCCCTAGCCACAACTGGATATTTCAGCAAAACAACGCTCCAAACCTTGATAGCGAGCTAACACAGTGGTACTCTTAGTCCCTCCCTGTACAAGGAGTTTACAGTTTCTAGTCTGGCAGAAATTTTTGGGAATGTTGTCATGCTAAGGGACCAAACGAAATGAGAGTTTGTTTCGTCGTTCGAGTAGGTCTAAACCAATTCAACTTAGACTCTAGTTCCTGCAGCTAGTTGATAGGTGTCTAGGAAGAGCAGACCGCTATAGTGAACGCTCAAGTCAATCGAGTGTTCCCTGACTCCAAGTTCGCTGCCTCCATTTGTGAAAAATGCATCCGTACACCAAACTATAGTGTTTCTTTTGATTGAATACATAACAAGTTCCACCGTGTGCTGAGCGGGTTCGAGAATACCACCTCATGAGGTCAAAGCTGGTCGTATGAGGCGACTTGGAATTATAAAGCTACAATTCAAATGAAGGCCGTAACCCGATAACGAGCTGTTATGGCCAGTTAAGAGAAGAAAGGAGACATCACAAGTTGCTGAAGTTCTGCGTATCATGGTACTCAGTAGCCATTTTACGAGCGGTGAATTCATGTTTCCCAGTCTGTCAACGTCTCATACTGGACATACATTCAGTTATTGTTCTTTAGCAAGAAACATATATAAATTAAAACCCACAATGCTCATTATACATCCAAACTTTAGTTTGACACATTGGCTGGAAAGTATCGTGCTGGTTTGGCTGCTTTTACCCACAATTTATGCCAACACAGCTGGAAGTCTATTAGAATCTAACTAACTTGCGATACCTACTGTGTATTTTGACATACACACATTTTTGTCACATGCATATTTTAATTCGAAATGCGCTTTCAATTTACTTGTCATTAGTAAGATAAACTAGTTTCAGAATGCATATATAATTTATAGAACCCTGGCATTTCCGTGCACTAAACACATTTAATGTATTTACATATATATTCGGCTCTTCTTGACTACTTTTATTATCAGCCAGCTGATTATATACATACTGTATAAAAATAAATCAAATTTTAAACAATAATTTTTAGATGCTCTTAGTTAGTTGAAAACCCAATATTTCTTATCAATTGCAATGAATTGATACCCGCAGCATATGAGTACATAAGCAGGTTTTCGAGACTATATTTATATATGACTCCGTGGCGCAACGGTAGCGCGTCTGACTCCAGATCAGAAGGTTGCGTGTTCAAATCACGTCGGGGTCATTTGGCGAAACAATTTATTTTTTATTTTTAAATTTATTTTTCTAAGTTCACAAGCCATAAAAATTGCTTGGACATAATAATAATAATTTAGTATTAATATACATAGTATAAATTTTTCAATTAATTATATGTTTTAGTGAATATGTAAGAGGGTTGCTTGACCTTTCACTGTAGCCAATATTGAATCATATTGAATGAACGCATTGACAGGTTGTCTGGAACACACATTTCCAAGTAGAGCCAAAAACATACTTTATTGTATTTATTTGCGTGACGAAGAAGAAGAACTTATCTATATGTACAGAAAATGTGCTTCGTTTGTTTCTATTATCGTTATTTTAAGAACAAACTAAAAAAAAAAAAAAACGTAATTTGACCTAAAAATCTGTATAACTCAAAAACTGCTAGCTCTACAAATGCATTTTCGGGACAGAACTTGTATGGACGTGTTTAGACATTATAGCCTCTGTAGCACGAGTTAGGAGTCTAATGCTAGTCAACGAAGTAAAAAATTTGAAAGCAGACTTTCAGACGTCTCGTTTTACTCTAAAGAGTTTATAGAATTCATTCCAAACCTTGATGACCTTGAAAAGTTTCAGTTTGAAAGTTCTACCCGCGATTTAGGTGTCAATCGCAGCCACCACGATACTCCCACAAGGGGTAAGACCTTATTGAGCAGCCTAAGAAACTGTTAAACGCGCTACAGAAATTAAGATCATTTTTAGCCCCGACACGCTCAGATTTGGGGAACCTCGCCAATTTGTTCAACAGTTCCGGCACTTGTTACCCGTGCAGCTCTTGGCTCTTTATATACACTGTCGTCGCCACGGTGTCTTTGAAAGCAATATATACAATTGTCTTTTGTATTAACTTAAGAGTGAGATTATTTGGAACTCGTCAAAAGTAAGAAAAATTATATAATACAAAATAGTGAGTTAAAAAAAAAAACTATATATGGGTATTTCCTTGGTGTTGCACGTGACCTGCGGAAAATTTGTAATAAAAGTTAAACTAAAACACTTAAATATTTTTCTGTTAATAGTGCTCTGCTAGCTTATAGCCGATGTTTTGAAAAAAAATTGGTTCAAACGTGACCGAAAATGCAACTGCTTTTCGCAAATAAAAGGTAAACAAAATAGAATATTAAAACAAATCTGAATCTGTACTTAGTTTTGTTTAAACTCTAAAAATTTGTTTTTGTTTGTTTCATTTCGATGATTTCTAGTTGTCAGGCTTAAAGGATCTCCTGGAAATGTCAAAACACCGAAAGTTTATCTTTTTTAAAAAGGTATTCTTAAACACTCAAGCCGACCCTCGCATACAATAGCACATGATGTGAAAATCAAGTAGAACATTTCAATTTTTATAATCATTTTTATACATAAGGGTTATTGCAAATTTAAACCCTATAAAATCATAAAGCGGAAAAATGAATTTTGGCAGGCTTAACCACACACATACACACACATGCATAAAATGGCATTTAAAATTAGTTGCCAAATTGAAATTTTATGTGGTTGTTATATTTTTTGGGCAAAAAAGGCTTAAAAAATCATACATAATATAAAACTCTGACCATCAAAATCATGTCGAGTTTATTACAGTTCTAATTTGCGGCTTTTGTGAAGCGCCAAAGTTTTTCAAAAGCGGCTTATTGGGTTAGGATCATAAACAAATATATATGTAAATGTAAATGTAAAAAAAAAATGGTTTAGATGGGCATAAATAATGGGTTAGTGGCAGAGATAAAGATGCTGTTTTTGATTTATATGGGCGAAAAACTTATGGGCTTAACGTATGCCAAATTGGACTACTTTGGAGCAAAGTTTCGGGAGCTTAGTCAACTGATAGTCAAAGTCAGTTTGTTTCACACACACACATATACACACATATACACACTTGTACAAATACAAATGCAAATACAAAGTTGATTTGTTGGTTTGGTTAACTTATCGCTGGTTCACACTAATTGCTTTGGTTCGCTGGTTCGTTTGTTGGTTTGTTTTTGGGTTTGTTTTTGGGTTTGTTTTGAGGGTTTCGGTTAACGGCGCCGATGGCTATACAAATTCCCCAACATGATACACAACAGAGACAACCCACAGCTTCTAAGCAGTTATGAGTGCCACAACTGGGGTTTGTCTGTGTGTGTGCGTGTGTGCCCCAAGCCCCTGGGGTGAAATTAATTTAATGTTGTCAACAGTATTCTTGCAACGCAGACGCATGGTAACATGCAGCATGAGCAGACACGGAATGATACAAAAAAATTTGATGCAGACAGTGGGATACCCTGTACCCATTTTTTCCATGAAAATCAAATTTCATGCAAATTTTTGTATCGATGCGTTGAAGGGTATATAACTGTACTACGTGGGTAGGGCGCATGGTGCGGAAAAAGGTCGAAATTGTTTGGTTTATAAGCCTAACGTACCCCGTTTGGTTAACATAAATGTTAGCTTTGACATTTCTGTAAAAAGTTGGCACAAAAGTTCTTATCCGATATGAATCATTTTTACACTACACATGCACAGTAATAGTGTGCGTAACTGTGCCAAGTTTTAACTGAATAGCGTTTATGGTGTGGGTTAAAACCGCGAAAGTCTGTCACGGGGGAAGGGCGTAAGATATCGACATAATTCGACAAACTCGTATTTTTTGTTTGTATATGCGCATCTTTTGGTAAAAAAAATGTTTGCTCTAGCTCTTATAGTTTCCGAGAACGGTGCGACAACACGGAGAGACGGACATGTCTACATCGACTCGACTATTGCTCCTAACCATTTTTGCCCATGGAACATGCCACGCCTCCTTCTGCCTGTTACATACATTGCAAAAATCTGTAATACCCTTTTACACTTTGTGTACAGGGTATAAAAATGCTGTTAACTGTAGCATACCAAAAAGGGTTGTAATTTTTAATTAAAAACTCTTGGCTGTGTCTGTGTTGTGGTATTTGTAACTGTTTCTTTTTTTATTGTTAATTTGCGTAAACGCTATTTATGATAGTATTATTCTTCTTATATAAAGGTCAAGTGTGTTTTTAGTTGCTACCAAAACTTGGCTCAATGTGGTCTGGCCAGTTGGCCAAGTATTTTGGCAGCATCCAACAAAAGGATTCAAGTATTGTGTCAACTTTTAGAGTTCATTCAACTGTCCAAAAACTGTCTAGCCGACACACACACACACACACGCACACACACATACAAAACAAAAGCCTTCGTAACAATAACAATTCAATGTTAACAACTTCCGCCAACATGGCCAAAACTTTGTAACAAAAACTTGTGCGCGCCATAAAATAGACTATGAATTGAAATTCAGTACGGTCAGCTAACTGTACATAGATATAACAAACTGCAGTTAGTCTTTAAAATAGAACTGCTTTCTATTTTAATTGCTAAACTTTGGCCATGCAACATGCAACAACAACAACCATAACAATGCTGCCAAAAGGTCTGCGACGTTGCCCAAAAGTATGCTGCAACTTTTTTTCTTGCAACTTTCTCGCTTTTGCTCTAGACCCTGTCATAGAGCCCTTCGTCATTGTTGCTTTTGTTCCCGCCTACATCGTTTTATTGATTTAGCCCCAAATTGTGAGCTAAGACGACTTTTTTTCATAGTCTGCTTTTAGGCACACATCAAACAATCATTAGCAACAGACGGAGAAACTTTCGGAAACTCGCACTCTCCCTCCCTCTCACTCTCTGTCTCTGTCTTTGTATTAAACTTGGGTTGACATTTGTGCCTGAGAGTTTGTCAGCACTTAAGCACTGTCTAACCCTTAGGCGGTAACCCTGTTACCAAAAGAAAACATAAACAAAATCTAGGCTAAAAAATGCTCTATAACTAATATATATAGCGATACTGTCGTATAGTCAGGAACTAGAATAAACTCCAAGCTGGTTCGGCAAACCCGAGTCAAATTGGAACTTCTAGGCAGACAAAACACCAGAACAGCTACTTCCACTGGTGAAAATCCCAAGCCGGATACTGTCGTATAGTCAGGCACTAGAATAAACTCCAAGCTGGTTCGGCAACTCGAGTCAAATTGGAACTTCTAGGCAGACAAATCAAAATTTCACTCAGATTCTGAGTCGCACCAACATTCCCGGAAATTAACTTGCTGTCGTAACAAGCAACGGTGTTCCCAGAGGCTTTTTGTGGCATTGGAAAAAATAGCATTAAGGAGCTACTAAGAGAAGAGGAAATATCATGATGAATATAACACAACTAGCAAAGAATTCTACTAGCATTTAGGCAGGTCTGCTTACTGGAGACTGTAGGATGCAAGGACACTTGAACAAGCAGGGTATCATCAGCTCTAGTACCAGAAGGTTCTATGAGCTTACGGAGGAGTTCTCGCCCCACATACTACTTGAGTGTGATGCCCTGGCGAGAAGAAAGTTGACGCTCCTAGGTGAACACAGGATCGCGATGACAGATATGACCGATATGACCAGTTTGTAACAGAGATAGGACTGGCTGGGGAGCTGTAAGCTCAGTAGGGGGTATAATAGATCCTATATGTCGCAGTGGTGTATTCACCAATAACATTATTATTATCCTAGAGTATATTCAGTGCCTCTGATCAAGTTCGGCTGTCGGCCGTGGCACAGCTTGCCATCCAGCAATTGAAAATTTTTCAATGGTCATAAAACATTGCTTGTAAGATACTATATATGACAGCTCACATATAATCGCGTTTTACCAAACTTCTAATTTTCATTGAAAACTTCTTCTTCTTAACTGGACTTAACAACCCTTACGGCCTGATTTAGAGCACTCCTCCAGGCGTCTCTGCTTTGAGCGCACCTTCTCCAATCGGTGACGCCAAAGGTAGCTAGAGTGCCGTGTACCTGGTCCTTCCAAAGGAGACACGGTCTGCCCTTTCGTTCCTTCCCTTCAACATCCGCATTGAAGACCTTTCTCGCAGCAGCTTCTTCATCCATAACTTAACTATGTCAATGTCGTAGTAACCTCATAGAGTTCGACGTGCCATCGGATGCGGTAGTCGTTGCAAACGCTTAGAGGGCCAAAGATCTTCTTCCATTGAAACACTGGCTCAAAAAAGTGCCTGCGAGTCCGTGCAATTTGTTTCTCGCGCGTTAATATTGCGACTTCAATATAGGGCAAGATTTGTGTGGAAGGTGTTGTAAAGTGCGGTACAGTGTTGTTCAGTTCTGCAAGCGGCACGAAACACAACAACTAAGAGTTGATGTTTGCTACTCCCACTGCTCAATATGAGGAATCAAAACCAAGTAAAACAAAATCAAGTAAAATCAAAATCAAGAAAAACCAAAATCAAGTAAAACCTAAAATAAGGAACACGCTTTGAGGTTGGGAAACTCCGAGAACAGTTAGACCACGGATTCCGAAAGCAAAGCAGAAGTGCAAGCTCAGATTTTATAATTAAAACATCGCATTCCAACAAATATGGCCTCTGTATGTAAGTCCTTCGCTTCAAGCTTGTTACACGCTTTTCAACAAAACTCATGTAACCCTTAAGGGTTCTATTTCAATACAAAAAATAAAAAGACAATAGAATTTTTGCGTGCACTTTACAACTTTTTTGACTTTGAAAAAGAAAAAAAAAAAACCTTAATAAATTGATTGCCTCTTAGTCACGTGGCTTGACTCTTGAAAAACGTACAAAAGAAAAGCGTCCTTTGCGCTTAATTTTTCTGAATTTTTTAATTAGTGCCCAAAATCAATTGTTGCGCAGTTTTTCGTTGTCGTTAATTCGATGTGAAGTTGAAGTGACAGTTTTGGGTGCAGCTTTTCGCAAATTGAGTTAGTAGTTAATGAAAATCTTTCAAAAGCTAGCAATATTATTCAATCAAGGTTTCACATTTAGGTCGCGATTTAATTACTATTAATTTACGGTTCATATTTATTTTTCAAAATATTTATCGATATATTGTTCACAGTTGGCAAATATTTTCTATTTAACATTTTAATGATAATTGTTTTAATACACATATTTTTTATTTAATTGCATTTCATTAACAGCAATTAGAGACCGCGAAACTAAAATACAACGCATTTATTTTATTGTTTATAAATTTTCCATGCATTGCCTATTAATTGGCGCAAACCAATCTGTTTACTTTTGTATAAAACACGATTCTTTTTTAAATTGGTATTTATAATAATAAATTATAATTAAATTTGTAAATAAGTATGCGTAATCGCGTCGTAAACAATTCATTATACTTTGCATTGTTTCACAAGAGAAATGTAGCTCATTTTAGTTTCATTGCAAAATCTCACGTAATTACGATTTGGTATTTGTTTTTATTATTTGGCAATCGATTACGTGTGAAGCGTTTACTAATGAGAATGAGCTGGCGATATATTCATGTACTAAATGTAGAGCATTAACGTATTCATGTATACAATTTGTTTCTATTTAAAGTTGTGGCTTGTGTGCTTGTAAAATGAATCATTAAAAAACCAATGGAAAAGTATTTCGAAAGAAATTTGAACTTGCTTAACTACTCATGAAACTTCTAAGTTTTTAGAAATAACTAAGGGGCTCCGCCCCCTACTCGCTCCACCCACCAGTCCACGTGCTCCTCATATTAATTTTTCTTTCCTTCTGCATCTTGGCGTTACCGTTCCGATTCCCCATATTGTGTTCCTTCCCGTTCCCCCTGCCTCATGCTCTTCTTCTTCCGCTAACTACTAGTTTTAGGATATTATAAAAATGATTGTAGACTTTCAGATTTTGGGTCATTTTTTATAGTAGTGGAGACTGGGGCTAAGCCGGACAGTCGCGATATCTCGAAAAGCAAGCATCGTATCGGAACGGCCAATAAGTGGCTGTCCGTTTTCTTTTTGAACTGATTGTACTATCGATAGTATCGATTATCCCTGAAACTATCTAATAATTATTGCATAAGATCAGAAAAACATTAATAACTGACTTCATAAAAATAAAAAGGTAAGTGTTTGTTTTATTTACTCTCTTGGGTTAACTTTAATCTTCAATTGCCATTGTTCCGCATTCCAGAGCTCTTAACAAAACACTTGGATATATGTTATTTATTAAGTTGACCCTTAACTCTTTTTGCAACCTCAATTACATTACATTTCAATTGCAGAACCCAGAAAAGCAACAGGCACAACAATTTCGCTCACATACTTATTACAAAATGAAAGTGAAACATTCCAAACATTTGCGACACATGCTGAAAAGGAGCTAAAAAAAACACACATAGCCAGAAGCAAAAATGGTAAGAGAAACTTTTCATAAATCCTTATAAACATTAATAATCATTAGTTCATTCGTACTTACTAGGGAATGGCATACTTTAGTAGGTATGTGTATTATATACTATACAGACTCTTTTGGGGTCGGCTCCGAATTTTACAATTTGTCGTATTCACTCAACTGTATGAGCAAAGGTACACACACACACCAAATGCACAGCAATGTGGTACAAAATCGCAAGCCAAAAGTGAGAGCAAAAGCTTAACCCTTGCTCAAATGCACACATAGGAAAGACCCCGAAGCTAATAAACAGAAAGTAAACATGAAATTGCACATTTTTCACATAATTTTTTGTTGCTTTTGCGTACATCAAACATTTGCCTTAGACCAAAGCAACAATATTAGGGTCACTCACTCTATATATGTGGGTGTTCGGTTACGGGTTTCGGTATATATAGTATGTATGTTTGTGAAATATGCGGTTGTGGGCACATTTTCGTTTGTTATTTTTAACCCTTATCAAATGCAGAGAAAAATAAGAAATTTCGTTTGGCAGGCAAAAACAAATACTGATTACATTTTTGTGCCTTTCGAGTAAGATTTATGTCACTGTTGTTGGTCCAGTGCCAGTTACTTAGCCCAGCCGCTAGAGTAGCCACCTGCCAGATATTCACGCATAACTCAGTTTCGTACACTTTGGAACCTTTTTACCCAAAATGGTAATCATGGCAATGAAAATACTTCATTTCAAGCTAATTTGCATACAAATATTGCATAGTTGGTTTGATTTCTTTAGGCGCATAAACTAAAATTCGCATTTTTAAGGCAAAACATAAAATGTAAGTCATGTTCGTTTGGGTTCTTGGCTTTTCCTACACAAGTTTTCCCTTTTTTTTATGGATTCGTTGTATATTGCGCCATAACTCAAGTGCACTTGTTTATGCTAAACTTTGCGCTCCAAACAAAAAATGTAAAACTTTCCCCGGGGATTTTTCATATTTTTAGTGGAACTGCATTGAAGTGTCGAGGCCATCGTCGAACTTGTTTAAAACTATCTCGCAGTTTGTACTTCACTATTTTTATAGCCGCCCATTTTTGCTCATTTGTTAATTAAAAAACACGTCTACAGATAGTACTGAAAGCCTGTATCAATGGGGTTTCATTGCAAAAGGCTAAAAACTTGTAACTTAATTGAACGCAACTCTGCAACTGAGCTGCAAATGCATAAATGCATTTTCCACGCTTAAGACACAACAGCGCAAAAAGTTTTGCACTTCAATTGGCAAAAAAAAAACCTTTCAAGTTAGCTGTGGTATCTACTTGTTCGAGAAGTACTTGTAGGTATGCATCAGTTGCATGTCTAGTTTTTGGTCAACTCCCGGGAATTCAAACCAAAAGACCTAGTTAAACTAGGCATGCCACAAGGCTTTTTATACCCTCTACATATGCTAAAAAGGGAAGAAGAAGGCGTGGCAGACCATAAGTTCCAAACAAAGTTGGTCAATGAGAATAATCGCTTTGACCGAACCATGTCGGTTCGTATGAACACCATTATCTCGAAAAATATAGGACATTTACAAACACAGAAAGTGTACCAAATGATGCCCATCATTACATACCTACTTAAACTTTGTCAAATCGTGTTGTTATTTCAGTCCCATCTTACTTGAGACGTAAACTTCATGAACGTGAAATTTCATCTCTTTTACCCTAATTTCAACCCAACAACAATCTGTCAGTGATTCATCTGTCTTTTTCAGCCAAATTTCAATGGGGAGGCAGTGGACGTGGCAGACCAAAAATGATCAACCATGTCCGTCTCTTCGTATGAACACGAACGTGATCCCGAAGAACATAGGATTTATAGACAGAAGATTGTCAAATCCTGTTGTCATTTCAGCCTCACGATTTACGCCGATACCAGAAAAGCTAACCGTACATGAATGTAATCAGTGGTATATTAGAAATCTATTTCACCCTAATTTCAACCCAACAACAGTCTGTCAGTGATTCATCTGTCAAACTTTAATGATTTCGCGGTTTACACCGATAACAGAAAAGCTAACCGAACGTGAATGTTATCAGTGGTATGCTGTAAATCTCTTTCACCCTAATTTTAACCCAATAGCAATCTGTCAGTGATTCATTTGTCAAACTTCAATGAGTCAATGTATTTGGAACCATTGAAAAACTATCATGAAAGCGTTTAACTGAACGATCCTTCAGAAGATTCAAATCACATCCCTGAATGTAGCAAGTTGGTTAGTAGCATTACGCAGGTGTTGGCACCACTGGACCTTAGGAATGAAACATGAGTACAAAGAAAGTGTGCCTAAATTTGGATCCTGAAAAGCAACGAGTCTTTTGGAGATCTCTAGGTTTCTTTTCAGTACATAAGAACACATAACAACGACAAACAAGCAACAAATAAAAGAAACCCAATATTTGTGAAGTGAAAAAAATTTATGTGCAAATTTTTGTTTCGATGCTTTGAGGGGTATGAGCGTAATAACGGTAACTGTGCTACGGGGGTAGGGGGGATGATTCAGCAATGTTAGGTTTATAAGCCTAACATGAATTTACATACCAAATTTTGTGGCTCAAGCTTTAATATTAACATTTATATAAAAAGTGAAATTTTCTAGCAGTTTGTAGGTGAAGGGATCTATAATTGAAACTTTATTATCTTTAAAGTTTCTCTCTGATCTTGATAATTTAAACACAACATATAAACAATATCAGTTTGCATAGCTGTCCCAAACTTCAATTGGATAGCTTTTATGGTAAACCTCGAAAGTCTGTCGCGGGGGAACGGGGTAACGTATCGACATAAATCGATAAACTTGCACTTTTTCGGGAAAATGCGCATATTTTGGTAAAATTTTCTCTGTTTCTCAGAGACCAACACTCGACCATTTCTCCTGATCATTTTTGTGTATGGAACATATGGTCTGCCACGCCTCCTTCTGCCAGGTACATGCATTGCACAAATCTATAATACCCTTACACTTTGTGTACAGGGTATAAAAAGCATAACAGTGGTTATAAAAATCTCTACATGTTTCTCAAATTGCGAAACAAATGTCAACGACAACAACATTTGTACATAGCTGATAATAAAAGTCTCTATTATTAAATTTAAATGTTTATTCACACGCCCGCATACACAATTTAATAAAAAAAAATAAATAAAAAAAAAAAAAAACAAGAACAAAAAAGTTCACGCACTGTTAACAAATTGATGCATGTGCATTGAGTCACATAAGAGAGGAGCATAAAATCTCTGCCCAACAATTTAATATAAAAAAAGAAGCTATAAATTTAAATATCATCGCAATTGCCTTTCTTCTAGGGTTAAGTGAAGAACAGAGGGGAAGAGTGAGAGCTGCAGCAAGTGAGCAGTAATAACAAGTAAGAGACTCTGAACACTCTCAAAGTGAGTTGCTGCCGTGAATGACAAGTCTCTGTGTACAAAATGTCTCCTTGTAGGCAACAGTTGCAAGAGTTTCCAGCAAATGAACGAATGAATCACTTTGTCTGCGTTCGAAATTTGCATACTTTTAAACACACTGAAACAAAAGACGAAATTTTACATGAAATGTCAATCGTGTTGCTCCACTTTATAGCTCTAGAAATGAGGATCGGTTTTCAAAAAAAACAAATAAAAATATTTATTCTACAGAGTTGTTTGAATGATTCTGGCATTGCCGTGCCTTTCGGCCAGCCAATCAATTAGAGGGTCACGTGGTTTGGCGAGCGAAGCGATTTCCATTTTTTTGCTCAACAAATACAACAAGCAATGTTTAAGAATTTGTTTACTGAACTCCGATGTGTTTTTAAAACCACCATTAGAGAATAGTAATGCCATAATGGCCCACAGTTCGTCACGCCCTAAAAAAAAATGAATGAAACGAAGTTTTTATCATGATATAAAAAAGCAATCCGCGCGACCGCAACAATCAACCGCAATCTGGACAAGCTTTTACGCCGTTTCGCAACCGTAGACGAAATATGGATCATTCAAAACAAACCGAAGGCCAAGTACGATACTAAACGCATGTCCGTTTGTTATTTTCGGTCTTTTAGGAACACAGGTTAGGTTAGGTTTCTGTTAAGCTGTTTCTACAAGACCGGACAGAATTTTTGCTCAACAAAAAAGACCAAGCCGTGAACACAAGCGCAGCGAGAAAAAGTGTTCGGCTAAGAGCGAACCGAGTTGATATAAGTTTTTTTTTTCGGTTTTTCAGTGTGCAGACCGCATTGAAAATATGTGTTAACTTTTATTAATAATTATGTGCCGAAAAGGAGACCGACCGTTCATGGTTTTCGCTAATTTTTATTCTCAAAAGAATTATTCCTAAAAATAACATACCGAACAAAATTTTCGATATGTTTGTGATCGAGAGCTATAGGGCTATCATAGGTAATTGGCAAATAAGAGTTTTCACACACTCTTAAACCTAATTTATCGTTTGTGCTATCTAGCTTTGACAACGGAATTTACCAATTTTTGCGCTCAGTGTAAACACACATGGCAGATGTAGCATTGAGTAAACATCTGGTACACTTGACGCTCGCAGCAAGCATCATCAGCAGCAGCAGCAGCAACATGAGACGATGAGCATCACTAGCAACATGATTACACAAACATATGAAGAGTCGCCGCCGCCGCCGCCGCCGCCGTCACTGTTGTCGCTGCAACCGCAACAAGAGCGGCAAGTCTGCCGTCACGGCACTCTTCACTTGCTCCGCTGCTGCGAAGTCGACTGACATTAATAAATCGCTTTTATAGCAACAACTCGACGCTGTCTGTGAAAATGAAAGCAAAAATTGCAGCTGAACAGAATCGAATGGCAGCCACTTTTGGGGCATTTTTATGTTGCATTTCTTCTTCTTCTTTTTTTGGAACTCACGAGTATGTATCGTATATGGCATATACAATATGTATGTGTTTTTGTCGCTGCATGTTTGTTCAGTTTGTTTGTTTGTTCTAAGCTCGGCGCTACGCTTTATTAATTCCGCATCAGTGCCGGCGCTTGCCACATAGCTCAATGAGTTTTTGGTGCAACAAAACTGACCCAAAAAAAGACCTATGTATAACGAGCAGCCATCAAAGATGCAACCAAACGCTGCTTTGTTTACATTACTCGTGCAACACCCACACACACACCCATACACACACATGTGTGTGTGTGTTGGTATAGTCTTTTAAAGGCCGCGTGTGTATGTGATACAGTGGCATGACATTAAATTGATGACAGTGTTGATAAATTCGAACTTTGAGGCAAACTAATGTGCGCCATGCAACAATCAAATTGATTAGAATCGATCGAAATGGTCATTCAGCATTCAAAGGGGGATAAGATTAATCGTCGATTATTGTTGGTTCGGCGTTGCAGCACTAATGGGAAGTTTTAAATTTAAATTTAAATGAGCTGTTAGTCGAACACTTTATAAATAGAGCTAAATTGCTGCAATCTTTTTAAACAACCTCAGAAGTTCCTTATTTATATGTTGCGTGATGTTAGTTAGACAGATTTATTTGATAGATAAACTTATATACCCTTTAAACAGTACAGCTATTATGTGTGAACTATGTTTCAGGCAGTCATTGTAGACTGCTACAAATGTAAGAATTCTTCACAATCTCCATGTCAGTCTGGTTAATCTTACTTCTATCGCCTTTCACAACATGCCATTTTTTTTTTTACGTTTTTCAGAGTGCGATTCGGCTAATACCGAAAGAAGGCTAATTTGATGTCTAGAACAGCACTTTCCCTGCGTAGACTTAAAACCTTGAAATATGTAAGACTTGCAATATAGAATTTAGTGTTATAGCTAAAAGGTTCCATAGTCTTAGCAAAATTGACTATTTAATTATTTTTTATTTTATACTTCATATTTTTACTAAAAAAAAAAAAAAAAAAAGGGTGATTTTGCATTGGTAACCATAACTTTTTTCCAAGCACTTCTTCAGGATTTTCATTTTATCAAATGCAAAACTGCAATTTTTATTTATTTCCTTAATGTAAACATGAATACAAGATATCGCTCCTATCCGGAGCATTGGGCATTTATGGTGTAGAAATCTAATTACAAGACTTCGCTGGTAAAATATATATAAGTATCAGTAGATATCGCTTATGTGTAATAGCGAAATTGCAGCGCATTTATTGTATTAAAGCGATAATCGGATATACGCAAAATATTTTAAATAAGCGATAAACGATATCGTTTATATGGAAGAGCGATATTGCAGAGCTGTTATTGCATTTAAGCGATAATCGGATATATGCAAAATATTTCAAATAAGCGATAAACGATAACATTTATAAGGAAGAGCGAAATTGTAGCGCTGTTATTGCATTTAAGCGGCAATTTCATATAAGCGATAGTCGGATATATGCAAAATATTTCAAATTAGCGTTTAACGATATCGTTTATAAGGAAGATCGATATTGCAGCGCTGTTATTGCATTTAATCGACAATTTCATATAAGAGACAATCAGATATATGCAAAATATTTCAAATAAGCAATAAACGGTATCGTTTATAAGGAAGAGCGATATTGCAGCGCACAATTTCATGTAAGCGATAATCGGATATGTGCGCATTTAAGCGATTTTTCAAATTTCTTTTCTTTTGGCTCACTGTTAAGTATAATACCGATTCACAAAGGCGTGAGTGAGGCGTGGCGTGACTTCTTCGTGAGTCTTCGATGCGGTTGTCGTAGGGAGGCGACGAAGGGTACGATCATGTCTCCGTTGAAAGGACGAGGTAGACGGTACACTAGCTACCTTTGGTATCACCAATTGGAAGAGGCGCGCGCAAAGCAGTGACGCCTGGAGGAGACCTTTACATCAGGCCGTAGCCCAGTAACAGGTTCTTATGGCCAGTAAAGTAAGTAAGTAGGTATTTTTTAAAAGTTTTTTGGTCTCTACAGAGCGCCAGCTGCAGTGCCTGTGTTTGTGAACTAACTATGTTGCGTAATACATCATATCACATATCACAAAAAATAGTTTCAAAAATGTATTATTATAATGCTCCTAGCCCCAGAATTGAAATTTAGCTTCTTTTATGCGTTTTGCCTTACTTTTTATGCTTTTCAATTTCCTTTTCGAAAATTTCTCACACTGTGTTTTATTATTAACCGCAATACCCAAGGGAAACTTGACTTTTCATTCATCTAACTCATAATTCCCAAATGTGATAGCACATTTTTTTTAGCAGTGACTGTAGCATCCATCATATTAATATTAAATATCATATTATGCAAATCATATCCAACAATCACATGTTTGAGCTACTTTGTCTCGTTTCATGTGTGCGTGAGAGAGGAGAGCGACAGCGCCTAAGTGGCAACCACAAGCCGACACTGACAGACAGGCAAGGTCTCCCCTACTCACATACACTCTCCTCACATAGTACTCTTACGGATGCATACAAAACATATGGCGGCGGTTTCATTAATCTCCAAGGCATATCTGAATATTAAATTGAGAACACACATTAACATTTAAATTTGTTTTCAATTTGATCAAACAACAAATATTATATTTATAAGATGCTTCTTCAGTCACTTTAGCACCTCAGCAAACACAACAACAACAACAACAACAAAAACTACTCAACAGAGTTTGTTATGCAAATGAGTTAAGACAAGTTGAGCTCGGAGTTAAGTCAGTCAACGTTTTGGATCTCTGTTGGCTTTCTAAATGCATGAATCTGTTTCGTATGGCTGATTTTTTTTAAAAACCAAAGAACTTGTTACATAATCATGCAGAAATCTTCAACAACAATATACGTACTAGGTTTATCTTGTCAGTTTTCTTTAAAGACACATAAAACTGACTCATTTTGATTATTATGATTCACACATTTCAATTGAAATTTGACTTCCATCTATTTCAAAATCAAAACTACTTGCCAACTGCCGCTATATTTTTATTAGTGTGTCAAGTTCAATGTATTGTATATATTCCATTTTATGTAGCTTTGTTATGTAAGGGTCCCCCTAAAGGTAAATAAAGTATCAGCAATAATTTTATACGAAAAGCCAAAAACACTGTAAAAAAAAAGCCTGCACTTATTGCAAACTTATACATATACAAAAATTTATGTCAATATCAAACATTCGGGGTTGTGCCTGAAATCTCTTACAACTGAATTTCAACCCAAAGCAATTTTTCAGTATGCCAGATATCTTTTTATACCGAATTTCAATCAAAAAGCAATTCGTGGGACAGAACTATCTTTTAAAGAATGGCAAATTTTAAAAATTAGCATTTGATCGACGGATTTTTGAGGAAAATTCAAACGAAACTTTACGCAAAGCCGTGTAGAGATTTCTGGCACACCTCTAACATAGTACACAACACCCTTTTGAACTCCTCTGAATATGTAGCATGACCTTCGTGCCACGGTGTTCGGCTCTGCTGGTTCTGTTGTGTTCAATGGAAACGCCTTATCGGAATTATTGTAGTCTCTATTTTGTCTCGCAAAACTTTCAGTTCCTGTCGTCTCAAGTCGCAAACCGATGGACTTTTTCTGTCATTTTATTCAAAGTTGCGCTCTTCTGCATTCCAACTGAGTTCGAATCAAAATGAATTCGTTTTCACTTCGTTTCGATATATGTTATATTTGTCGCAGGCAGTATTTATTGATATAACTTGTTCCAGTTCCAGCTTTCTCGGTTTCATTTCGAACTTAATCGTTTGGCAATTATATGTGCTCCTCTTGAGATAGAGCATATTCTTTTACCCGACCCAAAATTTACCGGAAAAGTAACATACCTTTTAGACATAGGTTTTTGGAAAAAGGTTTATCAATCTAACGTTCTTTTTTCCTCCAGTGTACCCACCACTATCATCATTTATTCGGATCACATGTATTAGCCCACATTTAAGTGAGTCAGCGCAGTTGAGAGTTATGTTCATTTTTTGTGTTCTTTAAATGTTTGCATATTTGCACAAATTTGTGTGCTTTGCTTCGAAAACACAATTTCAGTATTTATTATTTACTTAAATGGTATTCATTGAATGTTCGACTTACGCTCAGCCGTAGCAAGGTGCTAATGGTGGGAACTGTGGCAGTATATACACAGTCTATAGAATTACCTGAAAAAAAAAAATGAAAACAATTTGTATTAAATGTAAATAAATTTAATTGCTTTGCAAATATTTGAATAGCATGAAGAGTTTTTAATTTGATTGAAATAATGTTAGGCAAATAGAAAGAAATGTCACATTTGATGAGTTAAGTAGAAACAAATAATTCAATGAAACATTTTGTTAAAGCTTGAATGCTTTTGTGTTTTGAGAATGGAAACGATTTCAAAAAGTCAACAATATAGCACATATTGTGGTATGTGGTGATATGGTATGAATTTCGGAGCCAAATACTTCGAAATCGCTTACGACAACATTCAAGGGAACGACGGAATTGGGTTGTTCTAAAGGATTGTTTTAGTATGCAAAAGTGTAGGCAAGCAAATAAGATTCTTCTAATTATGTAGAGATATGTACGAACATTCATATTGCATTGTTTGTTTAATACTCTTTTGCACGACAATTGCTAGCCAAAAAATTACTTGAAAACAAAAACAACAATACTAACAATCGATTAATATGCCATACAAAAGACGATGCTATCGGCTAGCACTTGTTTTGCATCGGCAAATCATCGATGTTTTTAAAACCATCGAACATTTCACAATCTCTTACTTCGATCTCTTATTATGTAAAGAGTCACCAGTAAAATTATTTGAAGATCATGCCAAAGTAAGTCTAATTCTCAGTTTTACAAATAGTTTAGCAATTTGCAGTATTGAGAGTTACATCTTAAAAGTTATTCTCAAAAGCAGGCCAAACGCAACTAGCGAAAATGTCAAAACTTTTATGTTTACATAATTTTGATGTAGATCTATTTAGTATGTTGTAGAGCGTATCTAGAAGTGTTCTTTTGTTCATATAGCTTTTGTTTTACATAACGATGTTTCATTCTATAAAAACATTTTTTAACTACAAAATATCGAAAAACAATCGATGTATCGATGTTTTTAGTCCGATGCATCGACGTACATTGATGTCCATTGTCGATGGACTCTGCGCTGGTAAATATCGATGTTTTGGTCCGTACTTGCATCACTGCTCTCTACTCGAAGAAGATACGCTTTTAATAGCCGCAAAGACTCCGGTAACTGCTCGATTGCATTGCGGGTTAGAGAATACACCACCTCAGCAGGTCAAAGCTTGTCGTATGAGGCGACTTATAACGACACTGGATTTTTTCGAGATCAGTAGTGCCACCCCAGGCCTTAAAAGAGTTGTGCGTAGGGTTTGGGACCGATCAATTACAATGAAAGAAATACATCAGGCCGTAACCCGGTAACGGGTTGTTATGGCCAGTTAAGAAGAACTGCTCGCTTAGTACGACTAACGATATTGGCAACAGCTGCGTATCCGGGCATTTGGGCACTTTAATAGTGCAATATTGTCCCGTTCCGAAGTACTTTGGCCTTTTGTTACACACTCTCCATTACACAGCTGAAGAGGTCGCAGAACAGGGCCTCGCTCGATATCAAAAGGTTCAGGGAGGTTCTTTCCTGCCTTGACGGAGCTGTGTGTACTGCTCAACGTCATTCTGCAAAGTCGCAGCAGCTTTGCGGCCTATACACGTTCCCTCAAACGGCAAAAAGGTTTGCCCAAAACGACTTGGCCAAACTAATAAGAACAGGAGCATTCACAATCCCGTAAAATGTTCAAGAATTGAGTTGGCAAAGAGAACCAGATTACGCAGCTTTGCAACTTCTTTTTGAAAAGAGCTCGAAATTCCAATTAAACCCTTTTTTTTTAGCATTTCCGCAATGCTCCATTGTTAAATTTGATGATAATTACAATAGGAGAAAATAAAACGGGTACTAGCAAATAAAATGAACTGTTTGAGCTGCAAACACACATATCAAAACCGGCAAGGAAGCGAATGCAGCAAACTAATCAGCAGCAACATTGCCGCATTGTAGTGGTAATTGAAAGTACATAAGACTCAGTTGTTGTCGGCTTGATGGGAAAATGGAAAATCAAATTGAAAAAAGGCAGCTGCAGCAGCTAGATGAGCTAGTAGAGTGGCAGGCATTACAATTGGCACTAGCACACAGACACGTGGCAATAAGCTTCTTGCAACAGCAACAAAACTGCGCCGAAGAACTTGGGGGAACTGGAGCAAGGTGCACAACTGTGTGCGGAAGTTTGCGCATGTCAAATTGCAAACGACAAAAGCAATAACAAACAAGCAAAGCGCATTATACGCCTTTTTAGTGACGCCTCAATGTGTTGCAAGCAAACATCTTGGCCATGTTGCGCTACAGCATTGAGCATCTATAGAAACAACAACACCAACAACAAAAATTTGATGCAGACAGTCGGGACGGTGCCCGACTGTGGAATACCCTGTACACTTTTTCTTTATAAACACTAAATACGGTAAAACGGGAACGGAAGTATCCACTTTTATATCTATTTTCATAAGATCGATATGCCTGCCAACATTTTCCTATTGGGAAGGTCCAATTGACAAGTTTTCCTATTGGGAAGTTGACTATTATGGGGCAAAATTCACTTTTATACTTGTAACTCGACTATTCTTGGGCCAATGTCGTTGAATTTTGTAACATAGATCAAAAATACATTTATAAATGTCTGTGACAATTGTCAAATCAATATATGGGGGGGAAGCGGGATTCTATTGAGAAAAAAAAAAGGGGATGCAGTTTTAACGGTTAGGGTCACACGAGTCTCCACACCAAATTTTGTAACTCTAGCTCACATGTATCCATATCTAAAAGAAGTGGTGTTTTGGCACAATTTATAGGCGAGGGGGGAGGGGTGAAATTAGCATATTTTTGACTATAACTTTTGATATATTTATCCGATTTCGATTAACATGGATGCACATAAACACGACGCACATCTCTGAGAAGTTTCGAGTTGATAGATTCAACGTAGCGGTTGTAAACCGCGCAAAACTGTCAGGGGGGAAGGGGATAAGATATCGACTTGATTCGACAAACATCATCTTACATTAGATTACGCGCATCTTTTGTTAAAATTTTGTGTCTCTAGCTAGGAGATCTATCCCCGGACATGGTCCAATCGCTACCCGAGTCAATGAAAAGACTTTTTGCCCTTGGAACTTATGGTGTGCCACGCCTCCTTCTACCTGTTACATACATTGCACATATCTTTAATACCCTGTTACACTTTGTGTACAGGGTATAATTACCGCTACTGCAACACGTGCGCATGATTAAGAAATGACGTACAGGTAAAAACAGCTTGGCAAGATTTTATAGCAACTGCAAAGCACTCACATCAGTTGCAGCATTTGTGGCTTATGGTTTGTTGCAACCAACAACAATAGCAACGCCACAGCAGCAGTGGCTGCAACTAATGTAACATAAAAAGTTGCAGCAACATTTGCAGACAACATTTTCTAACAGCAAATTTGCAGAATGCACATGTTGCCAGCCACTTATTGTCAATTGCAGCTGTTTTTCAAGTATTCTAGAGCAGAATTCTTAGCTGATAAACTTGACAGCTTATGGTCGTGGCATGCAGGAAACAATTGTGCCACGTGTTTACACAATAAACTTGTTAACGAATTTGAAATTGTAAAAACATTGGCTAAGTTATTGTTAATAAAATTGCTCGCTAAGAACTAGCTGGCGCTGTAGTCTAAATCCAAATCCACATTTGCTATGGCAGATTCCATCGGAAATCGTACTTCCGACAGTGCCCTGTACACATTTTGCCTAGTTTTTAACCTTAGCATTTCTTGAACCTAATGTCAAATCATACATATTCGGAGTATAGTTAGCTATTCATTTAAAATTCAATACAAATTATTTTCACTTTAAAAAATAAACATGTTTCGTTTGGGACTCAAAAATTACGTTCGAATGTGCCGTCCATATGGCACAAAAGTTAAAGTAAGCGGCATTCCTTTGCCGGCAAAAGACCCAGTGAGCAACGCTCCAAATTCAGGAAAGTCTCCGCACAGTGAACGCTATCTAAAGTTTAAGGAAATGTTGCAATCCCCATTAGATCAGGCAGTGACCAAAGATAAAAAGTTGACGGAAAGGGTTTTATCGAAGGCACCATTGGTATCTTTGCCTGCAGGGGTGCCACACCCAGCCCACGAAGTGGAACCATTGGAACCATGGCCCAATAACACTAATCCACACACGGGTGAAGTCGGTGGACCCGCTGGTCCGGAGCCAACTCGTTATGGTGATTGGGAACGGAAAGGACGAGTAACTGACTTTTAATGTTTAGTTGTATGTGTTGCATTGTTAATGAAAATTAAGAAGAAAAAACTTGCACAATAGAAAAGAGATAGCTTTCTTTTCTACTCCACAAATTAAAAGCTCTGCTTATGGCAAAACGATAACTAATGGCAAGTTCTTTGCTGCCACTGCCGTTTCTTAATCTAAAGCATTTGGATTGCCATTTATCATTGCATCAAAACGTATTATATATATATATATATGTTCCTATGCCGATTTTGTATATTCACTCGTTGAGGTTTGTGGGCTTAATCAAGGCATATCGATTGAAATGAATGAGTGTTTATATTGAGTAAGAAAAAGTAGTAGAAAAAGTATCTTTTGAAACTGAAGACATGTCAACGATGAAACCTCACGCTGTTGGAATCGATGAATTCTCTTCGCAAGGAGTCTTACTGCAGGCCATGGTGACATAGGCAAGGTCATAAAACCCTTCTCTGGTGCTTGGTTGTGGTCTAATTCGTGCAAGAGCTACAAAAATACAAGCTTATCCTGATGATGTGTGCGTGCTTGTATCGACTAGATCGCTACATACAGCTTGCACCACAATGCAAGGTTTTCTATCCAGTATTGAATTCTGCAATAGACAAAGAGTCACCATATATCCAAGTAAGACCACCCAAGATCCTTTTACTTGTAGTATTTTGGGGTGATCCTTGACCCTAAGCTCAACTGGAAAGTACACCTTCAACAAAAGGCCGAACAAGCTCTCAGAACTTTTTGCCAGTGCAGAAGTAGTAAAACCTGAGGACTAAGTGATAAGTGTATTGTGATTTTATCATTTAACAATCGATTTTAATACAATAAAAAGCTATTACAAAAGTGGTTTGAATCCAGGGGCGCTGACGAGCGAAACAAAAAGGTGATAGCCACAATTGACGGTCACTATAAAACGTTTGTATCTTGTCTAGGGTGTTATTCTATTGACAACTTCGTAATACTTCTTAGGATGTATATTGTACAAGTATAACAACATAAGAACTATGGATGTTGAAGTTTAGGGCAACAGAACCATTTGTCAAAGAGAAGGAGTCTTAACACTGTCTTAAATTGGCATCAAGTGAAATCGAACTGCATATTAAGAGGCATTCAATTTGTGTCATCAAAGTGATAAATTGCTTCGATATAGTTAGTTGACAAACTTCACCTTCTTCTTAACTGACAACAACCCGGGTTACGGCCTGATGTAAAGCTCTCCTCCAGGCGTCAAAATCGCTAGTGTGCTCACTACCTCGTCTTTCGAGCGGAGCCATGATCTTCCCTTTTGTCGCCTCTCTTCGACAACCGCATTGAAGAGCGATTACTCGGTTATTCAATTTTGCAAATTAGCAACGAAAATACATATATACCTTTATAGTTTTAATTTGTTTTTTACCCTTTAATTAAGTCAACACATCAGTCAAAGTTGACAAACCCATGTAAATAATACTGCACTTAAAACAACAAATATAAAATCAACCTTTACCCAACCCAAGTACAGTTACGCTCTACTAATTTTCAGTTTAATTATTTTCAATTTTACACAAAGTAACCGCGACAACAACAGCAAAAACAACGATAACAGCGACAACTAACACTTGACAGAGTAAAAGCGAAATATGTAATATACAAAATGCAATTGAAGTGCAGGCCAACGTCGAGAGGGCCAGCAAACTTCCGATCCCAGCCAGGCCAAGCCCAGGCCCAGGCCCAGACCAGACCAGACCAGACGTGACTAGCCCTACTACCCTGACCGAATTGCATGAAATTAGTAATTACACTTTATAAAAAAAAAATAATTATATATATATATATATATATATATATGTATGTGTGGTAATGGAAAAGTAGTTATACAAAAAAAAAAGCAAAACTTCATTAAAACAAGCATTTAATTGCGCTTAAACTCAACGCATAGAGAAAATTATAAAATGAAAATGTAAATTTTAAATGTAACACGACACTTGGTAACAGGTCACGAGCTAGACCTGGTTTATAAGTAGTAAGTAGTAGTATGTATGTACTTCCAAAGGGTGGGTGCTAAACTTTGTGTCTGATCACATAACGTTTGGGGCGTAATGAGTGCTCAAACACTTGTAAGCTTCACTGTAGTATACAGCTAATGTGTTCCAGCCTATGTGCTTACTGAGTACTCAACTTTCCAGGTCGTTTCGAACAAAGTTTCTATTACCATGATATGATTCTAACTATGTGTGTGTTTGTGTGCAAGCCAGAATGATGAGCAGTTGCTTTTGCCATGGACTCGGCGATAAATCTGAGAATTCTGGCTGTTTAATGCTCAATCGTAGGAGAATCAATATAGTACGCATATCTGCATTTGAAATCAACTCAATTCGTTTAAAAATAAACATGATTTCACTCATTATGGCCCCACACACACAGCAATCGGTTGGCCAACCTGCGGTCTAAAATCAAAATATTTGGATTTTCTTGCGAACAAACTTTGATTGCTGTGTGTGTATGGATTGCATTAGATTATATTAGATGCATTACACTGTAAGCGCAGCATTCATTCATTTACTTAAAGCAGAGATCGGCAGCGGCTGTAGAGAAATTGCCAATGGCAACTGAGAAAAATGCTCTTTTACATCCATATCTATAAAAAAAATGAATGTGTGTATGTAAGTCTGAATTCATTTTACTCGAAAACGGCTCGACCGATTGAGGACAACAGTCGCGAATAAACAGAGCGTTTGAGACATCATAAGAACCACAAATTCGTTTTGAGGCAGAACGTTCAAGAAGCCGTCAATCGAGAGCTGAGGAATCAACTGAACAGCGCGAATCGAGTTTGCAACAAAATCGTATCAGAACTTCCATTTTAGCTACCGAATCATCCGAACAGCCCGAGTCTGACAACTTCGTGTCAGAGCTTCCACTTCGAGAGCTGCGGAATCATTCGAAGAACGTGACGCAGGGCTACAGACTCGATGTAGTGGTTGGGCAAATGGATGTCTGCTTACAATGTCATGCAATAAAACTTCGCAGGTGTGCACCAGGAATTTGTTGTTCGAATGGAAAAATAGTTTTGCACCCCTAACCGATCCACCCGAGCCACTCTTGACGTACGTGTCTGGAGTTAGGAGTCTTTCTATATAATTTCTCAAAAACATTCGGAAGTACATAGAACTCCATTTTCCAAATGACATCTTTTGGAGCAACAAAAATAATTAGAGAGTCTATCTTTATAGCTACATTCAAAGTGTAAGATCAAATTTACCATCGAATTGCTTCACTACTTCAGCAGCCTGATACCGATCCGAATTTTCTTTAAATTTATTTCATGGGCGATGAGCAAATTGCAGGAACTGAGCGCGAAATAAATTTGAATTTATGCAGTTTGTTCTCCAAGTTCAATTCGGCGATCTGAAGCATTTGTTCTTCAGATTTGTTGATTGTTATTGCAAAAGCCAGTCGCACCAGGAGTTGAAGTCGCTTGAAATCGACTGGCAGATTATTTGAGAAATCGGAATTTGTGGAATCAGTACATCTTCGTCTTTGTTTTTGCCGCTTAATTAAGTTCGCACTTGCTTTTATAACGGCAATTATGGTGCCGTTGAGAAATTTTGATGGATCCATCTATCGGATCGTCATAAGAACTAATCTGTCTTATCAAATTCTGAAATGTCGGCAGCTTTTCCACCAATTCATCGTGAACAAGTACATCAGTTAATTATAAAATGTACACGAAAATAAGCATTAAAGTATTTTTACCATGAAAATTTGTTTCTTTGAATGCTGAAATGAATGTTTAGAGAACGATATTTGAGCATTTGTGGAGGCGCAGCGGTTCGCGCGGGTTCAGCTAGTTACAGTATAAAATTTACAAGGTACGACAACAATTATTCGCCAGAACTATTTAAACAAAGCATCAGGAATTCTAGAACTCTTCGTTTGCTAACAAAACTGTATTGTATTTGCTTTAGAATGTTCCTATATATATAGCGATACGTAAACACAAACTTTGGAGTCTTGAAGTAAGCTCACGTCATCTTTGTGTAGCTCTTAAAAACTTGTAATTTTTAAAAATGGCGTATAACGATACATTGTACTATATAAACGCAAGTCAGTGTAAAGATAACTTACTTACAGGTATGCGCATTATTTAAATTTGTATTTTACTGTTGTAAGTGAAATAATTACCAGACTTTGCATTTACATAGGAAGCAAAGTATTAAAAACCCTAATTACTATTTAAAGCAAGTACCCTATACTCGGCGAAAAAATCAAGCAATTTGTGCTTAAACCAAGCACAAGCGATGACGATAGTACGATGAGTATCGTTTAAGAAACTAAAGTTGTACTTTACACGCGGCTTTCACGTGATGTTTATAATTATACGAATTTTGTGTAAAATTTAAAACAACAACAGTTTTTAGCGCTTCAATTTATGTAGGAATGTGTATGTAATACAATTTACCTTTAACACTTAGTTTTTATAATATTTAGAATTTCAACTTGAACATGCCTTAAAGATGGCTTTTAAATAGTTTTTACACAACTTTATTAAAAGTGGAAATTTATATTGCCCGAGGTCTATATCTAGCATTCACGACTATCTATTTATAACTAATTTATGGCCAACTCTATTTAACACAGCGTAACGTAGTACCTACTATTCAAGTCATTAATCCCATGACAATTGAACAATCGTTTGATGCATACTATATATTCTATATACTTAGTGCAAACTTATATACATATAATAAATTTGCATCATATCAATTGTAAATGAAATGAAAAAACACTTGTGCACATGTATTTATTCAGAAACCATTAACAAATGCATTTACAATATAGGTACAGTAGGGTACGCAGTACCATTTCCTATAATAGAACCTGGCACACACAATCCAATTAATATGAACCGCAATACGACCATTTCGATTGGGTGTCATCAGTTGTTTATATGCACAATTAGTATTGTTTGAAATATACGTAAATTTCCGGTTGTAAATATGGGGTTTACAGCTAGTTCATAGGCGAAAATACGCATTACCCATTAAAAATTGTTCGATAGGCAATTACTGTGACAATTTGCAGCAAAACGGTATCACTTGCAGTAGAGATTCCTACGAATATTATTGGCTTCTAACCGCCTGTGAATGCAAAATCTATAGCTAAACGGTGGGAAAAATTGCAACCAAATTACGCCCAAACAGAAGCCATTCGAAATAGAAATCGGGGCCAACTTTTATAAGTTTTGTAAACTTCATCATTCTAGAACTGCCTATAATGTATACTTATAAAGGTAACGTCATAGCTGCGACGTCAGCAGCGCAGCTTCTTAAATTTTCCTTCTCTTGCGAATTTCAAGGAGGGAGGCTGTGTGTCGTGCATGTTATTTCAACTTATGTTATATTGTATGTATTGTATTTTTTTTCAGCAACGAGAGTAAATTGCGCCTCTTTCAGTCGCTATTTCAGAGCCTCGCAAAATTTTAAGAAGGGGCGCTCAACGACGACGTTACCTATTTAAGTATACATTGTGCGCCGCATACACAAAGAGGAACGAAATCAATGAAATACAAGCATGAAGAAGTCACGGTAAGAAAAGTCATATCTTCAATTTTGATGAGCTTCGATACCGAGGCAATTATCCTGCTTAATTTAAAACGCTAATTCCAGTAAAAGAAATACATCAGGCCGTACCTGCAGCACATTTCTAGATAACATACGATTTCTTCATTGTATTGGACACCCGAGCACTTTGTACATCCAACTTTTAAGGCGAAGACCACACTTTTTACGGGAAAAAAAAAAATTCCAATGCAATGCAATTTACTGGGCAATGGCCATACCTTGGTAGCTTATATCAGTTCAGTCTTCTACATGTTAAAGATCTAAATCCAAGTTATCAAAACGAACTAGTATAATCATGTTATTCGACAAAACATTGATGAAGCTTTTGTAGATTCGGGTTGCTCGTTAAATAAGTGAAATGGAACTGTTAGTCCCTGCTAGACGCATTCCTTCGCTGAAACGCATACAGCGATTCAGCATTGCATTTTCTTTCTAGGGATTCACGTATGAAAACATATATCGTACACATATGTACTTGTGTTTGGGAAAAGTAAGCTGATTAAATTCCCACGCTGCTTTTCCGTTTCCACATATCATGTTGTATACGTTTTTATATATTTTTTGACCTAATATTTAAGACCACCAAAGACCCAATTTGGACAATCTCACTGGGTTATTGCCGTCAGAAACGCAAAAAGGCAGCTCTAATTTATGTGTGCAATTATATATGCCTTTACGGCTTAAATGTGAATTTAAAATAAAATGCACATTCATGTAACTTTTGCGAAAACAAAGCCATACAATGTACACATAAATATTATTATTGTGAATTTTATATTCAATTAATAATAAATATTTTCATAACTGGTTTTGGTATATTTAAAATTTATGAACAAGCCAGATAATTAGCTGCAATTATATATTACAAAACACAAATTTTATGTATATTAATTGCAAAATATGAAATATGACAACTGTTGCCAATCAAAGGCTTTGCCAAACAGGTTTCATATATGTAATTCAAATTTTTATCAGATAAAGAAAAAAAAGCGGTTTTATGCTATCATGCATTCAATTACAAAAACCAAACAGAACAAAACGTTGCGCTTGTTATGACTCACAAAGCAGCTTGATGGAGAGGACCTGTCCGCATACAAACATAACTCACTGTGAGTGACTGAGAGCAGAGCTCGCGTGTTATAGTCGGCCGCCATCAGACAATGCACTCGAGACAGTGGCAACCCCTCCTAAAGCGCTCGTCCGCTTAATCATAGCCTTGGCCATTTAACCATGTGCCACAAACTTAATTAGGCGTCTGAAAGCGGTTCTTGCCCCAATCCATGTTGGACAGCTAACAAGTGTATAGAAGGGCGAGTTGCTAGTGTTGGCCTATGAAATCTGTTGTGTGGTGCAACACTTGAAAATGCTCGTATGTGGTAGTAGTAACTTCGTTGGGCAAGTGTTGCCCTAAGGAACAAGGGAGAAAAAAAAGAAGGTATGATAACAATGGCAAATCAAACAGCAAAGGACAGGGCCAGGTTGGTATTTTCAAATGAATATAATGAAAGTGCCTTGAAAGCTTCAAGTGTACAACAACAACAACAACAACAAGCACAACAGTGAGGGCAACAACAACCCAAAGACACGTAAGCATCATTAATCAAATGTCCAGACAAGTGTAAAGCATAAGTAAGCAAGGTGGCAACCCTGTTCCCTCGACAAGCAAAGACAAAATGGCGCACCAACTGTGTCTCTCTCTCTCTCTCTGTCTCCTTCGCTGACGCTCTGACTAAGTGAAAATGAAGTAGCCCTGCCTGCTGCAACATTTAACAGGAAGCGGTGGCCTCATGAAAGCTTAACCGTAAACTTGGCGCCTGGCAAGAGAACACGTACAATTTCAAGTGTGTACGCCTGTAGGCTCCTTACGGCTTGCTGTACCTAGCAACTGCTTCATCTTTGCAAGGAGTCCTTGCTCAAAAACCACTTGAGGCAGCTCTCTTCTGCCTGTTGACAATAAACATTGCGATTTCTGAACACGCACTTTATCAAAAGCTGTGACGACAACAGCAGACAGCTAGTGGGCGGGGCAAGCCCCTTTTTGGCATGACTATTGAGGTTTTGCTAGCTAAATCTAATAAAACGCCAGTTGAAAACAATATCTATGAGCAGGTGTCTAGCCTCACAGACGTTCGAGGACACACACACATACACCCGGAAAGACATATAGAATAGATTCTTGAACATTATGTTGACAACGCCTTCGACATAGACTGTTCTTACATTTAAGTTCCCAGGATTGATTAATACGGTTGTTGTGCTTGTTGTTGTGCTTGTTGTTGTTGTTTTTCCTGTTGCCCTTGCGTGCCATGTAATGAAACATATGATTGGAGTTCTTGGTAGGTGTTGGGGTAATACGATTTTTTTATTATTTTTCTTTTTTATACGATTAAATTGAATGACATGAACCGACATGTTCATAAGTATCGTATAGTATAAGTGCTTTTGTGTCACTTTGATGTGTAGGTTAATAGAAAATAATACTTAAGGAAATACCCTTGTTAAGGGAGAGACTATAACAATAAGTCCCAAATGACACTTTTTTTAGGCTCGGTTCACCCGACCCACCTGCAAGCGTTCTCCGACTTCGTTACTGCGAGCATGCTTGCATTTTCATCCTAGACACTGTTTAAGTTCCATTACTTATTATCACAGTT
Source organism: Chymomyza caudatula (assembly GCA_035041775.1). NCBI lineage: Eukaryota > Metazoa > Arthropoda > Insecta > Diptera > Drosophilidae > Chymomyza > Chymomyza caudatula. The sequence continues at coordinate 1,875,453 of JAWNKW010000141.1, read as the reverse complement.
TTTAACTAAACATCATCTTCAACTGAAACATACGACTTGAACACTGAGTCCAGCTTGATAGCTGTTTTTCAGGACTATCACAAAAAAGCAATCGTAAATGAACAACAAAATCTTTACAGGCCTGTCTCTAACTCCGAAATCGAATCGTCAATTAAGCAAAGGAACTGTTCATAACCTGTTCATGACGGAACCACCTAGAGTGTGGGGAAAGGGCTCATCAAATTGTGACTTAAGGTAGGTTTTTCAGAAATATACAACTTCTCACTCCAGCGTATTACCGAAAATTGAAGAACCATACAAAAAAGCAGAGAATAGTAATCGGACATCTCTCTTGCCTTATCCTAGAAAAGTCCCAAGAGTACCAAATCGACAACCATCATCTCTTTGTCGATTATAAAGCAGCAAATGATGGGGGATCATGTTTATGTAGCTCTGCCTGAGTTTAGAATCCCTGCAAAGTTGGTGCAACTGTACAGAATGAGGTTCAAAACGACAGCTAGCCCACTCAAAGTCCGGGCACTACGTGCGAAAAACGCATCAACATCAAGGCGATGCCCTCTTCTGCAACCTGTTCAACTTTCTGATGGAGAGTGTGATACGAAAACCGAAGTAAATAGGAACGGGACTATGTTCTATAAGAGTGTTCAGTTGCTTGCAAACGCAGATGATATATACATATATCGTCGGTCGTGACAAGCGAGCAGTTACTGAAGCCTTTGCGAATCTGGCGCTGAAGCATGGGTGATGACGCAGTCTGATGAAAATGCCCAAGGAGTGTTTGAGCGGAAAGTACTACGTAAGATTTTTTGCCCTTAACGCGTTTGCAACGACTACCGCATACGATGGAACAACGAACTCTATGAACTCTACAACGGCATTGGCATAGTCAAGCGAATTAAGATCTAGCAGCTCCGCTGGCAAGTATGGATGCGTATGGATGAAGCAGCTCCTGCCTGAAAGATCTTCAATGCGAGTGTCAAAAGGAGGCGACGAAAGGACAGACCATGTCTCCGTTGGAAGGACCAGGTAGTGAGCACACTAGCTACCTTTGGTAGCAACGATTGGAGAAGGCGGGCGCAAAACAGACACACCTGGAGGAGAGCTTTACATCAGGCCGTAACCCGGTAACGGGTTGTTATGGCCCGTTAAGTAAGTAAGTACATCTCTCTTGCTAACGCTCATTGCTGTTTAAGCTGGTTTGATTTAACTGTAGTCTTTGCTTTCAATCTGGGTGCTATTTTCAACAATTATCAATCACGATTACTCTGCTTTCAAGGGATATGCTCTTTTCCAAAAATTTGAAAGGAATTTAATCTTTGAGAGTCTGGAAAGTATGGCCACTTTCGAAAAGTATACCATGTATGGGAATCATAGCTTTATGTGTGAATACCAGCGAATACCTCTCACACTCGCTCTCTTAGGCTGCCGAAAATCGTAAGACACGATGTCGGCAGCGTAAGCTTACCTTGTATTCTTATATCATGGCTTGAACCATATTACATTTACCAATAAGATGAGATGATGATCATGACCTAGTGACACTGAGGCGACGGTCAGAGCACAATGGATGAAGACACTGCTATGCTAATCATTCAATGTCCTGTTTTGCGGAGACTACGATCAACCACATATGCTTTTTATACGAAACATAATAAAACCGTTAGAAGTAGTTTTTCCTGGAATCCATCGTTTGTTTTTATTAGTACGCGTAGTTCTGATGAGTGCATGGGGTGTGCTCGTTAGTTTAAGGATGCATTCGAGCTCAGCGAGACCTTATCTGCTTCGAACACCAATTAATATTAGAACCCTCAGTAATTCAACCGAAAAGCCATAAACTTCAATTAAACTATCTGTAGATCAACTACAGAGGGTTGTTAAATAAAAAGCTAATCAATATATATTTTCCATAACGCCGTTGCTGCGCACAATTTTCCATTTCCCATTTTCACTAAGTAGCTTAATCATCAAAAAGAAATTTAGCGGCACGCGCTGATAGTTTTGGCCTTAAGATAGATCAGCTAACAGCACCCACACCCTGCCAGCAAAACAACAACAAAAGATACAACTTACCCCGTATAACCACTGACCAGTAAGTAGAACAATAAGCAGAAGGTGACAAAAAACATAAGAGGGTGGATTGCTATGTGGAGGAACCACAAACGTGGTGGTTTGTTCGGAATTCCTTTCAAAACGACAGCTAGCCCACTCAAAGTCCGGGCACTACGTGCGAAAAACGCATCAACAGCATCAAGGCAAAGAAAATAGAAGCATAACGATAGCAAAGCGGAAAAACGGAAAACTGTGGACAGCTGGTGACAACCAATTGGGGGTGGCGAGGGCGTTCTATGTAGTAGTAGAACTAGGAGTAGATGCCACATTGCGACGTGACGCATGGCACCAACACTATGCGGTACACTTACCTATGTATTATTTGTACGTGTTGTTCGCTGTGGTTCTTCCAACTTCTACGCCGGATACACTTCACAGACAGCAAACGGATGTAATTAAGGATTTTGCGTGCCCGAAAGAGAACCATTGAAAAATTTGCCAACACAATTGCATATTGGGTGTATGTGTGTTTCAGTGTGTGTGTGTGTGTGTGTGTGTGTTTCTACGCTATTGTCAAGATTGTGGAGTGGCTACAAATGATTTCCCAGCATTTAAATTGGGTAGAAATGTATAAACGTTTGTCTAGTTGATTAACAGCGATATGAAGGAGTATTTGTCAGGGTTGTCAAATTGCTTTTGTTTGGCGGCAGAGCGTTGCCAGATTTCATTATTATGGTTCATTTCAGGCATAGTTGGAGCCAATTCCGCTTTGAAATGGGATATTTAAGTAATTATGAGGTGAATTTAGGGACAAAGCGAGTACATAGACATTTTACTGATGATACGCGCAACGCTATTGTTACCATTTCCGTACAGCATTTTGCGAAATTAGTATCATTTGTACACGTAAGAACCAGGTAACATTTTTCACCCAGAGTGGCTCTCTCGAAACTTAACTGTCGTACTGCACACCAAACTTGGACAAATTTAAGCATCAAACGAAGAGCTGTACATAAGCTTTTTTTGTTGCATAGTGTAATTTAGATATGCAGGCTTAGCTGAAATAAGCATGTTTGGGACAACGAAATGTTGGATTTTTCGCCAGCTGAATAAAAAATGTATGGAAGAAATGTAATTGGTGATGAAATGGTACCCAATTACGGTCGTCATAGTTGTCCTATACCATAGAGTCAGACTTAGTTTAACTATATAATGGAAACATTTGAGCAGTCGATCGCTTAGATCTATTGAATCGCAATAAGATGCTAAAAATTATAAATTCCGTTTTTGATGCATTGCATCGGAATGACGCTTCAGAATGCATGGCATCTCCATCCTGAAGAAGGCGGAGAGCTTGAACAGCTGAGCTGTAGGGGCAACACTGCTACAACATTGCTCAGTACCAATCGGAAACCATCTAATGATGCTGATGATAAAGCAAACCAAGTGTGCATTTTGCCATCAAAAAACTACCAAAAGTTTCATCAAATGCAACGTAGGTGTGCACACAAAGTGTATTATTTCATATCATAGTGAAACCTAATTCAGTTGTAGTCATAGCATAAGTTTCCAAAACCCCACTTTTTGATAAAAATTTTTCTGTTGAAGTATGCAAGTGTCTTATTGTATCTATATTTAGAAAGAATATGCAAAAAAAAAATAAAGTTTTTTTTCAGGCACAGTAACGTATGGGAATATCTGGGTTCAGAAAGAACTTCAATTACGATTTTTTTTTTCCGAATATCTTTAATATTCAAAAAGTAGGCAAAACCAGTAGTTTCGACAAGGTTTTGTCGAATTGTCTTTTTATCTGAGTAGTACCGTTAAATAATGTAGTTTAGAGTGTAAAATGTGATTGTATGTTTACTGTTACTAATGAGGTGGCCTTTGTGTATCAAATTGGATATGAAGAGAATATTTGCATATGATATTAGGAGAACGGTTTTTTAAAGCTTACAAGTTTTTAATAGAAAATACCACTTAAATTTGTATATCAGATGTTGCATATATTTGGTATTAAACATTGTGCTTATTCAGCTTAATAGCTTGACACGCACGTGAATAGAGCTTATGGAAAATTCGTTCACCTTATGTATACCTCGGTAATTAGCTTAAGATAACAACTAAACATATTGTATTTTGATAAGCTGTAAAGCCAGAATCAAGTTAAAAGTGGCGCCTAGCACCTAAAAATCATAAAAGACTGATAAATAAAAATAAAAAAAGTAACACAAGACTAAGTAAACACTCGAATTAAAAGTTCCAAACACTCCAAAGAAAACTCGAGTTGATGTATACATAAAAAAAACAAATTCATTCAAAAATTGTTTAGCAAATAATGTCAAGGTTTTTCACAACAGTCAGACAACCAGGTAAACTCGTGTATATAGAACTTTGATGTACAGAAAGTTCAATTCAATTGTTATCATTTTGCTTATCAAGTTATGTTATGTTTATATTTGTACTGATAAACCTTGAGCCCTTAATTGATATAGCTTGTTGTTGGTCGCTGCAAATATTTCTTATCGCTTTAACAAATCATAATTAATAAAGTATCTGATAAGTTCACTGTACCTAATGGCAGTTACATGACACGGCAACATGCAATTCCCTAGAAAAGTGTGTTTACAGCAAATTACAATAAATTATTATAGAAGTACAGAATCAAAGGTTATAAAGAAGAAACTGATTAGAGCACAAAACAAACAAATTCAATGAGTTAAGTGCAATTGCACTTGCTGCTCTTTGAAGTACGGGAAAGGCACAAAATCAAGCTCAAGTCTTCAAATACCGACTAAAATACACACTGTACTCTAAAATAAAAGTAAAATTTAAATAATTTTGCTTATAGTTCCAAGAGTTTTCATGGAAACCAACTAGGAAGTAATCGTTTAGCCACAAGTGTAAAGCTTTAACTTTCTCTCCAAAGTTTTAAATTCATGCCAGAAAAAGTTACTTCAAAAGAAAGGTAAAGGATTGAAAAGTGACTGAGCAATTCACGATATTGATGAAGAATCAGAAGAATAAAGAAGCAGAGCAACAGACGCATCTTCTTCTTTCATGCCCCGAAAAACAAGCGACCGTTACAGTTAGAGAGCACGACATCAGTGTAAACTCCAAAATGGCACTATCTTTGAGAATATGGACAATCTAATAAGTAAGCATTTTGATGGACGGACGGAGAGACGGCAAAACCGTCTAGAGATTTCTGGCATAACCCTGATTGACACATAATATATTGATTAAACAACAACACTATCGGTAATATCAATGTTTTCTAACTTTCTTCAGCATAGTTCCTGGATTCTTTCGCGACTATCGATAGCATTCTGCTCTGTCCTTCTTCTTAGATTCAGTTTTATAGCGAATTGAAGTATTACCAAAGGGCTCCGCCACTGCGCGCTTCGCTCACCTACTTCTTAGCTCATATATCCATATCTACATGTAGTGGAATTTTGAAGCAGTTCATAGATTTTGATCATATTTATAACATACATAGATGCACGTAAGCATGACTTCGAGCTAATAGTTTCAAAGACGCGGCTGTAAACCTCTACATTTTGCTGGTGAAGAAACGCTCCCAGATATCAACCCAATTCGACAAACATCATCTTACCCGTCATTATGTGCACCTTTTGGTTAAATTTTGTGCCACTAGCTCTTAGGGTTTCACAGAGCAGACGGACGGACGGACGAACAGACGCACACGGTCCAATTGCTACCCTAGTCGATGCTAAGTATTTTTGCCCATGGAACTTATGGTCTGCCACGCCTCCACCTGTGACATAATTTTGCAAAAATCTATAATACCCTTGTACACTATGTGTTGTATATTATAAAAAGTAAAGAATGCTTCCATAGAATCTGACACTGCGAAAACATGAAGCAATTAAACAGATTCTTTTCGAAATTTAGCCGAATTACATGGTCAAAATAAAGCGCAGGCATTCTTGGCTAAATAGATTTCCTATTTACCATTACATTTCCAAGCGACTGTAAGCATATTTTGGAATAAATGAATGAGTGTCTCATGTTCAATTTTTCCAAATCTATCCAGTTCTAATAGGCAGCTTAAAGCCAAGCGATAGCCACCCCGCCCACAACTACTGACCACACTTACACAAACATGCTCATTATGGACGCAAAAACCCCAATTTATTTGTCACATTCGTGCACATCATTCCACAAACAGAAAAAAAGAAGAAAGGAACATAAAAAAGAAATCAAAGCGCGTGGAGACACGCAATTTCAAAGATTAAATGCAGCACATTACATGCAGAGACCGTTTGGTGTTTTTTTTTTCTTTTTCTCTCTTTTTGGGAGCTATCCTTTTTGCTGTAACTGTCGATGTCGTAGTTGTTGTTGTTGCTTTTACTGTTGTTGTTGTTGTTGTTGTTGTGGCGTACTTATATATGTATATGTGCTGCTGACCAGTTCATCTTTATCAAATAACACGAATGCCGCCAGCAAAGTAGGAGAGAGAGAGAGAGAGCTAGAGTGAGGGAATAGAAAAACTTTCAACATAATAATAAAAATTTCATGCCCTCTGGCAATGGTGTCCAACGTAGCCCCTCAAAACGTTTATCAGACATGGCGCCCTCATAGATAGATATTTGGTCAAGAGAGCATAGCATAACAGTGGGAGATGTGCTCATGGGTGGGTAACGTTAAAGCTGCTTAAAATCATGATAACATTACATACATGCCATATATACTCCAGACATACACTTGGTCGCAGAATTCTGCGTACAGAAAGGTTTTATTTAATTAAATAACAAATTTAGGTATTCTCGTAACTTGTAGGAAGTCCATAACGCTGTTGCACCTTCTTAAGTCGCTTTGCCTTCTGTCGTAATTTCGCCCCAATCTTTCACATTCTTCTTCTTTGGGGTTTTTTTATTTTGGACATAATGGCGTATTGCCAGATCCTGCGTTCGAGTAGATCCCACAAATGCTCTATCAAATTGAGATCCGCTGATTGTGGTGGTGAATTTTGCTTCTTCCAACGTTTTAGAGAAGCCAAAACCTCGAAATATGCGCCGTATGCTTCGGGTCGTTCTTTTTTAGGAACCACATATCGTCCTCTAGGTACATCTAATGTGCACTTTGGTGAAATATCTTCTAAAATTTGGAGTTCGTTGTTGGATCAATAATTGCCAATTTTCCGGCACCCTAAGCGTTCATACAGCCCCAAACCTTAACGCTGCCTCTTCTATGCTTTACAATTGGCATTAAATGATTTTAATTAATCGCTGAACGCTCGTTCCGCGGCATTAATTTCCTTCCTTTTATTTCAAAAATCAAAAGTTTACTCTCATTAGAGAAAATAACTTTCTTCCAAAACTCTAGATGCTTGGAAATGTACATAATTGCGAAATCCTTACGTTTCTGGTAATTAGCCGGGAATATAAGAAGATATAAAAACTATTATAGGCAGCTTCCTTTAAAATTATTGTTCCGTAACCTCCAACATCCGTAGATTCGCGGTAATCTTTGGGTTTAACGTGTCCAAGTCCACACCCATTTTTATTTTTTTTGCTTTGTGGGTAGGAATGGACGTGGTTTCCACAACATGGAAACCGTTGAAACATGGCTTGTTATTACTCTTTGAACTGATGAGTGAGCTCTGCCCACCGTTTGTCGAAATTCTATGTAGGATAAACATACCCTACATTTAGAGTTTTCTAGTCAATTTTCTTTCCGAAAACCAAATTTCTACTTAATAAAAATTAATTTTTAATGTAAATATATAAATAAAATATATAAGCAAGACAAGATATGCGACGGTTAAAGTTTGTATGAAATTGTAAATCTATAATTATTTTAAGAAATTCCAGCGTCCAAACGATGGGAAAGAGAAGAAAACTCCAGAACAAATGTTTTTTGGTTATAAATGTACTTTATATGTAACATAACTCTGCCATAAAGGGAAGAAACAGGCAAACATTTTTTGAAATTGCAGATTTCGACAAAATTGTTAAAAGGCTGTAGCTATATCATTTTACTCTTGTCGGATTTGTATTCACGCCTAGATTCCATATCTGCTTTTATCGGAGCTCTATGACAGCTCTATGGCACCCTGCTAGAGCTAGAGAACATTTCTTCCAAACCAATAGCTAAATCAAAAAACTGTCTATGAAAAGTTTAATCTACGCTTTAATACTTAGACTTATTGTTAGAACTCAAAACATCCTGTAATTTATAGCTAGTGAGCTACAGCACTTCGTCAGTCTCTTGCTTTCGTCACAGGACGAACTACCGTTCGTTGTGATAAATTGAAATAAATGGAGTCAAAGTTTAACATTCTAATTTTTTTTTGGAATGTACGCAGAATTCAGCGACCAAGTGTAGTGCCATAACAATGGCGCCAACAACAACAATGTGCTGCTATATGATGTGCGAAATGTTGCCAAAAAAAAAAGGAAATAATAATAAAATAAAGAAATGTTGAAAAGAGAGCGCAGGGGAAAGATTTGAAAAGATTGTGCTCATTGAGATTGCAAGTTGCCTTGGTCATGGCTGCTGTCTCACTTTCTTGTTGTTGCTGTTGTTACAATGCCTTTGGCATTTGGGTAAAGCTAGAAATGAGTTTTTTGGCCGCAGCACGCACACAGCAACCCTATAGAGTTGCCAAGCTAACTGTTTTTGATGTGGCCCATGCCTAAGCCGTTATTGGTTTAATATTGTCAAAGTTGTGCTTTTTTTCGTGCATTTTTTTTATATAGATATACCGCTCAAATCCTACATACTACATATATAACTCAGATTATTTATACAACTTTATCTAAGTATATATTTAGGCTAGATATTGGCATATTTATATACTTGTTTAGTACTTGTTAGCAGAAGTTTTGCTTTTTTGAGACTAGCTGCTGGATTTAAGCCCTGTTATCGCATTTATTATGCCATTTTTGTTGAGGCTCTCGTTATAACTGTTCTTGTTGTTGCTCTCACTGTTGAAATTCAAGTCGCGTTCTCATATTCTCAGCGTCAGTCGTGTGTTACAAGGGCTTAAAGCTTCGCTATCTGCTAGTTAGTTCCAACCAAACTTGCCTCTTAACTTTTACTCTAACTTTGCAGCGCCTCGCCTCGCCTCGCCTCTGCTTTTATGATACATATTTATACCCTGTACACAAATTGTAAAAGGGTATTAGGGGCTGTTCATAAATGACGTCACCAAAATTTTGAAGAAAATCCCCTTCTCATAATAGTCACATTAAGGCAGCCCCTCTCCCCCTAATGCGACGACACAAATCGTGAAATCAAAAAACAACTGTGAGCATTCCTAGAAACTCATTGCAGACAGGAGGCACAGAGTATTCGCAACTGTTATAAAAGCTAAGGGAAGGTATTTGAAGAGTCAATAATTGAAAATTTGATGCAAGATTTTTGATGGATGTTTGATTTCGATAGAAAAATAAACCTTGCATGAAAATATAAAGATTTTTTCAGATTTCATTAACATTTTGATTGTGACGCAACGTTTTCGGAACATCCCCTCCCCCATCATCACAAAAGTCACAATTTGATGAGGCCACCCCACCTACTACCGCACCCCGCAGCAATATGTTGATTTGAAAATTGCCACATATATTTTTTAACGTGTTTTTGATATATGTTTCAAAATTCAACGTTATTTTCCCAAGAATACTGGAGTTATTAGCATAAAAGTAATTTTTGTCCTATAATAACCAACTTTCCAATAGGAAAACTTGTCAATTCGAACTTCCAACTAAGAAAATATTTACAGGCATATCCATCTTATTAAAGGAGATATAAAAGTGGATATTGCCGTTCCCATTTTACCGTATTTAGTGTTTATAAAGAAAAGGGGTACAGGGTATTCCACTGTCGCGCAACGTCCCGACTGTCTAACATCAAATTTTTGCTGTATACTTTGTTGCTATTGTTGTTTTGATTTTATTACACTCGTAGATATTTTATTTGCCCAGCTTTTTGGGCTTATTAGTGACAGAACGATTCCTCCTACTATCTATTCGTCTATCAATAAATTTCGTAGGTCGCCCGATACATAAATTTGCTTCTATTTGATTAACGTGCATAAATTTTGAGTTTGTTGTTAATACAACAAAAATCAAGAAACCAAAAATAAAATTAGCTTTAATCAAAGAAAAACTTGAAGTCTTTCTTGAGCTGCATATAAAATAGTAGGAGACTTTGTTGCTTAACCCAGGATTTTGTCTACTTTGGCTTGGTTATGTTTTTGTTGTTGTGAGAAATGAATTTTTATGTTCCCCGAGAGTAGCTCGAGTGGCTGTAGTTGTGCTTTAGAGTTGATTTATGCAGCTGGGTAAGCTTTAAAAAGCCGCTGGGATTGCGGAGATTTTCATTCCATTTTATGTAATGCAGAAAATAAGTGCAACTCAGTTAACGTTCTACAAATAGAAGAGATAATTGAATCGAAATGAATGAGTAAGCCATTTCCAAAATTCATTGGCTATAACTAACTCGTGGTTTTTAAAGGTGAACTTAAACGGAAACCAATGTTCTACGTCACCATTTCATACGAGAGATGTCAGCTGATGTGTTAAATAACAGCATTGAATATACGGCAGATTGTCTAGTTTGGAGTCATCTGATCCCGCTGTCACATTGGAGCCGCTAAAGAACCGCAAGCAAAAAATCCATGTGTCCAAAATTCTGAAATATATTCTTAATACATAAAATCGTTTGTGCAGGGTACGCGTTGGTAAAACTCGATAACAACTATACCATATAACTTCATATTTGGACCATATATTGGTTTGGTCTGCAGGAAGGTTTCCCTTAAGTTTGTGTCCGTTAGGTGGTCAGTGACGCATATTTATGCTTATATAGAAGGCTAGCATTGAAAATGTTTACAATTCACAACTTTCGTGAATTAATTCGGCATTCAGGCTAAATCTACTAAGGAGACGCCACTTACGTCTCGGGCCAATTACAAAGTGATCGTAGATGAGACATGTTAAGCCAACACCAAAATCGTCAGATTCAGGACCTGTTTGAGGAGTTTGTGTGGGATGTATTTGAACATCTGCAAATGACTTCCATTTGTTTGCGACAACTGAAGCATTATCATGTACTTTGAAACAAGAAGTTAAACACAGCAGACTATTATGACACTAAAATGGAAAAACTTTTGCTAAAAAAAAACGTATTGAAAATAGGTACTTTTCATTTTCTAAACAATTTCGACTTAATTACGTTACATTACAAAATCATCATGTAGTGTACAAGCGCTATTGCTCGGATTGCCAGATGAATTCCCAATACATCCTCATACCGCAGTCACACTGAAGCCACTAGAGTTCGCCGCTTAGCGCTGCGTCAAAGTCAGTCACACTGGTAAAAGCCGCAGCCAGCCGAACAGCTGTTTTTGGTTTGGTTTGAAAAATATCAAATGAAAAAAATTGGAAAATAATTAAAACAAGGAATCCTGTGATGATGGTGACCTTGCAGTAGTGTGTTACCTGCATATTGCAAAATTGGTCGATGCTGTTTCAATATTTGCTTTGTCCCTAAATCCTCGAGAAATATAAATGAAAGTTAGTAGATTACTTACATTGCCATGAATATGTTTGAACTGTTACATATTTTTAAGGACCGTCACGGTAACTATTGGGAAAAGGCTGTGCCCAAAGAATGTGACTTCATATTCAAAGAAAGTTTCAGAATGGATAGAGAATCTCTCAGATTGGGTCTGTTTTTACATGAGAGCAAGACAAAGTATATGTTCTCTTCGAGTAGAGAGTCGCCGCAAAATAAGAAGAAGACTACTTATAATCTTTCGTTGAATATTTTTTGATTTGACCTATGTTTTTGGGGTAGTGTTTTAAATTTGGAAGAAAATGAACCATATGTCGGCCAATTGGGTACGAAAATAGAGATGTTAGAGCATTTTATTCACAAATGAGATTCGCGAATCAGTTTAGATAGGGTATTGACATGTTTCATCGAAATTGATCATTTATCGCGTTAATATCTCAATTGGCAGTACGAATATACTGCTCTTAAATACCGATAACAACAGCTGTGGAATTTTAAGATATAACAAACCTCAAATAAGGCCAATATGTGCGTTTTTGACCCGCAATTGAACTCTTTTTTTAGCCATTAAGCACGAACAATTATATTTCAATCAATTTATGCTAATTTATTAAATTAGACTTTATATGCCATAAGGCACCGCAAAGCTAAATAAGCCAAATATAAAGCACAAAAAAAGAGAACTACTAAATCTAAAAGTAAAAAAAATAGTTGTTTATTGATTGTATTTATAATTAATTATGCAAATAGAATCAAACATGTGACTATATTAAAGTGCTTGCAATTTATTTCAACTTTATGCAGATATATTTTTTAACGAATTGATTAACATAGAATTTCATTGGATTTGTTTTTTTTTTGCAGTTGTCAATAAAACTAACAGTTTTTTTGTATAAAACTAAATGACTGATAGCCATAAAAAAAGATTGTTTGTAGCTCAAACATAAAATACAATTTCGATTACCCGGTTTAAATCGGCAGTTAATTAATTTAAAACCGAGCGTATAACTTCCGACTACAAAACTCAAACAACAACGGCAAACAAACCAAAACCGCATAAATTAAGCAACGAAATGCCACAACAGCAACCGCTTGACCCCAACTGAACCCCATTGAACCCGACCCTGGGTCAAGTTATGCCATTTTTGATGCGATTTACAAACAAGCCAAACGAACCCCCAAGCTCAAGCCTTTGCCGAGAGCGTAACCGAAAAGTTCGGCTTGTGGGTTAAGAGGGGCAAGGAAGAACAGCTTGATGTTTTCATAAAATCTAATAAAGCTTTCATTAAAAATTTTGTGGCTAACTTCATTTTGTCTAGAATATTAATAATGTGCCTGCCGCGCGATAATGCGCCAGCTGATTATGACGATGATGATGATGATAATGATGTTGCATTATGTTGATGAGCAAAAGGCCAAAGTCCAAAACAGGAAGCGCAGGCATGTTGGAATTCTACTTGTTTGTTTTTCTTGTCAGACTTTTCGCTTTTTCCCCGCTTTGCTTTATGTAACAACAAATCACGGAAAATTTATAGGGAAAACGAGCCGGAAAATAAAATGTATTTTTAGACAGTGTTGCCAGCAGTTTTGCTTTATAATTATCAATGGAATGATGATATGAAATCTCTATTTTAGTCTACAGTAATGCAAATAGTTTTATGTACATAAACTTAATTACTTGTTAATTAGCAATTGTAAATGTCAAGTACAATTGGCAAATAAATGTTAATGTGCTGGAAAATTACGCACTTAAATTTATGACATTTTATATGCATTGTGATTGTAAAAGTTTACTATATGCAAATTGTTTAGATACAATTAGCTAATTGTTCATAGATGTTATATAAAGTATGATTTTTTATGAACACCTTTGAAAGAAGAAATGCTTGAAGCTAATTAAACTCATTTCTAATAGATTGATTTCTTAAAATTTACGAAAATAAAATTTAAATAGATCAAAAGTTGTTTTCTTTTGGAATTGCTTATGGTCGGAGGTTTAGATGTGGTGACGTGACGGGACGCACTGCAAATGGCATTGTGTGACGCCAACTAGCGTGCGACAATACGGAAAAACAAAACGAAAAGCCGCGGAAACTGCCGATCCACGACGGCAAATAAGCGATGACGACGTGACGTTTGTGTGAAATAATATAAGACGAAAAAGACTATACACAAACAAGCATAACACCATGCGAGCGTAACACCATCCGTGTTACGACTCGGTTTCACTCCCTTTGGCCCTTTAACCTTTGACAACGACTATCGCATACCATCGTATGGTACGACGAACTCTATGAGCTCTACGACGACATTAACCGTGTCAAGCGAATTAACATCCAGCGGCTCCGCTGACAAGGTCATGTTTTGCGTACGCATGAAGAATATCCCGCGAGAAATGTCTTCAATGCGGGGTCGAAGGGAGGCGACGAAGGGGCAGACCTTCTCCGTTGGAAGGACCAGGTAGCCGCTACACTAGCTACTTTTGGTATTACCAATTGGAAAAGGCAGGCGCAAAGCCGAAACCGGGTAACGTGTTGTTATGACCTGTTAAGAAGAAAACTTAACTTGGAATGTAAAATTATAATTTTCGAGGGAAAGAATGTCTTCTTAGTAGCTTAATGCAAATACGAAACATTCTTGAAACTTTACACTACAGGTTTCCTTGAACTTCATTTGAAGCCAAATAGATCAGATTGGTATCACCGTTTAAAAAAGGCGGGCGCAAAGCAGAGACGTCTGGAGGAGTGCTCTACCTTTGGTTGTTGTTGTCAGCTAAGAATAAAACTGAACTTGGAATGTAAAATTCTCATTTTCGAACCCTTCTTGAAACTTTACACTGAAGGCTATTGAAACCTTTCGTTGAATACAATTCCAAATACACGAACGATGCTTTCATCAAAATACTCTTCAGAATTTTCAGCAAAATTTTAGCCTTTTTGAAGAATACAAATTCTACATATTGTAAGATGAATAAGCTCAAGGCCCTTGAGCCGGCAAAAAAAAAACATTTTAATAAGAAAATTTAGTCTTTTATACTGATTAAAGATTGGAGGGAGCGTTCTCAAGTTTTCAAGTTACTCGAGTGTTATACAGTCGAATGATGCGTTAGTTTTGAAACGATAACACTGCTTCGATAGCCAGCTTCGTTCACTGTTGTCAGAAACCCGCAAGAGAATACTCTTCACAGAATTTCGAAGCAACAGTTGCGTGTATACGAACATTTTTTCGGTTGCCATTGGCAACTACTCTGCTGGTATTGCCGATCACTGCTCTAATCTAAGCAACAGCAATATTCATGAATACGATTTTTCGATTAAATCTATAGTCTGTTTTTCATATTATGGAATTATCTCTGTATATAACATCTTTTGTAGGTTGTTTAAAGGTTCGCATGTGTGAAAATGTTCGCTGAAACTCAAAGTCGTTCATTGATTGTACACATGTCTTTCTGCTTCGCTAAATTGCTGCGAAGTTTATTAATGACAGTTATTGGTTTCGGCAATCAAACGTTTGATAAAAATCAAAGTATTTTTATAAAAATCTTCAGTCATTAAAAATGATAAGGTTACAACAGGTTATTTGCGAGCTCACTCAACTGTTTCCTTATTTGAACTTTAATTTGAATCCAGACAATGTTATTTAACAAGTATACGCTAATTGCCACTGTCCAGAGCAAGTGACTGGAGCGTGCATACTGACAATCGGTAAATATTTACACTTTATATGACATACTCAATACTCGGCGAACAAAGTTCATTGGCATCATTTAATTTCAACGTTTAAAATAAGCGAAGAGAAAAAAGAATATAAAAAGATCGTGTTAAAAATGTACTCAAATTAAAATGTGCCATAACTCACACCTTAAAACGATTACAATAAATAAAAATGGAATTTTTGAGCATGTTTTTTCTATACATAAATGCTGAACTGTTAATTATGTATGCATGTTGTCGTCATCGTCATCGTCGTCGTCATCATCTTCATCAGCAACATTCAAAGAGAATTGCTTTTGCATAAACAGCTCGTACATAAAACTTGGTAGAGTTCTGAAAGAAAATGTGTTAAAAAGCAAAATGCGGCACACATGTCCAACAACATCTTAAACCAAGTAGAACAAATATCATTTACAGTTTTTGACCCACTTTTATTTCAGCTTTAGCTCCTTTTCAACAGCAGTCGCCGCTAACGGCAACAGCGAAAGCAACAAGAACAACCATACGAACAACCCTGCCAACCAACCACGTATGCATTTTTGCCTATGAATATAATAGTAAAAGTGAATGGGATTCATTTTTTTAATTCTCCTTACTCTTGTTACTTTTTATACACTAGAGAAGATACCCTAACTTTGGGTACCAATTGCAATACATAGCAGAATGCAATTTTGTAATTCTCTGTATAAATAAGCTACACAAATATTCAGTGTGGTACCGATTACTTCGCAATAAGGCAACGTATTCAGGTGAAATCTATGCCATTCGAAAGATAAAATGCTTGCGGTTTGCAGAATATAGTTTTCAACTGGATATGTTGCATTTTAGTTAGGTAAGAATTGATTTAACGCAACAAATTTACTGTGTACGTTAGAAAAAAAACAACAACAAAGTAAATTGTATAGACAAACGTTATTTCGTGTTATCTTTGGAACAAAACTTTTTTTCTGCACTGACAGATTTTACAGCGATGGATAATGGAGTTCTGCTTTTCTTCTAATATTTTGCAGTCATCCATCGCTTGTTTTAAAACTCAAATTATTAACTTATCCAACTACCTTCTGAAGCCTTAAAGTGGTTAAGGCTTTAAGCGTTTTTCTCTTAAATCACACAACAACTTAATCACAAAGTTTTCTCAACTTTAAAAGCTTTTAATGAATACTAAGGGGTTCCACCCTGCTTGCTCTACTCGCCCACCACCGTGCCCCTTTTGAGATAGATCCTATGGTATTTATTCGTTCCCCTGCCTCATTCTCTTGCCCTTCCTCATGCTCATTCCAAAAGCTATAAGATAAAACAACCCGATTTACGTTGCACTCCGTCCCCTTGTCTCTCCGAGAAGACTCAGTGCATCGTTTTGGGGGAAAAAAAATAATAGTAGACTTTGAGATTTTGTGGCCTTTTTTGTACTTTAACGATTTTTTGCCCAAAATTAAACTTTTTCAAAATGTTTTTGGTAAAAACCATCCTCATTTCAATAGCTATAAAATGGTGCAACTATTTTTAGCTATAGAGTTTACAAATGCGAATATATTCTATATAATTTTCATAATTTTTGTATTTTCATACCCTTCTCCCTCCCATACTTCACTGAAAGTTGCACGACAATTTCTTGAAAACAAAAGCAACAATGCTAAAAATCGAAAGAAAATTTGGCTTGCTTGGATTCAGCTTTAAGGATCGTTCCGAGAAGAACTCTGAAAGTTACACAAAAATTATCTATAAGTTTTTTTCTAATCCAAATTGAATGAAAATACGTTGCAGTCTCATATTGTCTTAAAAGAGTATACAAATTTTCACTATCCCTTGAAAACTCAACTTTCCGTTTCGGTTTTCTTTCCCTTTTTGCTTGGTAGCGGTATCTGCTTCCCATTTTCTTTTCCTTTAACTCTCTGCTTGTGACGTTGCCACAGTTTATGCATTTATGCAAACAAACCGCGGCCCAAAAGCAGCCTGAGCCTGGCGGCGCATAAATGACGTTAAAAATGTTTGCAACATTTTTTTGTTGCATCAACGTTGACGTTGCCGTCGCGTCGCACAGTGGATCCAACTGACTTCTTTTTCGGCGAAAATCATAACTTTGGCCTGATGTAAATACATTCTTTCATTGGAATTGTGGTTTTACGTGGTGGGTCGCAAAACCCTACGCACAACCCTTTTAAGGCCTACTGGTCTCGAAAGAACCCAGTGTCATTGTTAGTCGCCTCATACGACAAGCTTTGACCTGCTGAGGTGGTATTCTCTAACCCGCTCACCACAAAGTATCGAACTTTACTACCGTTTTTTGAAGGTGCTTCTCTTCACAGCATATTTATCGTAGTGTTATGATTAAGTTAAAGTTATGATTTTCGCCGAAAAAGAAGTCAGTTGGATCCACTGTGCGTCGTCGCTGTATGGAAGTGTGAGTTTGTGTGTCTGTCGTGTCGACGTGGCTATTAAATTTCAATTATTGTTACATTTCTCATCACACACAGAGCGAAGAGACATCAAGGCGACAAACGGCAATGGCAACGCCAACTGCATGGAAATGGCAACGGGAAATGGAGCAAGTAAGCATAAAGTTTACTTTTATTGATGTTCTGCGTTAAGTCAGCGACAATATTTGCATGTCATCTGAGAAGTCATCTGAGGAGTCATCTGAGGAGTCATCCTACTCGTCTCCCTGCCTGACGACACTTTGGCCTTTGATGCACCAACAGTGGGTGTTGTTATGATTTCTCTTTCTCTCGGCGATGTCAAAAATGCTCTGACAAGTGCCATATGTGATAAGCGTCTAATTTGCATATGGATATGTGGGAAATTGTTCCGCAACAAATTGCAACAGCTTTTGATCGAATACAATCGATAGATTTATGAAAATGTGAACTCCTAGGACTTGATTTTGGAATGTCACTTTGCGAATCACTGCTGCCATAATGATGCACACAAAGAAAAATCAGTTCGAAATCATCATTCTAAAATTGTAATGCTTTTAGCAAAATATTCCCCACTCTCCCTAAACGAATGACCTGCAATCTCAGAAAATAAAGGTTTTTCTTCTTTGTAATCGAATTCTAATAATATATATTTATTGATTGGTTTGGCAGCCTGCTTCCTCGCCTCACTGATATACCCAAAATAGTCGAGTCTTCTTGAATTTCAAAGATAGGTTCTATTATATGTACTTTATAAGTCGATACTTCATACTTGTTTGCACCAAGATCACAAATTCGTTCTAAGTCTGCTATAAAAAATCAGTTTAGACAATGAAATTATGCAATAACTGACCAATGGATTGAATATTTTGATTGAATTTTCTTAAAATCACTTTCTTTTGGATGGGCAAAAGCCGTTTTCGGAAACTAGTAAGTTTGAACCAATTTCATAAAGTTTGAGAGCTTTTCAAAGGGCAGACAAATTCGCAAAAAAGCTGGGATTGCATTACATCCTAGAAGTCTTTTGTTTTATATTGACAGTTCTAATCAGGGTTCAAAACCTCTATGGTTCGAACACGGACATCGTGTTTTTTTTTGTTCGTTGATTTGAGCAGGTCTACAAACAAAATTAGTCGAATAAAAAAAAGAAATAAAAAAAATTAAATAAATAAATATAATAAAAGACATAAATAATAAAAATATAAAAATTTGATGCAGACAGTCGGGTCGCTGCCCGACAGTGAAATACCCTGTACCCTTTTTTCCCCATAAACACTAAATCCAGCATACGGTAAAATGGGAACGATAGTATTTTCTTTTATGTCTCTTTTTACAAGAAGTTCCAATTGACAAATTTTCCTATTGGGAAGTGGGGGCAAAAATTACTTTTATGCCCATAACTCCAGTATTCTTGTGTCAATGTCGTTGAATTTGGCAACATAAATGAAGGGGGGTGAAATTAGCATATTTTTGACTATAAATTTTGATGTATTTATCCGATTTCGATCATTTGAAACATAGATGCTCAAAAACACGACGCACACCTCTGTCGAGTTTCGAGATGATAGATTGAACGCGGTAAACCGCAAAAATATGTCACAGGGGAAGGGGGCAAGATATCAACGTGATTCGACAAACTTGATCTTTTCGATGTAAATGCGCATCTTTTGGTAAATTTTTGTGCCTCTACTTTTTATAGTGTCTGATATCTCGACGTTCATACGGAAGGACGGACAGACGGACATGTCTATATAGACTCAACTAGTGCTCCTGACCATTTTTGCCCATGGAACATATGGTCTGCCACGCGTCCTTCTGCCTATTACATCCATTGCACAAACCTATAATACCCTTTTACACTTTGGGTACAGGGTATATGAGCACCACTTAGGCCAATTTGGCAGACTAATACAAAAATCTGCTAGGCAACACGTCCAGCTTAATGAGCATACGACTTAATCAGCAATCCAAGAGCTGCTCAGACTACGTACTCTAGGCTTTGGCCAGTCGGAGAGAATGGTAAGTAAGCATATTAGCTCATTAAAGCTAGAGAAAAATCAACAAGACAATAACACCTCAATGGCATTTTAATTACAAAACTTTTACAACAACCACACACACATGTGGAACAAAAGCAATGAGCCAAAAGAAACCGCCATTCACTTGGTCGAAACTCGCCGGCCATCTGTTGTTTCCGTTTTGGCCCCAACTTGGTCTTCTTGCTTATGGCTCGAATTGATTTTTTCATAGATAAAGCTTTTTTTTTGTAGTCTTTTATTGGTATGTGCAATCTATAGAAAAATAAAACAAAAAGCTGACTTTATTTCATATTTATTGTTTCGCCACTTTGAACGTTTTTATGTTGTATTTGTTGTATAGCTCGATGAAGTGTAAAAAAGTAAAGTCAGCCAAAGTCAAAGCGGTTAACCTATAAAAATCTAGTATATTGTGCTGGGCGTAGATAAAGGGGGGCAGGGGAGTTACCACCCATAAGCACAGTTGAATGACAGGCGTAAAACTTTGGCAGAAAAAAAAAAGTTGCTGACATTTAGCTTGAATTGCAATGGCCAGAAAAATAAGCTAAAAGCAAAAACAAAGCCAACAAATGAGGCAAATGAAACTTGGTTTTCAACCAATGCTGATGATGTTTATAATAATGAATAATGTGTGTGTTTATATAACGGTTTCTATGCTATTTATAAATAAGTGTTGAGTAGATAATTGTAAAGTTTAGAACGTTACTAATGATAATTCGCCATAGAATCTGCAACCTTGTCTTGATGCAAAAACACTTAATTTGTGGCGTTTTTCTTAATTTCAAAGACAATGCAAATCATCTTCAGACCATTATTTAAAGCAAGGGTCGGCAGCGCCAGCAGCGACGTCGTTAGAATTTCAGTCATTGCATTGGTATTTGTGAGACATCAGAGAAAAGTTGTCAATGTGTCGCTTGCATGTATGCGACTTCTTTGCACACTTTGCCGACCCTTGATTCACTGCAAGGGTCGGCAGCGCCAGCAGGGATGTCGGATTCAGTCATTGTAATAGTATTTGTATATCAGCAGAGAAATGTTTTTAATGTGTTGCTTGCTTGTATCCGAACATTTTCACAGTTGTCTGTGGCAACATATCTGCTCATTTTGCTGATATCTGGTTTAAAGACATATTTTTTCGTTTAAAATTAAATCAGATTGAAACTTTTCGTTGGACTTGAACGGGGTTTGGCGACATTAGTAGAGACGTCACCAAAATTTAAGTTGCTGCAATAGTATTTTATGTGTCGGCAGAGCAAAGCTGTCAAAGTTTCTATACAGTGCCTTAGAGGCCTGTATCAGGCCTGAAATTTCATGACTAGGCAAACAGGTGTTGAAATCTGAATGAGCATTTCATAGTGATTCATAGCTTCAATTAAGGGGCTGAAAATCATAAGTGATTCAGTGCTGATTTCTCTGCGAAAATTACAGATGATTCTGGGCCGATCAGAAATACAATAGCTACAATAGTATATGTGAGTCAGCAGTTAAGTTGTCAATGACTATTTCACAGAAAGGTCGCAGGTAATTCAAAGATAGTTAAATATAGGTTTTAACGGCAGTTGCAAGGCAATAAACTCTAAAAATATTTTGTAAATAAATTTTTATTTTTTTTTTGAGTTCATGGCCCATCTACAATCGAGTTAAGATAGACCAAAATTGGCCGAGGAACATTGAACCAACACTTAAATACCGTTAATTTAAGTTGCAAACTGTTTCGGGAAACCCGACTCCAATTGGAACTTCTAGTAAGACGTAACAAACTTTCACTCAGATGGGCGCTACATAGCCCTATTGTGGCATTGAAAAGCATACCATTAAACAGCTGCAAAAAGAAGAGCAAAGAGAAAGAGGGATCACGAATTGAATGGACACCTCGAGCCTCAGAATGTCCAAGCTACTCCTTGGCTCCCATAACTTAAGTTAAAGAAAATATTACAACTACGGAAGAATTCTGTTAGGATTCTGACAAGTCTGCTTAATGGACACTGTAGGATGAAGAGACACTTGGACAAGCTGGGCATCACCAGTTCCAGTAACTGCAGGTTCTGGGAACTTCAGTCGCACGTAGATTAGATTAGATTTGTGGTGGGTGCGATGGCTCATCAGAGAAGGTTGAACCATCCCTAGCACTCAGGCAGCCTTGCCCATTGTGTCATGCCCAACAGAGAAGATTAAAAGAGAGAAAGGACAGGTGAAATAGGAGAAAGAGATCGCTCGTAATAGCTGAATGTGAGTATATCCCTCCTGGGGGATATAGCGCCTCGACGACCGAAGCATCCCGACAAGAACCATCCCAGATAATTAAATTTATCGCAGAGAAAGGATTAGCAGGGGATCAGTAAGCTAAGTAGGGGGCACAATAGATCTCCAGGGTCACAGTGCAATACTTCCAAATAATATTATTATTATTACTCCTGATCATTGCTTCTTAAAAGTTGGTAACACTGACAGGCATCGTCTGATAATAGCTTGACAACGCTAGCCCGCAACCTACAAGACTTCAAACAATTAATTAATCATGAAATTAGATAGAACACAGCTTCTTTTCGTTCAGCAGCACTTATAGCTCTTTTGAGCAAGCGCACAACCTACACGTAGTACCCCCTGGTTAGCTGCTCTAATTACCTAAAGGGGTTAGGACAGTGAGCTTATGTGCGCAGCGAAGTCTGCCCAGAACTTTGACAGGGTTGTGCGTAGACTTTGAGACCCAACGCGTAAAACCCTTTCCCTATGGAATATGATACGAGCTGCCTGGAGAAGTGCCGTAATCCGGTAACGGTGTGTCATGGGCAGTCAAGAAGACATAGAACAAGGGATATGAGTATAAAGCTCGATGTTCGATACACCGATGGTTTAAAGAAGAACTGTTATACCTTCAAGGCCATAGCGAGAAAATCCGCACAGTCTGCACAGTCAAAGTGCTTCAGTTCTACTTACTTACTAGATAAACTAATTCCAAAACCAAACGGAATATAAATGATTCGATTCGTTTGTTCCCAAAAGGTATTTAGCTTGCTTTACAGTAAATTCGGAATAAAATTTACCAACCTTAAAAAAACGTATAAAACTTACAACAGCTTTTCCTTCGAAATGGCATTAACTAAGTTTTCAACTCACCTGTAACGAAAAAAACAAAGTGCATGCATTTAATTAGTAAATATTGCTTAAACAAAAGCATTTAACTTAATTTTCTCTTAGAATTAGTATGCTAAAACTTGTTGCGGTTTGCATTTTGCCCAACTCTAGATGCTAAAATGCAAAAGGGGTAACAAAAACAAGTATAATCCAAGTAACTTTTCTTGGAAACGCGCAACCACTTGAAACATAACGAAATAACATAAGACACAAAAACACAAAAACACCAGAAACACTCAACTAATTAGTTTAAAACCAAGGCAGACAGCAGCCCAAGGAAGCAACCGAATTGAGTGCAGGATGTAAGGCTGAATGGAGCAATGGCCAATCTACTGTAGAAAAAGTGGGCCGTCGTTGTGGTCTTGCCAAGGCAAGCTTATCGTGAACATGTAATTTAACTAAATATGGATGCATGAATAAATTCAATGGCATAATGAAGATAAACGCACCAAAAACAAAAACAACACACAAACCAAGACCAAGACCAAGACGCGAATCCTGCATGTTGAGAGCTGCTACCGAGCGAAGCTTAAACCCGCCACAAACCAACAAAACTTAATGCCGACAACAGCCAATAACAACAAAAAGTCTGCACATGCCAAGATTATCTGCACGGCGTCGGCAAGTTTAGGCCAGGCCAAAAGCGGCAAGAAGCTGAAGCTCAAGCCGGCAAGCATAAGCAAAACAACAAAACCCGTACAACCTCATTTGAGCTGAAAGTCAAACAAAGGCATTTAAATGTTGGCAACATTTTAAAGGCATGCAACAAAACTATGCAACTCCATCGAGTGGGTGCAACAAAACTGTAGAAACTCCTTTTGGCTGTTAATTTGCCAAACAATTGGCAGATAGCCAAGCGGCGCATAAGACCAAAAAAAAGCCAAAACAAAAAAATACCAAAAAAATACCAAGTCAACTAGAACAGAGCACTAACCAGACCTACTGACGTCCCAGCCATAAGGCTAAAACGCATTGTTATTGTTGCTTTTGTTGCAGTTGCATATTTTGGCGTGCACACGATTTTGTTGTTGTTGTTGCTCTTGTTGTTGTTGCTCTTGTTGTTGTTGTTACCTAGCATAACAAATATGCCAGGCAAAAACAACTGCATAAGCCTAACAAGACCAAAACGCAACTTATTGCCCGTACACAACTCTGGCCAAAACGAGTTGCTTCCAAGTCAAAGTCACATTCATAAAGTGTTTCTCTTGTGCGTTGCTTTTTATACACTTACAAAGAGAGTATCATAAGTTTCTTTATACACAAATTGGCTAATTTTTTTCAGCACACATTTCATTATCAGTAAATCAAAACTAGTACGCAATCGACTTTCTTTTTCAATAGCACCATAAGTTCCAAAATTTTCGGAATCTTACAAAAAAAATTAAAGGCCTATGGCTAAAACATACATTTTCATATTAATTTGGATTTGCTAGTTGGGATCCAGAAACGGTTTTGAATTTCTAGCACCATTTTCGAATTATCGTTTTTTCAAAAAATGTCAGTTTTCGAGAAATCTTTTATTACTCGTAAGCTTTATTACCGTTCAAGATGAATTATAATTCAAATTAAAGGTTATTAAATAACGGTCCAATGTCTTTCAGATGGTTTTATACTACCTTGATTCGGCTTTGAACTTTTTTTTTCGGTATTAGAATTTGGATTCGAAAAATTAATTCTTTGTGAACATTTTAACACTTATTTGAGCAAAATCAATAGCTAAATTGCGAAATCATTAGGGAATATCGAAAAAATTACAGAATCGAATTTTTTTTTAATTCATTCGAAATTGTTTGTTTTTACCTTGGCGCAAAGCAAACATTACTTTATTATCAATCGATTGAATAAAAAGCAATGTTTACAAACTGTAATCTTTAAACTGTGCTGGAAAGTTTGCATATAACCGATAACATATTTAGCAACAATTTATTAATGATTAAATGCATTGAAACTAACTTTTTTGTTGCATATAAGCAATAATTTATAAATAGAAACGATACGTCATATAAGAGATATAAACTGTATTTCCGTTAAGGTTAGCAAATCCAATTTATAAATAAGTTAATCGTTACGTGACTCTTTAGAACCAATACACCATTTGTACACCTTGGTTCAAAGCAAAACCCAAGCAGTTGAAACAATTAAAGTTTGCAACTCTTCTGAAAATTAAGACCAAAATTTTGACTAGCAAAAACTAGCAAAAACGACAAAAAAAAAATAGCAACAGATTTATATTGCTCAAATAGAGTATTAAAAACGCGACTTCAATGATAACGTTTTGTTGTAGTTTTGTTTCTACAGTAGAATAACAAACATTGCGAGGTAACTCCAATTTCGTTTTGAAACTCGATTTACACAAAGCAAAAGAGGCAAAAACCAAAACGAACCTCCAAGTCAAGCGCCGTGCGGCGTCTGCAAAAACTGGTTAGCCAAGAGATTGATGTGGCGTCAGGAGAGGGAAGTGGGCCTAATCCAGCCAACAACAGCAACCGGCATTCTTACCAAGTTCGTGATTAACTTTATTGAGCGTATGTATGTGCATGTGTATGTGTGTGTCTGCCTGAGCCACCAGACATTGTTTATGTTCACTGATGATGATGATGATGACTGACTGGCTGACTGAGTGACTTGACTTGACTTGTATGCACTCCTGGATTGAAATCGGCTTCAATATCGGTAACTCAATCGCTGGCGCTGATCATTAGGCATTAAGCTGCAGAGTTGTGGATTTTGCGGTTGCTTCGACTACTTTTTATTTGTTTTTGTGCTTCTTTTTTTAAGTGGATTTCAAGTTCAATACGCAAGTCCGTACAGAACAATGGCGCACTGATTGATGCGTCTCATCAGTAGTCAGTCAAGTCGAGAAAAGGATGGCCAAGATAGCCAGTCAGCCAGCCAGCCAGGCAGTCAGTCAGTTAGCCAACAATGTGGCGCTCTTTCAGTCAGCTCCACTCCGAGTTTAGTTTAGGCAAAACCCATTCACTCTACTCCTCCTTCAGACTCTGCCCCTCCACCGAAGAGTTTTCTGCGTGCTCTTGAACTTTTCGCTTTATAAATTCCATGTTTTGTTCTTCTGGTTTTGTATTTTTTTTATTTTTTGTTCTGTTGGGCGCCAGTTTAAGGTTTGGTTTTGCTTATTTTTCTGGTTTTTGGTCTCTTGCCAAAACTAATGACTACAATTTTTATGGGGCGTATTTAGATGGCACACTCAAGATTGATTTTTGGGTTCGCTGTCGGGCGCAACCTTTGCTGGCGCCGCTCTCATATTATAAATTTCTGAAAAATCACGTACTAGTTAAGGGCATTGAAAAAAACTTAAAAATCAATTTATATACATATGTGTATATTATTATTATTTCCCCTGAACGCTGCACCCCTTAAAATAATAAGTAGTGTTTTTCTTCTCAAAATCGCTACCCTCGTCAATTTCGTTATTGTTCATTGGTTCGTCTGTGTGAGTAAACAGTTTGTGAACGCGGGACATCCGTATAACTGTATTTTAAAAAAACACTTTCCTGCTTTCTAAGCAAATAACAGTTTTGACTTTGCAAAACAATGAAAATGACTTTTTTCCAAAAGTAGTATTGTTGAAAAGCGTGAAAAATGCCATTCGTGAGGACAACTCGAAGGAAGGACAACACGATTGGGGCATCTCACAAAATCTCGCTTGATATTTGAATCCATTCTAATATGAAGCACGTCGCACAGGGTGCCTATCGAAAATCTCGCTTGGTGTAACAGACACCTAAGGATCGAAATTTTTTCGATTATTCGATAGAAACTGATTTTATGTATGTAGTCATAAGGTAGTCATAAGATAGTCACATCCAGAGGTCGCAGATAGCCGTCAACCTTTTCAGCGTGTCTGCAAAAATCGGCTACTGCAAGACACAAGGAATAGAGAGACCTTTTCGCCTTTCCGTTTGTTCTTTCGGTCTTTTAGGAGGTTTTAGGTTTTTCAGTGACCAGACCGCATTGAAAATATGTGTTGACTGTAATTTGCGAACTCTGGTCACATCTCAGAGAATTAGGTTATTGCACTACATTCTTAGAAAACATCTACATGATAAAGGAAAACTTCAGAAGTATACTGCGATAGAGGCAGTCTACTTTTTGAGAGTTAAAATATCAGTTTGAAGTCTATGCTTTTGAGTTATAGATCAACATTAACAAAATCAGATATATTGTGCGTCAAGTTTTTGATATATTCATAAAACAAATTGGTAATCTCAAGTAAGAAGAATTGAAATCAAGATTTTGTACATCGAGGCGTAGCTTTTAAAAAACTTGAACGTTATATGTCTGCTTCGCTTCGATTTGTAGCTAATACTCACTAGCTTTTGTTTAACTTTTAAAACTTGCCCGTTCTAGTAGCAGCTACGCCATTGACGTAAAGCTGCACACATTCCTTATTTATACATTGTATGTTCAAGCATTTGGTTAATTTATGTATTTTTTCCAAAAATTCGCCAAAAAATCATTCACAAAAAAAAACCCCATTCTTTGCTCTTCTTTTGATATAAAACAGCATCACTTTGTAAAGTGTTTATAGCAGTGTTTCAGTTAGATGGAAAAACTCTGTACGCTCTGGATCATCCACTGACCAAGTTAATGACCACATAAATCAATGGCTGCCCCTTGGCAAGTTCAACAAACCAAAATTATATTGTGAAAGCCAAAAAATGTAAGCAAATTTTAATATATTTAATACCCTACAGCTGAAAACAACTTTATGAAAATATTTGCAATACAAAAGGTAGCACAAAAAAACACGTACTAATAACAAAGTTAAATTTTTGCTTCTATTTAATGTGTATGAAGTAATACCTTATATTTATGTGAATGTGTCTATAGTTAACGCCCTGCCGGCACGTGCATATAAACAACACCTATAATAGCAATCACCAGGAGCGGATTAAGACACGAACTGACGAAGCCACTACTTGGGCGCCCCCACACGGCGATTACATGACGAAAATTGTTTTTTGTAAACATTGTGAGGAGTCAAAGTGCGTGGACAAAATGGACTTTTTAAAAACAACTTCTGATATTCTCAAAAGAATCGAGAAGCAACTCTTCGCAGAGAGTTCATATAGAATCATTCATTCCGCTGTTTGAGTTGACAACGAATTGAACAAGAGATAGAACATTTTGAAAACTCGATATGACTGAACATCGTCTGCGTGTATTAGCATAAAAGAGCACACAATTTTTCGCTTATGTTTAGGCTTTCTTTAAAATGTGAGGTGTCCAGAATTCCGACTCTGACATAAAGTACCGAGTTAACAAAATTATTAATATTAACTTTAAATAGAATAAAGAATTTAGTCGATACTTCATTTGACAATAGAGATATAGTGGTTTAAGTGGAACCTCCTCAAATATTCGCGAAATTCTCGAAACCTGAGGGTGACCGGAAAAAACTGAGTAGGAAGCGATATTGAGGGAAGGTTGTTTAAACTTGATCACCCTGCTCGTGTTGGGTAGTGTTAGCATTAAAAGTTTTGACCTGCTTAATGAAAATATGATTGATTGATTGTAAATTGAATTTCATGATATAGCCGGCATTGAGCTCATTTATCGATGATTTCGATGTTTTTACAGTAAAACTTCGATGTGTCATGTGACCTCAATGTTTCCATTAAAATAAATTCTGTTGTTTAACAGCAATTAATGAAGTTCGCTGATTTGTTAGGCCTGCGTTGACCAGCTTTACTAAAAACTCCTTCTGGTTCATACGAGAACGCTAGAATGGATAAATGTCCTCGGTACTCATCTATATGACTACATAAAAATTGTTACCTTGCAGTAAGTCAGAGTAACGCAATTTTCAGTCCTATTTAGTTTTTCGATGTATTGCCTTTTCACACAATGATGACATCTGACATAATTTTTCATGGATTTTCTTGTTCCAAAGCATTGGATGCTTGATTCGCAATTGAAATTGTCAAGATTCCACCATTTTTGAAGCGGATCAAGAGGCGTTGCGATGCGTGAAATTGTGCCCATCTCAAAGTGAGCTCATCTTCCGAATATTTTTTAAAACTTAATTTTAAAAACTCAAAAATGGACATTCCTTTCACTCGTATTTTAAGGGAATGATTAAGAAACCGCATACTTTTGTATTTGAGGAAACCGATAAAGTTGCTCTTAGCAATTTGGTTAATTCCTTTTAAATGTAAGTTTCTTCTACTGAAAATTATACGGCAAACATCGATGTCAGCAAAAATTTTAAAATATTGATGTTAGCGAGAGGTGCTCTATGCCTGCGGCCCTTGGGCGCTTACATATGTACTCCAGCACTGACTAAAACAAAAACTACAAAGTAATACAGACGGCTGCCCACGATGACCAGCAATCCAGAAAGTCGGGCAAAGATATTGTAGCCCCAGCGACGCCAACAACAACAATAACTAAGTATGTAAATCACTGAGGCGAGAAAAAAAAATAAGTGGCAAAAAAATAAAACACAAATTTCGAAATGTAATATGAGTAAGTGGGTTGACTTTGTTGCAATGGGTTAAGTGGAGAATTGAGAGGCAACATTTGAAATCGTTTTTATTTTCATATATTTCTGGAACCCCTCGGTTACACTTTACTTACGACATTCCCTTTGTGGTCTGCTCAAATTGACTATGTTAAATTCATAATTGTAATTATGTTGATGCATACAAATTAATTGCATAAGCCGACAAAGTGGCAAAAGTCATGTCAATCGGCGACAGCAACAATTAAGTAAAGATGCAGCAAAAGCCATTGCAAAGTTTTATAAACTTCGATGTTACGAAGTTGGCATACTCTTATAGCAGTTGTTTTGAGCGTTTTTTGGGTGTGAGCAGACAGTCATATAAAATGCAATATTTTTTGAAATGAAATCTATACCGCAGTTTCATACCAAACGTTTCAAGTTATCTAAGTCATTATACTCTGTACACACAGTGTATAGGAGAAATGAAATGAATTTTTTTTTTTTCGACTAAAACGCATCGTATCCAGTTGAAACTTATATTCTGCAAGTCGCAAGCCTTTTATCTTTCAAATGGTATACGTTTTACCTGAAAACGTTACGTAATTGCGAGTTAATCGGTACCACACATAATTCTTGCAGCGTAAATATATGTTAACGCTTAAAAGACTGATTTTCAAGGATTCAAATTGCTATAAAAAAAAAAAAAAAAAAACAAGCTTTGCTCAATTCTAACGAATCATGATTTGGTCCCATTTAAAACGGACTTGTACACCATT
The DNA here is from genome assembly GCA_035041775.1 of Chymomyza caudatula. Classification (NCBI taxonomy): domain Eukaryota; kingdom Metazoa; phylum Arthropoda; class Insecta; order Diptera; family Drosophilidae; genus Chymomyza; species Chymomyza caudatula. The sequence goes on along the minus strand of JAWNKW010000141.1, from coordinate 1,845,318 downwards.
TAACATTCTTCTTTCATGTAGGTAAGACTGGTTCCTTAGTTTGCCTAGCCTCATAGATGCTACCTCATTCTTTTAGGATAGATCTAGATTAGATAAGTGGTGAAGCCGCTGTCTGCTCAGAACAGCTCAATATTAGGCAGTGTTTTCAGCTTCCAACTAACGGTAGCAACGGTTGACCAACTCTTCTAGTCATGTCCAGCTCTTTGTCTACCTATCTGGCCAGTTACTTTTTGAATAATATCTTAAATCTGTGCGAAATAAGACCTAAACGGGTTGCTGATTTTATTTCCGCATTTGGATGGTCCCCCTTTGATCTTTTATATATTTAGAAACGGGGAAGGCGAGCGCTTTAGATCCTCCGATAGCACAATGGGCAGTAATATGGCCTCAGTGTGTCAGGCAGATACTGCTGGCAGACGTTTTAACCTAACGTAACTCTTGGAAGGTTTGAGCTGAAAGTACTCCGTAATTCACACCTTATGGAACGTAGAACTGTATGAGATTTACGACAACGTGCATTTAAGTCCAGCGGCATCCATCCGGAAGTTTTCGAAATTCAATATACTGCCATGCACGGAATTTACGTTCACTTGTGACGAAGTTTTCCGAATTTGTAGCTGCATTCTTTAATGTGACTAAATTTCATCAGATGGTATTTGCAAAAATGTGACTTAAATCAACCGCGCAGGTCAAAATTTAAGTTTGTGAAAATTTCCGATTCGAACTTATACAGCTTTGGAGAGCGAAGTCAAAAAACCAAAACGAATTCACAAATTTGTCAAGCGCGACTGAAGCGAATTCGATTATTTTAGACATTTCGCCAAACCCGCTTCTGAAACAAATCTACTCTTTTAAAGTGTATTTGAACAGCAAAAAGGCTGCACCTAAAAATCGCTTTTGTTGTTATTACTGCTCTTTTGCAGCTGCTGCAAATGTTGCTCTTGTTTTTGTTGTTGCTGTGACTGCCAGTAGTGATACGAAAATTGCAGACAGTTTTGTTTTTTGCCAAAATTTTCCCTTTTTTGCTGTTGCTTAAAGATTTTTTATTTTTATTTTTTTTGATGTTATATAATTTTACCAGAAAATGCAAGTCAAGTGTTGAGTTCATCGTTATTTTGGTGCTTTGTTTTTGGTCCTTCTTTTGCGTCTCATCGTCAACGCCATCATTATCGTTTATCATTATCGATGACTAAAGTTTATCTCAGCATGTCGCATTAATGTCAATAAAATGTTCTCTACTCTCTGTGGGGCACTCGTTTTATGGGTATCATCAATAGATGCGCCAAATTGGCTTTGAAATGCATAAATTATGTTTTGAATGTTTTTAAACAGCAATCAAAAAAAAAGTGCGCTATGAAAAATGATGTCTTCTAAGTTAAATTTGTTTTAAGGATTGTCAACGTCATAAGAAACTCTAGTAATTTAAAGGGAAACAATTAATATTTAAGACGAAAATTCGTAAAGTTCATAGTTATCTTTCAAATTTGTAATTATTTTATAACGGATTATTTTATAATTATAATGAACTTGAGTAATGTATTATTATCTCCTCTGCCATATTTTATTTGTACCGGTCGCTATTATTTAGAGAGCTCCAACACTTTGGGACACCGAATAGCCTTACTTCGTCGAGTCCTAACATTCTTTGTTTAGGCGTTTGTGAGGTTTATAGGGTTGCATTACACAGTATTATTCAGTTATTAGAGTCGCTTTTAGTCCATCATTCAGGTGCGCCAATATGCGACGAAACTGATTGATCCGATTTACTGGGAGAGAAGAATTCTCTTGACTAAACTGGAGTTTAGCACGCGAATGCATCACTGGATGCAAAACTTTTTCCATTTATACACAATTTTTAATTATCGGTTCGCCTTGTCGTCGACATTCAAGGACTCGATAACAGCTGATCACCAAGAGGAAAGAAGAAAACGCGAAATACCAACGTTTGTGTGTACAATGTATTTTGTTGTCGTTTTTTTTACCTCAAATCAATTTTTACTTGACTAAAACGCACCGTATCTAGGTGAAACTTATATTCTGCAAAACGCAAGGATTTAATCTTTCGAATGGCATAGTTTTCAACTGAAAATGTTGCTTTATCGCGAAGTAATCGGTACCACACTGTATTTTTGCTTCACGTATAATGTTTTTTCCATATTTCCATAATAGCACATGTTTGGCAAGCTACTAAGTATTTAACGCATAAGAAATATAAGTTAAGCCAGTAAAAGAGCAAAAAGTAAAGTTTACTAAAACCACAACTAACGGAATCCAAAGCCCACAAGTATAAGGAAATTTGTTTCATACCGTTAGTTGGACTAATGCCACAACCTTGAGCACTTAACAACTTGGTAAACAACAATTTGTCCCAACCCTAAACCACAATAGTCCAGCACTTGACATATTGCACTATGACATTGTAACAAACAAACAAAAAATGGTTTGGAAAAAATATGGCAACGCCAGAGGTACAAAAAAAATTTACACATAATACACATTAATCTGTAGATGAAAATGTAGCACCTGAAATCAAAGCAAGAAAAAAATTAAGGCATGGGGCATAAAACATACAAAAAATATGTGTGTGCAAAAATAGACAATAAATTCTAGCCACAAAAGCACTCTACGAGAATTTTCATTATTGTTTTTCTTTCCGGAATCTTTTTTCTTTTTTTTTTGATTGCAGTTCCTCGCCTAAAGTTGATTGCATGACATTGTTCTAAGTTTTCTGTGGGCCACCCTAACAACTTGGGTTTGTTGTTGTATTTACAGTTGGTCTACACGGTATTTTATTGTAGTTCTCAGTTACATAGCTTCACAATTGCCCAACGCGTGCTCCCTCGCTCTCTCTCTCTTACGCTCTCTAACAATTGCCGTACTCATACGCATTGGCAATATTATTGAGTACCACTTGTTCTCAATAGTTGTTGTTGTTGTTGAACATTGATTTCAATATTCATATTTATTCTCTTTTGTGTACTTAGTTTGTTTCACCCGATTTTGCTGAGTGTATATTGTTTCCTATGTAATAAAGTTGAAAAATTGCATTCCGTATATTTACAATTTGATGCATTTTTTCACGTATTTAGGCTAACGATGACTGACTGTTGAGCTTGATGACTCAGACAAATTGTACTCAGCATTCGTCAGAATCAATTTTAGTGTTAAAAATAGTTTAAATTGAAATGATTTGTTATCTGGCACAAGCTTGTAAGAACCGCAAGTTCTAAATAAACTGCATCTATGGCATTTTGCGCTCAAATTAAAAGCATTAAATAATAAAAACAAAAAAAACTTGTCAGTTTGGAATAGTTTTCTATTTCAATATTTACTAGAATTGATTGCATTAATTGTTGCTCTTACGTTGTTACTGCTTTTAAAAGCTCTTTGTAAATTTGTAGCCTACTCAAAAATAGTTTTAAGAGCTTTAACATTGATCAGTGTTGAGAATGTAACATAATTTTAAGCAATTTTTTAGTAGATCCGATTATTTTATTTGAGTTTTCATAGCAAGAAAAGGATTATTATGGAAATACTATGGGGCTCTGCCCCACTGTGCGACATAGATGACCGAATGAAGGAATTTAAAGCACAACAAAAAAAAAATTATGTAAGCTTGCAAAGAAAAACCCAAAATTGTACCGGTATAAATATATCGGTTCCAATTCGGTTAATTCAGACCATTTATAATCGTTAACGGTTTTTGTAAAAAAAATTTATTTCGTTTACGTTACGTTTCCGAAATTCAATCGGTTGTTTTGGATAACGGTTAAGGTTACGATTGCAGTTTGAATCCATCATTTTTTCATTTTTTGTAGTCTAACGATGTTTTATCCACCAAAATGAAACTGTTTCAACAATTTGTTGGTAAAAACCATTCTCATTTCTATATCTATAAAGTGGATCAACCCAATTCACGTGTCACTAAACCGTTTGTCATAATATCGGCGACGTACACAATTCTTGATCCATTTTTATTTTATATCTTACAAAATTTTACAAAAAAGCTCCATAAAGGAAAGTGCTAAGAAATGCTTTGTCAAATCACTTGCGAATAAGCATGAGCTCAAGCATTTTCACTATTTCTCAGTCATTTATCTCACGCCGACACGTTCTTAATCACTAACCTAGATCTCCTTGCGGTTCTTCGCATAGTATTTACTGGCTGATGCCGAAGTAATCAGTAACGAATCGTACGAATTGCAGCTGTGTTTTTTGGAACTATCTAAGCAATGGAGATTGGCCTCGGATACAAAATTCGAAATTAAATATTCGTCAAAGCTAGAGCAAAACTTTCCATATCAGTAAACGCTTTAGCAGCTTAAACCCTGGATATAATAAACACTATTATTATTATTATTTGATTGTTAACTACAGTAAAACCTTGATCTATTTTGCTGGTAGTCTGTAAAACTACAACCAAATCCTATGAATATTTACCCTTGATAGCAGTGCATATCTGGAGCAGAAAAACAAGCCACCAGAGAGAGAGGCACATACGAGTTACACAAACCTCAACTTTTGGCATACGAGAGCTGCCCTTATGTTTCCAGAAAAAGCAATTCTAGGTTTGCTGTTTGCTAGTTTGGTATTTTTCAACGTAAAAATAGTTAGAGCGTTTTAGCATAGCAACGCTTCTTGTTTTCTTAGAAGTCACTTGAAAAGTTTACCTCAGTAAAACCTTGAACAATTTCGTTCTCAGAGTTTGTTGTGCGTAAACGGATGTGCGAGGTCATCATGCGATACACCGTTAGATTGGGGCATACCCATTATTTTTCAATAGTGTACATTCAGTACAATGTACTTATCTTCCAGTATTCTAGGGGGTCGCTATCGTGGGAAGAATGTGTGTTTCCAAAGTATTGACGCAATTCTACATGTATGTCCTTGCAACGGTAGCAATGTTTGGTTCTAAAACTGAGATAACGGTTGCTTTGTCATCTCTGATCATCTTTGTCATCTATTTGATTCAAGCAGTTTTGAAGGTTTTATAAGCAAAGTGACTTTATTTTCTACCATTTTTAAGGCTTCCCTTACATTGATTCGTTTTACGAATGCGTCCCTTTTGAACCTAAGGTTCTGTAAGGCACCAAATTACGCCAAAAGGCTACACAAATTTCACCAATTCTAGCAAAAAACAGAAATGACTCGGCCGGCATGAGGCTTTAAGCTATCGATAGTAAAACAAAAAATATCGATTGTGTGGCCCAAATGAAAAAGTTCAATATCGATAGTACTATCGATTGTTTTGCAGCTCTACCTCAAGCGTATGTAAAAGAATATTCTCAAAAAGAAAACCGCTGAAATATGTTTATTCTTGTGCTCTATTCCCGAAACATGAAAGTCAACCCTCGTACAAGTGAAAAACACATTTTACTTTCTCTACAAATCAAGTTATCAATAACCCCATAACATGTTGTTATTTTTCACTTGCCAAACAACTTGATACTCTGGCTGCAATATGAATGCTGCCTGGCAACAGATTCAACAGATTGTAGCAATCATTTGAATCTTGTACTATTTTTTTTTTTACTTTTCAATTTCTAATCGAAAATAAGTTTCTTTGTGGTTCAGTTTTTGTTTGTTGTTGTTCAGATTTTGATTGCAACGACATAAGAGCTGCAGACACATATGCTGACGCATTTTTTTTTTTTGGTTCTATAAAAGCAGCATTGCAATTTTTTGTCTCATTTTTTGGATCAGCTCAAAAGAAAGTTTATAAAAAAAAAAGTATTATAAACGGCAGTTGTTTGGCTGACGTAGTGACTAGCGGGTCAAGGTTGACGGCGCAGTGTATTTATTTATAAATATATGACACACACACACACATAAGTCATGTTAGTGTGTGTGTGTGTGTGTGTGTGCGTCTAAAGCAGTTGCCAAAAAAAAAAGTATATCTCTATATATTTATCTCTATGTATATATAGTAGAAGAGCAAATATTAACTATGACATTTATGACACACTTTTCTTCTAGCTGGAAAATTACATGGAACTTTTGTGTGCTGATGCTGCCAGAAAGTTAAACAAGAACTACAACAAGTTATTGTCACGTGCCAAAAAGTACACTCACACACACATTTATACGTACAAGCAAGCATAAGTCTGTGTAACTTTAGCAAACAAGTCAGTGAAAAGTGCAAGACACAAAAAAAAAAAGGAAAACAAAACTGACAACTTCTTGGCACTACTCACAAAAAAAAAAGATATGTAAAACCAACGCGATGTATGGAATATGCTATACTCTTTAGAAATAACTTCCAGGCCTCATACAGATTCGAATTTTGTTAACCTTATTCTGACATATAAAACCCTAAACCGAAATAGGCCCTTTCAGATATGGGTTCAGATACGTCACTTTTTTCTCATAATTTGCGTTTATAAACACTTTCATCGCCTACTCTTTTTCTCTTATAACTCGGTTTTAGGTCCATAAACAAAAGTGTAAAATTTTGGTATACTCTGTTTGGGTCCCCATTAACATTAAAATGAGCTCCTGAATTCAATAACTTAAGTTAGAATAAGCTTAAGCTTTATATGTTAATTTGTTATTGGGAATGACTTTTGCTATTTACAGTCGTGGATGACTTATTCTCAAAACAATTTGTTTTTTTTTTATTATCATCGTATGCCGCACATTTTATTCTAACATGAAAACTCAAAAATGTGAAGAAAACTACAATTGAAAAACTATATTAAGGCTACTTTTACTTTTCAATTTCATATATAACTTTAATTTCAAATATATCTCTCAATTTAAAATTTTCAAATATATATTCAATTTTAAATCTGTAAATATATATAAAAATTAATCCAAAATCCCGTATGTGGCCGATGTTTGGATAAAAGGTTTAGTGAAACGTAAGTCGGATTGATCCATTTTATAGCTCTTGGACTGACAAAAAAAAATTTTGAAAGAAGTGTTTTTGAAAAAAAAAATAAAAAATATCAAAGCCGACTTTTATCTTTTGCACAGAGTCTGGTAACACCTACCAAAAGGAACGGGAAGGGTAACTTGAAACTGTACAGTGAGTCTGATAACGCCTACTTATATGAAAGGGAAGGGGAATCGGAAGGGAAAGTGGAAGAGGAATATAATCTACCTAGAGAGGGGCAAGAAGGTTGTGAGCGAAGCAAGAAGGGGCGGAAAGAGGGCTTGTTATTCATAATAGCTTTTGGATATGAGGATAAAGAAGAGGAAGAGAAGGAGGAAGAGAAATATGATCTATCTCAAGAGGTAAATGTAAAGCTAAAGGAAGACAAGAAGGAAGAAGAAAGCAGAAGAAGGGTAATGGGAAGAGGCATATGCTCCACCTCGAAAGGGGCACGAGGGCTGGCGGGTGGAGCGAGGAGTTGTGGAGCCCCATAGTATATCTTTAATTTTAAATATATGTATTGTCAATTTCAAAACTTTCATCAATTCCAAATATATCTTCAATTCAAAAAAATCTTCATCAAGGCCCAAAAAAGAAGTTCGAACTTCAAAGAAGATTTTTAATTTATAAAAGATCTTCAATTTAAAAAATATCCTCAACTTATAAAAGATCTTCAATTTAAAAAAGATCTTCAAATTAAAAAAAGAACTTCAATATGTATGCCTTTGAAAGAGTGATATTTCAGTAGAAGATGATCTTCAATTTAATAAAATCTTTAATTCACAAAAAAGGTTTTTTAAATCAAAAAAGTCAAAGCGAGAAGTTCATTCTTCAAACAATTTTGTAAAATTAAGAACACTTTTTTATAAGGAGATCAGGTCGCTCATTTCATATAAAAAACTTCAATTCAAAAAGAACACCAATTTAAAAAAATATCTTCAATTTAAAAAATATCTTCCATTTAAAAAATATCTTCAATTTAAAACAGATCTTCACCTAAAAAAAAAAAACATCGAGCTCAAAAAAGATCTTATATTTGAATAGTTCCACGTACAATTGCTATAGAAAGATTTCTGTAAAAAAAAAGATCTTCAATGTGTTAATTTCTGTAGAAGATCCAAGCTAACTTTTTCAGTGTGGCCAACTTCTTGCTAAACTTGTAGTACTGTCGCCTACAAAGAAGAGTATAAAAAGCAAACCGTACAAGTTGCCAATGCAGCCAGAGTTGCCCACACACGCTCCTCTAGTGAATGTCATAAATTTTGTGATTACACATAAATTTTCGTTTACTCTCACTTGCATTCTACTTATTCACTGTATTTTATCGCTATCTCTATCACTGCCTCTCGTTCCTACGCAGTACATATTTGCATATCAAATCATGTGTTAAACAGCAGAAGCATCATATTTTGTTGGAATATTTCTGCAACTTGGCAACTTCTATAAATTTCGAAATTGTTTGTGGGAAAACAAATAAATAGTTTTTTGATATTACGCTTGGCCAGTTTGAGCATTTCTTAGAAACTGAAATGTCAACTCAAATGGCTGGCTATTGCAATGATATTTCGTAACATTTATATAGACATTTCTTTATGAAAGGCTATGTATCTTCGTATAGTTGCTTTTGGCTTTTGTTTTGTAACTTGTTTTGCAGTGTATTTGACAGCTGACACATTTGTAAGAGATTTATGGAATGTCCCTAAAAGGCCATCGTATTGCTAATAATGTGCATTATGAAAAGAATCTCTATGGACAATAGAGTGTGATTTTGAATTCAAAGAGCTTGCATCTTGAAAATGATAACATGCATTACACTACGCTTCATAGCTACATAGCTACTATATAGCCCACCACAGTCCTTAACAAAAGTCTTGTGACATAGTGACACATGTGTTTTGTAAATAATTGAATGAAATTTGGTACTAATTGGACTAGTTCGTTGCGGGATTGCGTATAGATGATATTGCCATATCGCGAGTTGCCACCGGTGTCTTTGCGGCTATTGAAAGCGAACCTCCCAGCTTGACATAGTAAAGCGCATAAACATTGAGCGGCTCTGCTGGCTAGGTCATGGCTCATGTCGGGAAGGGTAACTCCGTTAAAAGGAGCACTTAAAGAGCGCAATAACTAGCTTCGGCATCACGGATTGAAGAAGGCGGGCGCGAGGCAGATGAGCAGTGCCCGGTAATGGGTTGTAATGAAGAAGTAGTAGGTAGCTTTAGCACATCATTACAGATCTGTTTTCAAAAACCTTATCCGCTTAACTTAAAACTACGTAGAGTTCATGTTGAAGCAAAAAGTTGCAACACAATTGTACTAAAAAAAAAAAAAACATGGAGAAAAAATTCGAAGCACAAAATCTGCAACATCCGGTAATTTGGATTAACAACAGTTGAAAGTTGTTAAGCTGCAGAACGACACACGCTCCCACAGCTACAAACAGACAGACAGACAGACAGACACAAAAGACAAAAAGAAATTGCTGAGTCAAAGAGTAAAGTATAACCTCCGCAGAGAGGAGTGAGTTGGCGATTGCTTTGCGCACTTTCACAAAACCTCAATGAAATAGTACTAAAAAGAAGGAACAACTGTTCCGACTAACGCCAACTAACTAACTAGTTAGTTCCGTTTTTATTATTTTTTTTGTCTTGGAGCGACAGCGCGGGAGCTGTTCAATGCTCAACTGTGTTATAACAAACAATGAATGGCGGCCACGCTTGACATTTGGGCTGGCAGCCCATGTGTGCTCTTTCTTCCGCTTAGGCAGCAACGGAGGGGGTAACAACGACTTTAGACTTTTCCGCCTTTTTGCTATGCGTCGCACGTCGCACAGTGGGGCTAACTGACTTCTTTATCGGCGAAAATCATAACTTTTGAAGGAAAATGCATGATAAAGAGAATTCCTTAAGCTTCTGCGTTACACTGCGATAAATATGAAGAGAGGGAGCTTCAAAAACGGTAGTAAAGTTCGATATTATATACACCATTATCCTTGCACCTTATTCTTAATGTGCTTATTGCTTAATAAATCGATAAAATTCTAAAAATTTGTTGGCGAGATGTTTGTATTCCAATTTAGAACATGGAACATTTTTCAATGACATGCAAGGATAAGACATTTGCTTTATCACAGCCTATTTATCGCAGTGTATCGCAGAATACTCAAAAGTTATGATTTTCGCCGAAAAAGAAGTCAGTTGGATCCACTGTGCGTCGTCTGTGCTCAAAAGAAAAGCCAACAAGCAAGACAAAGAGAGGACGCCAGTTCAGAGGGCTCACAAAGTTTAGATTGCTGCAGAATTTTTGTAATTTGCCGGCTGGCTGACAGAGACGTTGACGTTGACGGAAACGTCGTCGTCGTTGCTTGGGTTACCTATGCCGTTAAGTCTGTCGTTGTTCCCGTCTCCGTCGCAGTCAACGTTGACTTTGTTTGTCAATGTCGCGCGCGAGCTTCATCACATTTCGCTATTGAAATGTCTAGGCTTTTTTTTTTGTTTTTGGTTTTGGGAAATACCGCGCTGGCCGTGGCGCCCCCTCGCGCTGGCTCGGCATAGGTGAGAACAAAAGGAAAACAACAAAATTATAGACAGCAAGGCGCCTAGGTGACTTTTCCATGTTCCACTCGAACGTGCAGACATGACACACAATGCACATGGCTGATTGCTCTCAGAAGCTTTGCTTTTAAAAAAAGAAAATACAACAAAAAAGGTGAATTGTGTCGTTAGGTTAAGACATGGCCCAAACCCAAAAACTAGTTAAGTTGATAGCCAAGCAAGCCGGTTGACGGTTTTGCATATGAATTTGATGTCACTTGTATTTCATTTAAATTTTTAATTCGTCAAAACTGCAGAAATGAAAGTTGCCAATCGGGTATAAGAATTGTTGTGTATTCAGATGGGCACGTGGTGCGATCTTGAGAGATGTGTTAAACAAGTGATTTAACCATAAAAATGTCAGCTTTAGCAAAGTCTATTCCTATGATGTCATCGGTGTTTTGCGTATAACACATTGGATGTAGATGCTACCACGCAATGGGACCTAGACTAAGTATCGGATGTATCAAGTATTACTTGCAGGCATGTGTAAATAGAAGGTATGAAAAATATGCGTACAACTTAGCCATAGTAGGTCTAATAATAACTTGTATTATAATACTATTATGAAAATAGATATCGAGTACATCGTAGAATCATAGATTAGGTTCTACTAGTGCTTTGGGCTTGCAAATATGCGAGCTAGAATCTGCTGTCAGTGCGTTTGATAACACTATGCAACAAAAATAAGCCTATGTCTAAAACATACCTTTCCGGCAAATTTTGGGTCGCCGATTTCGAGTCCCGAAAATAGTTTGGATTTTCTAGTAACGTTTTCCAATTACCGCTATTTTAAAATATTCGATATTTCCAAAGTTTCGAAGTCAGCAAATACCATATATCTTGGGAACTTTACTACCGATTGAGATGAACTATATAAATTGAATTGAAGGTAATTGACTTTTGATTAAATCCGTTTACGATAAGTTTGGCGTACCTGCATTCGATTGCGAGTTACAAGGTAATAAATTCAAAAAATATTTTGAAAATTAAAATAGTTTTGTTTTTTCTTGTTTGAGTTCAGTGTCTTATAATCCACAATTGAGCTAAGATAGGCCAAAATTGTCAGAGGATCATTGAAGCGACAATAACGTACCTTTAATTAAAGTTACCGTGCGCTCGAATAATATGAGATTTGCTGCCATTGCCACTTTCGAAATCTGTAATTTGAGTTTGATTTTTAAAATGGCGATATTTCAAAAAACTTTGTAGATAACTCAAAACCGTTTCCGGATTTTAAATCAGTGATCCCAAATTTACCGGAAAAGGTATGTTTTACTCCAGGGGTCTTATAATGTGTTTTTTGTCGATCGTGGCATTTTTTCAATATTCCCTATAAACTTCGCTTACAGATTTTACTCAAATTCGTGTTAAACTATTTGCAAAGAATCAATTTAACGAATCCAAAAACAATCCATTAAAAAATTTGTTTAGTTTTTAATTTAATTCATTTGGAGTAAAAAGAAGAATTTTAAATGTTCGAAAAAAATTATTGAGCTGATTGCCCTGTAACTTGCAATCGAATCAAGTTAGACCAAAACGGTCTGAAAAATATTGATTTCATATTAAATTAACTTCAATTTGGTCGTAAGGTTCTTTCGAAATCTCTATCGATGAAATGGCTATAATTCGAAATGCTGGAAAATCCAAAATGGTTTCCGGATTCGGAATCAGCGACTCGAGCATTACCGAAAAAGGTATGTTTTAGGCTTTTCATTGGGGTCAAATTTGATGCATAGTGTAATCAATTTCAAATTTCGGTACAACAAGTACTAACGCGATACTGGGACACATTAATATTGGTATTTACGTCTTGGCATTCGACAGTGGCACAAATACAAACGTAGCTCAGCTAACGCAGAATATATCTGAGCGAGTCGTGAGTGTGGGTAGCTTCGGAAACAAAAATAGAATCAATCACGAACTCATCTCTAGCTTATTTCATTTGCTGCGCCTGTTGGACACGTGCCAAAACTGCGCCCCTGGCCAAAGCAAGCACATAAACACAACTAAAGATACACACAATCACACATACACGCATATACACCTACACAGACACAACTAACTCCTAGATGCACCACCAATGCTTCTATGAACAATTATGTACTAGCATAGTACATACTCTTACTTTGTCTTGAGCTTATCCAAATTGTTAGCCAAGTCAACAAAAAAAAAAAGCAAAAAATGCAAAGACTGCACAAGATTTGCTACCATGCTTTATTTTATGTGAAAGGGAAAGAGTTTTTTTTCTTGTTGTTGCTTGTTGTGAGTCACTCAACGTTCCTTCGTCGTGTACAGCTTTACTGTTTTAGGGGGGTTCGTTTAGCGTTATACCTCTACTCATGTGTAACACTCCAATGTCAAGACCTACATACAAATATAAACAACTGCAGAACAACCAATAAACAAATAAGTTTTCCTTTGAAAAAAAAGAAAAATCATTTCATATTTTCTTCTACACATATGTGAGATATTTCATATTTCCACGTAAAAGCAATCTTACATATGGAAAATACACATTTTTATTTCCATAACAGCTGAAGCAACAAAAATGAAATACAATACGAAAAAAGCATAAGCAAAACTTATGTGCGATTAAAATCGAGTAGCACAGGTGAAGCAGGAATATTTCATACACTGAATGTTATATGAACATATTTTTCTTAGCTTAAAAGCAACAAACAATGTATTTAAACTGAAGACTAACACATAAATGAGTTCAATTGAATTTGTTAGCGAGTTAAATGATACAATTTAAACTTATATAAATCTATTTTATGTGAAGAAAAGTAAACTTTGTTGGGTAAAGATTTCATCAAATTGGGACGAATCATAACGATGGGAAAGGTGAATGTTTCGAAAAGGTAACGTCAAAATTACTAAGTAAAAACTGCAATTGAGTAGGGGTTTTGCTTAACGATGTGTGACGTCACATTGCAAAATGAACTGCCCCTTACGAACTAATCGTTTGGTGAACGAAATGGTAATGAAATGGATTGTATTGTGACTAAAATATCTTTAAGTGTTAAACAAACTAGTATATGAATGTGTTAAGACCGAAAGAGCTAGAACTGAGCAAACGAGAGTCAAAGATACAGTTCAGCACTTCGAGCAAAACAATTATTCGATAAAAACAAGTTCAAAGCTGTTTTTATCAACTCTAGAATCTATATGGACAATACGCTAATTCAGTGTGTTACCGATTACTTTGCAATAACGCAACGTTTTGAGGTGAAGCGTTTTCCATTCAAAAGATAAAATGCTTGCGGTTTGCAGAATATAAGTTTCATTCGTCGAATGTCGACAAGAGGAACACTAGTCTATACGTTAATACGCTAAGCAAAAATACTGTGTGGTACCGATTACTTCGCAATAACGCAATGTTTTCAGGTGAAACCTATAACATTCGAAATATAAAATGCTTGCAGTTTACAGAATAGAAGTTTCAACTGATATTCTGCTCATTGTCTACTTCCAAAAATTAGCACTTTATTAATTTATTAGGCTACAAATAACTGACTATATAATCAAAAATTACATACTACAAAGGCGTAGAGCCTATTTTTTATAATTGCACAAATAAAGCTTTTATTGTGTAGCCAAAACCGATTAGATACGTAGCAAAGTACAAGTATCCGTAAAATACTATCCATACAATAATAAAAATAATGCGTTGTAAGAAATTTGGTGTTTGCTGAGAATTGGGCCAAAGGAGATAGTTACACAGACATGATACATGCTCGTATCGTATACATGCAATATACTAAAATGCTTATCTGTGAAGAAACAAAGCAGTTTAAGCTAACTATGCGAAATATGAATGCCATATGAATAGAATGCAATATACTAGAAGCAGCAGCATATCAAGTCTTTTGTTTCCTGTGTGTCTGGGACTATACCCTGTAAAAGGATATTATAGATTTGGGCAATGGATATGTAAGCAACAAAGCAGCTCCGTCAAGGTAGAAAAGAGCTTCTCGGAGCCTTATGATACCAAGCGAGGCTTCAGACAAGAAGATGTCCTCTCCTGCAATCTCTTCAATTTTGTGATTGAGAGTGTGTTGCGAAGGGCTGAATTAAATAGGAACAGGACTATGTTCTATAAGAGTGTCCAGTTGCTTGCATACGCAGATAATATCGATATCATTGGTCGTACAAAGCAAGCAGATACTGAAGCCTTTGCGGCTATTGAAAGAGAATCTGCCAGGCTGGGTTTGGTTGTTAATGAGAGCAAGACAAAGTATATGTTTTCTTGCAGTAGAGACACAGCGGTTGGATTCTCAGATTGATGTTGAAAACTATACTTTTGATGTTGTCAAGGATTGGATGGCCAGTTAATGTTAAGTATGTGTAATGCCGCAAAAAATTGGACGTTGAACGCATGCGCTACGAAATATTAAACACCAAATAAATTTTCTCAAAATACGCATCTAAACACAAAGGAAAATTTTAACCTTTCTAGAAAATGAAATGATCAGCAATAGCTAGCGATTAAACACTGTACGTCGGCTTATAAAAATACTAGATTTTGGAGTCTATATAAAAAAATGTTACCAACAAAGGCTCATTTCCCTACGCAGATGAAATTCGAGATATCTTGATATGTTGCCTTCCTCAACGGTGAGTGAATTTTGCGGTTGACACTGCCTTCGAAATGAAAAAAAAATGACGTTGAAGTGCATATTGAATGACAGTTTTAACTATGAATAAATTGACAGTAAATTAGATTCAGATGAGACATGCAAATTTAAAGAAAGAAATTGATAACATGAGTTTCAGAAATGGTTCTTATCTTGTTGCCTTCCTTAGGAAAACAAGTAATAGCTCTAATCCATAGAGGAAAAAGTCAATAATAAGGTTGATCATCCCGAGCGAGCAAACTGATTTCGAGTTACGTTTTGGGCATTAGGCGACATTTTTCTAGTCAAAATTTTGGGGTGTACTATTTAAAAGGTAAATATAAATAAACTTAATTATATGCAAAATAACACTGCAAAGACAAACAAATGAAAATTTATAAAAATAAAAATGACAACCAAATGGTAAATAACATAATACTCACACACACAACTAACTAATTGAGCTTGATGGATGCAAAAGATGAAAAAGGAAGTGAAGCAAAAGCAAAGACACACCCAACAAAAACAACAAAAACAAAACAAAAAGTAAACTCACAGTAAAAACTTAACAAAAATTTCACACGCCCCCGTCACGACGCACAGTGGATCCAACTGACTTCTTTTTCGGCAAAAATCATAATTTGAAAAATTTTTAAATGCATGTAACAGAGAATTCCATAAACTTCTGCGATACACTGCGATAAATATGCTGTGAAGAGAGAGGAAGCTTCAAAAAACGGTTGTAAAGTTCGATATTATATACACCAAACGTCTTATACTTGCATAGACAAACTTTCGACGAGGACGATTTGTTGAAAAATAAGCGCAATTTAGAACACGGAATTTTTCCATGACATGCAAAGATAAGACACTTGCTGTTTTAATATCGAACTTTACTACAGTTTTTGAAGCTCACTTTATGCACAGAATTCTCTGTTACAAGCATTTTAAATTTTTTAAATATTTTTGCTCCCTTAAAAGTTACGATTTCGCCGAAAAATAAGTCAGTTGGATCCACTGTGCGACGTCAACGTTGGCAGCGACGTCAACGTCAAAGCATTTTTCGCACGCTTTGCTTACAATTCTTTTTGTATTTGCCATTCACTCTAAAACACAAAAACACCCAAAAACAAATATACTTTGCTTTGCGTCATTTCTTTTTTGCGCTCTCTCTCTCCTTCTCCCAATTCCTCCCTTTTCTTTTGTAGTGTCCGTCGCTGCTCTTTATTTCAATATTTACGTATCTGCTTTGCATTAATTAGTTTATATTACTGCACGTGCATTGCAATAACGAAAGTGACTAAAAGTAATAGTTTATTTAAACAAAAGAAATATAGTATATATTAGGTGCATATTAACATATCTTAGGAGAGGAGCTAAATGGATGCATAACGCTATTAATCGGCGATCTCTTCCAATCGGATTTGAACCCAAAGCAATTTTTCGGCATGCGAAATATCTTTCCAAACCGAATTCCACTCAAAAAGTAGTTCAGTATAGAAACCGAGGAGTAACATGCCCTTGATGGTGCCATCCGTGAACCATTTGAAGAAAAGTTTATTCGGAATGTACAATGCGATTTTCTAGCAACAGCTTAGTATTTGTTCTCGTTCTAGAGAGCATATTAATTGCGGCTAGACTGTTAGATATTATTACTATTTCACTGTTATGCTTAGTCCTAAATAGGTTCATAGCCGTACAGTTGCCATTCAAAACTGGCAGACGAACTCTTTTGTACCGCTTCTCCAAGGCCACTTAGAAACCGTCACATTCATACAATTACTTTATACCAAAAGTGTCACCAAAAACATTCGATATGGTATATTTGTATTTTTGTCTAAAAACTGATTCATAATTCTTAAACAAACGCTTCCAAAATTGTTATTTTCATTATTTATTTATGTATATGTGGGGAACTACAATGTGGAAATACACAGACACTTGTTGTAATGTAATAAAAAATTTTCCAAAGAATAAATAAATGCGTTGTAGCAGCATATAATATATAAAATACGCTTTAATGCATATATAAAATATCAAAATCTGAAGTATTCTTAGGAATTTTATTAGTCACACTTATTAGTTGCCGATTTCGATAACCACTTCTGTTTCATTCAGCCGAACTGGCTATTGTTGTCTATTCTAAATTCCCTAAAATGAAATCAAACTCTGTTTACTTTTTACACAAAAAATTCAATTATGAGTGAATAGATACAATGGAAATGCATGTGTTTATGAGAGCGAGAATGAAAATAGGCCGTTCAGTTATTCAAAATTATTCATACTGATTTGTACAAGTAATATAATTAAACTCCATTGCCATAAGCTAACCGTTGCTAACCCAAACAAGCGATTAATCTCAAATAACTTGATTTTGCAAAACTAGAATTCGCCTTGTTAATATCTAATGGAACACGAAAAAAAAACTAAATCTCTATGGTATACATTTGCGCCAAGCCCCCAGTGTTTCAGCTTAGGCCCAAGAGAGCTTTGAAAACCATTAACAAAGTTTAATGGCCTTGGAAACAAATTCAAACACAAAGAAGGCAACAAAAAAACAAGATAGTAAAGTAAACAAAATGCTCAAAAACAATAAATTAAAATTATATATGCAAGAAGAAAAAAATCTATAATATAAAAGCCTGTAAGAGCAACAAGAAATACATATTGCAAAAGCAAAAAATCTTTTTATTGCATAAAAATAGAAGTGCCTTCAAAGTACGATTGTTGATATTTTAAAATATATCGTATTTCGATATATCGAAATTGTTTTAATTACGATATATCGATTTATTGCCAAAAATTTGCGTTCAACGATTTTAGGAAGACGGGATTTTGACGAGATTTTCATGTAAGGACCTACTTTTGTTGTCTAGAACAAGTTCCACAGCAGATGCGACCCTTTCTAACGATGCAGAGCTGACTGGTGGTGTCAAATATATTTAGAGCAAGTTTTGTTATACGATTTTCATTTCTTTTGCCTGCTCTTACTCTTAGCAGTTGCACTTTAGCCAAGTTCTCAACTTCATCTTCCCACAATCATCCGTTTGACGAATTTCCACTGGTTTTCACAATTTTCGCGCATATTTCATGTATCCAAATAAAGTACACCTTTAAATTTTTACGGCACGCTTTTGCTATTTAGTGGAAAAATACATAGTAGCCGATATTTGATATTTGACACAAAAAATATCGACATGTGATATTATCGTCCTCGAAGAAATCGCTCCGATATTATCGTATCAAAAATTAAAAATATCGCATATATCGATATATCGATATAATATCGAGAATCCTACTACAAAGGCAGAGTTAAATAAAAAAAAAAACCTTAAACAAATAGAAACTAATTATGAATAGAAAGAATAAAATAAGTCAAAGACAAAAACAAAACTAAAGACGAAACAGAAGCAAAGAAGAAAATCTAAAAGTAATCTTGAGACTGACAAATACACAACTACCTGTACAGGGAAATGCAGTGGTATGCGTATTTGTATAATTGTGGGGCAACACGCAACGGAGCCCAAAAACCGGTATAACAAAACAAACAAACAAAAAACGACTGACAGTGCAAGAGAGTCAGCTAACAGAGTATAAGAGTGAGTGAGTGAGTGAGTGTGTGAGTGAGTGAGTGAGTGAGTGTGTGAGTGAGTGAGTGAGTGGGAGCGGAAGAAGGCACAATAAACTATATGAAAATTGTGCACGCTGCATGCCAAAAACAACAACAACAACTACAGCAGCAACAACATTGCAAAGGATGATAATGATAGCAGCGCACCATGGGCAAGAGTTCGATTTTGTTTGGCTAAAAAAGTAAAGTGTTAGTAGGCAAAACAGATAAGACAAGATTTGTTCAAGCGCTCATTCTGCGTACTCTTAGCGAACTTGACTAATGAATAATTGCGTAAAACAATGCAATGACTCGGTTTTCTGCTTTCCGAACCATGCGTAAAGCCTCTTAGCCTTTAGCCATTTAGAATGAAAAGTAAACGGAAAATTACACCTGAATAAATAGATTGTTTATCAACGAAATATATATATATATATAAAAATGGCTGCCAAAATTCGTTGTGACTCTTCTCCTCAAAAACTACAGGACAGATTTTGGTGAAACTTTGAGGATAGCTTCCCATTATGTTGGAGAATGTTCTTATCTACGATTGATAAAAAATCGATTTAGGGGTTCCGGAGATATTTCTAAAAACGTTTTTCCATATAAAACATACTAAATGTGTTTATTTTTATAGGTAGATGTAGAGCATATAATGATATTGGTACCAATATCCGCAGCTTGACTTAGTATGAAGAAGAGAGAAAGAAAGAGAAGAAAGAGGAACGGGAAGTGGAATGGGAACGGGAAGAATTAATTTATACAATGAATTTATTGAAGGCTTTATCAATGGGCACAGGAGCGCGCGGGTTCAGCTAGTTGTATAAAAATCTTTGTTTTACAAAGAAATTTTCATTCATAAAACAATTTTTATAAAAATTGTCTGCTTGGGCAAGAAAAACAATTGCGTTCGGAAAATAACGAATTTGCAGTTTGTAGGTAAAATACATAAGTACATAAGTTATGTTCGAAAAGTTAGATGTTGCCGGACTGCGAGAATTAAATTGCGATAAATGTTTTGTGGTTAAAAGCCAAACATATAAGTGAGAAAATATATAACTGCTATGAAATACGTAGTTTTAAGTACTATGAATGTTTAAAAATAGTGAAAAACAATTAATTTCATATTTAATGTGTGGTGGTAGCCTGTTATAGCGATAACACATCTGTGCTGCCAGCTGATTTAAAGTTTTCAAATTGAAATAATTGTTTGTTTGTACTTTGAATTACAAATTTAATAAATATTTTTTGTTTTAGGGTCAAGAGAAAGGAACTCCTAATAGGTGCAAATGTCCGTTTCTATATGTAAGCAGCTAAATACTTGGCAATGCAGCTTGCAAAAAAGCCAAGCTGCCGGTCGCGGCAAAAGAGCAGCACGCAGGGATTCCCTCTTTGTTTTGGGTTCTCTTTGCAAGGATTCCACTGGCAAGAAGAAAGCATTCACCAAACAAAAAACATTGGATATGGCTTTGATAGCAAATTAAATTTTAAATTCCACAAACAAATTTAAATAACAACTGCGCGGGCAAACATAAACACAGCTGTTGTTGGAAATGTTATCACGAAGTAACACTGAAACCAGAACACCAATGCGTGGAATGACTTCGAACGTTCGGAATTTTGCGATTCGGAAACCAGAACAGGCCTGATTATTTTATTGATCAAGCCGTTACATGCAGTTTTTAAAGCCAAATTGTTATCTAAAGTCTAGAAAACAATAAAATCATTTATTCCGTTTGATCGTTTCAATTTTTTTCAATTTTATTAACACCTTTTAATTTTTTGACAATTTTGGAAAGGATGAAGGCTATGGAAACAAACCAAGTAGCTGCTGATGATGCAGTAAATTTACTAATGCATAATGTGCTAAAAACGGATGTGACAAACATGCCCAGCCCATATGTAAATATATGTATGTGTAACAAACTTATGTAGGTATAATCAACCGATACACACTTCCGATATCGTGTTATTGAATAAAAACAAATTTGAAATTTTTTACGCATAACAACCCTGGTTACCGGTACTATATAGGTGTAGGTTTTTGCGAATGCGTTTCGACTTTATGCCAATTCTACACAACTTTTTCCCATAGTTCTTCAGCAGTGAAATGGGCAAAAATGCAACACAATGAGCAAGCAAAAGAAAACACAAGCTGCTGACAGGTTCAGGCAACGATGACGAAAAATGAAAATAAAACTACGACAGACTGGCGACGCTCACCATATATGTGTCGGTGTGCGCGTGCATGCAACAAGCGGCAACGGCGCCGCTCTCACCGATACAAACAATGCCAGGCAATGACAAATGCAAATGCATTTTACTTTAAGTATTTTTAATCATTAACGCAAATATTTGATGCCATCCATATGTATGTGTGTGCTATTTGTTGCAACGACCGCATTTCAAAGTGCAGCAACAAAAATACTGTGGACCACAGTAAAAACGCAAATGCAAATCGAAAATAAAGCGCGCCATCAAAACGCACAAACGCACCCACGCAGGGTCGGTTTTAGACAAAATGGCGCCTTCAAATTTTCAATATTGTTTTAACACTGTTTAAAAAATTGTTGCTTTTTAATATGAGTTGCAGAAATTGAAAAGTTCATCATTTTTGCACATTTTGTGAAAACTCAAGTGTATACTGTACAATTTTTATTTGTATTTGTTATAAAACTAATAAGAATCATTTTAATGAATCGTCAGACAAATTCCGTCATTACTAAATTAACAAAAGAAAGAAACGCGCAGGGTTAGTTTATCTAGTTTTTGCAATTTTGGGCTAACATCTTTAAAAGCAGAGAAAAGTACAAAAACAATATTATAATGTTAATGTTTTATATCTGTGTTTATTTAATAATTTACATCAAGTGTACATTTTTTGTAGTTTAGAATTTTCTGCACAATTGCCAAATTTTCAAGAAAACAGTCTATGGTTAATTGACCAAGCTGATAGTTAAAATTTTACAAAAATTAGTTTCTTCTCATATCCAGGAAGTTTTTAAATATCGCCAATTGTTCGTTTTTTTATTTGTTTACTTATTTATAGATGATTTTTTCTCATGTGAAACTTCATTGCTTTAAACAACTTGATCAATCTGCACTTCTTTGGTAAGTACTTAAATAAAATTTCTAGCTCTCAAAAACTTTAAATTGATTTTAAAAAACAGGTTAATTTAAAAAAATATTCAAGAGCTTTCCGATTTTTTAAATTTTTATATCAAAATTGAGAAAGACTGAAAAACCAGCTCCGATATTTTATATTTACAAATTTTTATTTTTATTATAGAAGAAACTTTGTTATGTGAAACTAAAGGTATCTGAACATAAAAAGATTTCTAGATACTATGTAAGACCAATAGATCTACGACTAAATTATGTCAACATAAAAGCTTTAATTACCGTCCTCTTAGCAGTCTATTTCGCTGAGAGTTTGGCTTTTGAATAAACTTTGAGATGACACACTCAATTCTTCAAACATTATTTGTAAATCTGAGACTAAGTTACTTACTTTGGCATGATCTTGAATTATAGTAGGTTGGCTTAAGAGATGGTGAAACATCGATGTTTGGCCGATGCATCGTATGTTCGAGAACATAGGAAAATGACAGGCCAACCATCGATGTTTTCGATGCATCGATGTATTTTTTACACCACTAGCATACAGAGCTTCGCTTAAGCTGCGCAAAGAAGCGCATAAGTTTCTAAGGTATATGTCAAATTATATATCTGCTATATACGTTTTCGAATAATCTTTTATAAAAAAAACTAGAACCCCTAAAACCGGACCTGCGTTTATTAGTAACACAATAGGCGGCATTTGTTACTCATAAGCTCCACCCGCTCCGCTCGCACTTACCTTGCAACTGTAAATAACAACAATGTTATAATGTACGAAATGCTCTTTATTTGTATTGTTTTGGACTCTGCCGCTTTGTTTGTATTTGTTTATGCGTAATTTTTTAAAATTTTATTTTTGCTTCTTTAGTTGCTGCTGCTTGCTTGTTGGGTTTAAAGCTGTGCCGGCCAATAAAATATATTTAATTATGTTTAGTGGAATTTGAAAATAAGTAACGCTGGCAAGCAAGCAACAACAGCATAAAAATCACAAACACATGCTCGCTCGCACACACACACACTCAAAATGACAACAAAACTCGCACACACTCGCACGCGCTGCTGCTACACTGGCGGCAATAAACACTTGACCACTTTATGCTTTTCAAATTATACCATTTCTTTTGTTGCTTTTAATTTGTTGCTTGGAATACGCTTTAATTTTGTTTAACACATTTATTATATGTTTTGTGTATATTATTATAGTTACACGCTTTTTAAGGCGGCAGTGTAAACTAGGCTTGCCGTTGTTATTTTTTTTACCTTTACACAGCTACACTTGTCGTAGTGCTGTTGTTGTTGCTGCTGCGTTTAATTGGATTGCATTTAATTTGCCAATTGATTTTATTGAAACACATACACACATGAACAGACGATTAGAACGCCTTCAAAATATATATATTTTGTAAATAAAAACAGAAACACGACGACGCGCAAATTTATTTTTTCCGTACGGTCCAACGTTTGCACAACCAATCGCGGCGAATCGAGAAAACAGAAAAATCACTGAGGCAACAGCAACAGCGACCGAGACAAATTCGTCTAACAGCGCACTGTTATATAGCAGCATGTGGTGAATATAAACAGCTGTTGTGGTGAATTTCGTTCTGTTATAAGAGTGTGCGAAAGAACGGAACTATAGTCATGCGCATTTTTTAAGTGTTAATTTTTAAGTTAGAAGTAGAAGAGTTTTGTTAACAGTCTAAACATAACAAAGATACAATTTTTTTGTCTAAAAGCGCATGTAATATATAATAAAAAGGGCACGATCGTCTTGCCAAAATTAAAAAAAAATTTGGTTTATGCTAGAATTGAATCACTTATTCCGGCTGGTTACTTGGCAGCTTGAAACTTCAATATTGATGGTTATTCCAAGAATTTATAGTTAGAAAAACTAATTATAAACTATTACCCTTTGTAGCACAAAATTGCACAATAATGCACATACTAGCTATAAAACTCAATGGCTTATAGGGCACAATATATATGGATTGAATAAGCTAAAGAAAGTGCATTTGCTCATATATAAATAAAAATCACAACACCTAATGACTTTCAGACCAACCATAATACCTCAGGCAAACAGAAGAATCATGAAAATTACAAGTTTTAAGTACAAAAGATTACTTTTGTGTGTCCCTTGTGGTTCTCTATGGAAGCTCATAAAAAAGTTACTATTTTTATATTTATTGTTTTGTTAGACTTTTTGAAACTGGAAACACTTCACCGGCAATAACAAGCTGTTACCGGGTCACGGCCTGATGTAAACCTCTTCTCCAGGCGTCTCTGCTTTGCGCGAGCCTTTTCCAATTGGTAATACCAAAGGTAGCTATCGTACTTTCTACCTGGTCCTTACAACGCAGTCATGGTCTGCCCTTTCGTCGCTTCCCTTCGACAACTGCATTGAAGACCCTTTTCACAGGAGCTTCTTCATGCATATGTACGCTCAACATGACCTAGCTAGCGGAGCCGCTGTACCTTAATTTACTTGTCGTAGGGCTCATAGAGTTCGTCGTTCCATCGTATGCGGTAGTCGTTGCCAACGCGTAGAGGGCCAAAGATCTTACAGATTACTTTCTGCTCAAACAGTTCTAGGGCATTTTCATCAGACTGCGACTTCACCATAAAGCAAAACGGGAAGGATGAACGTCTTATAGAGTGTTAGATTCGTCTGGCGGGAGTGGTCTCTACTACTAATTTGCCTACTGAGACCAAAGTAACACCTATTGGCAAGAGTAATTCTCCGCTTGATCTCTATGCTGACATCGTTTTTCATTGTGATGGTGGTGCCAAAGTAGACGAAATCCTTGACAACATCAAAAGTATAATTCTCAACATCAATCTGAGAGTCCAACCGCTGTGTATCTCTACTCGAAGAAAGCATATACTTCGTCTTGCTCTCATTTACCACCAGACCCTCTCAGGCAGATTCTCTTTCAATGCCGGAGCCTTTGCGGCTATTGAAAGAGAATCTGCCTGAATAAAGAAGGTTTATTCCACCATGGGCAAGCGAGCGGTTACCGCGCTTTATACGCCCGACGATATCGATATCATCGGCGAATGCAAGCAACTGGACACCCTTATAGAATACAGTCCCGTTCCGATTCACTTCGGCCTTTCGCAACACATTCTCCATCAATAGGTTGAAGAGGTCGCTGGAGAGGGCACCACCTTGTCTGAAACCGCGCTTGGTATCAAATGGCTCGGAGAAGCTCTTTTCTACATTGACGGAGCTGCGCGTGTTGCTCAACGTCTTGGTTGTTCTGGAACTGCCATTTTAAATAAGTAAAAATGCCGCTAAGTAAAAAGTTATCAATTGTGTTACTTATTTTGTAGCAGAAGATAACGAAGATAATATCAAAAATGAAATATCTCCCCTAGATCTCAGAAGGCTATCTACGCCACTGATATACATATATAGTATAGATAAATGAACCAAAACAACTACCAAATTTTTATCATAGGTTTAAATAATATAATTGAAAAATAATCTATATTATTATTAGGCGCTTTTAATAAATGACGTCACCAATATTTTGAATGAAACATGAAAATATAAAGAAATTTTTTCTGTTTTTATTAACTTTATGTGGCGTTACGTTTTCGGAACACCTCTCCCCTCGGTGGTGAAGTCGACAATTTCTTATTACATTAATATTACACCCATTGCCCATTCATGATCGAGCACTCTTCTACAAAAAATGTAAACAAACGAAAATCACCACTTCTGTTTTACGTCTCTGTTAAGCGCTTACAGAGAAACAGAGCGAATGTGTGCAATAAACAGCTGTTTGCAAAATATGTGCTGTCCAGCACTGCCAACTTGTTGCATTGCCAACGTTTTTGGTATTTTACAGCCAGCACAGCTGTTTTTGTTATTATTATGTTTTGTTTGTACCAAACCCTGCACAGTAATTTAATAAATGGATTTGACGCTGGAGAAGAAATTGCAGGGGTTTCAATTAATTGCACAGGAGAAGCTACAATCCATACTTTGCTCAATACCGGGTAAAAAGGAATTGATCTTGGAAAATCATATTATTAAGCCATTGGAACACGTATGCACGGCATCATGGTTGAAGTGAGTCATGCCTTTAATTTGTGATCACAAGTTATAAGAATTGAATATTTATTTTTCAGATTAAAGGGCATACAACGCATCTACAAGCTGGATCTCGATGCCAAGCAAAGTATTGCACGTACCACGGATCACGTGCACATATATATGATACGCAGCGTCTTGGCCACATTTCAAACGCTGCTTCGTCAACTTCAACCTGCAGTTGCTGCAATGGATACAGAGGCGCCGGAATTAGCCCTAAAAATGTATCATATAATATGCGTACCCAGCTGTTATGCTTACTTTCAAACACTGTTGGAGCAAATGGGTCTCTGGGGTCTGGTGCAGCTACATCATTATAATTGGGATTTTATTTATTTGGATCAGGGCGTGCTCAGCCTTGAACTGCCCAATGTATGACGTCTATTTATTGAATTTCCTTTTTTTTATAGCTATTTATCTATCTCTTTTGGTCATTTCTAGGTCTACGAGAGTCTTTACCTGGAACAGAATACCTCACCTTTGCCCGCCATGGCCCAGAGCTTGCGTATTTTTCGAATGATCTGCGGTCGCCCAGATCTTATTCTCACTTTTGGCAATCATTCAGAACATTTGGTGCAGATGATGCAAATGGCGGACAATTGGCCGGCAACAACTTTATGCGAATATGGCGCACTGCTAATCGTGGATCGCGATAAGGATTACGCTTCAAGCTTGCTTACTCCAGCCATCTATGCCGGCTTACTACTCGAGATCTTTCAGCATAGAGCTGGTGAAATAGTCATAGATACAACTACAAACAAAATCAAGCATCAAAAGCTGCAGATACTCAGCGTTCAGGCTGCTACAGCATCCAGTTCCAGCTCTAAGTCAAATTCCTCAAAACCTAGTTGCATACGATTGAATGCCGCCTGTGATGAAATCTATGGCGATAATCGCTATAAACATTTTGCCCAGGCCAGCAGCTTGGTGCGTGCACAAGCCAAGGCTCTAGGTTTGGAAGTACAGAAATTGAATGATATGAAGCTAGACGAGATGCATGACTATGTGGCGCGCAAGCTGCCTAAAATAACCGAAATGAAATCGAAAGTCTTGCGTCACCTAAATGCCAGCGAAATTGTTATCGAAATGCTGGCCAACAACTTTCGCAAGGTGCAATCCCTAGAGGAGGATATACTAAATAATGTATCGCGCAAACGTTTGATTAGCGAAATTGATGAGCTGCTCACTACGGATGGCCAGCGTTATAACACACTTCGTCTGCTATGTTTGCTGCATTTGTGCGTTGGCATTGGAGCGGACGAGCTTCAATCGTTTACCCGCAACTATTGCAATCTCTTTGGACACAAGGATCTGGTCGCATTTCAGCAGCTCTCGAAGGCGGGCTTATTACCTCCGCTGCTACCCGAAAAGCTGCAAAACGCACCCACCAAACTTCTGTCCAATTTACCGCTTCCCAAATTCCAACAAACCGAATTTCAGGCTAATGCCAACCGTCTCAGGCTGTTGGTGTCTAGTGCGGACTCCTCCGATAACAATAGCTCCTCCAGTGGGCACACCACACTTAAGGCCTGTCCAAGTTTTGTTTTCAATGGAACCTATATACCTCTAGTAGCCCAACTGTGCTCCATATTGTTAAAAGCCAACAGCGCCGAGGATTTGGCCAGCAAATTGTCCATGGTAGATGGCATTAACTTGCATGTGGGCAAATCCTCAACTTACACAGCAAAAACTTATGCAGCACAACTAAAGCACTCTCCAGAGTCTCAGCCGGATCTCTTTCCTTTGCGCCTGCGCAACTTATTTATCTTCGTGGTAGGTGGCGCCAACTACGCGGAGATCGGGGCTTGCGATTTTGTGGCTAAGTTGACGGGCGCACACATAACTGTTGCCTCGGATGCGCTCCTAGCGGGCAGTGATCTAATTTCTGCCGCTTTCGCTCACTGAACACTTTAAAAATGCGTATAAAATTACATTATCAACGTAGAGCTTAGGTTTTTTCGAGTGTTTATTTTGATATGCCCCTTCTTTTACACAAATACGTATTCGATTTATGAATAAAGGTCATATTTTTGAAAGAAGTCTAACCGTTAGTTATTACTATTAAAATTAATTAGTTAAAGCATATACACTATTTTCCGGTCATGCCGGGCACCCTATAAAGAAACTCGCCATCATCATCGTAATAGGCATCCTCTACTTTATAGGTAGAACCTTCGCGATAGAGCTTACGTGGTATGGCTATGCGATCCTTGACTCTCGTCATCTCATAACGTTTCTGGTCCGCCGAGCTTATAACAATTTCACTGCTTTCAAATTTGCTTATAAAACTTGGCAGATGACCAGTGCCACCAGGATTATTTACGGTCTCAAGGGCTGGCTGTGTTTTGGCCTGCTGTTCTGAATTGGGCATAAGTTGAAGTTGTGCCTGTATATCCTGCAGGCGCATTTTTCGCTTGTTTTGAATTTTGCCCAACAAATATGTTTCCTCATCATTTGGTGGTGATGGCGGCGCAACACAACTACGTCTAGTAGCTGATGTAAGCTGCTGCACTTTAAGTGACTGGTGCTGCTTTCCACAACTTGCAATAAGCGCTTGAAATTCACTGGCTTTAGGCACTGGCAACGCTGGGCGCGTTGGCCATTGCTCTGGGGTAAGCTGTTGCAGATCCTCCTTTTTGCGTATTGCAAATTTTTGCAAATGTTCTAGAAGCGGCTGGGGTATATGGCCATCTGTTTTGCCACTTTTTATCTGTTGCCAATTAATAACGACGGCTTCATCGTGCGCGCGGATTCGTTGCAAATTACGTGGGCGCCACTTTGCACGCAATACTTTTTGTACAGTGTCTGTCGTGGCAGGAAAGCTTTCAGCTAAACGTTCCACGCTCCATTCCTCTGGATCTCGCTCATGCAACAGACGCATTTGCTCTTTCTCGGAGTACAGGAGCAAGTTAGGTAGTTTGGCATCGCGAAAGTATTTGTGTTTAATCATTAACTGGCGTACACGATCACGTTGCTTTCGCTGTTCCGCCTCGTGTTGCCGATGGGTTTTGTTAATGGACATAAAGTCCGCTTCCATATCACCATAATCTTCGGTAGCTTCGCTTTCGTCCAATTGCTGCAGCTGATGACCAATGCCGGGGTTGCCGCGACGTGATACACGCGCACGTATACATGACTGTGCGGTGTGAAACGTTCGCTTAATTAAATGTGTAGCCATATAGTTCATTAACTTATTCGTAACAAATAAATAATAGCATGCAAGTTACGTATGTTGCTTTTAAACATCTGGTTTTTACGGATATCACATTCACAATGGACAGCTGCAGCGTTACCACCTTGTTTAAGGATTATAAATAAAATGAAGCTTTGCAGAGAGTGGCAGCTCAATAAAATAAAAATGTTTAGATTGAACCATTTTATTTTTTAAAATTCTAATTTTAATATGTATGAAGATAGAATACAGGTGAGAAGTCATTCCTATGACTAGTACATAAAGTAAACGAACAAGAATAATAATAAAATATAAGCCAGCAATGGCTGTAAATGGTTGAAGTGTGGCTAAGAACATAATTAAAAATTACAGATGGTTTAAATATATTCGTATATTTGTATGTATACACACTAAATTCTTTTCAACATATAAGTCGACGTGACAATCCGAAAAAGCATTTCATTGTATTTGAAATTTAAACGATGTTGTGTTTCCGCACTTTAAAGTAAACAGCTGACAAAGTGGCAGCACTGGCAATTTACCATGTATAAAGAATAACATTTGCTGCTTGTAATACAAATTTCAGCGCTTATTCGTGATTTATTTCTGCATCGTATAATCGCAGCCGCTTAGAAGTGTTTCTAAACAAAAAGTAAAATGACCACGACCAACAACGAAACCGGGGAAGGTAATCTTATGGACGAGTTCGAGGAAGCCTTCCAAGCTTGCCTACTCTCATTGACCAAACAGGAACCCAACTCCGGGACCAACAAAGAGGAAATTGAGCTGGAGGTACAAAAAACCACAAACCGATTTATAGATGTTGCACGACAAATGGAGGCATTCTTTCTGCAGAAGCGCTTCCTGGTTTCCACGCTCAAACCTTATATGCTAATTAAAGACGAAAATCAAGAGCTCAGCATTGAAATACAACGAAAAGATACGCTGCTGCAAAAACACTACAATCGTCTGGAGGAATGGAAAGCCTGTCTTTCCGACATACAGCAGGGCGTGCATAATCGCCCAACATCGGCAATTAATACCGGCATGATGCCTGGGCCCCCGCAAATGCCACCAATGGTCGGACCACGGATGCCAGGCAACATGCCACCCGTATCCCAGATGCCACCAAATCAGCAATTATTGCAGGCTCAGCAAATGCAGCTACGTATGCTGGGAAAACTGCCACCCAAGTAGACTTTAGGCAAGGACTTATTGTATTTAATTCAGATGAAATGTTTATACTAAGGCTTAAAAAAGATCGAGTTGCTAATTTTATATATTTAAAATACATTACAACTTTAAAAACTTCGTAAAAAAAAAAATTTTAATTTTTTTCAAGTATGGAAGGTCTTTCTGGATGAACGCGCATGCTATAGTCCCCCAAGTTGTTCGCTTTTGGCTTTCAAATAACTCACAGTTCTATTATGCTTTAACCCTCCAAGTCCGCTTTTAAAAAATGGTAAATTTTGTCGTTCTCTGAATATCTCAGGTTTGAGTGATATATCCTAAGCTACAGGGATTTTGTCAGTAAAACGAATTTTGAACCAATCATTCTTGTTATACGGCATGCGATAACTCCTTTAATGTGTTACAAACCTTTTGACAAACTTATATGTACTTCTATTAACTGCGTGGATAGCATTAAAGGCTTAATGTATAAGACCAAATAAACAATTTCCACGAGATATCATAATCTGTGCATTTTATTATAAGTATTAGCATACTTGTGCTGCAGTATCGAGCTATGTATGTATGTTCAATTATTCTTGTTTAGAGACCTTTTCGGTAAAGGCTTGTTAAAAGTATATATTATATTATGTAAGCATGTATATTTATGTATGAGTTCGCCGATGTGTGTGAGTGTGCTAAATGTATTAGGACAATTTTAAACTAATAATAAAACTTATAACTGCCTTTTGAAAATAACTAGTATTACAGTAATGAAAAAACTCAGGAATTAACTACAATTAAATAGTTTGAACAATAAAATTATCCAGCCGTTCAGATGTTCAGTGCCAATGTCTCTAAACCAACTTAATCAATCTCGTATACCTTATCTGGCTCAAAACCAGGTGCAGGGACCGCTGGTCCCGCCGCTGTTGGCTGACCTGAGGCTTGGTTATAGCCCGCAGCTGATGGATTTTGATTGGCATAGAGTAAGGGATTCATATACATGCCACTAGGGTGTACAATCGTGGAATGCAGCTGCAATAAATCCTTGTACATAGTTGGATCCCCATTATTCATCTCATTGTACAGTTGCTGTAAATAGCTGGGAACTAGTTGTATGACCTGATTTTGAGTCAACTCAGGATGATCTTTGGCTATCTTCATATTCAGCAGCTGCAGTAATATATCCGAGCGAAAACCAAAGATTTTGTTGGAGGTCACACTGCCCGAGGCATTGCCAAATTGATTGGCCATGACCTGCGCGCCGAAAGATCCACGGTCGTAGCTCATATATTGAGAAGTTTGCACGGTGCGCGTCTTTTCGGCTTCATACTCGGCCCAAGCTGATTTGCGCTCCTCTTCAGTCAGATTTTCATGCTCTTCTTGCTCCAACAGCGAGTCATGCTCATGGTACTTGAATATCAAGTGGTCCAACTCCGTCAGCAACTCTGCAAACAGCCTGTCTTTCGGTAATATGGGCATCTCCCGCTTAGCAATTGGCTTCAGCTCATAGGTATATAGTTCCATTAAATCGGTTTGATTGTAATGCCTTGATATTTGCTGTTCGTCAATAACACGCTTAGCCGTGGCCTGTTTGGCCACTTGTCGATCGTACACCTTTTGTTCCATCGTTCCCATAGCTATGAGTCGATATATGTAGCAGGGTTTGATCTGTCCAAAGCGGTACACACGAAAAATGCTTTGTGTATCATGCGAGGGATTCCAAGACACATCGAATATGACCACACGATTAGCAGCCACGAGATTTATGCCTAAACCACCGGCGCGTGTGGATATTAGAAAAAGTCGAGCACGCAAATTGGTCGGATTGTTAAATTTCTTGCACATGGCCTCGCGTTGCTCTACTGAACAAGATCCATCCAGTCTGAAGTAATCCTCGCCGGGAGACCAGCAGCCTTTCAGAGTGCCCACATCACCTAAGAATTTAAAAACATATACATACACATAGTAATTAAGCCTTGCAACAGAAATTGAAATGATGGTATTAGCTATCAGCTATACTCACCTTCAAACTCATAACCCTTGGTGTTGCTGTCCACAAGAGACAGGAAGTGCTCGATAACGTCTAGCGATTGCAGGGACTGCGAAAAAACCAGCAGTTTATCGCCAATGGCTTCGCATTGCTGCAGTAGGCGCATAAGCATTAACAATTTGGAGGAATGATTAATATTATTCAGCTCTCTTTCCTCCACAAATTGTTTCCACCATTCCGATGGATCGTCCTTTTGTGCTGCAGCACCATCCGTCAGTTCCACATCAGAATCGCTATCTAACAGTCCAGATCTTGTTCCATTACGAGTCTTGCGCTTTTTACCCTTGGTACCGCCTGCGGCATTTCCTAGTCCCCCGCTGGCATCCGATTTGAATGTGTCACTGGTATCTGATGATACGGAGGCAATTTCTTCCTCATCGGAATCATCACAAATAAAGCCCTCTTCTTCAGATTCTTCATTGCTGAGCAATCGCTTGGCAATAACATTGTCACTATTTACGCGTAAATTCATGGGATGCGTCCAAATCCGACGCAAATCTTGAAAGTCCTGAAACAAACGCGCACCCTTGCCACACAACTCAGTTCCACCTTGCTCGCGGTATGTGGTCATATAGTACTCATATAAAACTATCTGCAACTCAGTTAAGGTTGTGTAGACCACATACTCATGTTTCGGCGGCAAGTAGGGCGCCAGCACTGAGTAATCCCTTCGCTGTATGCAACCCTCGAGCAGCGTGTGCAAAATATGGGAGCGATGCTTCATAAGACGTAAATCACGCTCTGTGGAGTCTGTGTACTGCCCATTGCTTATGGGATTAACAAATCGATTCATATACTCTTTGTATGTGCCGAGCAGATTTGGTTTGACGAACTGTATCATGCAATAGTCTGTGGAATAAAGTGAAGTAAATTAAAAATAAGTGGAAATCCCTATTTAGGCGTTCTTACACTCTTTGAGATTATTTTGTAATGGCGTGCCGGTCAGCACAACGCGTCGCTTGGTTCGCATGCGCGTCACCGCCTTGCTTATGGAGGTCTTTTCATTCTTCAACAAATGACCCTCGTCGCATACCACCAAATCCGGTCCTGGATCGACCAAAGACTTCAGTAGTTGCTCACGCTGCTTTTTACGTAAACCCTTGGCCTTTTCATTCGACAGTATGCGGTACATATCGTAGCCCAGTATGCAAACCCCACCCTCCTCGTACCATTCGTTTAACTTGAAGATTCTTGTGGGCTTATCCTTATAACGTGAGATGTCATAGACCTCTATATCGCGCTTGTTTGCAAAGCCCATCCATTGCACAAACTCTCGTGCCCAATTATTGACCGTGCTAAGTGGGGATATAATTAGCACGCGTTCAACACCAGTGCGTCGTGTATTAATTAGCAGCGTATGTGTTAAAGTGACCACTTGTAATGTTTTCCCTAAGCCCATGCAGTGAGCTAGTATGCAACCAGAGCCAGGCTTCTCTTCAATGTCCTTTATGGTTTCAAAGCAGGCATCCCACATGAACTTAACACCAGCCACTTGATGGGGCTTTAGTTTCTTAAGCAAACCCTTGTCCACTTGCAGCAATGCCTTCTGCGAGTCTTCGTCGAAATCTAGCACTAATTCATTAATTTCCACACTTTCGGATTTATCGAATATACGATTATATAGACGTTGACGTTCTTCGATGCGCCTACGTCGATCCTCCTCCTCCTTCGCTGCCTCCTTTGTAGAAACATCTAGATCCTTGGTTTTAATGATTTTTCTGATGTGTTTACGTTTATTTTTGTTCTTTTCATCATCGCCATCGCTCTCGCCGCTAGAGTTCTTTTTGATACGCTTGCGTTTCTTTTTCTTCTTATCATCGGGCTCAAAATCTGACGAATCTTTGCTAGAATTAACAGCGGCATCGCTATTTTCTTCTTTTTGCCTGGAATTGAAGTTGCGCTTCTTGCGTTGCGGAATTACCTCACTGTCGCTGCTATTGACTTCCTCTTGTTCCTCCTCTTCATTATTGGAATTTTCAGGGTCGGACTGCTGTTCCCGATCGGATTCAGCTTCGCTTTCGCTTTGCAGTTTGCGGCGACGCTTGGCTGCCGACGTGGAGGTCGTGGCTTGCTCGGCTTCAGCATCACTGCTCATTTTCTTACGCTTCTCTGATATTTCCGCCAGCTGTGCTCCAGTTACTGTGGGAAACTTTTGACGCTTTATGCGCACTACGCAATGACGTAGCGAACTTGAACTTGGCTCTGTCAGTTTGCTCTGTGAGCTACTCTTGCGAGAGATAACTTTGTTGCTAGCTTCTCCGGAGCTGGACGATACCAGACGCTTTAATCTGCTTTCCAAAGTTCTCTGTATTAAGTTCTCCTCCTCCTCCGCGCTTGAGCTTATAGTTTTCTTTTGCCTCCTGGATTTTCGGCTGTTGCTGGGGGACTTGTCTCTGGAGCTACTACTTTTATTTTGCTTTCTAGTTCTTCTAATAGTTAGGCTTTGGCTTGAAGATTCTTCTTCGATGGACCTAATCACCTTTTTTTCCTTACCGTCTGGTTTTAATGGCTCCTCCTCACTAGAGCTAGTTAACTTCGCTGGCTTAATGGATTTTTTAGTATTGACACTGCTTATTAGAGATTGGTCCTCCTCTCTGTGGCGGATACCCTTATTTTTATGTTTGCTATCTCTTTTTGTATAACGGTTGTCGGTTGTGGACCCTTCTTCACTGGAGCCAGTAGACTTTTGTTGCTTGCTGGCTCTTGTGGAATTTTGACTGTTTGTACACTCTTCTTCGCTGGAGCTAGTAAATATAGCTGCTTTACTAGATTGTTTAGTACTGCCACTGCTTATTAGAGGTTTGTCCTCCTCGTTGCGGCGGCTACCCTTATTTGTATCTTTGTTGTCTCTGTTCGTATAACGGTTGTGGGTTGTGGACCCTTTTTCAGTGAAGCTAATAGACTTATTTCGCTTCCCAGCCGTTCTGGTATTTCGACTGTTGTTTGTAGACTCGTCCTCACTGGAGCTTATGCATTGAACGCTAATATTATTAGTATTACGGGCTGTAGGTTTTTTGCTGGACACAATCTCAGGCGTATCGTCGCTGTCGTCACTTAGTTCTACAATGGATGCGTTCTTACTTCTGCGCAAGTTCTTGGGCGAACTTCTCGTTAGTGCCGGCTCGGGTTTGGCCAACAATTGCTCTAGCGGCACAATTCGTATTTTGGATAATGTGGGTTCTATATCGTCCTTAGGCGCTACCGTACCGGCGGCAGCCTCAACTTCGGGGCTATCTACAGCTGCTGCCTGGTTCTGGATATCCTTAGAGCTTGAGGCCGCACCGTTTGTTGCTTTTGTTTTATCTGCATTGATATCATTGTGTACCAACGCTTCTGTTGCTGGTGGCTCGTTTCTAGTATCTTTTAGGATTTTACTGCTGTTATCGCTATCGCAATTGCCGTTAGAATCTGCCACTTTATTTGTTAGAGAAGTTGCAGCAATTGTCTCGCGAGTGTCATACCTTTCCTCTCCCATAGGTAACAGCGTATGTGTATTACGTGCTGGTTCGCGTCGCGTTTAATTTTTAAATGAACTGTAACAAAAAAGCAAAAAAAAACAACTGTAAAATAAGAAGACATAAGCATAAGTTTTGCTGTTGTTGTTGCTTTTGTGTTATGCTTTAGGTCACATTTTCGCCTTTTTGTGTGATCGCCTTTTTTTCGCGTGAGTGGAAATTCTTCTTCTTTGTGCCTTTGCAAATTGGCTGGCATTTTCTTGGCGTCGGCATTTACTTGTACTTCTGAAAAAGTGCCCAATATGTATGCTATAAATCGGAATCATCAATTTGCTATGCTGCGTACATTTACTTTGTTTAGGACTATACAACCTTTTTATTTTGCTTACAAAAATAATAACTTTGAAGCCGCCACCACCGCGCTTTTTGCACAGACGCACGCACATACACACACACACACACACACATTCATTCAATTACCAAGTTTTTTTCATTTACATTTTTGCTGTGTTCCATTTTGCACGGCGTACGAAATATTTGCCCGTTAGCTGAATTGACAATATACAGTTGTATTCATTGTAAGAATATCAATTTAAAACACAAATTACACAAAAATAGCGCAAGCGCTGCGCTGTCCCTTTACGAGTTCGACTAGGCCGCTTAAAAATTTATTTGCTGGTATACACAGCACACACAATGCGCACACACATATGTTGTGACGCTTTATATTGTGATTGGCAAAAAATGACAGCGCTTCGCAGTGGACTACAATGGCGGCACGGTGCTGCCAACGCGCCATAAAAATACAATGCAAAGAAAAATGACCAAAAAAAGCAGAGAAAACATGCTGCCACTAGACTCGCGAAGCAATAAAAAAAGAAGAAAACAACCAGCTAATATGTTTGATATAACGAGGCAGCGGCGCAAGAGACAAAAATTATAAATTAGTGTAGAGAAAAAGTTGCACAGAGTGCAAATAACGTAACGCTGCAAACGCTAATTGCGCGATTAAAACGTTGAAAATTTCCATCTACCAATGGATAACAACAAAAACAGAACACTCAATAGCCATACGATGCCTCCATCATACCCGGATTCCGAGGATGACGAACTCAGCGAGTCTTACAACATCAATGACATTGGCCAAGATAGTGACTGCAGCGTGGGCACTAGCGTTAGCGCTAGCAGCAACAAATCAGGCATTACTAGCTCAAGCGGCTCATCAAGTGCACGTAGCTCGAACCTTAGCCTCGAGGATGACATTGAGGATGAATCCGATGAGCCCGATGATGATGACGAAGATGATGATGATGATACCACCACGCAATCGGATGAGCTGGAGCTGGCCCAGTTAAGTGAAGAGCATACGTTTCGTTTACCGCGCGGTCTTTGTGAAAACGCCAACATCTTCAATGAGTTTTTCTCTTTGGAAACGTGGAACAGCCTGCCACAAAGCATGCAAGCTCAATTGTTACCTTTGCTGCCCAACTTCAAGTCTTTGCTGCCTTCAAACCAGGCAACAGCCGAAATCCAGCGCACCTTAACACAGCTATTTAACGGCGGCCTTCAACGATTTGGTCAAACGCCCTTGAGCATTCTTCAGCGCCAGCTGGAGGAGGGTAACTTGCGTCCGGATGTTTTACAGTTGCGTCGCAGCATTGAGCACTCCAAGCGCCGCGAACTTAGGTTTCAGCAATGCGAGCGCCTCAGTCAGTTAGCAAAAGATCTTTTTATATCCCGCGAGCAACTGCTGCAGAATGCCTACTCCCAGCCACCTGAGCAAG
The DNA here is from genome assembly GCA_035041775.1 of Chymomyza caudatula. NCBI lineage: Eukaryota > Metazoa > Arthropoda > Insecta > Diptera > Drosophilidae > Chymomyza > Chymomyza caudatula. Next base: position 1,807,766 of record JAWNKW010000141.1, on the reverse strand, counting down.
ACATGCTTCAGGGTGCGGCACGACCACGCCCAAATAAGCGTAAATCTCTTATGCTGCAAATGGACAACAAATTCTGCGCATTAAGAGCACGCAAACGTTATTGTTTGGAGCTCTATGAACTTGCTCAGGAGCTAAAGTTGCAACACTCTGACATAAGCGCCGATGAAGACGATGCGGAAGCTATGAGCGTAACGGAACGCGACAGCATTGCCAAGGAATGGGCTACAGCAGCTGCACTGGATGTGACAAACACTGCTACAGCCATACCTAAGGCCGGTTCCAATGCTGCCGATAAGAAATGCATTTACAATACCTTCTTTAAGCGACGACACGGCCTAGACGATGAACACGTATTGCGCAGCATGGCAGCAGCAAAAGTTCCCCGACTCAATGACAAGAATTTCAAGAAATACTTACGGGACTACAAGCGAAGAAAAGTCGTCGAGCCGGTAAGTAGTAAAATATATCTCGAATATACAAGTGGAGAGTTTCATTTTGTTTTCAAAATGATAACAGCTTGATAGCACTTTTATTAACTTACTTTTGAAATTTATTTATAGAAGTTTATTTCAAAACATAGACCCTAATGAATGTACTTATATAATGAGCTATTTGTATATTATTTCGTACAAAACCTTCCAGATTTGTATTACACTCTGGTCTTCTTTAATTTTTTCGCAGACTAAATTTCCATTAAACAAATGATAGACTATTTTGTACGATCTGATACGAAGTGCAAATGTGTGATCCATTTTAATAACTTTTACATTGATTATTACTATTATCTTGACAAAGTCTGGTACATAGTTTCACTCATTGTATAAGAATGTAATTTTTATGTTTTACTTTAAAGTCTATAATCTTCTTTTTTAATCTTTTAGGATCTGCCCGACTTTGATACCACGGACATACGTCTTCGCGATGTCTGCCAGCGAGCTCAGTTTGTGGGCACCTTCAAGCCAGGACGCAAACCCAAAGCCTTGCAAGCAGCTGCAGCAACATCTCAGCGCATCAATGAGCCGCCTGCTTTGGTGCCTATAGGCGCCAAGAGTGAGCCTATGCTGAGCGAAATGCTTACCGATGAGCCGCAACAGGTTTATGGACGCGCCGCAGTTGAAGATGATGATGAGGTCTTAGATTTGGATGGTCTCAACTTTGAAAATAGTGCTTTGTCTTCGTTGTCGCACTTCACACCTAGCTTGCCGATTAAGACGCCGCCTTTGCCTAAGCTGGAGCCCATTGGCATTCGGGCCAATGTACAGACGGTGCCAATGATACGTGGAAAGCCCAATAGTATGCCGCACAAGACCTTGATTAAAGCTAATACTACCCACATAACGGGTAGTCCCACGCGTGAACAGCTTCCAGTAGATGCACACACTCATGCTTGTTATTTTTCATTGTTACGCGATTTCTTTGTGGGCACACCCAATCATCGCATGACCTATGCGGAGCTCCAGGCAAAGTTATTAGCCTGGCGCGATAGTCAATCTGTGGCGCCTGTGAATGAATGGTATCGATCTATACCGGATTGGACATTGTTGCTCCAGTCTGCGATCAACTTTTTGGCTGGAGACTTTGCTGGCTTGCCGGTTGAATTTGTGCCATATATAGAGTACAAAACACAGCTGAATATATATCAGTGGATAGGTGCAGGCAGAGATTTGGATGCTAGATTGTTGTCCCTTTGCACTTATTGGCTGTTAAAACGGAAGGAGCTAAAGGAAATCACCCCTACCAGCAGTCCTAGAACGGTCAATCAGCAATCTAAGGGTGGATTGCCTTCATTAACTACAGTGGTTCAGACATCCGCAGCGGCTTTAAGTCCCGTAGAGTTGGCAAAGGAAAGTTTTGTGTTGGCGTCACCTACGCCGCCGCCACGCTGCCCCACAAACTGGACAGTGCGCACTGCTACTCAAGCGGAAGTTTTGGAATTCCAGCGTCAGGAGCGTCAACGTTTTGAGCAACCGCATCGTCCCTTTACCTATCGCATGCATGGCTATGAGAGCGTGGTGGGACCGGTCAAGGGTATTTACACTCAAGCCTTTTCTCTCAATAAGGCAAGAGGTCACTTAGTCATGGTGGATGATAGACCTCCTTATGTTACTATATTGACGCTTGTGAGAGATGCCACGGCAAGGTTACCTAATGGCGAAGGCACACGCGCGGAAATTTCCGAGCTGCTCAAATGCTCCCAATTTATTAATCAAAATGCGGCAGAGAATGTGCTGCAAACAATCGTAAGTGGAGCATTGGATCGCATGCATGGAGGCCTGGACCCTTGTGTTCGATATGATCCCAAGCGCAAGATTTGGATATATTTGCATCGTAATCGTAGCGAGGAGGAGTTCGAACGCATGCACAAGCATAATCAATCGCTTGTCAAGCAAAAACAGCAGCACAAAGTGCAGCGTAAGGGGAAATCAAAAAAGGACGAGCTAGGCTTGGATCAAAATATATTGGAGTCCACTGGACCGCCGGAGCTACCAGCTTTGGTGCCGGCTGTGTCAACGGGAGCAGCTATAAGCTCGCCAGGTACACTACTTGTAAAAAAAAATCAAGTGCTGCCGGTAAATGTAAATCAACCGTTGCCCGTCAAGTGTCCGCCCGTGCCACCGCTTAAATACAACATACCCGCTACCAGTTTACAACAACAGCCACAGAAGTCGCTGCTAAAGGCACCGTTGCAAACAGGACAGCGTAGCGGCATGGTAACCATTGTGGATAAGCCCGGAAAAAGCAACTACAACTTTTCGCTGCCACAAACGCCATCTGCAGCACAGAAAAAGATTAGTCCTTCTCGTAATACCACGCCTATTTTAGTGTCCACGCCCACTGGGCTCCAAACCGTGCATGTGGCCACAACGCCGCCAACTAACACTAACACCAACGCCAAAAAGCTGGCCATCAAAAAGCCTATTATAATCAATCACTTAGGCAGTACGGCTACAACGACGTCACCAACGTCTGGGCCGCTCAAACAGCAGCAGCTGCAACAACAGTTTATCCTGGAACAGCCCAAAGAACAAACACAACAACCGCAACAGCACATTTTGTTGGAGACAAAGTCTCCGCGTCAAACGTTGCCCAAGAATATTATACGTCTGTTGCCCGCCAGCAGTGCGACAACGACCTCAACAGTGGGATCATCCGCAGCGCCAGTTAATGTTATAAATAAGCCACCAGGAGCTTTGCAAATCATTGGACCACGCATGCTGGCGCAGACTACAGTGCGTCCGCTACAGCAAAAGGTTGGGGCTGTTTCCATTGTTAGTAATAAACCGGCAGCAACAGCCAATGTTACCACGACTACAACAACAGGCACAATTGTAAAAATGTCGCCACAAGCATTTGCCACGCTGCAGCATAAGCAACTGTTAACAAAGTCTAATTCCGCACAGTCACAGCAGCAACAGCAAACACAACAGCGCATAATAGTGGGTAAGTTTATATGAAGAAAGTTGCATGGGAAGAGTATTAGAAGTATACTCGATAAAAAAAAAAACGAAATTCACTTGTCTATACGTTATTGCAGGCAACACGGCCATCAGCTCGAACAAAAACATTGTATTCCAAGCACTTCCTACTCAGACCAAGGCACAGCCAAAAATACTTACCACAAGCAGCGTGGCCAGTACAGCCAAGGCTTTGAGCACCGCAAATCTTTCACCACAGCAACAGCGCATTGTCTTGCAGAATTTTAAACAACAATCATTGCAACTCAAAACTTTGCCTGCCAGCGTTGTTGAAACCAAAACCGTGGGAACTGTAGCTGTAGGTTCCCAAACATCTACACGCTTGGTGCGCACAGCAACGACGCCTCAGACTGGTCAAATAATCACATTGCCAACGGTAAGCACTGGCAAGGTTTTAACCGGCTCCAACATTATACAGCTGACGAGTTCCAGTAGCGGTACACAGTTGATTTCACCGCCACGAAGCGTTATTACATTAGCACCAAATGCGGCCCAGCGTTTGGTCACCGCAACATCGACGGCGACTACAACAACCAAATTTGCCGCTGGACGCATTGTTAATGCGAATGCGGTGCCTAAGCTCATAGGCAAGACTACAGTGCTACCGGGCAATGCTGTCAGTCATCTTGGTAAACCTCTAGTGCTGCATGCTAAGTCCTTAAATGCGGCAGGTGGAACAGGAGGAGTCACGCTGAAAAATGTGAGCAGTACTGCAACTGTGAGGCCTGCAGGCTTGCAGACGCAGCTTTCAAATATTGTGATTGGAGGGCAGACAGTTAAGCTGCAAAGTGCGGTAAGTAATTCATAGTGGTATTAAGTGTAGACCGATGTAACCCCATCTACAAATCCAAACCAATTTCTCAATCCAAATCAATGTTGTATATATTTAGATTTGTTTATTTACTACGAATATGTATAGATCAATTGCTAATTCAAAACTTTCTTGTCACAGGGTAATTTACAACGTAGTGGAACAAATGCTACAGTCTCTTCAGCGCCTTTACAAACGGTCATCATGGGCAATCAGCTGCTGCGTTTGCAACATGTATCCTCAGCCGGAACAACCACAAGCACTAGCACAATAACAACTACAGCGGCAACAACAACTAGCTTGCCAACTACTTCCAGCGGGATCGCCAGTGCACCAAAAACCTTAGTTATTGGTTCGGGAGCTCAAACGTTACGGCTGCAGAGCGGAAAAAATGTGATTGTCACATCTGGCGGTAAAAGCGCGCACAACACATCCACCAGCAATGTGGTGTTTGCAGTGCAAGGAGGCGGTGGCCAGCTGTTTTTCTCGCCCTCGTTGCAGGGCATGAATCTAAAGCCATTGTCGAATATGAAAGTCATACCCATGACGAATGCAACGGGGGCCAAGGTTACGGTTGCTGGAAGTGTGGGGACTGTAGAGACCAAAACGCTGACGCAGAAAATGTTGCCGCAAGCTGTGCTTAAGAGTGGCAGTGGGGGTGGCACTTAAGGAGGCTTATTACATTTATATTTTAGTTTTGAATTCTTGAAACAGTTTCATATAATTTTCAAATTAGCATAAGTAAAAGTAAAAAAGTTGTATTTAAAATTGTAAGAGTGGAAAAAAGTGTATACAAAACACCAATAAAGTTTTTGTGAATTCATTTCCATTTATCAAAAAGTTTAATCAACTTGTTGTATTTAACATTGTAAGAGTGGAAAAAGTGTATACAAAACACCAATAAAGTTTTTGTGAATTCATTTCCATTTATCAAAAAGTTTAATCAACTTAAAAACCAAAATTTTTCAAATATTGTTTTTCTAACTGAATTTTTATAAAGTAGCAGCTAGAGTATTATCATAGCTTTAATTTTTAAACTCATTGTTTATAATACATTAAAATATAGTAGATTCATAAAATAATGCTGTTCTTTTAGACTTAAAACAAATTTTCTTTAGAAATGAGTTTTTAAATGCATGTTGAGCTTAATTTTTAAATCAAAGGACTTGCCACATACGAAGCATTTGTATATAGTTTTAATTGCTGGCTCCTGAAGGGAATGTGAACTTGCTGCACTTGATTCTAAAGCACTAAAACTTTCATTTGTAGTTTCATAATTATCAGCATCAGAATCACAGTTTGAGGAATCCGGCATTTCTCGTTCCGCTGTATTATCTTCATCGCATTCAACTCCTTCCGCTTGAATTGAATGCTCGGACATTACATGAACCTCCAGTAGCTTTATATTATCGAATTGATTGCAGCAAAATGCGCATTGTACTAGGGTTAAATTATTCAGACCATTTTCAGTTTTAACTTTTATAGCGTTTTGCTTTTGAGCCAGCTCCACCTCGCATTCTATTGGGATGGAAAAAAATAAAAAATAGTTCTTTTAAATTATTTTTTTTTAGCTCTAAACAAACTTACCCAACAAATGCTTTTGTAAATGTGTTTGCAAAAGCTTTGGCTTCATTCCTGCAAATAAGAGAATACAAAAAAAAATTAACTTATCAATTTTCCCACATTTGTTTAGTTATATCAATATGTCTTCCAAGCCTAGATTATGGGAATAATAATCTAGCTTTTCAGCTGCAGTTAATTTTTTATTAATCATTACTCATACTTAGAAAGCTGTTCTACATTGACTGTATATCAAGATTTTTTCAAACTTACTCTTCTTACAAAACATGCACTGAACACGGGCGTGCACTGCATTTTTATGCTCGGTAAGTGTATCTTTGGAAATGCAAAAGAATCCACAAATGGGACATTTACGATGTTTGTGCAACTTGTGAAATCTCATGTGAAACTTAAAACGAGATTCGCTGACATTATTAAATTTCTTTCCACATAAATGACACTCGCAGTCTTTAAGCATATGCATGCGTTTCATGTGCTCGATGTTTAGCTCTTGTGTCTTGCTAATATGTGTGCAAAGATTGCATGTCACTGTCTTGTTCTCTTTCTTAATCGGCATTGGAATCGTTTCGTCATCATCATAGCTGAATTTGATAATGTTCTCATCATCATCACTATCTTCTCGCATTATAATTCCTGCAGCCAGTGGCCTGTTAACAGCTTCTATTTCCTCTGCTTTCAGCAACTGAAAATTAGCTTCTGTTTTGGATGGTTGATATTTAATTTCTTGCGGCACTCTAGCCATGTGTTCTTCCTTGATAGGCATATGTTGTATGTCGAAGGCGGCCTGAACACGTGTGCTGCCGTCCTCTTCGCCGTCAAAGTCATCGTCCGAATCTATGTACACATAGCCACAGATTTGTTCTGGTCTTTCAATTTCTTTTTTAATTAAGACACCATTCTGCAAACGTTTGTACTCGAATTGCGCAAATTGCTCCTGTGCCTCATGACAGCTGCTCTTAAATTTCAAAATTTTATCAAATTGATTGATACAGGAAAGGCACATGTATTGGGGTCGCCCATCTTCAGGCTTTACCTTAAAAAGAAGCCGCAAATTATGATTTATTTTAATGTATGTTCCGTGCATTTACTTACCTCAATACACCATGCCGACAATTGTTTAAGTATATCCAGTACATTAAATAAATGATTGTCTGATTTATTAAATATAGGATGTATAACAGCAGAGTCAAGCGTATAGAAAATGCCGCAAGTGCGACATGGCTCTATGTTAGTTTCGTCAATGTTACCTAATTCGTTGTGCAGGTCCATTATGGCATATTTGTAAGTTCCTTGGCAGTTTTAATATTTACTTAAACGTAATATCGTCAAAGGAGAAATTTAATCCTGTTGTGTATTGCTTGTTTCTTAATGGCTGTTAATTTGTGTGAACGCCAAAGTCAGATGCTGTTTAGTGTTGCTTAACGTCATTTATATGTCATTTCGGCTTTTTACTTTTTTTTAGTTATTCAACACTGTACACCATTGTTTTTATACGAAGCAGAAGATTATTATATTTCATTCGCGTAGAAAAAGGAATTACAAGTTGTAAACAAATAAACGTGGAACTACACACTTAATAATGAATTTAACGGAGCAAAATCCGTATGGTAATGGTTTGCTTTATGCGGGTTTTAATCAAGATCAGGGTATGTTTACGTATTTTCACACGCATACACGCAAACACAAAGGCATATAAATATACTAACTATAATTTTCTTGAGTCATTACCATTATAATATCTATATTAATTGCGACGCAGGATGTTTTGCTTGTGCCACAGACACTGGATTTCGTGTATACAATTGCGATCCTCTAAAAGAAAAGGAACGCCAATACTTTTCGGAGGGTAAGTACATACATATGTATGTTTTCTATATGCACAAATGTATATAAGATCCCATGCTCTACTTGCATACATCATTTTGCCACTATTAACTTTGTGTTGTCATTCATAGGTGGTCTTAGCCATGTGGAAATGCTTTTTCGCTGCAATTATTTGGCGCTTGTTGGTGGTGGCATACGACCTCTCTATCCGCCCAATAAAGTCATCGTCTGGGACGATCTTAAGAAATCTCCAGCAATTTCTTTAGATTTTAATCAGCCTGTGCGGGCCGTACGTTTACGTCGTGATCGTATTGTCGTCGTCCTAGAAGGCGTCATAAAGGTCTACACCTTTACACAACAGCCCCAACAGTTGCACGTCTTTGAGACAAGCGCCAATCCCAATGGTCTTTGCGTTCTTTGCCCACACAGCAACAAAAGCCTTCTCGCATTCCCTGGCCGGCGCACCGGTCATGTACAGATCGTAGATCTAGCTAACACAGAACGTGCTCCGCTCGAGGTAATTGCACACGAGGCAGCCATAAGTTGCATTGCCTTAAATTTGCAGGGCACACGTTTGGCCACGGCCGGCGAGAAAGGCACTCTCATACGCATTTTTGATACGGAGAATGGTAAAAAGGTCTCCGAACTGCGTCGAGGCAGCAATCATGCCAATATCTACTGCATCAATTTTAATCATCAGTCAACCATGGTCGTTGTCGCCTCCGATCATGGCACCATACACGTTTTCAATTTGGAAGATAGTAAACCCCGGGAATCCGCGTTGCCCATCATACCGAAGTATTTTTCGAGTCAATGGAGCTTTGTCAAATTTTCCATACCACAAGGGCCTCGCTGTGTTTGTGCCTTTGGTGCCGATTCCAATTCAGTTGTGGGTATGTACGCCACTCAAAAACTACTTCTAGTTGTTATCTTAAACTTATGATTATAGCCATTTGCGCCGATGGTCACTATTACAAATTCCTATTCAACAACAAGGGCGAATGCAGTCGCGATGTTTGCACGCAATTCTTGGAGCTACAGGACGACGAAACCTAAATCCATTACATACTTACTTAATATTAAAATTTAAAACTTGTTGGATCTATGCAGCATATACATACATATATGAATTTGTTTTAAAGCAGATTGTAATTAAGCATGCTTAAAAACTATGTTAAAACTCCGTTCACATATATAATACATATGTAGTTAGCCAGTCAAAATAGTCTATATATTCTTAGACAACCAAATCCTAATAAGTATGTTCTGACATATTTTTCGCAAGGTGCTATTTATTTTAACTTTAATTTAGTTTCAGTTTACTGTTATAGTTGGTATGGTGAGCAATAAGTTAGTTTCTCTAACTTTAACAGAAGCTCGGTAGAAAACTTTTGAATTTGATTTGTATTATCCGAGAGTTCGCTATTTTTTGTGCTACATTTTGAACTTGTTAAAAATCGATTTTTCTGGTCACATTTGAATTTTATAGCGGCTTTAAAAACTTGAACATTATATTTCAGTTTGCATTGTATCAAAAACAAGCTGCCGGTTCTATTGTGTTATTTTTTTCCCCCAAAAAGCTATTCCGCCTGACCAAACCATATATCTATTTCGAGTTTGGCTACGTCAATACTTATCGAGCTTTGCACAATACTATCAATGCCTGGATCTAATGCACTTAACAATTTTTGGGCAAAGTTGACCACATTGAAGCCTGTCCAAATCATGGCTACCACTGGACAAGAGCTCATGTAGCGCAAAAGCTCGGCGTAGGACTCATGTTTTTCCAAGTGAGCGTAGTATCTCTGCAGCAGCTCCAAACGCGCCATGATTAGCTTCATGCCCAGCAATTTATAGCCCTTTTCCTCAAAACGCGTCATAATAGAACCAACCAGACCACGTTGTACTCCGTGGGGCTTTATAAGCAGAAACGTGCGCTCCATGATCATCACACCGAAGCTCTCAATTGGAAATATAGTTAAAACCTGGCCTGCTTATTCATACACATATTGTATGTACAAAAGTATTAGATTCCGGCTTTTAAAACTAATAGCGTATCAAGCATGATCACATGCTCAAAGCCTTGAAACAATCTTCCAACTAGACTTATTAATAAGATTTGCACATTTTAGGTAAAACTAATACGTATACACATAAGTTTATTTCTCACAATAATCACATTTTGCAGAATAAACGTTAATGATCGTAAACAAACTATACAGGATTCAGAACTAACGTCACAATGCGTGAATTATGAATAATGAATGAACTAACTATAGATGCGTGGTGTTATTCTCCTCAAAAGCCATATTGGTCTCGCCGTTGCGACCATTCTTTCTATTCTGAGGCTGAGGCGCAAAATCGCTCTGTTGCAAATGTATGATCTTGGCTTGCTGATGTGCACTGATGGGCATATGCAGATTCTGTAGATTATCCAAATGTATGGGATTGTTTTTCTCGGCATCTGTTGCATAAGGTGCCGGCTTGCGCAGCAGATTGAAATCGGTTTTATTGGAGAAGTGCGCTTCAATTTCCTGTAATTAAAAAGAAAACACAAAAATTAATTATCTTAATTCGATCATATTTGCATGGAAACTGTTGCGAACTTAAAGCAAAAGTATGTTGCAGCATAAATGGAAATACATTTATTTTTGTACTTACTGCCAATGTGCGTCCCTCGGTCTCGGGCAGCGTATAGTAGAGTATAATTGTGCCCACAAAGGCTACGCCGGAATAAAACCAAAATGTACCAGGCAAGGTTAACGTCGACAGCATGACCAGAAACAGTTTATTAGCCAGAAAACCAAAAATATAGCCAACGCCGCCGGCAAAACCTGAAGCACTGTTTCTCACTTCCGCCGGGAAAACCTCACCAATTAAAACCCAGGGTATCATGCGTATGCCCAGATGGGAGAAGAAGGCCGAGAGCAAGAGCAATACCAGCGGCACCCAGACTAAATAATTGTGCTCTTGCTTGGGCACTGTTAGCAATATTTCCTCAACAATAGGAGACTTTACTGTGGGCTGTTGAGTGCTTGATGTGGTAGAAGGCGACGCAGCGACCATGACTGTTGCCATATCTCGTTCATCAGGCGTTGGAGCTATGGTAGTAGTGCTATCTGACTCTGCCGAATCCAAAAACTCCACTGTATTAAACACTTGCGTGCTCTCTGTATGCTCCATACTATTTTCACGCTTGCTACGATTTAGAAAGTGTTCTGTAGTCAACTCTTCATATGCTGTTGTCGTATCCAGTTCCATGGGCAATGTCGTCATTTGCATTATGGCCTGCTTTTCATTTTCAAAGATTTTTGAAATATTTGCTTGGGAGATTATGCTGCCCTTGTGCACTATGTCTGAAGCATTTATCACTACATTATTTACAGCAAAGCCAGGTAAATCATTCAAAAAATGCGCATAGGTGGCTGTACCAAAGATGCACAGACCCGTGCCCACAGTCGAGACTAATACCAGCGGTCGCTTGCCTGTAAAATGTATGAGTATAACGCCCAGTATAGTGGCTATCATTTCGGCCACGCCTAACAGTATGGTTGCATGATATTTGTTCATGGGAGCCTTTAAGGTATGGAAAATCTGCACGGCATATGTTTGCAGCGGCGTTTTACCCGAAAAATGTCCCGTGAAGAAAGTTAGCGAAACCAATAGAAAGGGTGCCAGAAAGGTGCGCTTACGCCACATGCGCAGACGACGCTTTATCGTACGTCCACCAGTTGTCGGCATCACTCCGCCGTTCTCCTCGGCCTCCTCTACAGCTTTCTGTGTAATCAGTTGATCATACAGCTGATTAAACTCAGCTTCGATCTTGTGCTCCGGCACCCAACCACGTAGCCATTGCAACGATTTGACAGCTTCGTGAAAACGCTGCTCACGTATTAGCCAAATCGGACTCTCAGGCACAAAACACAGCATCGCAATGGTAATCACTGGAAACACTGCGCTCACCGCGGCCACAGTGCGCCAATCCATGAGCGACCCAAAGATGAACTGCACAAAGACACCTGTGATGACGCAGGTCGTGCCAAGCGCTGACAATATACCACGATACTTTGGCTCAGTAATCTCGGCCACATAGGTGAGCACCTGCAATTAAATGTGCACATAAAGATGGTTTTTATTGTATTATGTACTTATATGGTTAGAGTTAGTTTTGTATTACAACATAAAATGTCATTAAAAGTGGCCCAAAGCCTTGAACTTCTTGGAAATTTTAACAAAGCACATACATATTTAGGAGATTGGATGCTGTGGGTTAGTTACCCATAGATATTTGTAAAGGTAAAAAATATGATGCAATTTGATTTGATGCCCATTTTTTCCATGAAAATCAAATTTCATGCAAATTTTTGTATCGATGCGTTGAAGGGTATGGGCGTAATAACGGTAAAGGTACTACGAAGGTAGGGGGGATAGTGCGGAAAAAGGTAAAAATTGTTTGGTTTATAAGCCTAACGTACCCCATTTAATTAACATAAATGTTAACTTTAACATATCTGTAAAAAGTGAAATTCTGTCACAGTTCATAGGAGAGGGGGCCTAAAATTGGCACATTATTAGCTATATCTTCTGAAGTTCTAACCCAATATGAATCATTTTTACACTACACATGCACAGTAATAGTGTGCATAATTGTTTCAACTTGCTAGCTTTTATGGTGTGGGTTAAAATATACATGTACATAAAGACATAATTCGACAAACTAGCACTGAACAGGTTTAATGCGCATCTTTTGGAAAAAGATTTTTGATCTAGCTCTTATAGTCTCCGAGAACGGTGCGACAACACGGACAGACGGACATGTCTATATCGACTCGACTATTGCTCCTGACTATTTTTACCCATGGAACATATGGTCTGCCACGCCTCCTTCTGCCTGTTACATACATTGCACAAATCTATAATACCCTTTTACACTTTGTGTACAGGGTATACAAATTTTAAGTTAACCACAACATATGTATGTATATATATAAAGGTAGGCGGTTCTTTGGGATGAAATTCGTTCAAAATAGATTCATCTTCTTATTTGACTCCTTTCAACTGCCTGCCCCAAATCTCAGCTAATCTATGATTTTAAAACACTTAAGTTTAATGATACTGTAAGTAAACAAACCGCTTCTTTTGGTTCAGATAAAAGGGTATCTAAAATTCATAAATATTAAAGTTCTGCTTTTACCTCTTAATATAATGCATTGAATCGCATTAAAATTCCAATGAAATTGGCATATAAAATAGGTGGCAAAAAAAAATCACTTCACATATGATGTTTATCATATTGATCATTAAAATTTTACACAACTTTTTTTCAATTGAATCGCAAGGGAAATAACGTTCTACCCCATTTTTCTTATAACACAAAATTGATTTTAAACAAAGATCTTGTTTCCGAGAATTGTTTGTTTAAAAGTTTATGTGTGAATTATGCAAATTTGTAGTTTAATTAAAAATAAAAGCAAGTTAAGAAAACACTGGCATCCATAAAAATTTTCAAATTAAAAAAAAAAAGAAACATTTAACTAAGCTGAAATCACATGATGCGCCTGCTGCAGTTTGGAAGCTTTTCCGGCTATTGCCATTTGTCAAGGTTATTTTGGTCATTAGGTGATTCGTAATAGTAAACCTATACGTACATTTGCTAGCCAATTAAGCCAAGAATCTTTGTATTAGTTAGTTAGCAGTTGGATCGGTGTTAGCTTACCGGTGCCTCCATTAGACCGCCTCCAAGACCAGCCAAGCATAAAGCCGCATAGAGATGCTCCGTGCGCGTCGAGAAATGAAACAATAGCCAGGCAGCCAATATGGGCAAGTTGACAAACTGTAGGCAATAACAAAGAGCCGTATAACTAAATAATAGTTAACTATCTACATAATTGTATAGTTTATAGCTGTTTTGGGTTTAGTGTGTCAATGATTTGTGGTTTGGGTGATGCGGTTAAACACATGATAGTTTCATCTATGCGTGTTTCTATATAGTATATAGTACTAATAGAAGCATGTGTACATATGTATATACCACTTGTATATATATCTGCACTCACCTGCATGGCCCGTCTTTTGCCGAGCGGCTGAGTCAGTGAGCCTGAGAAAACGCAGCCCAATGGCACACATATAAGATTGATTGAACCTTAAAATAAAATTTCAGTTATATTTTTAGTTTTAATATTTAGCCACATTTCGATGGTTATTAAATAAAGTACGTAAGACAACAGAAGTACAGAAAGCAAGCAAAAGAAAGAGTGAGCACTCGGTTATTTAAACATTCGTAAAAGTTCGGATGATGCAATAAGACCAATTGGGCATTCTTCCTTTATAGTTAAGTCGAGTATGACAAAAGAGGTCTCTTTTATATGTTCAAATTACTCAGGTCTATAAAATATAAACTTTCTCAATTCATTTTAAGAACACGGTCAGGTCTTGAAAATTTCGTGAATATCGGCACTCATTATTTTCTAATTGAAAGTTGATGAATGCTATTACAATCCTCTTTATACCTTGTACAGAAAGTGTAAAAGGGTATTAAAGATTTGTGCTATGTTTGTAACAGGTAGAAGGAGGCGTTGTAACGGCAAAAGGAACAATAGTCGAGTCGATATAGACATGTCCGTCTGTTTGTCTGTCTGGTACGTACACTCATGCTAGACTTATAAACCAAACCATGTTGAACTTTTTCCGAATCATTATCCGTATCCATGTAGCAGAGCTATTACGCCCTTAACGCATCGAAACAAAAATTTGAACAACAATTTGATTTTCATTGAAAAAATGGGTACAGAGTATCCCACCAACTAGGCACATGTATGCACTGTCTTGGGAATAGTTGTTTTCCGCAAGTCGAATCAATGAAACGGCCAAGGATTGTGTTGTCTTGCGTTTCACTTTTTATGGCAGCAGCAGAAGCATAATTCAACAGCAATTACAGTGTATCGTAGAAGCTTAAGGTATTCTCTGTTTACATGGGTTTTAAATTTTGAAAATATCTTTACTCCTTCGAAAGTTATCAATTTTGCCGATGAGAGCGCAGATGGCCCCACTGTGCGACATAGATGATAATGCTGCACAGAATAACGCAATGTAAAGCAAGGGTAAGGTACACTTGTATTAGATTGTGATACTTACTAAACCATGATATTTCTTCTTTGTTTAAAACTATATCACTATGTTCGCTGCGTCCCTCGCCACCCTGTATGGCAGGTATAACGATGGTGGGAAAGCCCAGGGTCATGCCATAACCTACGAAAAATAAAAAACAATACCCAAATATACAAATATAATATACCGGGTGGTTTAGGAAATTTAAAAACTATATGTTGTCTTGTGTTATTTACCGAAGAGCAATATGTTCTTAATACTAACAGCTAGAAACTGGGGCAAGGCGCGTCTAAAGTTACTAATTTCCACATCGTTAATGCCCGAAACGCGGCGGTTGTTGCTGCCATTTTGCATAAATAAAGGGCGATCATTCAATGAGCTATAAGTACAAATATAAAAAATATAAAAATTGTTGACATCATTTTGACAAATTATTTAATTAGCTAATTATTCAGTACATAATTGTCAAATGCAAATCAATTTTACCCATTTTTTTCAGCAACGCTTTTGCCATTCGAAACCATGGCGTATACTTATTTATTTTGATTTTTATCACTTTTGTTACTTGTGTGTTTAATTTATTTGTATTTGTTTTTGTTTCGTGTTTGTTATTGTTTATTTTATGGAATGTTTAACATATTTTTATCATTCTAGTAATTGTTATAACTAACTGTAAAAAATAAACATTGATTCATTGGAATTTTAAATTTCATTGATGACTTTGCGTTCATCGTGAATGAACACTTTTAAAAAACAATAACGGTTAATTACTAAAAAAAAAAAATTCATCGCGTTTTGGTTTTGGTTTTTTTTTGAATGGGCTTTCTTTTTGTCTGTTTTTGTGTACTAAAAAATTAGGCATGCTCAATTTGTAGACGTTTTTTTTTCGTTTTTTTTTTTTGACACAAATTATATTTACGTGTTTATATGTTCAAATTGATTTAGTAATTTTTTTTCCTCTTCTTGCTACGCTGTGGGCGGTACGTTGAAAATTTATCAATTAACTGTGCATTCATTTTTATGAAGCAGCGTTTAGAGGTTATGTAATAGTTGGGAAATAATAGCTAGACTATAGTTTTTGTTTTAGCCGTCTACTACTATAAGATGACCAGGCATTTCATTACCTACAGCAATCGGTGATCTGTGGACTTTTTGGGGTACCCGAGAACAACATTGAAGTTCGGAGTAAAAAGATCAAATTACATTAACACTAGATTGCCGGATGTTGGATATAACAGTTGTGCTGAAAAGTTCGTAGGCTGACATAGAGAGTGAGACACAAATATCAAATCCATACCATTTTTAGTTAGTACCAACCTTCACATGAACCGTGTAAAAATTTGACAGCGATCTGACAACTGGTTCGTGAGTTATAGCCTTGAGAGTGAAGCTACTTTTGTTATTGTGAAAAAAATGGATAAAAAAGAATTTCGTGTGCTAATAAAGCATTGCTTTTTGGTGAAAAAAAAACACCGTTCAGGCCAAAGCTTGGCTTGATAAACATTATTTGGACTCTTCTCCGGGTAAATCAACCGTTGAGAAGTGGTATGGAAAATTTAAACGTGGTGAAATGAGCACCGAAGACGATGCACGTAGTGGACGCCCAAAAGAAGCGGTAACCGACGAAAACATCACCAAAGTGCACCAAATGATTATCGGTGATCGCAAAATGAAGTTGATCGAGATAGCTGAGGTTATGAAGATATCAAAAGAACGTGTTGGACATATCGTGCTGTGTGCAAAGTGGGTGCCGCGCGTGCTAACATTTGATCAAAAGCAACAAAGAATTTATGATTCCAAGGAGTGTTTAGCAATGATTAACCATAATAAAAAGGATTTTTATCGCCGATATGTCACCATGGATGAAACATGGATTCATCACTACACTCCAGAGTCGAATCGACAGTCGGCCGAGTGGACAACACGCGATGAACCGACACCGAAACGTGGAAAGACGCAAACATCAGCTGGCAAGGTTATGGCGTCTGTATTTTGGGATACGCACGGTATTATTTTCATCGATTATTTCCAAAAGGGACAAACCATCAACAGCGACTATTATATAGCGTTATTGGAGCGGTTGAAGGGAGAAATTGCCAAAAAAAGGCCTCAAATGAACCGTAAAAAAGTCATCTTTCACCAAGACAATGCTCCATGTCACAAATCGATCAAAACAATGGCAAAACTACACGAATTAGGGTTTGAACTCTTACCGCATCCAGCTTATTCGCCAGATTTGGCACCATCTGACTTTTTCCTATTCTCTGAACTCAAAAGAATGCTCGCCGGGAAGAAATTTAAGACCAACGAAGAAGTAATTGCCGAAACTGAAGCATTTTTCGAGGGTAAAGACACCGAGTACTATAAAAATGGTATTGAAAAGTTGGAAGACCGCTATAATCGCTGTATCGCCATTGAAGGAAACTATCTTGAATAAAAAAAACTAATTTTGCCAAAATAATGTGTTTTACTATGTTAGCCTACGAACTTTTCAGCCCAACTGTTATACCTATTTTGCATGAACCGAATCAATTTGACTCAAACATCAAAATTTAAGTTTTGTTTTTTTTTTTAATTATTGATGTTTTAAAGAAACTTTATTCGAAACAGTTTTTACATATATGTATTATCTGTTTTTAAAATACATTTTCCGCAGATTTGTTTATTACATTAAGCACAGAAGGGCAGCAAGGCTCCCGAGTAATATGAGATTTGCTGTTATAGCCACTTTTGAAATCTGTAATTTGAATTTTGAAATAGCGATATTTCGAATACTACTTTAGACAGTTCAAAACAGTTTCCAGATTTTAAATCAAATACGTCAGATTTACCGGAAAAGCTTTGTTTTATCCATAGGTTTTTTTTTTTGTTTATTTTTTTTAAGATATTCAAAAAAGTTGTGTTTGTGGCATTTTTTCGATATTCCCTAATAACTTCGCCTTTTCTCTACCGATTTTTCTCAAATTGGTGTTGAAATGTTTCTAAAGAATCAATCACGAAATAAGACAATTTACCATGATTTTTGTTCTAAATATAACTTTCGAAAAGGATTATTTTTGTCTTACTAGAATCTATATGCGATTAAAGGGTCAACTTTTTGAATATTTTGAAATTGCGTATGATTTTTTTGCTCTCCTGTAAAATTTCTGTTTTAGACATAGTGATTTTATCAAAAGTCCACAGAATTGATCGAATCCAAAAATAAACGAATACGAAGTTTTTTTTAAGTTCATTGCTCTGTAACTTGCAATCGAATCAAGTTAGATCAAAGCAGTCTGAAAGACAAGTAGTAGTAGACTTAGGAATTTCTCTTGAAACGTTAAAGCCATTTATAGAAGGTGTTGCGAAACAAATCCATAAGTTGATGCAGTTCAGTCTTTTCAATCCTGTTTCCAGTTTCTAAACAATCCTGTGCTTGTACTTAAATGGTATTAAAATGTTGTCACAAATTCAGTATCTTATACTACAAAGAATTTCTCGGTTTTCTCTCTTAAGCACACATTAATTTACATATATGTATATGTATATATAATATTATGCAATTAACTACACAAATATTCTAAAGATTTTTCCAGAAACGTATGAAACTATGAAAAATAAACAACAACGCCTCAAGCTGGTTTAATTTCTATTTAGACAAGTTGACGAGTTAGCTAAAAAGCGTAGTAAAAGTAAGTACAGCCTTCGAGATCTAAGATTCCGCTTTAAGAAATTTTTATGTTTGTCGTAAGTATGGAAAACTTTAATGATGTCTGGTGTCAGTCACTTTCTAAGTACTATTTACATAAATACATAACATATGCATAAAAAATACATAACAAGAGTTCCAGGCTGTACCAGGAACCAGTCATAACCTGTTGAGAAATCTCTCACTGCTCTTAAAACTTAAGCCGCAAAAAATGTAACTTAAAGTATACATTAATTTTTTGGCATCTCGCACATTAACAGATCACAACGCACCATAACAAAAACAAATAACAAAACTCAAAAGATATGATATTCGAGTAGTATTTATTTATAGAGAGTCAGCTGACCGCGGGGCATAAATTTTGGTTGAGGGCCTGATGCGCAGGCGCAGCCGACACCTTTCGAAAATTGTTTGTGTTTGCTTTGTTTGGCAATAAATTAAGAAATCACATATATTTCTTTTACAATTATTTAATTATAAGCAATTTGTCGAAAATCTGTTATAGTTTGAAAGCCATGCAGTTTAAACTCGTCGCAAATACACATTTAATTTGTTAATTTGCACAAATTGAAAGAAAACCGTTTAATGGATAATTACTACGTTCGCTGTCATTTTTAACACCTAGTTACTGCGAATAGTTTCCAACTACTTAATGACGGAGCAGAGAAATCAAACTCGTTCCCTTAAGTATTGAACCAGCAAGTCTGGATTTGTGCATTAAAAGTTGTCATGCAATGCACTTCTCAGTTCTAATTATTTATTTTTTGTAACAAACTGCACTTTGTCATCATTTTTAGCACACTTTTTTTATATACACATTTAGCAGTTAGATGCGCGCCGTTTTTTAAAACATTTAACATTTAATACAATACGCGGTCCAACGTTGCGCTTTAAGCCCACATCTTCACGCGACGCGCGTTCAAAACAAAATGAAACTGGAAGCGCAACAAAAATTTGTGTCGCGTTGTAGTCTACGAAATACGATGAATAAAGGAAAAACAAAAAATGAACCAAGCGCAGTTTTCAAAACAAAGCACAGCGCCCGCGCTACGTGCTTCCGCTGCCGGCTGCGCAGTCAACTTTGTTGGCTTGAGAACTGTTAAATATGAACAGGG
This sequence comes from Chymomyza caudatula, assembly GCA_035041775.1. Lineage (NCBI taxonomy): Eukaryota > Metazoa > Arthropoda > Insecta > Diptera > Drosophilidae > Chymomyza > Chymomyza caudatula. The sequence continues at coordinate 1,788,164 of JAWNKW010000141.1, read as the reverse complement.
CCGGCTCAAACAGATGTTCAAAGTTTTTTGGGGCGCTGATTTCCAAAGGAGACTAAATCAGGTTTATTTGCAAAGGAAAGATACAAAAGTGCGAACGTGAGCGTCATGAATCTGCTGCTCGACTTGACTTATATACATAACGCTGGCTGTGGAGGCATTCTTACTTTCTTAAAACATATTTTGCTTTTTCTTTTTTTTTATATAAAACATTAATCAATTGATAAAATCATGACATAAGACAAGAATATAACATGAGACATTAGGTTCAGGTCAAAATAAAGAACGTTTAATCACAAATTTATCTTAATTCAACAAAAACATGGACACCGAACATACTAACCTTCGCCTTCGAAGCTAAATGTCACTAGAATGGATTCGCCTCAACCTCCTTCTGCATGTATTTAGTGGCCAATGCCACTGCCAACTGGTTGAATCTAGCTCATCCATCAAAGTGGGCATGCGTAAATCACGATGAATCGTGGACTTACGCACATACCACGGCGACCCAGTAATGCACCTAAGAGTCCGGTTTTGCATCACTTGTACCCTAAACATAAGACCACGTAGGCACAACTATTGATTTGTAAACAAGCACCTTTTTGTTAAGACTCAACTGGCTTCTAGGACACAAGAGCCAGTTGAGTTTTTAAGCTTAGCAAGTCCAAATGCAAACCCAGGTATAACCGAATTTCGAAAGCTGACAGAAGGACACACGCCTTGCTTGAACAGGAATCCTGCGCGACCGCTGTCGCTTTATTGGGGCAAGCTGGACACAACGATTTTTTAATCTTTTGAATGGACGCATTTTAAGTGCACACTTAGCACCATAGTTTCTAAAACCGGCCCTGCGGCCCTAAATTGACAGGGGGCAAAGCTTTGTAATTGCTATTTATAGTATAAGCGCATTTGCCTTTTATGGCAAATACAAAAAAATAGAAGGTGTGGAAATACGTATTTACAAGAATAAAATGTTAACTGTGCTTGCGAGTATATGTCAATTTGTGCTTTTGCATTACGTGGCTCAGTGGCGTAGAAAGCTTTTTGCGAAGGGTACAAAATGACTTACTATTTAATTACAAATATGAATCTATTGTCATATGTTAGAGTAACTTAAGTCGACATCATGCGTATAAAAGTGTTAAATCAAAATATTTTGATTTTCTGGCAACCGAAATGTACCGCGGTTGAGCAACCTATTGGTGTGAGTATGGGCCATATAAGAAAATGTTGTTGTGTACATTTCCTGTCTTATGAGCTCACAATGACTTCTATAAAGCTCCACCGTAGGAAATTTGTGTTTCTATAAGAGCCTACCAGATGTCCACAAACGTTACACGAAAGTAATCTGCTCTTTAAACTTCAGAAGACTTCAGAAGTCTTCTGTCTGCACATAATTTTTCTAAGTTTGGTCGTAAACTCAACATATTCAACGATTTTTTGTCGAAGCCAAATAAATTTCAGGGAACATACCTTCTTTTACTTGAATTCTCTTGAGTTTGTGTCACAAATCTTTGCCACATTTCTTCGATTGAATTTCCAAAGGCAACGATTAATAAAATTTATATGAGTTAGTTGCCTAACTTCGGTTACACTAAAATACTAATAAATAACGTAAAAGTTGTACTGGAATTTATTTTGTGTAAACATGATACAAAGTTTGAGTGAAATCACTGTTTTTCATATGTATTTAATTCTTACCAGCAATACATAAACCCTTCCAATATTCGAAGTTGATACAAACACAATGTTTAAAGAGTATGCTACCAAATCATGAAATTCATTCAATGAAGCTCAAAATCAGCAAATTCGTATTTTCTTAATCGGAATAAAAGAACAATTTTTAAGATCTGAATTGTATTGGCGTAAATACACATAAACCATCATTTACGTAATGAAACATCTATTGGTGCGCCTTGGGCATAAGGCCGACTCGTATGCCGTCACAGAGATCTGTTCTTCCGCTCGGATTATGAGTGCTATATTAGCAGCGTCTACAAGGGAGCGGAAAGTATTGGCAGTGAGAGCGCACAGAAGGGCATGCATGTTTATGTGAGGTTGTTGCTGTTCTTGATAGTCACATTGTGCCAAACTGAAACGAACTCACAGCTGATTGTCTCACATCTGCCGGGCGTGCCGTGACGGATCAAAATTTTCCTATCTACGCCACTGCTGAGAGTGTTCTCAGACATGACAAATGTTATAAGAATCAATGCAACTTAAACAACAGTTAGTTAACAGACAGAGCTTAGAAGCACTCAACAGCTTTCAATGTACTGCAAACATTTAATGTAAGCTCATAAGATCTATTCGTAGCGCAAGACGAGAAACAATTGCGAAAACGAAAATCATAAAAAGGTAAACCGGTTCTTTGTATTTATTTACCGCAAATCAACAAATACACAATTCTTTGTTATAAAAAATATTACAAATTAAGCGAAATAAATAAAATCAATTAGCTTGCATTTAATTACAACAATTTTTTAGGCCAGCTTAAAAGCTTCGTCCAAATTACGTCAATGTAATATGCACAGTGGAGAAAGCAGAGACTTGGAGAGATTTGGATTGAGAATTGAGAGCTCAGTCTAGACAATGCAATAAAGATAGGACGTAGAGGCTATTTAAGTTCAAGATGGAAATAAATCGCTTCTTTAAATGCTAATTACTTAGATAAGTACATAATTACAGCGACAAGTGTCAGTGACATAAGCGCTGAGAAGACAACTTTTCGTGACAATCGTTTCATAGTATAAGTTAAGTAGTGTAATTTTTCACTTTTTTCTAGTTTATTCTCACTCAATATGATTCAGCGTAGTTGAATGACATGCCTAACGGCTAATAGTTTTTATGTCCATCTGTCCGTCCGTCTGTCCGAGACCATAAGATCTAGAGACACCAAATTTTACCAAAAGATGCGCGTAATCCCATGTAAGATGAAGTTTATCGGACTGAGTTGATATATGCGCCCGTTTCCCCCCAGCAGACTTTCACGGTTTACAACCGCTCCGTTGAATCTATCAACTCGAAACTCCTCAGAGATGTGCGTCGTGTTTATGTGCATCTATGTTTTAAAAATTATCGAAATTTATAGTTTAAAATATGCAAATTTCACCCCCCTCGCCAATAAACTGCTCCAACATTCCACTACATGTAGATATGGATACATGTGAGCTAGAGTTACAAAATTTGGTGTGGAGACCCTAATCGTGTGACCCTAATCGTTAAAACTGCATACACCTTTTTTCAATGAAACCGCCATAATAGCCAACTTCCCAATAGGAAAACTTGTCGATTGGAACTTACCAATAGAAAAATGTTCACAGGCATATCGATCTTATGAAAGCAGATATAAAAGTGTATACTTCCGTTCCCATTTTACCGTATTTAGTGTTTATAAAGAAAAAGGGTACAGGGTATTCCACTGTCGGGCACCGTCCCGACTGTCTGCATCAAATTATTTTTATATACATACTGCACTAATTTAACGTAAATATGTATCATAGTAAAAAAAAGGTATTAGAGTTATTCAATGTATTTGAAAATAAGTGTGAAATATTTATTTTTTGGAATTCCATAATTGTTTCAATTTGCCAATGAAAAGTGACAGCGTAATTAGCTGTTTCCGTCTGTAGAGATTTTCTCGTGCAATTGAAAAGATCGCTTATCGCTCATGACGCGTTATGAAAGACTTTACTCAGATCCCTGGACCCTGACCAATTTGAATGCTCAAAGATAAGGATACATTGCATTTAAAAGAAAAAACACGCGAAAACAATAACATCTATAATGATAACCTATTTCATGCCTTGCAAAGTGTTAAAATCGAAATGAACTGATTGCTTTTTGATTATATAGACAAACTCATAAGTCAAGCAACCGTTAACGACTTAACATTTTGTTACACGCTACAACCAAAATTGTATCGTAAATTATTGTTTTTGTGTTTAGTTTTGTTTATTTTTTCAAACGAGTTTGCGCATACACACATCGCTGCATATTACAAAACACCGCTATGCAATTTAGTTTTTTACCAACGTCGATTTCCGAGTTAAACTTACATGCAATCGAAGGTCATGGGAATTAAAACAAACAATAAGCATTTGAATTTAAACGGTTATTTTGTTTTATTTTTGTTATACCCTCATAAAGGCATGCATACATATACATGTATATTCGAACTTAAAATAGATAAAGCATAATATTGAACCCGTAGGTTTCGACGAACCAAACGGATTCTTTTCTCCCGATTTCCTACGAGCTTCGCAAAAGCGCTTCCACTGAGCAAATAACCCAGATTGTTGTTGTTACGGTTGCCATGTAAAATTTCTGTTTAAGAAAATAAATGCGCTAATGTTTTCTATAATACAATTATAGTACTCGTCTTCGTTCGTCCTATCTTAAGAGCCTGAAAGCAATAGAGTGGAATCCTGGACCGTTAAAAATTCAACATTTTTTCTTAAATGCGACCATCTCAAAGACAGTGTACGTGTGTACTCAATTTTGCCTACTAGTGAATCGGTCTAACAGAGAAAGCAACACAAGCAGCGTCACATTTGCGCCGTGCTGAAAAGAGTCGCTTTCATGAAAAATTTTGAAATTTCAAAGGTCCAGAATTCTACTTTATTACTTTCAGGCTCTTTGGTCATCTTCTGCGATAAATCATCATCGAAGGTGATATACTTAATATATACATCGATAGTTTTGAAAATGTACATCCGAAAGGCCGTCAGCTTTTTCAGTAAAAAATTAGCAGGTCTATTTAAATAAACGTAAACAAAACAGAATCGAGCTTGAAAGCGATTTTGTGTACAGCAAGCCATAGATCGTAGGACTATTCTAAGTATTTTAATAATAGCTTCACTCATTTCTGTTAATTCCAATAGTTTCATTTTTTCCACAAAAACCTTAAATTGATATGCACTGAAAGATCTTTTACAAAGTTCAAATCATTCATTAATTTTGGAGTGCCTTTACAAATTCCACAGGATCGGCAAGTAGATTTAACAATTTGCGCTCGTAGGATAGCACTTTTCTTTTTTTCTCTGCTAACAATATAAGTTCATTCAATTGCATCAAAAAATAGAGCTAACGCTCATACTCATTTTGCAGCTATCTTTTGAATAGTGTCGTTCAACACAACTTTGGCTGAATGCCCTTTTCCAGCTCCATCAGCTCATTGGCGCCTTGGTTCAACCCAACAACTTTTTTGACCTATTACCTCGTAGAGCAACTTGAGAAATCCTTGGCTGGTCGTCCGCTACTGGACGAACACGTAGGCATATCTAGTGAAAGGTCTACATCCATTATTATGCTTCTTAAAAAAGTCTGGTTCTCACTTTTCGCCTAAATCGCTTTCAAAACTGCGAATACTTCTACAAATTTCATGTTGCTGATCATCAGTATATTGATTTAAAAAACTAGCACTTCATTTTTAATTTTTCCTATTCACAATCTATCTATATATACATACATATAAAAATTAATCCCAAATTGCTTATGTGACCGATGTTAATAAATTCTGGACTAGAACACCTACAGATTTCTATATTCACAGCAAGAGTCAAATCGGCTTTATATTATTTTATTATTTAGATTTTTATTATCCTTTTAACTAAAGCTTTCAAATGTTTAAAGGCGTTTACGACATAATTAACAAACTGTGTTCCCAAAGGTAATAACAGTTTTGCAACATATTCAAATTAAGATTAAATTAAACAAAAACCAAGAAGTGTATATAGACTTTTCATTACATTTTCTTTTGAAATCATAATGATGCAGATGATCAATATCTTTGGCACTGATTTATGTCCATTTTTAAAAGCACACACATACACAGACACACACGTGTCTAAAATTTTTAATTGCTGCGGACTGTCAGTTACACTTTTCCTATGATTAATTGTGCCGTGTTGAAATTTTTACAGAATATCTTATTCATAATTGAAGTTAGTGCAAAATTTAAATACTTTACTAGTCTATTATATAAGTGCGAAATGTGATTAAGATCGACTTTGAATATTTTTACGCGCAAATTAATTTTTGGAATGACTTTTATATTATAGGCTTACATCGAGGGTACTTGGCGACTTATATTTCTGCGCAAACGGGCCTCCGCCATTGTTTTTTGTTTTTTAAATAATTATATTTTATCCAGTAGTTAGATTATCCAATTTTAATGCTTTAGTGTTGAGCTGTGAGAGCGTACTGAAAGTCCGTTTAGAAATTTAGCAATTAGGTTTTCTAATAAACAGTTCCAAAAAATCACAACGAATGCCCAATAAAATATTGTACAACAAATTAGAAGCCATCTGCTAATTATTAAAACCAACAAATAGAAGCACACTGACACTTAAGTTAAGTTATACTTAGGTATATAGACTGGGTGTGTTTGGTACAATTAATTTAAGCGTTCATTGGAAGATCTATAATTCTTTGTTAGGATACAAATAAAAAAAACATCTACGAACTAAGCTAAAAGATCTTATGAATATTTATTGTTTTCAATGGCATTGCAATGAATATCTGCGGTAATGTGGTGGATCTCCCTTTTCGAGCCGCAGGAAGTAGTGACAGTGTTTGTACCGATGCATGCCCCTAAAAATTCGTCCATTGCCAACAAACTATGCAGCCATCTACAAATTGCTCTTATATTCGACATTGTCCATAATTGTGTTTCTTCCATTTGGCGCACAGCACTCCAAAAGTTCTAGCTGCCGCGTGTATACCAGAGCTATTACTTTGCGCTAAGCCGAACGCCAATTGCTTGTAGGCAGGAGCTATTAATGAGTGTTTTTGGGGATCAGCTGCGGAGTCAGCTGACAGTCGTAAGCGTCAATGAAAAAAATTTTATGCAGACAGTCGGAACGGTACCCGACAATGGATACCCATTTTTTCATTGAAATCAAATCTCTGGGACAATTTGGTGTATTGATGCTTTGTGGGGTATGAGCCTTAACATAAATGTTAACCTTAATATTTTTTTACAAAATTGAAATTCTGTTGCAGTTTATAGAAAGAGGGATCTAAAATTGGCATATTATTACGTATCTTTTAAAGTTTTTATCCGATCTTAATGATTTTCACACCATGTGCCAATTATCAATTGGATAGTTTTTATGGTGTGGCGAAAATCTGTCACGAGGGAAGGGTATTAGATATCGACATAATTCGACAAACACGTACAAAATTGTTTGCTCTAACTCTTATAGTCTCCGAGAACGGTGCGACAACACGGACAGACAGACGAACAGACGGACATGTTTATGTCGACTCGACTATTGCTCTTGGTCACTTTTGCCCATGGAATGATGTGCCACTCCTCCTTCATACATACAGTGCACAATCTATACAGGGTATAAAAAGTCTCACACTTGTGGTGCACAACAATTGCAAGAGAAAATGCTTTAGAATTGATTGCAAAACCATACGAAAGGCTGTCCGTTGTTGCATTCTTCAACCGTAAATAAAGAGTAATTTCGACACACAAAGTTTTGATTATATTCAAAAACGTTTATGTTAACAATGCAACAATGCAGTCGGAATCAAGTTCTGATTGATATATATTCGCCTCAACTAAAACATTGTTCATTGTAAGCAAAAACCAGCTGTTTGCAACTGCAACTGGTCAAAGTGAATTTTCATTCGTGCAAAATTGTACCAATTGCCTAGGAATATGTCGCGCAACATTTGACTGAAATCTGGCAGCACTCACCAAATTGACTACAAAAATGTGGCAACTTGGCAATGAGGTGCCTGGTAAAAATATTACCGCGTTTTCGTCTATTAGCACAAGGTTTGCATTAAGACACTTATTTTGATTGAAAACCTTCGTTATTAAAGGAAAGAATAGGCAAACCTTTAACTTACAGCTGTGCACTATATAATTTAACCACAATGGCTGATGTTACACCACCAAAACGTGCCCTAACAACGCCGCTGGTCATTGGCACCCACAACGGCACCTTCCATTGCGATGAGGTTGTCGCATGCTTTATGTTGAAACAACTGCCCGAATATGAAAATGCGGATATATTTCGCAGCCGCGATAATAAGCTTTTGCGCGAAAAGTGTGACATTATTGTTGATGTTGGTGGTGAGTTTGATCATGAACAGAAATTGTATGATCATCATCAAAACACTTTTCAGCAGACGTTCAGCCAGTTGCGTCCTGACGTAGGCGAGAAGTTTGATATCAGGTAAGGATAAACATAAGTATATATTTACTGTGCTTACCAAACAACTTGTATGCTTTTGCAGATTAAGCAGCGCTGGGCTTGTGTATGTCTACTACGGCGAACGTGTAATTCAAAGCATTTTGAAACGGGAGCGCAATGAACAGCTTTCGGCAGAGAATTTAAAACTGGCCTTTGTGCAAATTTATCGTAATTTTATTAGCGAATTGGACGCCATTGACAATGGCGTGCCCATGTTTGAAGGCGGTGAACCTCGCTATAAAATTTCAACGCATCTATCAGCGCGTATAGGCAAGCTTAATCCTTCCTGGCAAGACAAAAATGCCGACATTGATGAACTTTTCCACCAAGCTATGGCCAAGGCAGGCCAAGAATTTGTTGAAAATGTTTTAGAAGTTGCTTGCTCCTGGATCAAAGCGCGTGACCATGTGAAAGACGCTTTGGAGCAAGCGAAATCTATTTATCCTACAGGAGAAATTTTGTTCCTCAAAACATTTGTTCCCTGGAAAGCACACTTAGCAGACCTGGAAAAGCAATACAATTTAGAAGGTGTGCCCAAACTAGTCATTTTCAATGATGGTTCAAGTTGGCGAGTTGGTGGCGTGCCTGTCAGTCCTACCAGCTTTTTGGGCCGACAATTTTTGCCTATTGCGTGGAGAGGACTTAGAGACGAAGAGCTATGCAAAACGGCTGGCGTTGAAGATTTATCTTTTGTGCACCATAACGGATTTATAGGTGGAGCCAAGACGCATGCTGCAGCTATAGCCATGGCCAAAAAAAGCTTAGAGTGTCAAGAGAAAGAATAATAAAACAAATTGTTTTGTACCTTACAAATTTTATTTGTGTTTTTAGTGTCGTGTATAAACAGAATTTGAATTTATTACAAACTACCATGGAAAACCCCTGCAGAGTCCAAATAGTTACTCCACTTAATCCATGCGAGTTTGCAGCGCACGTTCAGTTATCTTATCCTTTTCAATAATATAAACGGTAGCACCCCAACCGCTCATAGCATCACGGTCAAAAGCATTCATCATAGACTGTGCAATCACCTCGAAAAGTTGATCCGGTTCCAGATCAGGACGCCACAATGTCTCGCACATGCCATAAAGTTGTTCGGCACAGGTACCAGCCACCACAAAGTCATCGGGTACATTGGGACAGCCAATTAAATCCATGTTGCATATAAAGGGCTCCATGGTCTTAGGATCCAGGCCAGCAATAACTGGCTCAATGAAATACGGCCCAAAGCGATGTTCATATAGAAAACTTGAGAGCATAGCTGAGAATGGCTTTGGTGCCATTTCGCGATTCTCACGAGTCTCGTATAGATTTTTGCGGAACATCAAACGATCACGAACTGTTAATATATCAGTCTGAAGCCCAGTGAGTCCCAGAAACATGCGTGGTGCAATGTGAAACACTTTTTTAAAGTCCGTGGATATAGTTTGTGCCTGCACTCCAAAACGATGATCTGTGGCAATGGCCACACAGTCCTTGCCGCGCATAGCGACTACGCAACCTCCGTTATAGGACAAAATCGACATTATAGCTATACTTTAGTTATCTCAAGTTTCCCAAAAATGTAAACTTATTTGCTTAATGCTAAAATGCCGCCTGTGCTTGATGATGACTTTTTGTTTCTAGACACAAGAAAATCGTGTTGCCGTACGTCTTGCAAGAAATGTACTAAATAAGCAGCATATGTCAAAATGGCAGCACTGCACTCAGCTGGTTGGAAACAGCAAGCGTTTTCCTAAATTGGAGCGTTTAATAAACAATTAATTTTATTTGACTATTTAAAAAAAAAATTGTTCATATATAAATTTTTTTTTAAAATTTTAAAATTATTTTTTGACACACTGCTTTGACAAAAGTGGTCATGCCTAGTAGTCTGGTAACTCCAGGCGCAATGACAGCTCTGACTTTCGGCCTTATTCTACTGCTTGCTTATTTTTAGAAATTCTTGAAAAAGTAAAAACTTTATAAAATTAGCTAATTCTTCAAACAACTTATGTTTGAAGTAAAACGTGGCCGTGACATATGCTGATATTATTGCCTTAAGTACTAACTTACGCTGTCAAAGTCATTAATCAGCAATAGCTAGCACCAAAAAAAAAAAAGAACAAAAAGTATACAACAGCAGTAAAGGTAAGCCGATTGAACGTAGCACGCACAAGTCGTTTGAAATCTTTTAAACTTTATAATACGTGCACACAGACCACAATCACAAAAAATGGCTGAGGCTATGGTAGTTGAGGATCGCGCGTTGGTGCCGAAACGATTCTTCTGTCACATGTGCAATGTGGAAATCAACATTCCGAATGCTGACTATACGTGCCCACTTTGCTCGAATGGCTTCGTCGAGGAGTTGCCTGCCAATGCGCCGGAATTAGCCAACTCGGCTGCACGATCTGCCGAAACACCAGCTTCTATAAGCAGCAGTAGCACCATTCGCACCAATACTGCTGGTGGCGGCGCAACCGGTCCGCATATTAATGTGGAATCACTCCGTAATGACATTGTTTCATTGTTAAATATGCGTAATGTACCAAATCTGGAGATAACTATTGAACCCAATCGTCGGCAAAACAATGTTATGCATTTGGGTGGCTTGACCGCACCGGGTGGCAGCAGCGCTGGCGGCAGCAGTACTTCGGGAGCTAGGCTGCCAGCGACGCACTTAGATCGCCTGGACAATGTGTTGTATGATTTTTTGAACAGTTTACCATTGGCAGGCGCCACCGAAATAGTCACTGGACCTGGCGGTGGCGGTCCTGGTAACTCGCACATGTTCGTCATGGGCAATCCCGGCGATTATGCTTGGGGCCGTGAGGGCCTGGACACCATTGTCACGCAGATGCTCAATCAAATGGAGACCTCTGGGCCGCCACCGTTGTCATCACAGCGCATCAACGAAATACCAAAATTTAAAGTTACCAGAGAAGAGGTGGAACGCAAAGTACAATGTTCTGTTTGTTGGGAGGACTTTAAGATGGACGAAACGGTACGCAAGCTCTCCTGCTCGCATCTGTTCCATGAGGACTGCATTGTGCCGTGGCTAAATCTACACAGCACCTGTCCCATTTGCCGAAAATCCTTGGCCGAAGAGGATACCAACGACGATTATGTGTCCATGGAGGATGTCAGTGGTGGAGGCGTTGAATCGAGCACCATAGAGACAGGTACAAATCACTCAGAGCGCACGCCTCCTAGTCAGGCCACGCCCAATGAGGCAGCCACAAATCAGCAGCGTGCCACGAATGCGCGTAATATCGTGTTCACCTTTGAAGATGAAGATATATTATTGGATTAAAAATTATGCTATTGGTGGAAGCTAAGGCAGAACATAATAAAAACAAAACAAAAAATGCAAGTCCCACACAGTTATTTATAAAACTTCATACACATTTCGTTTGTTGGGCAATTGATGAACTTAAATTCAAAAACCAAGAAAACCTAATAAATTAATCAAATTTGGATGCACATTGAGTACATGTTGTCGAAATCTGCATGCAAATGTTTTTTGTAATTCTACCAAACGAAATAAGCATCAATTGTATGTATGTGCTACCATATAATACTTATATAAACCATTAATATATAAAATATATATAGTATAGTTATGCCTATAAGGCCTAACAATATAGCGCTTAATGCAAATACATAAATTGTATTTACCTTTTGCCACAGTTACATACTATACATACATATACATAAATATATGAAACAATAGTTCTGTAAAACGTAATATAATAATTTGTAAGCCACGTAATACAATGTCAGCGATATAGCGAGTTAAGCCTCAAGAATTCTTAATTAAACAATGTAAAAATTTACTTATTCATTTAATAATTTTTGTTCGCTTCATACGTTATTAGGTGTTTTTTCAAAAAGATACAATGCTCTAATTTATAAGCTGAAAGAGTTTTTCCTGAGCTATGTCTCAGAAACTTCAGGACGTTGGATATGATGTACCCTTGGAGGCTGCTAAATTTGAGCAAGTTTATTGAGTGTAATATAGAATATGATATAAGTATGAAGTGGTTTTATTTTGTATACGAAATACACATGAACTAAATACAAGAAATGCAGCATAAAGGCAACTGAACTGTAAGGTCAAAAACAACGAAATGGTAAAATGAGCAAAAAGAGCTATTGAGCAAAAAAATATTAGGCCGGACTATGGAAGAATAATTTATAATATATGTATATATAATAATATTCTATCATGGCCCGGACTAGCCTCTCAATCGCAGTTCGCGGAATAAGTAATTTTTGTAAAATGAATTAATATTCTTATTTTTCAAATAAAATATAAAATTATATTAATTATTTGTTAAGTTAAAAATAAATAATTGCAGTTGATAATTATCTTTCGAAATGTATCAATATTTGCGTTTAGAATATCGAATACTCATTAGTATCAATATTAGCAACTCATCGATATTTGTGAGCAACACATCGCAGAGTCCACCGACAATGGACATCGATGTGGGTCGATGCATTGCACTAAAAAAATTGATGCATTGTTTGTTTTGCGATGTTTTATATTTACAAATTGTACTTTTCATTATAGAAGAAACATCGCTAAATGAAACTAAAGTTATTAAAAAAAGCTATCTAGATTTCTAGATAATAATACAGACCAATGGATCTACAATTAAATTATGTCAATATTATCACAGTCTATTTCGCTGAGAGTTTAGCCTTTGAATAAACTTTAAGATGACACTCTCAATTCTGCAAACTCTATTTGGAAAACTGAGAATAAGTTACTTACTTTGGCATGATCTTGAACAATAGTGGGTTGGCGTAAGAGATGGTAAAATGTTCGATGGTTTTAAAAACATTGATGTTTTGCCGATGCATCGTATTTTCGATAACATCGGAATATCACAGGCCAAATATCGATGTATTTTTGACACCACTAACACATTGTGTTCAACACATCACTTTCAAGTAGCCGGCGTCAGTCTCGTTTGTTAAAAGTATTACAGTTTAATTTTTCTTGTGTTAAATTTCATAAATTTGATAAAATGACATCAATGTTTTGGGGTAAGCTATTTTATTTTATATAACATTCGAATTATATGTTTTTCTTTCTTGTATCAAGTTTTAATAATGTACAAATACCGTGTGCGCGTCACCACGTGTTTGCGCGAGGGCAGCGTGGGGCTCTGTTTCAATTTTAAAATTTTAAAAGATGGTTCTTAAATATTTAACTTATACATTTTTATATACATTCTGTAATTAGGATTGAGTTTGAAGCCGAATCGCAAATATTCTCAGACAATCGTTAATGGCTTTCATGTGTCTGGAATCGCACTCGATGTAGGTTCAAGTGCCAAGCTCTATGTAACATCTGAAAAGCAAAAGTATATTGTAGCGACTGTTACAAAAAATATACCTCAGGTGCAGCTGGATCTAAACTTCAGCAAGGGCGACAAAATAATTTTCCAATCAGTTGGTAAGATGTGCGCACAAATGTGGTAAAAGTGGCTAAACCTAATGAAAAAATTATTTGATTTACAGGAGACGCACATTTGTCGCTTACAGGCTATTTGCATGAATTAGATGAGTCGGACGATGAGTCGTTTGATGAAGAAGAATACGCCAATGTTGAAAATATTTTGGGCCAGAAGAATGCTGAAGTCTCTGCCGGAGAAGGTGATGAGGACGATGATGATGATGACGACGTAGATGAAAACGATCTTTTGAAAAAAGACGGCGATTCATCGGAAAGCGATGATGACGATGAAGAGGATGATGAAGAGGAGGAAGAGGATGACTCGGAAGATGAGTCTGATGAAGAAGAAGATGTGCCCCAACCCAAAAAGGCAAAGTTGCAAAATAATGCAAAGAAACCTGCTAAGGAACAGAACGGCGTGGCTACAGATGATCAAAAGCAAAAAGCCAAAAAGGAGCAAAAGGTTCCTGCTGAAGAGCCGAAACAAAAACCAGCTAAGCAACAAGCTACTGGTGAACGTGAAATAACAGGTGGAGTGAAGATTCAAGATCTTCGTGTTGGCAACGGCCCTGAAGCCAAACGTGGCAAACGCATATCCGTCTATTATATTGGACGTTTCAAGAACAACAACAAGTCCTTTGACAGCATGCTGAAGGGCGCTGGCTTTAAGTTCAGTTTGGGGGCTGGAGATGTGATTAAGGGCTGGGATGTTGGTGTAGTGGGAATGAAAGTTGGCGGTAAGCGTCGCATTACTTGCCCACCGGCAATGGCCTATGGCGCTCGCGGCCAACCTCCAACCATACCACCAAACAGCACTCTGGTATTTGAAGTTGAGTTAAAGGCAGTTCAGTAAGGCATTAATTAATTTTGTTTTTATAAACTAGATTAAGGTATCTACTATTTAAATGAAAACGCTACACTAAAAAAGGGGACTTGATAAAAGCAAAATTAAATTGAGACGAAAGAAAAAAAATGTAAAGATATTTGCTTTGTAAGCCCTAATCCATGAGTTAAATAAATCAGTTTTACAAAATAAATCCCATTTATTGGCGTTGGTACGTTCAAACTTTGCTTTAAAAAGTTGTCGATTTCGTTGTATTAAAGTATATATTAAACCCATTTAACTGTTTTAGGAGTTAACAAAAAAGCATTATTCCATTTTATTTGGATCAAATAGAGTGCACAGAACCTTAACACTTCAGGCTGCAATGCTTAATTTTGCGTACTACTTTCTGAATTTAACAACGGCTCGGAAGGCATTTTCCAATGTTCCAAGACATATGGTAAACGTTCACTGGGATCTGTGCTCCAATGATGTAAGCGACACTTTAAGCGTGCCTTTTCCAAGTTATTGACGGTAATAATGCAGTAGAAATCTTTGCTTTCCTTTTTTAGATCTGGCCCCTCAATGGGCTGTTCTGGCAATTCAATACATTCCTCTTTACATTGAATGCCAGCCTTGCGTAATGATGCTTTAATGTGCCACGGCTTAATTACCCACGGCTCATCCTTATTCATAATAACTGCCAGCGTTAAGGACTCCAATACGTTGACGGTACGCTGTGCATGCGGGGAACTGTGCTGTACTTCAGACTTTTCGGACTCTGTTTTGGCATATTTCGCGACGTTTTCTGGCGTTTTATATGCCGCTAAACCTGGCAGTAAAAGTTTATTATAGGCGAAATTTGGTCTAAGTGCGACTACGTCGCCCTTGTCACCAACGCCGTCGACAAAAGTTTTGAGCACCACTTCGAGGTCGGGACGCTTCTTAATGCGTTTATCCTCCACTAGTTCGTAAATGTAATGCTTGGCGCGCATTTTTCGAGGCTTTTGGTTGGTTTTATGCAGTAATGGTTCGTATTTGCGTTTCAAAACAAATGTGGTCTAAAAAGTGTGTGTAAGATTATTCTTGTGGAATAAATGAAATGTGCTTATTACTTACCCGCACTTGTTGCTGCATGCTAGATGCACATTTTAGAAAACTCAAGGGCGTAACTAATATATTCTTTAACATTTTGCGCTTAGTTTTTATTATTTACCAGTTCCTTCTGTCTTTTTACTTTGGTTAGCAAGAATTTTTTTTTGTGATCTGGCAACTCCTTACGTAAGTAAGAGTGCAATAAACGACACGTCTAGTTGGCATGATGTAGAAAAAGCGCGCGCCGGATTTAGTTTTTTTAACCTTTTAAAATTGCCATTAAAATATTAGCCTTTTACAGATATTTATAAATCATAAATATTTTTATTTATAAAAAACGTCATTTGCGTATATGTATATGTATGTATGTATTTAAGCTACAATAGTTCTTTGTATCCAATCAACATAGCCGCCAACACGCGTGTAAACACCAGGCCAGCCACTTAAGCCACATGGGGTGGGTCCAAATGATACAACGCCAGCTAGAAAATAGTATGTATTCACTTTGTTTGTATCCAAACCAATTAAAGGACCGCCAGAGTCTCCGCGGCAAGAATCAATGCCTTCTTGTCCGCCAGCACACATTTGTGTATTCTCTAGCAATATATTTTGTCGGTTGTAAACCGACTGGCAGTCGGTGAGTTTAACGCCCTCAACGGCAGCTTTAAGTTTAAGATTATTTGCCGATGTCACTTCTGTCTTTCCCCAACCGGCCACATCCATGACAATACCATCAAAGGTCGACGATTTTAGGTTTTTATCCAAGGGCAAGCAAATAGGACGTACAAAATCTGTGTATTCAATTTGATGCGCCAAGCGCAGTAATGCAATATCATTAACTTGATTTTTGGAGCTGGGATCGTACATAGGATGCGGTATTTTTCTCTCCACGGGCACATCCAAATGTAGCGGCGCACAGTCCTTCATGCCGCGTATATCTACCTCACAGTCGGGATTAGTAGTAGTATCCCATTCACCCAAACGTACGCCTGTCAAACGCCAGTCAGCTGGTAATGCTTTACCATTGACACAATGAGAGGCGGTTACCACGTAGCGAGCGCTTATCAAAGAACCGCCGCAATGATGACCCTTTGCATCACCCGCTATAAGACAAGAAAGCATGTTAATTAAAACTCATCCAGGAGCTGTCTCACTTATGTACGTACTTCTCAATCTCCTATAAAATGTGTTTTTCTTATAACTAACTAAACATTGACAAAAAAAGCAAAGTCTAACGTTCTTTGCATGAGAACTAGTTGAGAGATGTAAGTACAAAATGACCATTAAGTGGCAAGGATACATTACATTTGGTGTACTCGATCAGCGCCATCCAAGGGAACTCGTCGATTTTGGTTTTAACACCGCCATATATGCGATTGGACAACAAATTGCCACATTGTCCCGGCAATGGTAGTAAGCTATTGCTATTAGTGGTATTTTCTTTATTTGGCCGCTGCGTCGTTGTAGGCACCGTGTCGCGATAACGATCAGGACAGCAGATCTTAAAAGCAAAATCGATTAAAGACAATTTGGTGGCAAATTAGTCTGTACTTACCAAAACCTTGCCATTGACATAGCCACATTGACTGCGACTCAGGTATAGCTTGTCTGTGTCCAGTAGCGGCGTAGTGGTCAAAATTCCAAAAAGATATTTACAGTCTTCCAAATGTATGCACAGAGCACGCTCCCGATTCGGCGTGATACAGCGCCCATAGTTTGGAACCTGTGCGGCCTCGTTGGGGAAATAAAATTCTGTGCAAATTTACACATAAGATCATCTATGAGACTTCTTGTTATACGTCGTATGACTACGTGCAATTCTCAAAAATGTATTTTACTTTGTTTATGTATTAATTATTAATTTGCCAGGAAAACTGGTTTTTAAAACGTAATCTGGCGACCGCTTTGAAGGCCCGCTAGCGAGTTACGTATGTATGTATTATTATTTACTTATTGTGCGTATACGAATAGAACAAATCCCAGTTTTTAGTGGCAATACATAACTTTCTTTCCTAACAGAAATACTTACGCGCTTTAGTTAAATGCGAACAGAGTAACAATAGCACGCAGCTGACTATCATTATAAATTTTAACATAATAATACACTTTTTAATATATAAACACACGTAAAAAGATTGAAAATCACATCAATATCAGAGTATTAAAAAAATAACTTCTGTTGTCTTCTATTTAATTACACAACACAAAGAAGATGTTATCACAATAAAAAACTAAATAGCATAGTTAAAAGGAAACAAGAAAAATATATCACTACTACGGAAATTCCCTATATATCTCTCAAAGACTCAGATTCTAATTGAAGAGATCAAAGCGAGGCTTTGCCAACAACTAAGACGTTTCAGCCCGGAGCGCGACTTAACGTGCGACTTTTAAGAGCTTTAATCTAAGCTTTTTCTTACGCTCATCACTATTGTTCGATTATGCATGAATGACGCTCAAAAATAAATTGCCGCCAAAAAAAATCTATAACTGTATATACTCTGCATATTTTAAGTAAGGGGTATAAGTCACACCTAGAAAAATGAGCCAAATTTTCGTTTGTGTGTTTTCCTTAATGCCAAGAAGTTTGGGAGCATGACATTTTGCCAAATGGTTCGCCTTTTGCTCCAGAAGTTTACTTGGTTTCAGTATTTCTATATTAGTTCATTAGGTAAAATGTCCCGATCTTTTATGTCACAATCTTAGAAGAACTGTTTTCTGTTTATAACTGCATATACTCTGCATATTTTAAGTAAGGGGTATAAGTCACACCTAGAAAAATGAGCCAAGTTTTCGTTTGTGTGTTTTCTTTAATGCCAAGAAGTTTGGGAGCATGACATTTTGCCAAATGGTGCGCCTTTTGCTCCAGAAGCTTACTTGGTTTCAGTATTTCGATATTAGTTCATTAGTTAAAACATGCCGATCTTTAACATCACAATCTTAGAAGAACTGTTTTCTGTTTATAACTGCATATACTCTGCATATTTTAAGTAAGGAGTATAAGTCACACCTAGAAAAATGAGCCAAGTTTTCGTTTGTGTGTTTTCTTTAATGCCAAGAAGTTTGGGAGCATGACATTTTGCCAAATGGTGCGCCTTTTGCTCCAGAAGCTTACTTGGTTTCAGTATTTCGATATTAGTTCATTAGAAGAACTGTTTTCTGTTTATAACTGCATATACTCTGCATATTTTAAGTAAGGGGTATAAGTCACACCTAGAAAAATGAGCCAAATTTTCGTTTGTGTGTTTTCCTTAATGCCAAGAAGTTTGGGAGCATGACATTTTGCCAAATGGTTCGCCTTTTGCTCCAGAAGTTTACTTGGTTTCAGTATTTCTATATTAGTTCATTAGGTAAAATGTCCCGATCTTTTATGTCACAATCTTAGAAGAACTGTTTTCTGTTTATAACTGCATATACTCTGCATATTTTAAGTAAGGGGTATAAGTCACACCTAGAAAAATGAGCCAAGTTTTCGTTTGTGTGTTTTCTTTAATGCCAAGAAGTTTGGGAGCATGACATTTTGCCAAATGGTGCGCCTTTTGCTCCAGAAGCTTACTTGGTTTCAGTATTTCGATATTAGTTCATTAGTTAAAACATGCCGATCTTTAACATCACAATCTTAGAAGAACTGTTTTCTGTTTATAACTGCATATACTCTGCATATTTTAAGTAAGGAGTATAAGTCACACCTAGAAAAATGAGCCAAGTTTTCGTTTGTGTGTTTTCTTTAATGCCAAGAAGTTTGGGAGCATGACATTTTGCCAAATGGTGCGCCTTTTGCTCCAGAAGCTTACTTGGTTTCAGTATTTCGATATTAGTTCATTAGTTAAAACATGCCGATCTTTAACATCACAATCTTAGAAGAACTGTTTTCTGTTTATAACTGCATATACTCTGCATATTTTAAGTAAGGAGTATAAGTCACACCTAGAAAAATGAGCCAAATTTTCGTTTGTGTGTTTTCTTTAATGCCAAGAAGTTTGGGAGCATGACATTTTGCCAAATGGTGCGCCTTTTGCTCCAGAAGCTTACTTGGTTTCAGTATTTCGATATTAGTTCATTAGTTAAAACGTGCCGATCTTTAACATCACAATCTTAGAAGAACTGTTTTCTGTTTATAACTGCATATACTCTGCATATTTTAAGTAAGGAGTATAAGTCACACCTAGAAAAATGAGCCAAATTTTCGTTTGTGTGTTTTCTTTAATGTCAAGAAGTTTGGGAGCATGACATTTTGCCAAATGGTGTGCCTTTTGCTCCAGAAGCTTACTTGGTTTCAGTATTTCGATATTAGTTCATTAGTTAAAATGTCCCGATCTTTTACGTCACAATCTTAGAAGAACTGTTTTCTGTTTATAACTGCATATACTCTGCATATTTTAAGTAAGGAGTATAAGTCACACCTAGAAAAATGAGCCAAATTTTCGTTTGTGTGTTTTCTTTAATGTCAAGATGTTTGGGAGCATGACATTTTGCCAAATGGTGCGCCTTTTGCTCCAGAAGCTTACTTGGTTTCAGTATTTCGATATTAGTTCATTAGGTAAAATGTCCCGATCTTTTACGTCACAATCTTAGAAGAACTGTTTTCTGTTTATAACTGCATATACTCTGCATATTTTAAGTAAGGAGTATAAGTCACACCTAGAAAAATGAGCCAAATTTTCGTTTGTGTGTTTTCCTTAATGCCAAGAAGTTTGGGAGCATGACATTTTGCCAAATGGTTCGCCTTTTGCTCCAGAAGCTTACTTGGTTTCAGTATTTCGATATTAGTTCATTAGTTAAAACGTGCCGATCTTTAACGTCACAATCTTAGAAGAACTGTTTTCTGTTTATAACTGCATATACTCTGTATATTTTAAGTAAGGAGTATAAGTCACACCTAGAAAAATGAGCCAAATTTTCGTTTGTGTGTTTTCTTTAATGCCAAGAAGTTTGGGAGCATGACATTTTGCCAAATGGTGCGCCTTTTGCTCCAGAAGCTTACTTGGTTTCAGTATTTCGATATTAGTTCATTAGGTAAAATGTCCCGATCTTTTACGTCACAATCTTAGAAGAACTGTTTTCTGTTTCGGAAATTAAAATGCACAAATGTGAAGCTCTTAATTTTTTAAAGCTTTCGAGGGTACATTATAGTCGACCAAAGAGCATGAAATTTAATAAAGTGGACTCCTTGTCGTTTTTTTTTGCTCTTTCTCAATTTTGCCTACAAGTGAGTCGGCCTGACAGAGACAGCAACTCAAGCAGCCGCACACTTACACGGACTTGGAAATGGTCGCTTTAAGGTTCTTTGATCGACAAAATGTTTTATTAGTTTTCAGAAAATCAAATGCATTACAATGTTTTTATTAAAACCATAACATCTTAGCGCTAAAACTTAAATATTAATTAATATACTTATTACTACTACTCTGTAGACTTTGGCATCAAAGCTTTGGAAACACTTTTGCCCCTTGTTTTATTTGCACGCTCCTTGTAGTACAAAGGCTTTTAGGCTGCTCCACTCATGCGTATACTATTCAAGATCCAAGTCACATAGGCACTTACTCGAGTGTAAACACCTGGTATGGTGCTCACGCCACAAAGGGTTGGACCAAACGCCACAATACCCAGCAAAGTGAAACGTCCATTATTCGATATTGTGCCATCATCCATAAAGGGTCCACCGCTGTCGCCGCGACAAACATCGTTCATGGGCTGACCCTGAGCACACAGATGGCTGGGCGTGATTACAATGGGTTCCTGGAAGTTTTCACTTAGACTCGCATAGGCTATAGCACAGCTGGTTGTGTTAACAATAGGTAGTCTTATAAACCGTACCGAGGAGCTATTATTCATGCTGATTGGTGTTCCATTATTGCCTGAAATTATTGGTTGATATTCGTTACGTTTGGTTTTGACTGGACTCATCTGAAGTCAGATGAGAAGAGAAAAGCTTGCAAACTTTGATAGATAATAGACACAGTATCTAAATAAATTAACTTTATTTGATGGTTAAAATTTTATTCTTGATGATTCTTCGCTCGAATCGAAAAAGTTAAGACCAATCTTGCTGTTGCTAAAGTTTTATAATTTAAAAATTATCAAAAGTTGGCCTTTCGTTAAGTGTTACATACTATTATTCAACACACAGTATTTATAAAATTCTACATATTATCCACTCACATAGTAAAAAATACTTTTATATTTGAAACAACTCACTTTCTGTTGTTGTTGTGCTCCAGCCGGCTGCCACGCCCATCTGCCCGATTAGCCTATCAGGTAGAGTTGCAGTGCGATTCAAAGGTAAGCAAATAGACGTAAAGTTTTCTGAAATAAATTTGTATGTATAGACCAAAAGAGCATGAACTGTAATAGAGTGGAAACCTTGGCCGTTGCATTGAGTTGACTCGCTGAAAAGCGACCACTTTCGGCACATTGCACACGAGTTAGTTTTTTTTTGCTCTTTCTGTTTCCGAATTTTGTCTACGGGTGACTCGGTCCGACAGTAATTGCTGTTCAATATTTTAACGGTCTAGGATTCCACTCTATTACTTTCAGACTCTTTGGTTTAGACAGTTTAAAGAATCAGAAGTATTCGATTTGGACACTTACTTTGTCTATTATTTATATTGAGCAGAGCAATATCATTGGCATATCTAGGTTGATCATAGTTAGGATGCACTATCAAACGATTTATGACAAATAAGTTTGGGCTAGTGCAATTGGCTACGTTGGGTGCACAGTCCTGCGTATTAGAGGTATCATCGCCGATGCGCACATGGGATCTTTAGGGTATACAGTGTTTATTTATGTGAATATTATTTAAGGAACAATGTTTGCAACCTACAATTCCAAGTCGTTGACCAAGTTGACCACACAATGTGCTGCAGTGAGTACATAGCTGTTTGAGATAAGCGAACCAGAGCAACGATAGCTAATGCGATTACTGGCTGGAAGCATGTAAAAAATACAATTTTTAAGTTTAATAACTAGAGTGAAATTCCTAGCGAAATGCAATTCTGTGATGAGCGGGTTAGAGAATACGACCTCAGCAGGTCAAAGCTTGTCGTATGAGGCGACTAACAATGTTTCTGGGACCCACCACGTAAAACCACTATTCCAATGAATGAATGTATTTACATCAGGCCGTAACGCGATAACGGATTGTTATGGCCAGTTAAGAAGAAGAAAAAGAATTCCTAGCGACTTGTTTTGCTAAAGGTATTGCAGTTCTTCTGCGATTTTTACGCCAGCTCATTTGACTAGCTAGTTTTCGACTTTGAAAGCATTCTTTTGATTTTAACAGTGATCAAAGTTATATTACATTTGTTGCATATTTGAGCAGTTCAATCAAGTACCTAATGTTAAATTTTTCGCAGCAATTTCGGGCCACAAAACACATATCAGCTTATTGTTACTAAATGATTTAATCATTCATTTTCATTTTCAAGTACCGATGAGAGGCGCTTGTCCGTGCGTTAATCTGGGGGCGCAGATCACGAAGTGCAAGAAAACCGGTGCTTTTGCTGGAGCTTCGCAAAGCAGTGTGACTTCATCATCTGGAAAACCATTATAACGCATGGGAGATATGCCGTCATCCAATACCAACGCATATCAAGCCCCTAATCCATATAATGGGCTTTGTTTTGAGTTCGATGAACACTCTTTGTCACTCTTAAGGGCTGGTATGGTATTCTGTATTGGCGTATTATTGACCAAGGCGATGTACACAGTTGCAAGTGAGTTGTACTGACACTAGCTCTTTACATTCTTTTCTCCGATGGATAAACAAAGCACACACACCAAGTATGTGCATTATATAATATATACGACCTCCAAGAGCGTATATATTATATATGCACATGCTCACATATAGCACACACACTCGAACGATTTAAGGAACTCAATTAAAATTTGTTAAAGTAAAGAACACTACTCACTTTTGTTTCTATATGCGATTCTGGCTAACCAGGGATATTGTCCAGCTGCTGCTTCCACACCGCCCAATATACGCATGCTCAAACCTATACCACAATCGGGTGCATTGAGAATAGTTTGTGTGGCACTGGCAGCAACGCTGGGTATTAGAGTTTCGGGTGCATTGGGCTTTGTCTCTGAGGAAGCTGCCTTTTCCGTTAGTTCGTTTTTTTTCTGTATGGTAGTTTGAAAACGTAGATCCCCAGGAAACACAATAGGTCTATCCTCGGACACCATACGCGCTTTCGCTGGTGGCTTAAACCAGCTCTCATCGTCATGTTCGATGCCATAGTGAATGTGCTGAAAACTGTCGAAATCAAAATCTAAATCCAGTGGTTGTGGACAGTTTCGCTGCGCTTCGAAGTCCCAATAGTCGTGCAGATTTCTTTCAGCTTCATTTAAACTCTGCTTAATGTGGGAATGTGGCCGTTTCTCCCATATCCATGGCTCTTCGTATGGCGCAAATCTAACCATACGCATTGTGGGCACCCGTTGCCGTAGAGCTGGTGCTGTGTATGGCGCTTGCTCATAGCGATGGTACGCATTAAGATTGGCATTTGGACAGCAGACAAGCGGTTCGACACCTTGAAATCCACAGCTGGCCTTATGCACCAAGGCAAAGACGGAATCACGTTGCTCAGGTCTGTGATGTAGCAACAAATGAACAAAAGGCTGACAGTCTTTGACTCGCACGCATTTGCAAGCTCTGCTCGGGCTCAGAGCTACTGCAAGGTAATGTGTACACCATCCATTATAGTATTTGGAAAATA
This sequence comes from Chymomyza caudatula, assembly GCA_035041775.1. Taxonomy (NCBI): domain Eukaryota; kingdom Metazoa; phylum Arthropoda; class Insecta; order Diptera; family Drosophilidae; genus Chymomyza; species Chymomyza caudatula. The sequence goes on along the minus strand of JAWNKW010000141.1, from coordinate 1,763,861 downwards.
TAATTAATTAGATTAGAATAAAAAAAATGATTAAATACTACATAAAAATGATATGATCAGTATAGAAGAATAACAAGGTGCTACATTTAGATGAACTTTTGAAGTGACCTATTATTTGTTGTGGGTTTTGTGCAGGAAATCTTAAAATTTTGTTTGTTTTGTAAAAGTAACTTCGAAAGTTTGAGATTGCAACCATGAAAGGTCACTGTAAAAGTTCTTTCAATTATTTTTTTATTGAAGCACCGCATTCAAAGAGCGTGGAGTTACCCAGTGGAATGCTCAGTGCTCTTTTTTGTTGAAAAGCGACCATTTTCAGCACAGCGTACGTGTGAGGCTGCTGTGTTACTGTCTCTGTCAGACCAAATCGCTCCTAAGCACTGTGCCGAAAGTGGTCGCTTTTCAGCAACTCGACTCATTGTAATGACCAAGAATTCCACTCTTACATGCTCTTTGCACCGTTAGACTGAAAGTTTTCTTGTAATTGTAAGTTATATATGTATATTCAGAACGCGAAACTTGGAGAATTCTTTTTTTCTTAATTGACTGTTAAGAGAATCTCAACGTAGTCCAGTTTAACGGTTATACCTGATTTAGACTCGTCGTATGAGTTAACGTCCAAAGAATTATTATCGATGTATGTATTTATAATCTATGTTATTTTATTGTGGGTTTTATGATAAACAATAAAAAATCGTAGAAATCCTGAGCACAACGTTTGTAACTTTCTAGCAAATATGTCATAAGCTAAACCGCAACATTGAGGTTTTCTTAAAACTTGTGACGGCAAACAGTCATGATTCCGGCTATAGTACCGGATTTGGTATAAACACTGTATATCCGGATATTACACGTAAAGTACATGCAAAACTGATTATCATAGCTACTGGCTACGCTTTCTGAAAGGTAAAGCGCACCTTACAGACAAGGTCAAGCCTAAAACCAGAAGTGGCCACAAAAAAACCAAGTCAGAGCTCTCAATCTCATGCTGTGCGCTCCACGCAACAATAACTCACTTTTGCTATCGTTTTCGTAGTTTATTGCCCTTCGCTTGAGTGCGCGTTTTGAGCTTTTGTTTTGTTTAGCACGGGGGGGAATTTGTAGTCATTGACCTTGACCCATTAAGACGCGATAATTCCAACTTCGTCATGGCTTGTGTTTTACGCCATTGAAGGGCCAAGTTCTTTGCTTAAGTCTTTTGATTTTCCTTAAACTACGTAATTATGAATAATATGAATATGAATACAATTAGCATATGAGCACATATTGCTTTTATATGGAAAACATTATAAGATACTCACAACTTAAGCACAAATAAATGCATACAAATTTTGCATATTTAAGATACATTTTCAGCTAATTCTATTTAAACAACAATTAAACGATAGGTTTGTTGTTTAATTGCTTAGATGCTCACACACACACACACACACACACACACTTTGAGTTTATTGTTGATCATTTAGTTATCGTTTAGCGCAATAAATGCCGTAACAGCCGCGAGCACAACTTTTGCCGTCAAAGTGCAAAATTGAAATAAATTGGGTCCAACATGTATTCGATAATCGAGAGTATGTCTTATTCCCAATGCGACTGCGGTACAAACCGCCTTGATTCTTTTCTTATATTATCAACAACGAATCAAAGCTAAAAGAGAGCACCAAAAACAAATTAAAAAAATTTGATGCAGACAATCGGCGGTCGGACGGTGCCCGACAGTGGAATACCCTGTTTCTTTATAATCACTAAATACGTTATAATGCAAACGGAAGTATCCGCTTTTATATCTCCTTTCATAAGATCGATATGCCTGTAAACATTTTCCTATTTGGAAGTTCAAATTGACAAGATGTCCTATATTGGGGGTGTGGCAGTAATTAAGGTAAATCGATTGCGTGGGAAGAGGGGGGGGGGGGGGTCCATTGAAAAAAGGTGGATGCGGTTTTAACGATAAGGGTCACACGAGTCCCCACACCAAATTTTGTAACTCTAGGTCACATGTATCCATATCTACATGTAGTGGAATTTTGAAGCAGTTTATACGCGAGGAGGGGGGTGAAATCTCTAGCTCTTATAGTCTCCGAAAACGGTGCGACAACACGGACAGACGGACATGTCTATATCGACTCGACTATTGCTCCTGACCATTTTTGCCCATGGAACATATAGTCCGCCACGCCTCCTTCTGCCTGTCACATACATTGCACAAATCTATAAAACCCTTTTACACTTTATGTACAGGGTATAACAACACACATCAACTTTGTTTAGGCAGAAATTAAAACAATATAAAAGCATTCAGCACAAACACACAGACAAAAGTTATGATACAGCCACATGAAACAGACAATAGTCCCATGTCCGACGTTCGGATACACTGTATCGATACGTTGAGGGGCATGGGCAGGCCCGACGAGAGAGGGGAAGGGAAAGTATGGGATTCCCCCCGGGCCCTGTGTAATGACTGTAGTACTAAGATTTTTCGAAATTTTTTTTTTAGTGTACTTTTTTGTCTTTGCTGCTGACTGATGCCCTTGTGCAATCACATTTTTCGGAGGTGTTCAGAGAAGTTACAATATACTTAGCTTCAGTACACAACGTTGGACAGTTTTGAAAAACTATTTACCCAATTCACTACACAATTTATCTGATACAAGATGGTCTGCTAGGATTGATGCTGTTAGACCATTCGATATCTCACGGCAGAAATCCGTCATGGCGTCAAAGACCTCGAAATATATGAGCAAATTTGAATGTGTTTTTATGGCATTAATATGGTTTAACATATCAATGAATACAACCTCGTTCTTCAACAAAGAAGAGCAACTATTGTTATCGAGGTAAAAAATCTCGAAACCCTCCTTGCCGATTTGCAATTCCTATGCAGTTAGTGGAGTACAATTCGTAATAAATGCAAAACAGTTGCAGACAGTTTAGAAGATACCTCGTCGAATTTGCCAGTCAGCCGGATATCAAAGCGAAAAAATGTGTTTCCTGAAAATTTCGCTGCAAATACGAAGAAGTTGAATTCAAAAAAAGCACGATTTACGTAATCATAGACTCTATAATTGCTGGAATAACCGACCGATTTACTGCGATTCGAGACATCAAGGCCTCATTTTCGTGTTTTTGTGGCAGTTCCTGAGTATGTCAGCAGGGCACGTCGAAAACCCTGCTGTTGAATTTATAAAAAAATATCACAAAAATGTGTCTCAAGATTTTTCAGTTGAAATAATTCAGTTAAGAAAATGTATATAGAGCAAATCTGGCTTTTGACCAAAGCAAGGAAAGTGAACTTGTAACTTATCTCTTGCTAGTGATTAAAAAAAGCTAATAAAAAAAGTTGTTTGTGGATAATATTCATGAACAGTTTTATGTGTACCTTATATCTCAATTATTTTCCACGTCGAATTAAAAAATTGTATCCATGTTAAACTCTTAACGAAGTAACAATACAAAAAGCATAATGAATAATATTATGAATGCTGCACTGCCATAAAAATACTGTTCCAAACTATGTTTTTTTCGAGTGAAAAAGTTCGTCTTACTTACAGAATACAATGATTCAAGCTAAAGGTGTAACAGAGGAGTCGGTAAATTTTTTCCCTCATGCCCGGATTTTCTCTCTACGGCCCTGGTTATGGGATTCATCAAGGCAACTTGATTGTGTGGGTTAAGTTGGTTGGTTCTGAAAATGTTTAACATTGTTTCGTTTATATGGCTTACATGAGTCTATATACGAAATTTGATGTCACTAACTTGTATATTGACAAATTTACAATAGGTGGAACTTTTAAAAGTTATCTAATATAGGTACCTGATTACCTACATAAGTATATCTTTTAAAGTTTTCATCCGATCTTAATGATTTTCACACAATACATGCACCGTACAGGGTATAAAAGCACACCTAAACACACATATTTATAAGCAATACGCAAAAGCATTCACTGCAGACGTGTGATAATGTTTAAGAGATGAGATCTTGTTGTGGTGTCGGTCGGCATTGTCTTCGGTGGCTGCACCAGTATTGACGAAGCTTTACGCTTTTCGAGCGTAATCTGTGTTCAGCAGTTGCCTTGTTGTCTTAACTGTCCATTACTTAGTTGTAGTTAAGTAATCCACATTATCGTTTTAAAAAGAAAAAAAATTAGCTTGCGGATGCTGAGATGTGTATGCTCTACCACCATATATAAGTGAATTCTAGAAATAACTAATTATACCCTATACACAAATTGTAAAAGGGTATGTGCGTGACCATATGTCCCATTGGCAAAAATGATCACGAGCAATAGTCGAGTCGATATATGTCTGTCAGACATGTCTGTCTGTTTGTGTTTGTTTCTGTCTCTTGACTATAAGAGTTAGAGCAAACAAATTGTTACCAAAAGATCCTTATTTTCCGGGAGCGGAGCAAGTTTGTCGAATCATTTCGATATCTAATCACGTTCGCCGTGACAGAATGTCCTCAACTCCGAGCTAATCGACAATCTTCCCAATCCCAATCAATTTTATCTACTACCTAATACCTGCTTCAGGTGCATCTTTCGAAAGATAATCAAATCTGACTTAATATCATAAATCACGATTCTACGTAGACTGTTAAATTTTGCAAGAATCTTGATAGGAAGAACGAGGTTAATATGGCGAGAAAAGTGACTATTTTTTATTCTTACAGAAAACAGACGTATAGTTGCAAATATCAAAAATAATTAACACAAAATGTAAATTTTTAAGTGTAATTAAGATTTTGCAACAGTCAAATTGTATGTCACTTGACTTGTGCTTATGGAAAAGTTATTCTGATGTACACAAGCTACTCGATCGTTGTTTAGTCTGCTGTGTTTAAAAGTTGAAATAAAAATAATAAATACCATATATAACAATCTTTTGAGCACAAGGAAATAGAGGTTCCAAATTAGTCGAAATGTGTGTAGAGCAGTTTAATTTATTACTTTTAATCTCAGCGATCAAAATCTAAATATGTTTCTTTTTTAAGAATGTAAATAGTCTTTAGTTAACTCTAACTTAAGGTATACTAGGGAGATTCGCACATCAGAATTACGCTCCCACAAGAAAAAGACAAATCTATAAAAAATATATACTTATGAAAAAATAAATAGGTTTACACAAATTATAGTCTTGAAATAAATTCTAGTTTTATTTGTTTGCTCAAAAGTAATATCTAATAAATGCTGTGAAGAGTATGTACTTATATGCATACAACTGTTTGCCGTAGGGTATCAAACAAATAGAATCTGCAGAAGAAATGCATTTTCTGAAAATTTTTTGTAATATAAGTATGAATAATCTTTTTTTTTAACTTAGTGAAATAACTTATATATGTTTGTAATTTAGTTAGAAAATCTACTTAAAATCACGCTTCTGGTTTGTTCGAGTGGCGCATTCGATCTCTTACATGAATAGGAATGTGTTTAATGGAATGTAGTGATGAGTATAATAGAAATGTCTTGCTACAATTTAAGCTGCCTCTTAATGATTTATGGCTGCTCGTCTATGCCACTGGTGGAACTTCGGCTTGGGAAGTGGCAGCGACGGAGGCAACAGAAACAATGACACCGGCTGTAATGTTGTTTTCAGCTTGCTGAACAGGTTCCACGGCCGGTAGCTGCAGCGGTGTGTTTACCGCAATTGTTGTCACTGCTGTCGACGACGCATATTGACCAGCCACAGCATCATCATCCTCCTCATCATCAACTGGCGTTTCTTGACGCAATACAGCTGCTAAATGGCTATCATTATCTGCTTCAGAAGTATCTTCTATAACGGCCACTGCTGCAGCAGCATCAGAGACAAGACTTGGGCATGTTTCTGTTGTCGCCAGTTCAACATTGTTCTCTTCGATTGTTCCATTTGCATGTAAATGAACGGAAATATCACCATTGTGCTGGCCATATGAGCCCTTCAACTCGTTTATAATTTTCTCCCCTACTTTTGCATCGATTTCAATGATTTTCTCTTGCAGTTTAGCTTTGAATTCAAGCGGCCACTTGGCGCTCCATTCACGAAACAGTTTAATCTGTGGAGATAGCTGTTTTGTAGTTATTTTCAAATTAAATGGCATATCTAAGACTTACGCGACACTGAAATAAGCTCATAGGTTTGATTTGTACTCCTGTTGTTGCCAGGGCATTGACTACGCCATTCACGTAGACTCCTCCACTATCAGCGGCTCCGCCCACCATGTCTCTAGTCAGGTATTCCACTAATACATACACAAAATCATCGCGTTGCAGCTCGCTCCACTCATTAAACCATTGTATAATATAACGGAATTCGCCGTCTTTAGATAAATTGTTCATAGACATTGTAGTTTTTTTTGTTTATGTTTTTTCAGGATCTCAGACAAACCCGGTATTCGTACTTAATGAAGCTCAATCAGAATAGACCACTAGGCTAATTGCATTGGCTATTGTCTGCAAATAAAATAGCGAATGTTCAATCACTTCTGTTCACCTCAAAGTTTCTACACTAATAACAAACCTGTTTCTATTTCTAACTTTCCGAACGAGATTGCTTCTCCTAGCTCTGTGTATGCAACTCAAAAAACAGCTGTTGCTGTTCGGCTTGCAAATGCAATGCACTCTCTATTTGGGGCTGCCAACCTTTTTTAAACAAATAAAAGGGGTTAGTTTAGCAAATATAAAAATAAATTATTTTTGAAGCTATTAAAAAATGGGTCTACTCATGGATTGGCTGACAAATTTCTTTGACATTGCTCTATAAGTTCGAAACTAGGCAATTCAATTAACTACAGTGGCTCACAGAACCAGAGCATAGTTGTAATTTCAATTGTTTACAACCTAAAATAAATTAATTTTTCAAGTGTGGTCCCATCAAGCTGTGACCTCAGAAATTTAGTATTTTTTTAGCCTAATTTGTTAAAAAATGTTTAAAAACAAATGAACTTATTTATATAAAAAGCTAAATCATTAATAAAAACCCTGCATTTCAATATCTTCGATAAGTCAATTGATTAGGCAGTTATAAAAACTTAAATTTTAAAACAGTTGCTGGTTTAAATAAGCATTAAGCCAATGTACTTATAAGATATGAAAACATAGTATTATATTAATAAGAATTTGTTTTTTCTGTCGGTACGTTAGAGTTGAACACTCTCCCGTGTGGTGAGCGGGTTAGAGAATACCACCTCAGCAGGCCAAAGCTTGTAGTATGAGGCGACTAACAATGACACTGGGATCTTTCGAGACCAGTAGGCCTTAAAAGTGTTGTGCGTAGGGTTTGGGACCCACCACGTGAAACCACAATTCTAATGAAAGAATGTATTAACATCAGGCAGTAACCCGATAACGGGTTGTTATGGCCAGTAAAGAAGAAGAAGAGTTGAACACTTTTCTCAGTTTGCTTTGGCAAGAAAACTTGCAAGTTTCCTGGATGAAAATCAGAAACGCAGGTTATTTGTCGTAAATGCAATTTAAAACTATGTTTTTCTCAGCAAAAAGATTGCTTTTATGAGTTTCACCACAAATAGTTATAAAGACGTAACACCAATACACTATCAGATGCTTCTTTTATTTTCTTTAAATATACTCTTTTTATGGTTTTAGTTTACTTTCAATTGAATTTGTGACTTTCCTTCTTATTACAATGTACTTTTAATTAAAAAATTATCATTCACAACTATTTTAAGTGTGTTAATTTTTTTCGCTTTTCTTCCCAAGACTGCCTACAGGAGGGTTAAGGATAAACCTGATCGTTACAAAGAACTAAAATTTTTTCAAGTAATTTTTTTAAGCAAAATTACAAAAAAAAAAATTTGGGCTCTAAAGGGTTAAGCGTTTTCAGTCATTTTTGTTAAGTTCATTTTGTTTGTGTTTATTTTGCACGATTTTCTTTGTCATTTAATTCTTGTCTGTTGCGCAGCACTGACGCTTTTTATTGGCACTTGGCAACACTTTCGTATAGAATATGTTCAGAGAGTAAATAACAATTTTATAAGAAAAATCATCAAGTGCAGCAAAATATGTCGTCGGCTAAATTAGAATTACAACAGAAAGATTTGGATGTTCAGCAGGAAACATCCAATGCTGAAGTTACGGGCCACAAACAAGAATCGACGCCGGATGAAACTAAGAACATGGAGCAAACTTTAGCCGCGGCTGAAGAATACAAAAACCAAGGAAATGATTTGCTAAAAAGTAAGTGACACATTCGACTTTGTCAATTGCAAATGTTAGAAGGCTCGAAGTGAAACCCAAATTATTGGTAAAACAATAGTAAAATGTCTATACAATAAAGGCCAAATGCACTGGGTCAATTGATTTAAAGTGCTTTGTTCGACCTAACCTTAAAAAACCCCAACTGGTGCTGTGTGTGAGATAATTTTGTTGTTACTAGTTTGCCTGTGGTTTTTATTGAATGAGCAGAACATTTGCATATATGGTGCTTGGTTGTAACACAATTTTTCTTTTTTGTTAATGTTGCAGCAAAGGAATTCAATAAAGCTATCGATATGTATACCAAAGCTATAGAACTGTGTCCTTCAAGTGCAATTTACTTTGCCAATCGTTCCTTGGCGCATATGCGTCAGGAAAGCTTCGGTTTTGCTTTGCAGGATGGTATTTCTGCGGTAAAGGCTGATCCGAGCTATTTAAAGGGTTATTATCGGCGAGCGGCGGCTCACATGTCTCTGGGAAAATTCAAGCAGGCATTATCAGATTTTGAATATGTAAGTAACTATATAACTATAAAATTATTAATTCAATTCTAAATATCTCTTGAAGGTGGCCAAATGCAGGCCAAACGATAAGGATGCAAAGTTAAAGTTTACCGAGTGCAACAAAATTGTTAAAATGCGTGCATTTGAGCGTGCTATTGCTGTGGATAAGCCGGAAAAAACGCTTTCGGAAATGTTTAGAGATATGGAAAATATAAGTAAGCTTGAACACATTATTTAAAAAGTGGCATTTTCATGTTTATGTTCTGCATAGCAATTGAGGACGATTACAAGGGCCCGCAACTGGAAGATGGCAAGGTTACATTGCAATTCATGCTAGATTTAATGGAACATTACAAGGCCCAAAAGAAACTACATCGAAAATTTGCATATAAGGTAGACAGCTTTTTTTATACTCGTAGTGCACATACCAAAGCAATCAAGAGGTTTTATTTAGCATGATGGTCAATTCAGTGGACGAGTCGCTCCATTGGTTACTTTGGTTTATGTTTGATGCTGTTTTTTTTGTCTGTCTAAATGTATTTTTAATGCATTCCCTAAACAGATCCTTTGCGAAATCGATACTTATATGCGTGCCCAGCCGTCTCTGGTGGATATAACTGTGCCGGATGAAGAGAAATTTACTATTTGCGGCGATATACATGGCCAGTTCTATGACCTAATGAATATTTTCAAACTAAATGGACTGCCTTCGGAAAAGAATCCATATCTATTTAATGGTGACTTTGTGGATAGAGGATCGTTTTCAGTGGAATGCATATTTACGCTCTTTGGTTTTAAACTGCTCTATCCTAATCATTTCTTTTTGTCACGCGGTAAGCTACAACCTACTTTATTTTAGAATATTATACAATTAGTTTCGAATATTGTTAAAGGCAACCATGAAAGCATCAATATGAACCAAATGTATGGTTTTACTGGCGAGGTTACTGCAAAATACACCAGTACTATGGCGGAAATATTTACCCAAGTGTTCAATTGGCTACCCCTATGCCATTGCATCAATCAAAAAATATTGGTGATGCATGGTGGCCTGTTCTCTTCAGACAATGTTACTTTGGATAATATACGTCGCATTGAGCGCAACTGCCAACCGCCAGAAGAGGGACTTATGTGCGAGCTGCTATGGTCCGATCCCCAACAATGGCACGGCCGTGGGCCATCCAAGCGTGGTGTGGGAATACAATTTGGTCCAGATATAACTGAAGCATTCTGTAAACTTAATAATTTGGACTATATCATACGCAGTCATGAAGTTAAGGATACGGGATATGAGATTGCTCATAATGGTCAATGCATTACTGTCTTCTCAGCGCCCAACTATTGGTGAGTTTCCTAATTGTATTTCTTAATTCTTATAAAATTTGGTGCCCTAAAAGCATTTATTTTGGTTTTGCCAGGAGGCACCAGTCAAGAAAAAGAATCCCGTATTATATGGGTTTCATTTAAACATTAATATACAAATTCCTAAACTAATGAATATAATCTTTTTATATATAAAATTATAACAGTGATACCATGGGCAATATGGGCGCATTTATAACGATAACGGGTAATAATTTAAAACCAAATTACAAATCCTTTGAAGCTGTGGTAAGTTGCATCTTTTATACAAGTTTTTCAGGGTCTTAATCAAATTTATTTCTTCTATTTAATAGGCGCATCCTGATGTCAAGCCAATGGCCTACGCCAATAGTCTTATGAACTGGCTTGCGTAGTCATGCTAGCAGCTTTTAATTATTTTATATACGATAAAACCCCTACGAACATACACACCCTTGCACACATGCCTACATACGTACATGAACACACAAAATTCATCAAATCCATGCTTGCACATGTTTAAACCTAAAAAAACGCGGAACCTTAACCTTGTAACGTATAATACTATATTGAAAAGTGACGCTATACAAGATGCTCAATAGACTTTTATGCACGCGACTCTACTGAAGTTAGTCATATAAGTATATTATAGCATGCTTAAGGCGTGCAACTCAATTAGCAACGAAGTTGAAGAAAATGGTTGGTGTAAAAATCGCATATACAATAAATACAGAAAGCAATCAATTTACACATAAAATACAGCTATATTTGATACAAAATCAATGCATATGAGAAATTGAAAATGTTTATAAAGAAAAGACTTTAGAAGTCGGATGCTGTCAGAGCCGTCAGCTAAGTTTTACTGGTGCTAAGCATCTGAGTTTTCACTGTACCTTTCGGCTTGAGTGTGTTTAGCTTATGCTCTTTCTAAATTTAAATCTTATTATTTTTTGAAAATTCTTTATCATTTGTTAATTAAAAATGTTCTATTTGTGTAATGATTCGCCTTGTTTATATGATAAAAATATTTAAAATAAATTTTGAAACTTAGAAACAAATTTATATATATACCTCATTTAAGTATATTTTATTCAATCAGTTTTTGATTTATGAGCGATCTTTGTTTGTATGCTTGGCTTGAATGACACATAGATGAGAAACAATAACAAGAACTATATATATATATATATATATACTATATATAAATGTATGTATTTTTAATTGTAAAAACTCCACATGTATTTGCTCCGTACAATGAAAAGACATTTATAGCATTAAAAACTTGTAATGTAAAAAAAAGTGAAAAAAATAGAGCAATTGTGAAACAAATAAAAGTGGAATCCATTAAGCATTTAAAAGTTGGTTTTTTAAAAAAGTTCTAACTCATCTTTATTGGATCAAAAGTTGCCATGGGCGTTTTGATAAAACTATATATTTGTGGGTCCTGACTACTAGAATTTACGCTACTGAATAACTCCTTCATCCATTTAGGCTTTAGTGTAAAAGAAAATGCATTGAACTATACAAAAATTATGACTACCAAACTCCGATACTAAAAAAATTATTAATTGTAGCTGAAATTTCTTGAGATTCGGCTCAAAGTTTCGAACCTGTTTGATACTTTCGAATCGGTTTAATTTTTGAGCCAATGGCATAGTTTATGAAATTTAATCTTCAATCCTCTTACATTTCATAAATATAACTAAATTAAAACATAAGGCATTGTAAAAATCAAATAATATAATTGAAAGAATTCATTTTTCATTTAAAATTATTCGGCTAGTCAAGCTAATATTAAATAGAAAACAGCTTCCAAAATACTTTTAATAATGTATATGCAATCTAATTTAAAATTACCCATTAAATTGTTTGTAAAGTTTAATTTTTTTTTATGCTACGACCTGCGACTTAAATTAACAGATTAACTTAATCTAAATAGTATTATTAGCAATTTCATATAATTGAAACCATTTGGTTTAGAATCCGTTTCCTTCGGGAAATAATGTCGATTCAGTCAAAAGGAAATCAATTCCCAGTCGGCTGTTTATATACATAGCCCCATGTGCTTAAAAATCTCGCCAACGTTTAGTTTGTATTCTTTAAGATGCGCACGTTGCAACAGAGTAACATACACAAACGGTCCATTGTAGGGAACCAAACTTTTATAGAACTGCATGGCCAGAGCCTGCAGCTCAGTGGGTTGAGTCTGTGATAAATAAAGCGCCACAATGCTCAATAGCTCATGGAAATGTTTGCCCTCAAGTTGTACACATTTTATAAAGTCTGATAAATGTGTTAACAATTTTAGCTGCAGCTTGTATTCTTGAGTTTTTACACGGGAGCTTTCCAAACTGCTGTGTGGGGCGGCCACTTTGAGAAACATCTTAAGCTGAGGTATGACATCACTGAAAAATAAGTAAAAATAAGTCAAAATGAATGCTCATACAAAATAACATTACCTTAGACTACGCTTCAATATGAAATCCTTGGCGTGCGTTCCCAGAATGAGCAAAAGTGCAAAGCTGCGATTAAGCACAAGTGCATTTCGCTGGCGAAACTTCTCTATAAGTGGCTGCCAAATAAGATGCACCAAGGGCAGCAACTCGTTCTCATAGTCGGTAAGCAGCGGTATGCCCGTTGCTAAACACTCCAATGACATAATTTGTTGGGTAAGGTTAGAGCTGGAAACTAATTTAATGACTTGACTAATTATATCTTTAGTCATTTCAATGTGGCGCGGTAAGGCGGCTTTTGTGGTTTCCGTAGTAGTGTCAGAGTTTGCAGCTTCACCCATTTCTTCTTCGTCGTTTTCCTTGGCATCAATGTCAATTGGCGCGTCCAGCGCGGGAGCCTTTTTAAGAACTCTTAGCCACGTGCTGAGTACATTTAGCTCAGGTGCTGTATCATCCACTTGCATGGGAAGCTCATTAATCTCTTTAGCTGTATCTTTACGCCATGTGTTCAAATGTTGGAGAAATGCTTGAAATACGCGCAAATATGAATGTACATTAGCAGTTTGATAAGACTTCGCGCACTCATCGCGTATGGTTTGAAATATGCTATCCATGTGAGGCAAGTTTCCGCGCGTACTATACTGCAGCACCACGGTTAATATGTCCACGGCAGCGTTGCTCTCAGATGACTGCAAAGGAAGAACCATGTAGAGAGGTATATCTTGCTTTATGTTATAATTACCCTTTTAAGTAGTGTATGTAAATGAAAGGTTATATAGTCGCTTGAATGCTCGATAAAATGCGAGGCCGCTTCATATTTCAAGGCAACCTGCATGGAGATAAATGCAAACGTTGCGGCTTGATGGATAATGGTATTACTGCTGGCTGGAAAATAAACATTTTAATTAATTACTACCAAAGCATGACTCGAAATCTCCTCTCGAAACTCAGGGTCCCAAATTAAGTACAATAAGTGATCTTTCAACATTCACTCTTCACAATTTTAATCTTAACATACTTCCTAAATCTCAAGCATACCTAGCTTTAGCAACACTTGATGCAAGCTGAGGAATATGTGTTGTTCAAAGGATTCGCACAAAAATTGAGCACAATGTCCAATCGCATCTAAGACTAAGCAGGTGTGCAATACATTAAACTGTGCATCCAATATGCTGGTCCGATTAGTGAGTTGATCATTTTCATCGTCCGAGTCACAGTCTTGTGTTCGAACTTCCACAGCCGATTCGTAAAGTCCCGGAGTGTGATCCTCAAACCACGACGAGAACTGCAAATTTGCAAGATTACTATTTACTATATTTAATAAATTTGTGAAATGTTAGACTTTCATTTGTTTCTTGAATAATGGACACTTTATTTTATTACTAAAATTACCTTGTTAACTTTGAGACGCCATGAAACATCCGGTTGTAGGGCTAAATGCCAATGCTCATCTCTAAGTAATTGATCTATAAAAACTTCGATCAATACCAAACGACTTTCATGCGCATCTGTCTGTTGATTTGTTGTCATTAGCGTCAAGAGCAAAATGGCTTCGTTAATTACGGAAGTACGTCGCTCTATCAGATCCAGACAGTAATCGAATATCAGGCGGTTTAATGTGGGCTTTGAACCCAACATTATAGCAATGTCGTATAGGGCAGATACAGAACGCTTCGAATTTAGATGTTTAAATTGACGCCAAGGCAATTTTGAGTGTTCAGCAAGCAAGTCTTTAGCAATTCCTTCCTGCATGAGACGCAGTGAGTATTCCTCATCAAGCAGTTCTCGCGAAGTGCGTAGATCCAGAGCAGCCAGCAAACACATTGTAAACATTTCCAAATTTTTTGGCACTAACAAGAGCAACTGCAGCTTGTCTGTGCTTAGATTTCGCAGAAATCCTTTGAAAAACAAAAGCTCAGCAAACTGTTCGTTGTCATCACATCTGTGTAAAATTCTGGGCCATTTATTTAAGTGTGCATCCAACAGCAACTCCACATGTTCGTCAAAAATGCTAGAACAGCTTGGAAGTTCCTGCAGTTCAACTAGCGTGCCACGACATAGTTGCGCAATGCTTTGCTCCTCATCTTCAGACAGAGCTAAGACGCTTTCTAGTATGTCAATAAAATTGTGTTTTAAATTATGAGCACAATGCTTGAGTATAAGGCAACACATGTTAGCGTACTCCTCACGAATTGCAACTGCACTGTGCGCACGTAATATATTGGTCTCAACGAAGATCGGCCTTAGTCTGAGAGAAGTAGCAGCGATCCATTGCGATGAGCGCAAATCCGTTTGCAGCTGCTTAAGGCGCTCTTCCATTTTCGCTGCGCTCGGCTTTCGGCTTCCAAACATTAAGCTAATCTTTTCTAGCTCATCTTCAACTTTGACGTCACTGAAGAGTGTTTGAAACGCTTTCACATCGTAGCGCGATTTTAAAAACTCGTCTGTAGTTTCCTCGAACATAATGCACACAATGCGACCCAAAGCTTTGATAGAGTTCTAAAAGTGAAAACGTTAATTTGGAATCTGCATGTATAAGGGAGCTAGCTTCCTAGAGCTATAAAGGTTTGTGCGGTACGTTTAGCATTTAAATATTTAAAGCATTATGGTAGTCAACTTACCGATCTTATGGTCTCTCCAACCTTTTCATCAGCTAACGAGATCTTAAAGAGCACGGTGACCACCTTAGGAAGAAATATAAATGTGGTATTTGCCACCTGATTTCTTAACACAACATCCGCATAATCGGCCTCGTCGTGCACGTAAAAAACCACCATAAGGCATTGCAGCGCAGCATAGCTATTGACCGGTAATTCAAATCTATTAGAAAATTTATCATTTACCATAAGTTCTTAGTGCTACCTACACAAGTTTGCGATACTTTTCGTTTGCTATGATTTCCAGCAAAGTCAGTAATATTTGCCCAATTATCATAGCTTTTTCTTTTGTGTAAAAAGCCTCGACCACGTCGCTTGTGGAGCGCTGCAAGGACTCTGTTATGCACTGCACTGATGCCAGTTTTATTTCTTCTGAAAGATTTGCTCGAATGTTCGCACTGTTTGGATCGCGCAGTTGCTGCAACACAACACAAAGTATGGATCGCAAGCCCTTTTCATCAGTAAGATAAATCTTGGAGACAATGTAGCGCAAACAATTCAATAAACTGGTGCGCAGTTCCTGACTTTCGCTATTAAAAATGTATAGTAAATATATATTTAAAAGATTTGCCTAGGTTTGTATATAACATAAAGCTTACCAAGTCAACTCTTCCAACTTAACGATCAATGGCACCAAAATTTGAACCTGAAATATGCGCATTTGTCCGAATTCGAATTCCTTGATTTCCTGCTCAACCTGCGCTAGTGTGATTTTCGTAGGTTGCCTTAAAAAGCTGTCAATGGCGGGTTTTACACGCATCACATAGGTCTCCAGAGAGGACATTTTAAGCTAAACAATTTTGGAGTACACAAATATTATTGAATAGCTATGAGCAGCCGGCAAACATTTAAAGCAACAGCTGATTGGACGTAAGTGCGTTCTTCTTCTTAGCTGCTAGGCAGTTACAACGAAGTTAAATTTAGGTAAATTCTATAGCCTAGCAGTTACTGCTGAAAGGAGCAGGAGCAAAGAAACTTAACCTAGGTTAGAGTTACTTTCACTTAAATTGTAATTTAAAATGCAAATGCCCCATTAATTGGTAACCAATTGCATACAATTTGCAGCCAAATTTCATGACTGACACTGAAGAAGAAGATGCAGTGTACTGCTGGCACAGCTGACTGTAACCTGTTGTCGTTGCTACTGCCGCCACCGTTCTTGTCATCAACGTGGAATTGAGCTATTTATAAATCAATTTGCTGCTTGTGTTTTGGAAGTGCATGTTAAATTCCATAAAAGATCACGGTGTGAACATAATCATATTATTTGTGAACAAGCTGAATGGCTAGTTCCTAAAAATGTTTGTGCCCAAGTGCATTAAACAATGCTCTTTGTAAGCATTTCCTAAGCCGGCCGGTAGTTAATTCTTGGAAACCACGACACAAATTGCTAATCAAAAATCAAAATACCTAAGAAAATTGGGTGTCACAACACAGGAAAATTATGTAATGCGCCATTTTTGGACCAAGAATTAAAGCATTTAATTTGAGCATCATTCTCAGTTGCTGACATGATGGATATGCTCGTATTTCTAACAGCCGCGGCTCATTTGGTCTATACGCCATTTACCAAAGTTGAGGAGAGCTTTAATTTACAGGCAATGCATGATATTCTGTATTTACGAAACAATTTCTCGCAGGTAAGTTAGCTGGCTTATTTTCATTTTTATCAAAAAATACCTTAATTCATTCTAATATCCATTTTAGTATGATCATCATGAGTATCCTGGAGTGGTGCCGCGCACATTTATAGGTGCTTTAGTGGTTTCTATGCTGTCTGCTCCATTTGTGCTCTTGTTTGAGACAATTAGCGTAAACAAATTTTGGTCTCAATATGTAGGTAGGTAGGTAAAATGATATTTTAAAATAATTGCGAAAGATTTTAATTTTATTTTTTTATTGCCAGTGCGTCTTGTCTTAGCTGCTCTCATATCTATGGCCTGGAATAGTTTACGCCAGGCTATAACAAAGATTTATGGAGTTAGAGTGCGCCTGTGGTTTACAGCTATAACGCTGACACAGTTTCATTTTATGTTCTACATGACGCGTCCGCTTCCCAATGTTCTGGCTCTTCCTTTGGGTATGAATTTCTAAATGATTCAAATATAAATCAAATATGCATTAATTTCCTATTGCAGTTCTTTATGCTCTATCTTTCTGGCTGCGGGGCCAAAGTAAGCCATTTATCATATGCTCCGGTATAGCCATTTTGGTATTCCGGTCTGAGCTGGCGCTATTCTTGGGCATATTATTGGCTTTGGATGTGCTACAGAATAAAATCAGCGTTGATGGGTACAACTAGTTTTTATTTTTACTTTATCTAGTTATAACTGTACTATATTTTCAGCTTTCTCAAAATCGCTGTGCCCGCTGGAGTGTCTATTCTGGCTGCAACGGTGCTGGTGGACTCGTTTTTTTGGCGTCGCCTCTTGTGGCCCGAGGGCGAGGTGCTTTGGTATAACACCATATTGAACAAAAGCTCAAACTGGGGCACGTCTCCATTTCTATGGTACTTCTATTCTGCGCTACCACGGGCTATGGGGGCCTCATTGCTTCTTGTACCCATTGGCATTTATTATGAAGCTCGAGTAAGACCGTTAGCGCTATCAGCGCTGGGTTTTGTACTTTTGTATTCACTGTTACCACACAAGGAACTGCGCTTTATCATATATGTATTTCCGGTGTTGAATATAGCAGCAGCTTGCGCCTGTGAAAGATTGTAAGTAAGCTTCGTCCACGAAAATAATGAATCGCACTAAAGCAATTCAAAAATCCTTGCTTCCTGTTCTAAATCTATAACAGAATACCATAGTAAATGGTGCGATAATTTTTTTTCGAGTACGCAACCAAGTTTATTGTTCATTCGGATATCCAATTATTAATTTTTTTTATCAACAGTTGGATAAACAGCGCCAAGTCCGCATGGCATAGTTTCCTGGCACTCGCTTCGGGCGCACATTTGTTAATAAATGTACTTGTAACCATATTTTTGCTGGTTGTTTCGGGCACAAATTATCCTGGTGGAGCAGCCCTGTCACGTTTGCATCGACTGGAACTCTCCTCATCAAATGTTTCAGTGCACATAGCCAATTTAGCTGCCCAGAGTGGTGTCTCACGTTTTATGGAAATACATGAAAGTTGGAACTACAGCAAGGATGAGACGATGAACTATACGCGTACTGAGATTGATAAATACACCCATTTGTTGATAGAAACCAAAAACAAGTATAACACAGAGCTATGGAACACATTGCAAGAAGATTTTGAAACTATGGAGTTTATAGAGTGCTTTAATAGCATAGGCATACAATATAATTCTTTGCTACCGGTGCGTATTAAGACAAAGCCTTGCATTGGCATACTTAAGAAGAAGGCAGCGGCCAATATTGTGTTAAATGAAAAAATTATTAAAAAAGAACCTTCGAGCAAGAGCAAGGATAAAGCAAAAAAAAATCAAGAAAATAAGCCAATTCTAAAGGAGAAGGAGACTACCACTACAGAAGATGGATCAATATACAATGAACCTGAAAGCCAGTCTGAGTTGGAAGCCTTAATAGTTTCCACAGTAGACAATAACTATGCAATAGACAGCAATGATGATGAAACTGATGGCATTGTAGCAATTGTGGATGAAGATTCTTTTGAGTTTGATCCGGATACACCAAATGCGACCACTAAGGAAATAAATTTCCAGGAATTGCGTAATCTGGCTATGGGGAAAGTAACACGTAAATCTCGAGCTGCAACGAAATTGAAAATACGCAAAATTATTGAACAACATTATCGTGCTAAAGGACAACTTATTGAAAACGATATCCCCGACCAACAACAAAAAACCAGTGAAGCTGGAGGGCGTATGCGTCAATCTGTAAAGTCCATTATAAAGCAGGAGAAGATTCGAGAAATGATTGAACATATAGCTACAATGGATTTGACACGTTTGTGTGACTTGGAAAAGACATCGACAAAGGACTGCCTTAAGCAGGTAATAGACCAAATAGACGAAAAAAATGAGAACGCAAGTACGAAATGAATAGCATAGCAACATATTAAAGTTGGCTCTGCTTATAAGTGACACTGTTTCACAATGTTATTTTACGATATCGTGTTTTTATAAAAACAACTAAGTCTCCGGTTATTCTACAGAGCTTCGTTATCTGTACATAAAAAAACTAGCCATAATCGATTCAAATTTTATAATAAAATTGTTTTTCAATGTAGATATTTAAGTTTATTTATTGCTGCTAATCGAATGAAATGCTTTACGTAACCATAACTATTTCGAAGATTAATTGTGTGCGAAAACATTAATATATGTTTAGTGTGTTTTGCAAAAATAATTGAATCTGAATGTGTGTGATTCAATATTTAATTGTATATGCACATGTTGAGCTTCATCTTGTATTAGATTCCATTTTTTAAAGTGGTGCATTTGGCCCACTTTGCTAGCTGATTCCCTTTTTATTGTTATATTATTATTAACTTGTGTTTTCCATATTCATGTCCGTATGTTAGGCCTCTTCTTGTATTGAATTCCTTTTTGAGTGCTTTTGAGTATGATGAAAATAATAATTTACCATATTATGTAGCCTGCCCAAAGCCAGACATCACCTGCTATGCCCAGGAAACATAAAACCCATGTGAGCCTGTAGAGGAGGTTATCCATATTTCCTTTGAGGAACACAGGCTTTCCATCGTTTTGCTGAAACCGTTTTTGCAGATTTTTTAATTTCGGTGGTAGCTTTCCCGGAGCGACCTCGTCTTTCATCAAAACTGGCGTTTGCATGATCATGCGTTTGGGTATTAACAAAGGTTTCACGGGTTTGGCAGTGTTAATGTAGCGTTCGAAGGACTGCAAGTTAAAATGCAAGTTAAATTTAGTTGACTTTAAATATTTTAATTATTAACTTACACGCAGCATAATAAAAGAATTTCTCTGCATTTTGTATAACTACTAAGAAGTTTTTGGTTTTACTAAAATTTGTAGGTCTAAAATAAGCACATAGCAATTCATCAAATGAAATGTTTGTGAAATGTAGAGAAGTTTTGAAGCCTACCTTGGTTATTATTTTAAATCCTGTTTAACGGCTAACAATCGTAAAAATTGCCAATCACACAAAATTCTCATTTATTCCAGCTGTTTGCACATTTGTTTGAATGCGAATACGCATAGTTGCTTCGTAACACTTTGGTTTGACTTTAATTCAGTGGCGGCTATAGACCACTAAAGTTGAAGAGCCCATAATTTTTTGCTCTTATCTTTTAAATAATGTCCATGACAAGCTATATAAGTCGTTCCATAAACGAAAATACAAAGTCTGCTGTTAAACGAATCTGCATTCTTAAGCCTCTAGAACCAGAACATGCTGTCATACATTTAAACGCCGGCGAGAATGTTATCGGACGTAGCAAGGAAACCGGTATAAGGGATTCACGATGTTCAAAACAACAACTTAAGCTCAAAGTCAATCTGGACTGTTGTAAAGTAACACTTAAAGTTTTGGGAGTTAATCCAAGTGGCGTCAATGGCTTCATGACTATGCAACAAACAGAATGTGAGCTACAACACGGAGATCTTCTAGAAATTGTTTACGGACGCCATCCTTATGAAATCGTCTTTAATCCGGCACCTATGAATGCTGAAAACAACAACACAGCTGCTAAGACAGAACCAGCTGCTATAACTGGCGAAGGTAAATGGAGCTCTACTGCGAATGGCTTATGCGTTGTTTACACTAGCGCGGGAGTGTCGCCTTCTGAGAAAATTGCTGGCTACGACATGGATGGTACGATTATTAAAACCAAGTCCGGTAACGTTTTTCCTAAACATATAGAAGATTGGCAAATAATCTTTCCGGAGGTGCGAGAGAAATTGCAACGCCTGTACAAGGACAACTTTAAAATATGTTTTTTTACAAATCAAGCTGGCATTGCGCGTGGTAGCGTCAAACTGGATGACTTTAAGCAGAAAGTGGTTAAGATTGTGCAGACATTAAAGGTGCCAGTTCAGGTATTTATATCGGTAGGTGAAGGCTACTATCGCAAGCCTTTGCCTGGTATGTGGGAGTATTTCAAAAACGAAATGAATGAAGGTGTCGCTGTAAAGTTGGATCGCTGTTTTTTCGTGGGAGATGCTGCGGGAAGGCCCGAAGTTGGCAAGGGCGTGACAAAGCAACGCAAGGATCACTCACTGGCAGATAGATTGTTTGCCCACAATATAGGAGTCTCATTTTATACGCCTGAGGTGCACTTTTTGGGTAAAAGGGTGGAGCAATGGAACAAACCTGATTTCGACCCCACTAGTGTGCACGATCAAGTGGCTCAATTTGAGGCAGACGATGTGGAATTTCCTGAAGATAAATGCGAAATGATTATAATGGTCGGACTACCCGGTTCGGGAAAAAGCCATTTTTGTGCGGATGTTTTAAGCAGACGTGGCTATAATATTATAAATGCAGATACTTTAGGCAGCACGCAGGCGTGCCTTAATGCTTGCAAAAGAGCACTTAGTTCCGGAAAATCGTGTGTGGTGGATAATACAAATGTGGATATTGCTGCACGTCAGAAATTCCTATCGCTTGCTGCAGAACTAAAAGTCGATTGTCGTTGTTTCGTAATGAATGTAACAGCTGGGCACGTAAAACACAATATAGCATTTCGAGAGTTGTTGGACACAAATCATTCCAAAATAAGTGACATGGTATTTAATATGATGAAGAAAAAATACACAGCGCCAACGCTTGACGAAGGCTTTTCCAAGATATATAAGGTTAATTTTAAGCCGAAATTTACTGACGAAAAGAATGAGAACTTATATAAAATGTATTTGATTGAAAAGTAACAGCTACGCTATGTTAATCCAATGTGAATATTCGTTTTGCAATGTCATCTATAAGCCAGTCCATGGAAGTTAAGAGCTTCTCGCCTGTTACTGCGCTGACACCGGCGACCAACCAGTGATGTGTTGTAATTTCCTCCAAACTCAGTATCTGCGAGTTAATCTCAAATAAACATTACGTTTCCTTTTGAAATAACCATAGCTTACCTCTTTTATTTCATTCGAATTTAGTGCTCCCGGCAAATCTTGCTTATTGCACAGCACCAGCAATGTTGCTCCTCCTAAACGCTCTTCTTGCAGCAGAGTTTCCAATTCCTGCTTGCATGACTCCAAGCGCATGCGATCCGCGCTGTCTACAACCCAAACAAGTCCATCTGTGCATTCAAAATAATTGCGCCAGTAGGAACGCAAGGATTTTTGTCCGCCCACGTCCCACATGTTGAGTGTGTAACCCTTGTGTTCTAGTGTCTTAATATTAAACCCCAATGTGGGTGAGATTTGGTCAATGGGCTCACCATTGAAACGTTTTAATATTGTAGTTTTCCCGGCATTATCGAGACCACTGTAATGAAAGAAATTAATGAAAATCATATACAGTCAAACCTGCAAAGCTGGCCAGCCTCATAAGTTGGCCACCTCCTTAAGTTTTCAGGGAACCCAAAATATATATTAGGAGAAAAACTTAAATTTTTACCTGCCTAACTTGCACCTGCATGTCTTGATAACGATTCTCTTAAGTTACATTAGAATTAAAGTTCAAATTCAAATTTAAAAGAATGTACTTTGCGTGCTTTGCAACTATGAATCTAAATTTTAAATTATGTATGTATGTACATATTATTATTATATGTTTATCTTGTTATTATGTAGAGTTTAAGCACATAATACATACATAAATTATTAAATAATTTTTTATGTTGGAAACAATCATAATCCATAATATAAAGTTAAAAATATATAAAAAAAATTTGATGCAGACAGTCGGTGCCCGACTGTGGAATACCCTGTACCCTGTAAAATGGGAACGGAAGTATCAATTTTCAAAAATTACTTTTATGCTTATAACTCCAGTATTCTTTGGCCAATATAGTTGAATTTTGAAACATATATCAAAAACACGTTTACAAATATATTTAACTATTATCAAATCAATATATTGGAAACTGCGGTAGTAATTAAGGTAAATCGATTGCGGTGGAAGAAGGGCTTCTATTGGAAAAGGTGCATACAGTGTTAATGACTTGACGAGTCTCCACACAAAATTTTTTAATTCTAACACATGTATCCATATCTACAGGTATTGGAATTTTGGACCAGTTTATAGGCGAAGGGAGTCAAAATCAACCTATTTTTGACTATAACTTTTGATGCATTTATCAGATTTCATTAATTTTTATAACATAGATGCACATAAACACGACGAAAACCTTTGTCGAGTTTCAAGTTGATAGATTCAACGGAGCGGCTGTAAACCGCTCTTTTCCGGGAAAATGCGCATCTTTTCGTAAAATTTTTTTGCTCTAACTCTTATAGTCTTTGAGAAACACGGCTCGACTATTGCTCTGACCATTTTTGCCCATGGAATATATGGTATGCCTCCTTCTGCCTGTTACAAACATTGCACAAATCTATAATACCCCCTTTGTGTACAGGTATTGTATAAAAACAACTAAAAACCGATATAAAACTGCTACACCCTGATAAGACCATCCGCATAAGTTGACAACCGGCATAAGTTGACCATCGCATGAGTTCGCCAAAAATTCTGGAACCATGAGTGGCGGCCAACTTAAGCATGTTTGCCTGTATGTACATATGAATCATTTACTTTACTTGAACTGGTAAGCACTTACAGCAGCAATATGCGCATCTCCTTTTCCTTTTGACGCATTTTTTTCAGTACTGTGAGAAAGCCCATTTTATGTTTTTAGATTCTTTACTTAAACCTTAACAAATAACACTTTTAAATAATACAGATGTTTTGTTTGCTACTTTATAAATAAAAAAAAACAATACCTCGTAGTGAATGGCAAAATCAATAAGCAGAGTTTTGTATGCAATATGGCAACTCTTGCTCCAGTCACAAACGTCAAACAGCTGTCATAATCTGAGCCCCGTGAAATTTTCGCTTTTAGCCGAATCTATTTTGCAGCGTTAAAGAAATTTTTAAATATAATCAAGCAAAATGATGAACCTATCCAGAGTAAGTATGTTTCCAGCACATATATGTTACTTACGTGAAGTAACACAAAAAAATAATAAAAGGAAGCCATAGGCGTACAAGATAAAACTGTAATTACGTAAGACTGCTGGAGCGCCCAATTGAAAATAAAAATTTGTTTTTGCAGGCCGTCGTGCGCAGCTTTGCTACCACAAGTAATCGCCGTGCTACCGCAGTCAACAAGGAGCAAATCGAAAAGGGTTATTTTGAAATCAAAAAGATTCAGGACCATTTCCAGAAGAAGGATGGCAAGCCCGTTTTTCTTAAGGGCTCTGCATTCGACAATGTGCTATACCGCATCACCATGGCACTTGCCTTGGTCGGCATTGGTGGCATGGGCAAGTTATTCTACGAGCTGAGCGTGCCCAAGAAGGAATAAGATGCATTATAGTTTAATTATTACGCTAAGGCTTTACAAGCAAATCCGCATAACCCGGCCATTTCGTTGCAGCGTAGGTGCCTTAAATTTCCATGTTTTAACTCCCTTTAACTCCAAAATGTGGGTCCCTCTAATGTGTAGCCAAGTTGCTGGTGTTAAGAACTAAGTAAAACAAACATTCGCAAGAGCATTTGAAACGTGGAAATATAAGCACTTTGCTGAAGAGCCAAAACATTTTTTTGTGTATTTTGTTCTATATTTTGTAATTACATATGTATGTTTCAGCGTTTATGATGATGAACACCTTTTAACATAGTTACCACATAAGTTGGCCCCCTTTTATGTAATGGACTGCTTGGATCCCGCGCCCCATGACGACACTTTGTCATTTTTTGTTTTATTTTGAACAAAAGCTTCAATTTAATTGCATGGACATTTAATAAACAAACAAACAACGACTGTGCTTGCCAAACCGAAACGAAAAGGGCCGCCGTTATAATTTCAGTGGATACGATGGAACACAGTCGGTTTTTATAAATCAAAGGGCGGCAGAACTCGGCACGTTGCCTTTTGCATGGAAAAGTATCTTAAATCGAGCAAATCACGGTGCGCTTTAACACACACACAAGAAAAAAGACTCTCACTTATGTGCGTGTTTATAAATAACAACGAGGAAAAGATGGCGGAAGACACATTAGATGCGCCGAAGAGTGTATGCTCTTTGGATTAGTTACCTAAATGTATTATGGCCCCCAATTCAATTAATTGGACATGAACCACTTTAGTCGGTTTTGGCCACACGCAAATATTTGGCAAATGTTGGAAATAACATGTTTCTTCATTGAAATTAGCAACAGAACGAAAATTAGAACTAGTAAATAAGTAACTTATATTCTTCTACGGTTGAATGTTTTAGTTCTATTATTCGTTTATGTAAAGACAAAATAATTTAAAATAGTTTTAATAAAGTTATTCTTAATATTAGACGAATTTGAAATGGCCCACAATTTGTCGATTATGTCGGTCAATGCAGGGACGTCCACAGGGTGATTCCCCCGAATTTTAATCGAAATCATTAAAACATGGATAACGACATTCATATATGTAGTTAAGCTATATCATGTTGTGCGTATAGCTACTGCGAGAAGGGTCTTCGATGCGGCTGTTAAAGGAATGCGACGAAGGGTCAGGCCATGCCTCCCTTGAAATGATCAGGTAGCTAACACACTAGCTACCTTTGGTATCACCAATTGGAGAAGGCGCACGCATATCACGCCAGGAGGAGTGCCCTACATCAGACTGTGTACTAACCTACTGACAAATAACTTACGAATTTGCATTGGAACCTTTTAAATGTATAGCAACCACACGACTAATAAAAATTAGTTAGTTTTATTCTTTGTTTATAATTGAAATTTAAATTACAAAAAAATTATGATTCAAGGCCAAGAGTAGGAACTCCAAATAGGAGCAAATTTCCGTTTC
The DNA here is from genome assembly GCA_035041775.1 of Chymomyza caudatula. Classification (NCBI taxonomy): domain Eukaryota; kingdom Metazoa; phylum Arthropoda; class Insecta; order Diptera; family Drosophilidae; genus Chymomyza; species Chymomyza caudatula. The sequence continues at coordinate 1,737,789 of JAWNKW010000141.1, read as the reverse complement.
AAGTATCTAAGCACCTGAATACATGGCAATGCGGCTTGCTAAAGTGATTCACTTTTTGTTTTTGGTCCCCTTTGCAGGGATTCCACTGGCAAAAAGAAAACACTAAACGACGCATCTTCTTCTTGCCTAGACACAGCCAAAAAACATTGGATATGGCTTTGATAGCAAATTAACTTCGAAATTCCACGAACAAATTCAAATAACAACTGCGCGCGCAACATAAACACAGCTGTTGTTGCAAATGTTATCATATCAACAATAAAACGAAGCCGTTATGTTTTGAAGTGACACAGAAACCAGAACACCAATGCGTGGAATGACTTCGAACATTTGGAATTTTCCGAATCGCAAACCATAGCAGGGAACAGAATACAAAAGCAAATTAATGCAAGAAGTACGTAGCTTGTTGAATATACAACATAGGTCATCGATCCCCTATCATCACCAAACAGTTTGTACATTAGAAAAAAGGCATTGAACACTAAACGTATACATTATATATCATATATCATATATCATATATCTCGACAGACAAAGAGGACTGCGACAAATGGATACCTACTTTAAGGACTGTTACAAGACAAGCACAGCTACTGTCCATATGAGTTAGTGTTCGGCAAAATGCCACAACTATTCAGTATAACAACAAATAACGAAATAGACCCAGTATATAACCTAGATGCTTATGAAAAAGAAGTTAAGCATAGATTACAAACAGCACAAAAGAGAGCCAGAAAAATGCTAAACCATTAGAAAAATAAACAGGAAGCACCTTATAATCGAAAAACAAACACCATTAATGTAAAGTTAGGAGATTTAGTATTAATCAAAAATGAATCAGGTGATAAGTTAAACAGTAGTTACACTGGAGGGTAAAACAACGTTAAATTAATTACAACACATAAAGATAGGGTCGAGCTAATCAATGGCAGATAAATACTGCACAGCAAAAATAACATACAAATATATGGAATAATGTATTATTATGGAAAAATATTAGGATTAAAACAGTGGATGTAATTGCCTTGTCGCCTTAGGTCCTAATCTAGACTTACTTCTTAAATTAATGTCTTGCAAATGTTCGAAGCAGCTTGTGTCTCAAAGTTGGACTGAAAATGTACAATAAATATGCAAGAATTGAAATAGTCGCGATGTTTTTGTCTTGATGAAAAAGAGGAATTCTATGGAGATGAGGCTTTGCCCATCTAAAAACCGGTCGAAATTATTGTTAAATCATTTTATATAACTTTACATGAAAATAATTTCGTCTGTTTTTTGAAAAAGCATGGTTTTCTCCACTGCAAATGACAGTGTCTGCATTCACGATCGCTTGAATCACAGTAATACCGTCTTTCCGTAAAAAATCAGGAAGAATTTTGATTAAATCTGTTTTTGTTATTGGCAAAGGAGTGGAAACTAGTCAAAACAAATATTTCACAGCGCGTCTAAAACGCTCGCAAGTTTTTGTTTCCCAGAAGGCTGGATCAGACCTATCGAAAACGATTTTCGTACATATACAACATACTTTTGGCACGTTTGTTGTATAGTTGGGTTTGAGTCCCATACAACTTTATGCAGAAGCCATCCCCAGTTGACAACATCAGCATGTTTTTCTCCTTCAATTAAGTTTTTGCCATGTAGTATTGACGAAAAATAATTGTAAAGATTTGACTTTGTTGTTTTTCTTATTATGCGGCTCTTTCCAAACATCATTTAGCACACCCCTCCCCTAAAAAACACAAAAACACACAGTCATCGCGGTTGAAATTCCCCGATTTCCTATACATTTTTTCAAACTTAAATCGGTGGAAAAGTGAAAAAACAAAATTTTATAAAACAATTGTTATAACCAAAATACATTATACATTTATGAAAAAAGCTATAAAATTTCTTACAAGTTTTTCTGTAGGATTGAAAATACGGGAGTTATAGGCCAAAAAGTAAACCCTTTCGTAACCCCCCTTCTGCAAGGGTCGAAAACTTAGTAGAAATGCTAGTCTCTTATGCTAACACCTGCCTGTACCTTTACACCACCTACCTATTCAGCTTGCACCTGATTTTTTCCATTTGAAAGTCTAATTTTACTGGACTATTAAGCATAGCTTTTAAGTTTGTATAAATAGAAGACCACAAAGTAATTAAAATCAATCACGGACAACCACCGATGAAAGTGCTGCCTTCTTAATTTGAGTATTACACTAGGAAAACAATTTATTCCATAGTCGATATTAACAACTTGCAGGTTCATTACAAATGCGGTACAAAGCATAAAAAAATTGGATGCAGACAGTCGAGCCGGTGCCCGACTGTCGAATACTCTGTACTCTTTTTCTTTGGAAACACTAAATACGGTAAAATGGGAACGGAAGTACCATCTTTTATGTCTCTTTTCATAAGATCGATATGCCTGTAAACATTTTCCTATTGTTGGTTATTATGGAGCTAAAATTACTTTTATACTCATAACTCCAGTATTCTATGGCCAATAACGTTTGATTTTGAAACATATATCAAAAATACGTATAAATATATATGTGGCAATTTTCAAATCAATATGTTGCGGGATGCGCTAGTAATTAAGGTAAATCGATTGCGGGGAAGGGGGGCTTCTATTGGGAAAAGGTGAGTACAGTTTTATTGATTTGACTCACACCAAATTTTGTAACTCTAGCTCACATGTATCCATATCTACAGGTATTGAAATTTTGGAGCAGTTTATTGGCGAGGGGTTGGGGTGAAATTAGCATATTTTTGACTATAACTTTTGATGCATTTATCCGATTTCAATTGGTTGGGGTGAAATTAGCATATTTTTGACTATAACTTTTGATGCATTTATCCGATTTCAATAATTTTTATAACATAGATGCACATAAATACGACGCAAACCCTTGTCTCGTTTCGAGTTGATAGATTCAACAGAGCGGCTGTAAGCCCCGAAAGTCTGTCACGGGGGAAGGGGGTGAGATATCGACATGAATCGATAAACTTGCACTTTTCCGGGAAGATTCGCATCTTTTGGTAAAATTTGTTTGGTCTAACTCTTATAGTCTCTGAGAAACACGGACAGAAGGACATGGCTATATCGACTTGACCAGTGCTCCTGATCATTTTTGCCCATGGAACATATGGTCTGCCACGCCTCCTTCTGCCTATTACATACATTGCACAAATCTATAATACCCTTTTACACTTTGTGTACAGGGTATAATGAACTGAATTCATTAGTCATGTTGCTGCTATAAATTTGAATGCTCCCAATGAAACTTCATATTCCAAATTTTCGTAGTTCAGTGCACAGTGAATGTTGCTCTAAGGCACTCATTATTAGAGAGTGAACAGAAATTCTTATAAACATGGATTTATTAGGGAACTTTAATAAGCCCCATGCAGGTAGTAAATATAAAATGATAATTGTAAGTTATCATCAATACAAGACGAACTCTTTATTATAGAAACGATTCGATTGCCATTAGCAAGCGGAGCCTTTCCTGTCATAACCTTACTTGGTGCATATTTGTGGTTTGTGCTAATATTTGGCAGGCAATATATGGAAAAAAGGAACCCCTTTAAGCTGAAGCGTGCCTTAAAGATCTACAATATAATGCAAATTATATACAATGGCAGTTTAGCCATTTTAGTAAGTACTTAAAGTGATGGACTCAATTTAACACCAACATGTTCCACCGCATGTTCTTTATTTTTTAGGTTTTCTATTATATGTTTATAGAGAGAATATACAATTTCAGCTGTACTATAGGGCTGAAAAAAGATCATCCAAAACACTCTCTCGAAATCGCTCTATTTTATTTGTATTATTTAAACAAAATTGTAGACTTATTGGACACGGTGTTTTTCGTACTTCGCAAGAGTTATAGACAAATAACCGCACTACATATTATACACCATGTTTATATGGTTGCAGCTGGCTACCTTATCTTACGGTTCATTGGCTACGGAGGTCATCTTTCGGTTTTGGGTTTCTGCAATACACTCGTGCATACGGTAATGTATAGCTACTACTACCTTATGTCCCAGAACCGTATATCAAGAAACAACCTATGGTGGAAGAAATATATTACAATTATGCAGATAATTCAATTTCTAATTATCTTGGGACATAATATTGTGGCCCTAATCCAACCTAACTGTAGGGTTTCGCGTCCACTTATTTACTCCAGTTCAGCTATGTGCATTACTATGATTGTAATGTTTAGCAACTATTATGTGCACGAATATATTTTAACAAAGAAATCGAAATTTCATGATAAGTAGATTACTTTTAATTTAATAATTTATAGCTACACAAAGACCTTGGCGGATTCCAGCCTTGTCGGCGATCTATATTTAATGTTCATCTCATTACTTTTAAATAATAAAATTTATATTAAAAATTCATTCATAGAAAAAAAAAAAAACCAGAATGCCGCAATGGCGAGAAACATAGAAAAACGTTTGTAAATTTCTAAGTTCCAGATCTAAAAATCATGTCCTCTCACGGTGTGCGCTAACTACCTTGGTATCAGTCTTTATATTGCATATAAGGCCATATCGAGCGTACTGTGTGAAAGACTAAAGCCCTTTGCGAAAGAAATGATTGGACCTTATCAGTGTGGCTGGTAAGTCTACCATAGACCAGATATTCACACTACGCCAAATCTTGGAAAAGACCCACGAAAACCAAATCCGTTGAGGGATCGCGTATATGCCGTACTGTCTGACTTTGGAATCCCTGCAAAGCTGGTACGACTAGGCAAAATGACGTTGAGCAACAAACGCAGCTCCGTAAAGGTAGAAAAGAGCTTCTCCGAGCCCTTTGATACCAAGCGAGGTTTCAGGCAAGGGGTGTCCAGCTGCTTGCATACGCAGATGATATCGTCGGGCGTACTTAGCAAGCAGTTACCGGAGCCTTTGCGGCTGTTGAAAGCAAAATCTGTCAGGGTGGGTCAGGTGGTAAATGAAAGTAAGACGTATTATATGCTTTCTTCGAGTAGAGATAGGATTTTGTCTAACTTGGCACCACCGTCACAATGAAGAACCATGTCAGCATGGAGATCAAGCGGAGAATCACTCTTGCCAATAGATGTTACTTTGGTAGAGACCACTCTCGTCAGACGAAACTACCATTCTATAAGACGCCTATCCATCATGGGTGATGTCGCAGTCTGATGACTGTGTTTGAGCGGAAAGTACGATTGTCGACGGGAGGCGATGAAGGGGCAGACCATGTCTCCGTTGGAAGGACCAGGTAGTGAGCACACTAGCTACCTTTGGCATCACCAATTGGAGAAGGCACGCGCAAAGAAGACGCCTGGAGGAAAGCTTTACATCAGGCCGTGACCAGGTACCGTGTTGTTATGGCCAGTTAAGTAAGTAATTAAGCTCAAAAGACGAAAGTTGAAATAGGAGCTGCTTCCGATTCTGCTTCTTTACCGGTCTACATTGAGTTTCTCATTTTACTACAAATTTCTTGACTAATTTCTAAGGCGTCTTCCTACTTAAGGGTATGCTAAGAAACACATAGTACAAGAACGCGGAATATTAAACAACTTAAGCATTTTTTCATTAGTTATTTCTCCATAAACACTTAAATAAAAAAAACTAAAGCATTCAAGATAGAGAAAACATCCGCTGTTTTATGCATTTTCTTTGCAATTTATCCATATGAACTCTTAAGCCAACACATGAAGGGGGAAGTGCACATATAGAATGAACAGCATTTTTGGCTATTACACCGTTACGGTACATTTATGTTACGATCTGTGCGCAAGAAACGCATAAAGAGGGCTTGAGTTTACCGTTAAAACATTTGCCAAGTTTTGCATGTGTAGGTGGCTAAATAGAACATTTTCAGGAACACATCTATGGAATCTTTGTAAGTGTGTGCGTATACAAATGTTGAATTAGCCCGACTTTTCCGTGAAATTGCAATACATTTGCCGTAGGAATTTGTTATCTAGAGAAGTATATAAAGAAAGTGCATGGGAATGCATATTACTAGAGCGTTGGCTTTGTATGGGGGCATAGCCCGCTTCGGTTTAATTATAAGTATCGCTGTTATACTAACCATAACGACAATTCTTCCAAAATTGTCCTTCCCTCCTACATCAGGTAACGTTAAAGGCCAAAGTTTCAGAGTTTCATCTTAACACAAAAGATGAAGTCATAAAAGTTACTTTTCAAGGCGATTCTTTCCCTTACCCTGGCTCTTGATATAGTGAGCGCTCTTCTCATTTTCTTTCTTTCCTTTTTCAACTGTGCTCTCTCTCTTTGACTCAATGGGCAAAATATCTTGAATAAGGCCGATCTCTCTGGTGCTTAATAGAGTAGAAGCTTCAAACCAGAAGCGACCGAAGATGATATCCTGGACTATGCTGGCCATTTAGCTGCATATTCTATTTAAGATTTGAGCAGTCAACACCATAAATAGTTTTGGACTTTATGAGCCGGAAAGTATAACTGCATTTGATATGGTCTATCCGGAGGGTGGGATTAATGTAGAAGCTGTTTATAAGCTTAAAGAAGATCAGAGTGATTCATTTATCAGCCAATTGGCTCGGTACCTCTGAGCAAGTTAAAGAAGAGCAGAACTTAGAAGTCAACATTCGCTAAACAAGAGCCGAAAAAGGATATTTTGCCATTTTGCACCCAGAAATGAAAATATTCTAAAAGTAGTTCAATCGTTGTTTGCCATTCGGCTGTATATGTAAGAGAAAGAGGTAACCTAACAAATTTTCGAATCATATAGCAGATTTCCAATCGCCAATTGGAGCCAAGACTTTAATCATCATTATAATGGCTGCCCGAAAAACGGAAAATTTCTAGCCAGTATAATGAAAGATATGTAGACTACTTATCTGGTAGGTAGCTCTATGAGATTTAGTTTTTTATGCAGGTGCACTTATAGTATTGCATATCTTCTTCTTGACCTGCCATAACAACCTGTTACGGGGCTACAGCCTAATGTAGAGCACTTCTCCAGACTGCTTATACCATCTTCCATTGGAAGGGGGGTTTTACGCGGTGGGTCCCAAACCCTACGCACAACCCTGCTAAAGTCCTGGGCTCACTACCCTAACCACTAGTGGAAATCAGAGCAGCTAACCAGGAATATATATTGCATAGAGTTATCTACTATGCTATTCTAAACTATTGGAAGGTCATGGTTTGTTAAGGTTGTACTTAACTGCTAGTAAATGGCACATCTAAAGATATTTGTACATCTCTTTATGAAGACATCAAATAAGAATATAATTTTGTCAAATAAGATTAAATCATTGTGGGTATAACGGTTACATAAGAGTTGGTCCAGACGAAGGCTTAGATATTTACAACTGAAGGTTTGAACTTCTTGAACTACATGCAACTGCCGCCAATACTTAAGATCATTAAAACTGAATATTCGAACTGCGTGACCTACATGCAACTGACAATTGGCAGCTGTGTTCGAAGCTCGTAAGAAACAAGAGAAAATTCTGATATGATTTTGTCCTTGATGCCTTGAGAGCTTCTACATATTGGAAAAAACTCGGTGCTCTTCTTATGCTTATAATTGCATGCGTATTGTAAGGTGTGGAACCTAAAAGGAACCAAGAGTATTCGTCAAAATAGTGGCTTTCCCACGTTGGCGGACAACAAACCTTTTACAATAAAATTCGAACGTTAAAATGTGGTACAGATAACAATAGTCTACAAAATTCAATCTTTTTTAAGATTGAGAAGAACTCTGATAGGTGTTCATGTTTATACTCAGTTTTTTCCAGGCAGGCTCAGGGTTTAAGAATTTCCAAAATATCAGCATTTTTGGGGAGGTTCCAGGCAAACCACTATATCTCTATTGTCAAATTAAGTATCAAAGGTATCCATTTCCATTTGAAGCTTATGAATGTGACTACAATTCTCTCATAGACAATTTTACGATTTGACCTATGAGTTCGGAGCCACAGTTCTCAATAGGGCAAAGTTTATGTCTTTACCTCTGCACGTTAAGCTGTTCCCAAAATATTTTGTAATAAGACTTTTCTTGAATCAGTAGTACCATTTGGAAAGAACAAAAAAAGCTGTATTTCGATTAAATCGAAAATGAAGAAGTTATTATGGGGCTCCTCATAAATAACATCACCGAAATTTGAAAGATTATGAACCCCCCTGCCCCTAGAAACTTGGAATAGAATATCAACTGAATTATTGCAGATAGGATGCACAGAGTATACGCTGCTGTTATAAAAGTGAAAGGATGAAATATTGAAATTGAAAATGTGATGCAAGATCTTTGATGAATCTTTGATCTTCGAATTCGATAGAAAAGTAAACATTGTATGAAAATATAAAGATTTTTTCAGAATTCATTAACATTTTGATGGTGACGTCAAGTTTTCGGAACACCCCCTCATCCCCCATCGTCCCAAAATGTCGCAATTTGATGAACCCCTCCAATTAAGTTGATACTTTATTTGACAGTAGAGATATAGCGTTTTGAGTGGAATCTTTTCAAAAATACCGATAATCGCGAATTTCTCAAAAAAAAAGAGTTAAAAGTTACTTTAAGAATGACCACACTTTAGAGTTCTTGAATATGAACTAGTGTAGAATAGTGTAATTTCTCGCAGAAGTAGAAACCAATTCCTTGGCAGCAAACTTCAATTTTGGTATTTCTAAACTATTCGAAAAGCGGCACAAGCATATGCCAGCTCCCTACGATTTCTCAGGGTCAGTAGTGTTTGCCGAGGTTCCTTTTGCGCATCCCTTTCGGTCGCGCCTGGTTTTCTCAAACTGGCCATTCCTTCGCATTATATTTGATTTATTCGAAATAAACGAAAGCAAGATCACGCTATAAGCATATAGTAAAAGTGCGTGCACATGTTGCAAACTTATTATATTTCATAGACTGTGAAAAATTTAAACGAATGCAAATGACAAAATGTCTGTGTCAGTATCGTACATAAAGTCTGTGCAACAGTTCCACACGACTTCCCACAGCCAAATTACAATAATAACTCAAAATGCATAGAAGATGCGATACTAAATGTTTGCTTGCAACTTGCGCAGCGTTGGGCCAAAAACCCTTTGACAAAAACAATGCAGCAAAAAGCAAGTTAATATAAGGCAAGCATGGAAATAAGAATCGAAAAATGTGTTTCATTAAATTTTATTTATAGTCGAGCAATTTGATGCATTTAAAGCGCGTCTATCAACGCAGCATCAGCTGCGCTCTCAGCGCAATGCGATGCGGAAACGACGCCATTTTGAAAAGAACAGTAAAGCATTTTGCCAGGGCCAACAAGCGGAGCCCTACAACTCGATAACTTTCACCTTTGTCAAAGCAGTGTTATGTGTGAGTGTGTTTTGAATTTTTAGTAATTCATTTGAATTATGGCCAGGCAACGGCAAATGCGCCGCTATAAAGCGGCTGCTGCGACTGCTGCAAAAGCAGCGTCAACGTTACACGGTGCAGCAGCCGCAACCACAAATCAGAATGCCGTTGAAGCGTTCAAGTGCAACGGGCGTGAAGCGAACTCACTCGCTGCCGCCGCGCCAAAACTAAATGCATCCGCGTCCGTCGCTGGGACATGCCGCAACATGTCCCGGCCGTTGAGTGAGCAGCGTCATCGTTTCGTCAGTTTGTCGTCTTCTTTGGGGCATTAGATATGATGGGCCTCTGCCATTGAATCTTCAAATCTTCAAGCGGTTTTTAAAATTGCCTTTTTTTTTTTCTGTTGCTGCGTGATGGCGTAGTTACCTAGTATGTGCCCCAAAACCCAAAACGAGTTTGTTCTATTAACACCTTGATTACAACTCAACTTTTTGCTGCTGCTCGGTCGAGCTGGGTGGTCCCAAGTGCCGCTATTAGTTAAAATTTGATTTATTTGAGCTTCAATTAGTCGTTGAACAAATCTGTTTATTTATTTGTTTTTCATTATTGTTAGTTGCCACAAAGACATGGCACAATCTTAGAGCTGGACGCGCACTGACATTGACACATTTGGCGGCGTTGCTCTATAGTTGAGCCTGCCCCTTACCCACCTACAAATCGTAGAAGGTTTTTAATTAACACCAACAATATAATTTCCGTAAAACTTCAAACAATTTTTTCTTTTTCTAATGGTTATTTAAGTGATTTTATACACATAACTTGTGGGTACATAAATTCGGTAGCTATTTAACAAACCACAAAAGAGGCGACATCATATACAATTTGTTAACATAATGCTCTAAACTTTTGCTTTCAAAGTCACACTATAAGTGCTGTCGCAATGCCACATCCGCAAAAATTTTGTGAATGTCTTTATGAATCTCATTCAGAATTTCCTCGTTTTTCAGTTTGAAAACAGATCTTTCCAACCGCAAGTCTATCTCTCTTTTTCTGTGTATCAGACTTTAATAAAACCCTGAGTTTAAGATTAGAGTAAATTTGCGTTGGGTGAAACGGCTTTTCCTGTGTGGTGAGCGGGTTAGAGAATACCACCTTAGCAGGTCAAAGCTTGTTGTATGAGGTGACTAAGAGTGACAATGGGTTCTTTCAAGACCTGTAGAGCCAACCCAGGCCCTAAAAGGGATGTGCGTAGGTAGACACCAAACTCACTTCCAAAGAAAGAATATGTTTACATCAGCCAGTTAAGAAGAAGAAGAAACGGCTCATCGAAGAAAGCTGTATCGTCGAAGAGACAAACTTTAGCCAAATACTCTCCAAACGTTTTATGAACCGTGCTTAAACCAACTATCAATAATGCGTCCTCTTCTGACAAAGAGGATATCCGGCGGCCTTAGGGTTGGTGTACGGTGTTACTTCAAACCAGCTTGGATTTTATATCTGCATCTCAATGGTCCTCTTTTTAAACATTTGTTCTTAGGGTGAAAAGATAGTAGGATCCTACAGTTCCAAAATTGGCCTAAGCGTGTCATGTAGTAATATGGCAGTCCTCGATATTTTCGAGGAGGTTCTACTCAAACTGCTGTATCTTAATGGCCAATTGAAGTATTAACGTGATCAATGTGCCGATTCGAAGGTAATGAATACCACTGCTATTAAAAAACACGCTGTTTTGTGTGTGTATCCCGGCTGATTTGATTGATATCTTCTTAAATGCCCACTTGTTGCATCTAGGACCTATCATTATATAAGAAACTTGGAAAAACTTAGTTTTGTGACTTTTGTGGTTTATCGTTGCTTATATAAATGCATAATGTGTTTTTATTTGTTTTACAAAATAATTGGCCACATGCGAAAGTTAAAGCCTCAAGCCCCCGAGAAACGAAATCGTCTGCGTTTAACAAATTGGGTGACAGACTTTGAAGTTGCCGACACAAGCGACAAATGACAAGCATAACAAATTATTATTATGCGTTTATTTTTCTCTTTCCGAGTTTTGTGTTATATATGCACACGATCTTGTATACAACAGAAATAACAACTACCAGAGAAGATCGTACGACAGAGCGTCCAAAAAATATGCATGACACTTGAGAAAACAAAAAATTCCGGCAGAAGGACAAAACTGATAGTATGGTAGGTAACTGCCCCTGCGCCTTGGCCTACGCCGGCGTCAAATGTCATAAAGTGGCAAATGTGCTATAAAATTGACACATCTTTGCGCGACTTATGTAACATTGGAGCAAAGGGTGTCAACGCTACATTGTACTGGACGGAAGCGTCAAATTGTCTACGGCAGAGCAGTCGCGCACTTGAAAAGAGATGAGCCTAGTTAGTCGGCATCAACACGTGATTATGCTGTAAGTACCGCTGCGACTGTGCCCAGTAGAAGACACTTGAAGGTCGCAGCGTCATCCTTGAAGTGGACATAAAACGGATCGACGCAACTGCAGTTGACGATGAATTATTGGTGTAAACCTAAACCAGCTCACTTGAGAGGCAACACACCGCAACCGTCACCTGATCCCAGAGGTTCGCACTGTTACCGGCCGGTCATTGCCGATGAAGTTGTTTCTAACAGCCTGGACGAGTCATCGGCTATGTGAATCAACGCGTCGAATCGGCGATAACTGGGGCATATGTTGCTCACTCAACGAGAGTTTTACTTTCGTAGTAAATAAGTTCTGCCACGGCTGAGGGGAAATAGGAAGCGCATCTTTCACGCTTATACGATTTCGATGATGCTCAGATGCTCGGATGTTTTTTCTCAGCTCTTGGGCTGGGACGTTATGGCTTATAAATTTTAAATATGCATTTCGGCGTTTTTGGGAGTGTAGTTACGTTTACTACAAGCATGCTGTATGTTTTTGTTTGTTATTACGAAAATACAATCCCCAAAGTCAATCATGGATGGAATTGTAGAAATATTATTTGTGTCGATGCTTTCTTGAAGGTGATGGAATGTTATGATATTTTGAATTCAAACAATGATATTTACACTTCTACTATTACTGCTTATAAAACCAAAAGTCTTTGTTAGTGCCGATTAGCACAAGTTATGCACTTTTGGAAACTTTGAATTTCTTTCAAAAAGTATACAATAAAACCCTTCATGTGCTTTAAGTGGCTCTCAGCCAAATCTGGTGCAAATATAGCGATCAGTAACTTGCTTAAAGAGTCCAATATGTATGTCTTTGTTTATAGATGCTTTCTTAGCCGATCGTGTGATTGCGCTTGGTTGCTTATTTACGGAAAAGTTAATAGACTAAATTAGAGAAGTGGTTGTTGAGATGCCTTAGTAGCGTTGCCCTTTGCATAATGCATCCAGAAAGAGAGGAAACATGACAGTTGGGAGGAATTCCCTTTCTAAGGCCCCGCGGAGGGCGGAACTAAGCTGAACTGATCCGAACTTATGCGTGATGTCAAGGTTAATACTGAGAAACCCTGTTTCCGCTCCGCCTTTGCGCACTTGCACTACAGAAAATGTTCATGACTTTTCAGCGCTGACATGATCAGCTCAGTACAGTTATGTTCCACTGTCTGTGTGCTCGTGGCAGTAAGTCGTGAACAATCCACAAAAAGAGAGAGTACATATGAGCTTAACTTATGAAAAACGGCTCAGACTTCTCCATGCAAAAAACGAACAGTGAGACGGAAAATATTATTGTTTGTACATCTTACTAGGCCCTCGATAATGACAACTTTCAGGTGACTAAGACCGTTACTTTTATATTGTGACATAAAATCGTTTCAACCTCGTATCTGCCCCTTCTACCGAAGTAATGATGTCGCAAGTGCTGGGTTTGGTCCTATTAAAGTGAAAAACCTGAGCTTGTCAGCTCGCTTGTCACAAAGGTAGGGCAGAGCGTTTTGGCTGCCATTGTACTTGAAGCTTACTTTCACGGCTTTTTGGTTCCGATCCAAAAGAAAGCTCTGTAGATAGGATTGATCGAACGACCATCAGTTTATATTAGAAACTTCAACAACGTACTTAATATTGATTATCTTCAGATCTTTGTTAGAAGAGCGATTCTACGTCGATGGTTACATTCTTTAGAGGGAATTCGAAAGAGAATAATGGAAAGAAACTCAAATTCGAAAGAGCATTTTCCAGCGAATCTATACGAATAGCTCACTAAACTTTGTTGAATAAACGTCATATTTCTCATAATTATCGAATAGTCCAATTATGAACTTTGTTGTAATTTTCTGTTACCAGTACTTCAAATTTCTTATGATGTTATGCTCATAGCAGGCGGGGAGTGAATAGGACGCTATCGAGATGAATAAACTCTTTGCTCAATACACAGATGGTCACAGCAGAAGCAGAGGACCGCTCTTTTACTGTTAACACATCCCGTGGTTGCCCTCAAGGAGGAGTACTCCCCACTCCTATGAAATCTCCTGGTGGACGCACTCCTGAGAAGACTTGAAGGTGAGGAAATACGGTGTCAGGGATACGCAGATGAGATTGTCCTCATCGCACTGGGAGAAATTGAGAACACTCTTTGTGACATAATACAAAAAGGACTTAACACTACCTACAATTGGTGCAGGGAAGTTGGACTTAAAGTAAACCCGGCGAAAACAGTGGTACACTTATATAATGTACGATATGATATAAGGAAACTTCGTCTCCTACGGGACGTCCTATTGATGCGAGTACGGAGATCAATTATCAGGAATCACATTTTACGGCCTAAATTTGGCTCCCATGTCGCAAACGTGACTAATAAATGCATCAGAGCTTTATACACATGCAGGAAGATAGCAGGAAAGCCATAGGTAACCTCATCCAAAATCGTAAGATGGCTGTAACTGATGGTGTTATCACCATCACCTACGGGGCAATCGCCTGGGAAACAAGAGTGAATGTAATCTCAATCAAAAGAGACCATGCGAAGATACAAAAACCTTTGTATGTATGACGGGTGCAATAAAAACCTATCCCCCAGCGGCACTGGAAGCTCTAATCGATTTAACACCACTCCACATAGTCATAGAGCTCCAAATAAAAGCAAATCTATTCTTTTCTATGGCAGTTCATACTAGCGTCGTCTGCAGATATAAATTTAGGCAGGTATTTCCAGAATAGAGAAATAGCCATTTTATCGGATAGTCAGGCCGCCTTTAGAGCGGCTGCATAAATAAAGAATAAACTCCAAGTTGGCTCAGGAAACCCTAGTCAAATTGGAACTTCTAGGAAGACGAAACAAGCAGCTGCTAAGAGACGAGGAAAGAACAAGATGGGTCACGAACTGGGAGCACATTCAGGGCCACAGAAAATTGGACGATGTTTGGATAAACGGTTTAAAGTTTCGTTTTAATCGCATAGAAAGGGATCGGGAAGAGTATGAAGAGGAAGAGAGAGGAATAAGATGAAGTTAAAGTCCATGAAGGAGCAGAAAGAGGAAGCAAAAGTGAAGAAGAAAAAGAAGAAGAGGAAAGGAATAGGAAGAAGAAAAGGAAGAGAAAGAGGACGAAGAAGAAGAAGAGAAAGAGGAAGGGGAAGAGGATGGGGAAGAAAAAGAAAAGGAAGAAGCACAAGAAGAAGAAAATGAGGAAGGAACACCGGAAAAAGAATATATATCGAGGTAGACTCGAGGGCGGAGCCCTCTAGATTATATATCTTTATGTTATATAGATGTAAAATGAAGTTATTTTACACATTATATGACACATATCTTTCTCAGCCAAAAAAATATTCGGCGTTTGAGGGCGGGGAAAGAAAATAGCTGAGTGACAAATTTTTCAAGATAATTTAAATGAATCTTTAGGCAACACTATCTGGAGATTTCTAATCTAATGTTATAGAATATACTCTTTCGTAAGTTCTCTTCTATTAAATAATATTTCAACTAAACTTTTTGTGTTTGTTCCACAAGCGATTCCTTAAAATAGC
Organism: Chymomyza caudatula; assembly: GCA_035041775.1. NCBI lineage: Eukaryota > Metazoa > Arthropoda > Insecta > Diptera > Drosophilidae > Chymomyza > Chymomyza caudatula. The sequence continues at coordinate 1,722,517 of JAWNKW010000141.1, read as the reverse complement.
TTGCTTATTACTCATTTTCATATATAGTTATACTTTGAACTGAATTTTAAATTAGGAATGAAACAAAGAAACTCCATTTTTGCCTAATTACTAGTTGTTCGTTTAAAACCCTATCAAATTCGACATCTACAATCAAATGAATCGCAAATATGGCGATCATCATGATGGCAAGAGAGCATCGAATTCGAATTCGCAACGTAAGGTAGTATGAGCAGGTAAGCAAACTCAAGAAGGTGTGTCCAACTGTTGAGTGGAAGTGTGTGTGTGTGTGTGTGAGTATGCGTGTGCACACAAATGCAATGCTCGGACGTGCGCTCACCAACATATACATACATATGTAGCTCATCTACACCTTTTGCCGATATAGTAAATACATAAAGACATGTGAATATTAGAGATGGGGACAACGACAGCGCCATTCTAATGAGCAAATGACAACAAAAATTGGCAGCAACCATTAAACAACGAAATTAAAAATTAGTGACAATCATATGAAGACAACTTTTCTTATAATTAAGTCTAACCAAGCAAATCGGAACGGCTCAACGAGAACCGAAATGCAGCATCAGCAAGGTGGAAAGCATACGAAACACTCATACGCAGTGTTGCACAGTTGCCAATAAGCAGCCAGCCGGCCGCCCTGGGCCAGGAAAATGGTTACCCCTGCGCCGCTTTATTAGCAACAACGATCGTTCTAATGATACGATTTTGTTAATGAACCAAAAATAGAGGCATACGATCAGCGTAGAGAGCGCGGGCAACGCGGTGGCAACACAGACGACGCCGACGTCTGCGCGCACATTGGCTGCCCCGCCCTCTACGTGTGTGTGACACTAAAAAGTCATGACATCGCTCGCGCATACGGCGGAACGCTACGGATACGCTTACTTGCTTCAGATTGGCCATTCAAGCATTCAAAAATTAACTCCGCCCGGTTGCGTATGGTTAGTCAGAGTCATAAGCGCAGGCTACTCGTGCGCAGCCAAGATATGAACCTACAAGATACACACCAACGCATACATGCGCACTCACAGATACGATATGCTGCCGCTGCTTTTGTATTGGTATTGTGTTTGTGTTTAGTTTACAGGTGCGCATTACGGGCAACATATGTTGGGCCGGTTTAAGCTATTTTAGGAAAAAAATAACTTGTGAACATTTTTTTGTAAATTTGTATGGAACATTTTTAGTTTTAAGTAAATACGGTTATGAAATCAAAATGGAAATGTTACTGAGACAAATAAGCGGTATATCGTATTTTTGAGTTTTATTCTACTATTCGGAACACCGAATATCAAATATAAACATATTCAGAATTGGTCTCATACTGTCTCGAATACCGAATACTTCGGCTTATGTGAACATGATACATGATACTTTTACAATGCAACACGAGAATATAAAACTTAATTAGATTAGATAAGTTGACTTTCTTTTAAGTCATAAATTCTTGAAGTTTTTACCTCAATTTAAGTGTCTTACCAAAATAGCTAGTATTCCGAAATTACTTATATAACATCCCATTTTGTTTTTTTTACATAAAGAAGCTCCTGCGAGGAAGGTCTTCAATGCGGATGTGTGTTTTTTTTTTTGATGATATTTGCAGAAATATTGCTTTGGGTGGTTTTAGAATATACGTATTTATTTTTGTGTTTTTTCAAAAATTTTGAGAAACACTAAAACATGCTAAAAAATGAATGAATAAAAAAAAGGAAATTAATACTTCTAAACTTTTAACTTTATGCGCCTGCTACAAGCGATATTTTCCAGTAAGAAAATTAAAAAATTACATGTGCGACTGTCAAAATATTACACGTAAGCTTACAATGGCCATCAAACGAAGCGAGTAATATTTTTGACAGCTAACTGATAATCGTGTTTTACAAAAATTCTAATAACAATTTACAACACAAATATTGAAAAAAGCAAGAAATATTTAAATTCGAATTTTCTATGCGTTTACTAAAAAAGACATGCGAACAACAAGAGAGGGAAAGCAGAAGACACGTCAACAAAGTATTTGGTGCAGGAAGGTTATGTTTCGTCCCACTTGCAGCAACATATCTCGCTTTATATTAGAAGGCATCCCAGTCGGACTTCCTTAAAGAAGGCTTCTTTTATACTTCTTTAAACAAGAGAAACAGCTTAATCTTACTTCTTCATTATGATAGAATGAATATGAAAAAGCATCTGCTTCTTTTTTCCTTAATCGGTCAGCTTGCGGGGTAGCTATACTTACTACTATCCCTTCTATAAGCATACTACCTTTCATACTTTTCTTGGAAGTATAAATGCAGCGCAAAACTTCTAAATACCTTCTTTTATATGCGGAAACGGATGAAACCCCGAAGATTTTCGAAGTAGTTTCAAATAAGTACTTCAACCTGACTAAGTCATGAGGAAAGAAATACTTTTTCCTATATCCACGTACGACAGGGATTCTTATATGAAGCAAGTCGCATAGGGTTGCAGGCAAGACAACTTACGCGCGGTATTTCTGTGCTGTGAGATATGAATTACACGGTCTCGCTTGAAAATCTCGCTTCGTGTAACAGGCGCCTTAGCTCAGATTCAAGCCCAAAAGCCACATACGAATAGGGCGCAGCTTAACTGCTCTCTATAAATCCGCTCCTGTTCAATAAAAGACGTTCTTCATTTTTCTTGTTTTCTCAGCTCACCAATACATAGAGAGCAGCTCAACCAAAAACAAAGCAGCGCCATTAAAACCAACAAACACACAGCGATCCCTGGCCTCTGTGTGCATGCAAGAGACAACACACACACATTCCACACAGTTGCAGCGCCACAGAGAGCCAGAGAGAAAGAGCATGAGCACAAGATCTTGGTCTGCTGCTGTTGCCGTTCTACTGTGCTGCGCTGTGGATGTGCTGCCGCCAACGCCGTCGTCATCATCGTCGTCGTCGCCGTCGTCGTCAATGTGCGCTGTAGTAGTTTCCTTATAGATGATGGGTGAACATGAATGCGATCTTTGAAAAAGCGCAGCATTAGTCGTCGCAGACACGGGTGACGAACAACAACAAGTTGGAGCTGGTTGGCTGGCTGTCTATGAATATATCTGCATATTGAACGCGTGCTTCCGTTAAAGAGATTCAAGTACAAAAAAAAAAAAAACAAAAAAAGTGTACGGGCGTATAGTTACAGTGTATAAGCGTTGTGCATTTATTTCTTTGTTAAAGAGTTTTGCGAATTCGTACGTGAAAGTGTTGTAGCTATTTGTATCGAAAATTTAATTTCGCTAAACAGCATAACGCCGGATTTGCTAATGAATAACAAAAGCGCCACAAACAAGCCACTCAAATCCAGAAAGTAAATTTCTATGTGACAATGGGTTTGGCTACGGCTCTTGGTGCCGCAGCAGCAGCAGAATCCGAAGCGTCAGTAAAGAAGTGAAGCTAAGTACATTTACAAAATAAGGTGTGATAAGTGCGTGATAATTTCCGAACAAAAACCGCGGATAGATTGTCTAAATGTGCTAATCAGATTTCAGTTTTGGTTCAACAACTTGCCGTAGCGAAAAAAAAACCACTAAACAAATTCCCCCGCCGAAAAGCGCCCAAACAAGTAAAGCAACTGGCGTCGTAAATCTAAAGCTATCAATTTGTTACAAATTTCATGGTTTAATTAAAACGAACAATACGTCACAAGTGCGGAAAAATTGGCGGTTAACGAGCACGGTTTTGGGAATTCAATATAATCATATTGGAAAAATAAAACTAGGTTAAACGTGCGACGGGAACTAAAACGGCAAGCGAAAGTATTTTGTGGACCATCTGGAGCTGCTACAATTGGATTTGATTGAATTGTGGAGTTTTTAGACAAATAACTGCGTTTGAAATGGATGGTATGTTACTTTATTATGTTTAAAATCTGTTGTTTTTTGCCTTGTAAGTAGTCGTTGGAATTACTTACATAAAAGCTTAATCCTAATATAACAGAAATACGCAATAGTTTACATTTATTTGGTGTTTTATTGCGTTAAAAATTTGAGTTTTATTTTGAAATATAGTTTTTCAAGAGGTTAGCCTAAGAACATTCGTTTGAAAAGCTCATAGTTCAGCATCATATAATACTAGCAAACCCAGCAAACTTCGTTTTGCATAAAGTAAATTGAAGCATTTACGATTTCACTCGTTTATCTTCGCTTTCAACGCGATCGAATGCCTTGTTCGAACACAATTCTCCCGGATTTTGATTTTGAATCACCCATATTCAGCTATTGATTTCGGAATCATAGAAAGAGTTCGAAAGTCGTCCACCAACAGTATCATAACGCCAACCGTATAAGTAATGATTTTGACAGCAAATGAAGTCATTTAAAAACAACTATTAAATCTTTTTATTTTGTTTGAAAATAATTAACACTCTTCGTTTTTGCCAACCAGTAGCGTTTTTAGTAACTCCAAAAGCACAGTTATTCTTCTCCCCTGCAAGTTTTGAGCTCTTTATGCAGGAGTTTGTACAGCACTTACTGCACCAACACGATTTGCCAGATCTAAAATACTTTGCAAACTTTGTTTTGATGTTGAATTTTCTCGAACGGTATCGTCTCCCAATCAAATTTCAGAGTGAAAAGTTTACCTAATCAGAGTCGTCAATTGTAAACACATTGAAATGCTGATACTATATAAGCATAAATAATATGCATTTCTTACGTCACTTAAGAATATTGCTGATCCTGACCATCTACCGGATACAAACTGAAGAAAAACCTTGCTGCAAACCAAACGAATATTTGTTCCAAATATGAAGTCATTTGGTTCAGTTGTTCTCGAGTTTTACTAACGCGTACCCTGCATGAACAATTTTATATATGTATGTATTAAGAAGATAAGGTTGAAGTGCGACCTATAGAGGGCATTGCCTTGTCTGAAGCCTCGCTTGGTATCGAAGGGCTTGGAAAGGCTCTTTCTTGCCTTGACGGAGCTGCGTGTGTTGCTCAACGTCATTATTCACAGTCGTGCTTTCCAGGGATTCCACACTCAGACTGTTCGGCTTATACGCGATCGCTCAACGGGGTATCAAATGCTGCTTTATAATCGACAAAGAGTTGGTGGGTGTCGATTTGATGTTCGTGTGTCTCTTTTAGGATTTGGCGTAGTATTAATATCTGGTCAATGGTGGACTTACCAGGTCTAAAAGCACACTGATAAGGTGCTATCAGTTCTTTCGCAACGGCTTTACTCTCTCATAGAAAACGCTCGATAGGACCTTATATGCAATAGAAAGAAGACTGATAACATGGTAGTTACCATACGTGTGGTTACCCTTTTTAGGTTAATATGTACAAGCTATTCCTAAAAATGTTATTCTAAACTTCATTCGCTTTGAGTTCTAAAACTAACAATCTGAGCGAAAAATGTTGTAAACGACACAAACTTTCACTAATGTTCTTCACAAGCTAAAAAAGTAATACTAACATAAGTCATAAAAATTGATGAGTAAGTAGGGAACAAAGTGTGGAGGCCTATATCTTAGAGTTCACATAGAAAACTCTAAAAAAGTACGAAAAACTTTTAGTTTTTTGAATATTAAGTTCCAAGTTTGCAATTTCGTCTAGAAATTTAAACTTTCCTCATTTATTATTTGGCTAATCATATTACCTGTCTTAATTATATGCAAAGATGATCTAATCTCAAATACAACTGACCTCTTCACTCGAGTCCAATTAACTCGAAAAGACAACAAATAGCCGCATGCCATATTATAAATTCATTGCGCAAATTGCTAATTCAATATCATTAGAAATCTCAATGAATCCGCTTTAAAAAGAAGCTTAAAATCTCTAAAAAAAAATTTGTCGGCCAATAAAGCACGGGTTACTTGGCCCATAGCTCATGCACAAACAAAGCCACGCATATTTGGAGACAGAACTGAGTGCCCCACGACAAATGCCTACATATAGAGGTATGGGCACAGGCCACAAATATTACAACGGTCATTAGTTAAATTAGAGGCAGTGGCAACGACATCTTCGAGCCGAGCTCCGGCAACAGAGCGACGGTAAACAAGAAATGTTGATGCTACCGAGAGGTTGTCAATCATGCGCAAAAGACGGCAAGCGGCTCTGATCACCGATCACCTTTGAAACGAAAATCGAAAGCAAATATTTTGTTGTCCGAATTTGGGAAAAAAAATAAAATGGTTCGGTGTTTATTTTATTGGCAGTTTCGACACTTGACGGCGACTGCCACGTAAGGCAAGGGTATATATTGTGAAGGTGCAACGACTACTGGCTACAATTGATCAAAGCAAAGGAAATGCACTTTTGTAACCTCGTTGAGAATTTACATTTTAAGAAGCTTATATGTATGTAAAACCCATATTTGTATTTACTCAATGCGCTGGGTTCCTTTATTTATTGGCAAAATACTTGAACTGAAAATGAGTTGTTGAGCTTTAAAACGATTAATCGAACTGAAATGCCGTCGGTAGTTATGGCTGCGGCTTTCATTGTTTTTCGGCACTTTTGAAACTTATACTTAAGATTATATTAATTCTGATAGTAGCAAATTTGTTTCAAAATTGGAAATTGATGCAAAGTGCGCATGAAAATTAACATTTTTAGGAAATAAAATGCGATAGCTAAGAGATGCACTTGGGCGGAACTAACCTCTATCTAAAATCTCTGGAACAGCATATACTCCATAAGCTTTGAGCGAAATGATATGCCTAAGGCGGTTCGTCTTTCCTTCAGTGTCCGCGGATCAATTAACGGCATACGGCTCTCCTATGAAGGGAGACTAAAACGTTGCAGCCAATTTAGGCTTCTTAGCGCAAAAAAAAAGAAAGGAACTGGTTTTCAAGCGATTCGATTTTGTCAGCGTACACATCATATTGAGAGTTCCAAACAGTTGACACGTATCCTAAGATCTAACAAGAGATATGCATAGCCTTTTAGTGACATACGGATCCAAGAACTCTTTTCACCAATGTATACTTAACAAGGTCAGCAGCGCAGTTTTAATAAGCGTCCTTCAACGACGTCAACCGTCCTCGTCGGATATGCAGGAGTAAAGTTTAGTTTCCAGTCCTCCGTATCATAGATAAGGTGTCACACAGAACAGATGAAATCCTTGAAAACATCAAACATCATACGCTATCAAAAGAGTCGAAGAGTTACTTTGCTACCTTGATAGCCTTAGTAACCCATCTTAACACTATATTATATTTAATACATTTTTCATCCTAATCCAGAATATAACCTTAGAAAATGAACACCCTTTTCCTGACTTGACAAGGCAAAGAGGTTGTTCCATCAAGCGTCTATAGCCTTTTGAACGGGCTTGTAATTTTGTAGTAACTAGAATATTCTAAAACCAACGGATTGCTGTAAATTTTGAAGTTGAAATTTTGATATTTTTATTGTCAGTTATCCATCAAACGAAAACGGAAAGATAATTCAGTAAATATCGCTTACATGACGTATGGTTTATATGAAATTATTGCTTATATGCAGAAAGAATTAGTTTTAAAGTATTTTGTTTGCGCTTATTAGCAATTATTGCGAATATAGTAACGATCGGGTGTTTTATAGATCAATTTTTGGTAAAAATATGATGGGTTGCAAGCTTTCCAGCTTAGTTTAATTATTGAAAATTTGCAAGTTTATTTTTATTCAATTGATTGTAAACGTTAGCATCTAAAAACCAATAACAACTTAAATATTTTGCATATATCCGATTATAGCTGGTATAAAAATATCGCTTAAATGCAAAAAAACGAGGCATTTTCGCTATTTAGCATAAACGATATCGCTTATTTGAAATATTTTGCATATATCCGATATATATATTATATGAAAGAATCGGTTAAATGCAATAAGAGAGCTGCATTTTCGCCATTGCATATAAGCGATATATACTTTGTATACATTAGATCGTATAGCTGTCTATGTTCGGTTATTTTAAAGTTTGGACTTTGCATAGCTATATCCTGTATCACCTTTAGAGTTGCCATTGTTAATTTAGAGTTGCCACTGTTAATTTTTTGAGTATATATTTTTCTTTTCAAACTTTTCCAACATAAGTGCGAAAACATATTTCAAGAACCCTGAGACATATAAGTAATCTAAACTCAAAACCAAGCCAATCTCAACTTGATCCGCTTTAATTTAATATGAAAAATCATATAAAATTGTAAATCATAAAACTTTGAATGCAACCCAAGTCTCGCATTGCATTGCGCAGCCGTAAATATGGCCCTACTAGAGACCACAACTACAGTCCATTAATGATTTTCTTTCGACGTTTTGACATTTTGACATTTTGTTTGCATGCAGCTTTGTTTGCTTGCCCGCATGTGCCGCCGACTATCAGACGGACATGGGACACCTTCAGCTTGTCCAGGCTATGAAAATGCAGAAATGCGTGACTAACGGCTACCGGTAGCCATCTACTTCGGTAGCTAAACATAAAAGCCCGCAAGAGAGCACCTAGCTAGATGCTAAAATCACAAAAAATGGGCAGTAAAACAAAGGCACATCGAAAAACCACGGCGACTGTGACGGCAACGACGACAAGACGACAACGACGACCACAAATGCAGGCAAACACTTGAGAGACTAAAAAGTCGCGTCAATGTGTACACGCCTTAATGGAAGAGTATACATTTATGTACCCTTGTAGGGTACAAAAAACACACATGAAACTTGGTGCAGGAACCACACATACATATGTACATGCTGTATGTATAAGAATTAACAATAACTCAAAGCATCGTAAAAACCTGGTCTGGACGTCTGATACTCTTGATTGCTTCAAGTTTGGGCTAACGCTTCGTTGACTTGATTATGTGGCGTCGGCGGGCCGAACACACGCCTTTAATTAAAACACATGTCTGATAGCTGTTGAGCACAACTTCATCATTATTTATGAATAATTTCTAGAGCTCCATAGTTGTAAATTGTTGCTGATATAAAAGTACTTCGAAATCGCAATCCATTTCCGGCTTTTACAGCATATGTTTAGAAGAGCAGAGCATTAGTTCCCATGGATGAAATTGATCTTTATTAAGGTAGGTGAGACTGAGGCTAAACCGGACAGTCGCGATAGCTCGGAAACCAAGCATCGTATCGGAACGGCCAAACACTGCCTGAACGCGCCCGAGTATAAGCTACAATCTTCATTTGTTTTTTTTTTACATTTCTACCTTTCAATTAAAAGCCAGTCGTCAAAAAGTACTACCGATTTTACAACTAATTTAAAAAAAAAAATGCCGTGATGGGGCTAAATCGGACACATTTCGGTGCAACTGCATTCAATAGTTGCAATACTGGTGCATTTTTTGGAAAATTAAAGGAGGTGTACCGTTTTCCCCCGCAAAATATTTACAACATGGACGAAAGTAGTGTATCAACTGCATAGGTTTCAGATCGTGTTATCTCTCGGAAGGGCGTGAACAAAGTTGGTCTAATTGTTTCAGCGGAGCGTTGTATCCGAAACAGGCAACACCATGAAACACTTCAAAACATATCAATAAAGATTAAAACTTTAGTTTCCATTCAACATAACATCAATATTCTTTGTTTACTGGGCCATAGCGTGGCTCTCCGGATTAGCATCACCGGGAGTCCGGTTTAGCCCCACCATTTTTGACATTTTCGATTTTGAGGTTTGTGTAGTGTAAGCTATATTGCGTCAAACTGAACGGATACTTATACCATCAAACGATATGCGATTTACAGCTGTTTGAAAATCGTAAAACCTATTGTATAAATTTTGTAACAAATCGTGTACAGTGGGCGTTGCAATATTTTTATTGATAATGACTATGTAGTAATGACTATTGAGTTTGTTTATGGAATTGCCATCCGGAAGTGCTTAGAGCGTAGTCTGAAGGCGACAGGACATTGACAGAGAATGTGGAATGTGTCAGAGAAACTTTAATGCTTTCAGTTTCAGTCGTTTTGGTGTGCCCAAGTCCAGAGAGCGCTGGAGGATTGTCCATCCTTTTAAGGCCTAGGGTGTCTTTACTGGTCTCGAAAGAACCCATTGTCATTGTTAGTCGCCTCATACGACAAGCTTTGACCTGCTGAGGTGGTATTCTCTAACACAAATACTATTGTAGCAACTTAAGTTCTGACCAATGACAGTTGCCTATAGAAACTGAGAAAACATTCGCGAACACATGCATGCGAATGTTCTCAACACATCGACAACTTTTCTCTGCCGACACACAAATACTGTTGCACTGTTGCATTCAAATCAATTTTAACCTGACGAAAATGCAACGTATCCTGGTGAAACTTATATTCTGCAAACCGCAAGCATTTTGTCTTTTAAATGGTATAGGTTTCACCTAAAAAAGTTGCGTTATTGAGATGCAATCGGTATCACACTGAATTTTTATTTAAAGTTGTAATTTGTGTTTAGTTTTTGGCATTCGGCAATAAAATCCAGATTATAGCAATTTGGTTGTAGACTTTTACTTCGATACGATTCTACCTGACCGAACCACTCCGGCTATTGGATTCAGTTGCTGGCTTAGTGCCTCAACTGCCTGTCACACACAATATCATGGGTTCTTGCTCATTATGCACATTTGTTGCTGCTCATTATTTCCACACTTTCCGCTGATAAATCCCAGATCTTTTTCCCCCCAGGACTTGCTGACATTACCAAGTGCAACTTCCATATTAGGAGCCAGCTAAGACACAAAGAGCGCTCAGCTCATTAACATAAACTTAATGAGTTTCTAATCGGTGCCCCTCTTAGAAAAAGGCTGCTTCTCTGCACATCTGAGGGCACGTGTTCGCACCAGGCCCACCAAGTTCAATGGTAATTAATGTAACCACATCAATAATGCAGCAAGTGATCAAATGGCAGCAAACATCTGGTTACGCACATGTCTGTGTGTAACCCCTTGATGAGTTGAAATTCCCGCGGGTACACAAAACAACATATTACCGGAACTAGAAATTCCACATAGTTTCAAAGTCAAGCGTTAGGGTCATAGTGCAGCGTCCAACATGTGTCATTGGAGGCTGATAACCAGATACCACAAGTCTATGGTCTTTGCTCTATGGCCTTGTGTTAAAATTTATGCTGCTCGCGCCCGTCAGCGGCAATCCCCCCTAGAGAACGCCTAGAAGCGGGCGTTTCTTGTCGCGCATTGTTCGAATGCCGTCGAACCATGGGCAGCGTTTGCATTCTACTGTGGATTCGGTTCTAGTACATTGGCAATGATTGGTCGGATTTTTGAGTTTGTTTCTATTTCGGCATTGTCAACATTGTTTCTACGCGTAATTGAAGTTGCCGCGGCATAACTTGGGCGCGCCGCCTACCCGAAATGTGTGCCCCGCCAAGGGGATGCGCTGCCTACGTCATATTTTGTTGCAATGTATGTACGTTGCATCTGCGTCGTGGTGTGCACTGCCATGTCATGCGGATCTAGTTGGTTACATGCCTGCTCCCGGGCTCAGTGTCAGACCTAGCTGACTTCTTGGTGGTTGCCTTGATTTATGAAGACATTAATTTCTGTTGACAGACAAAGTTGTTGGCGCTGAAGGCAGCCTCTATATATTTGATTTGGTGCATTTGAGTTAGTTCTCCTCGTAGTACTTGGTACATTTTATGGGCTCAATTTATAATTTACTCGCATTTTGATTAATATTATGGAGTAAATTTTTAACAACGGCTTACATAATACTTGTGAGTGTCGTAAGCATAGCATTTAATTAAGCCCGACGGCACTTCGCTTTATTTATAAACAATGTTACTATGACCCGTTAAACATTATCGAGACCCTGGAAATTTTCTACAGATTCTGTGTCCATGCATTAAACCAAATCGGTCGGATCGACATTCTGCATGTGCTGTTTATAGTAGCACGATTATCAGAAGTAATTGTAAGCTTTTTGCAATATAAAATTGGTTGATAAGTCTTTTGTTATCATTTATTTGTCAGACAGAAAGAGCTAAACCGTTTTTTCCTCATCCACGTCCCAGCAGCTCCTACAGAAATTGTTAAAAGGGACAGAAAGCTTAGCTGCATGGTTGCCTACCAACCAGTGTCCGGTGATGGCGTGCACAACATCAGAGCATCACTCCCGGTCAAGGGAACATAGTTCTTTTTATTGTGCGTTTAACTGATAATGATCATATCCGGCCAAGTTTGCTTGGCGATGCTACTATTAGTCACGTTTTTCCACTTTTGGTTGACCTTACTTTTGTAACAATTCTTAACATGAAGCTGCCACATACTTGTACCTTCTTCATCAAGGAGAAGGGGTGTCATAGTACCCTGTCTGGCAATTTCATCGGCTATACAGTTACCCTCTTTGCCTTGGTGTCCCGGCACCCATATCAGCTTAATAACGAACTGCTGAGCCATCTCTTGTAGAGATCTGCGGCAGTTTGTTGGCACTATCGAGTTAGACGATATTGAACTAAGTGATTTTAATGCCGCTTGGCTATCACTATATATATTTACATAGCCAGGTGCTTGATGTGTTCTTTAGGCAAGTTATTGCCCTATTTATTGCGGGGACCATGTACTTTTAAGAGTAAACGCCACCTCCAACCTGGTTATTTAGTATAGATCCATCCGTGAAGAAGGCGGCAGCAACAGCTCCTGCTGAGGAGATTATCGGACTATTCTATACTAGAATAGCGTCAAGGGCATCATTGGGCGTATTGGAAAGGCAATTCTTGGAAAAGGTCAGTTTTATCGGGCTTAACATTTTGCCCGCTCCATCACTCTAAGTAGCCTTGGACTCTCCAATTTTTAACTTTGCCCAAACTCTCCAAGGATATCTTCATTGAACTGTATCATCCCTCATGCTTTAGCACCATAAAGCAAAACAAGATCGCTCCCGTCTAGTAGAAAGTTAACTTCGTCTGAGAAGCGTGGTCCCTAATACTGATTTGCCTACTGAGACCAAAGCAGCATCGAATGGTTACAATGATCCTCCGTTGCTGACATCAATTTTCGCTAAGACTTTAAATCATCAAAAGTATAGTTTTCAACAACAATCTGAGAGTCATACCGAGCAAAACATATACCTACTTTGTCCTGCTGTCAGATACTCTTTAAATAGCCACAGTGGCACCGGTAACATTTCGCTTGGTACGACCAATTATGCCCATATCATCGCATTGGCCAGCATCCTGTCCTACTTTGTGATACCAAACACTGACAGAAGTTCGGCAGAATTTACGTCATTGCATTGGTATTTGTGTGTCAGCAGAGAAAAGTTGTCAATGTGTTGCATGCATGTATACGAAAATTTTTACAGTTGCTAGTGGCAACTCTGCTCACTTTGCAGACCGTTTCTTTAGCAACTTACACTATACGCTCGTTTTATATGCTCCTTATGAGCACAGGGCAGAGGACTCAGGGGCTCCAATAATCAAGCAAGCTCTAATCTAGCCATTTTCTGCAAAACATCTGGCAACCTGCCAATTCATTACCTTGTCTTCAACAATCTTTGAGCCGATTGATAGCAACCCTAACATCATCATGCCTAGGCAGCGCTGTATCCAAGCCGTCCTCCGCGATTGGGTGAAGCTGACTGCGGAGGCTGTATTATTTCCGTCATCGCCTGACAGTAGGTCGTAGGAGTGTTTCTAGGTTGCTCATACTCCTGCCGCTTGCCCTTTTCCCATTTAAGTTTTTTACATCTGAAAAGATACACCGCTACCTTCCTCATTCGCACGATCGCATAGCAGCCTGCATTGGAAGGAACTTGTATCGGAATGTCGGATGTTCGTTTAAATTGCATTTTTCTAAAAACAAACCTTGGCTTCAAATGTAAACTTGAGTTTGCTTTCAATTTTAAATGAAAGGGCTTACAGTTCATTTTAAAAAGTTCGTCTTCAAATTAGGATAATTTTTATCATTTGCAGTATAGTCGCTTTATATGAAGAAGGAATCATTTAAGTTCATAAAATTTGCATGAAGCTGTTGGTTTCTTTTGCGTTTTCGGCTATAAGTGTCAATCGGCGATTATCGGTTGAAGCCTAAGGTTCAAATTCCTGCCTTGTAAATACCAAATTTCTCTTACAACGTATTGTAGTGATTCCTGTGAGTTTTGCAGAATGCTTATAAGATTCAACGTAAATGCACTGATTTCAAAGAGCAAATCGTTATCTATGCTATAAATGTTAATTATTTCGTTCGATGTAAAACAAATAAAATGCAAGACGACCCCGCACTCTTGGCTCTGATAAGGCTTGAATTTGAACTTTTGCAGATTACATGTAAATGAAAATAACATTGCCATTAATACACTGAGGGAGAAATACGCTTCCTTTTCTTTTCACATACAATTGTGTGTGTGTTTCTATGTACTAATAAATACATACTGACTTTGCTTGCCTGGTGACTTCTGCGCTAGCTTGTGAAATTCACAATTCACTGATAAATAAATGCGATTGTGCGGCAAATTGTGCAACGGTCCGAATGCAAAATTGTCGACAACTTCTTATTTAACATTAAGTATAGACAAGAGTGTGCGTTAAACGTGAATCGAAGGCACATGAAAAGATTCGCATTTTAAGTGGGGGCAAAACTATTTTTAAAAAGCATCGAAAGGGGGCGGCACAAGGTACAGCGTTGCGTATACGCAATGTGAAATGCATATAAATAGTGCGCATGAAAGCGCAAGCACAAAATGGCGCTCAGCCTGAGCAAAACTCAACTGAGTTGTTAAATTAAATTTTGCTAAAATGCAAATAAATTTGTCAAAAAAAAAAATTTATATGAAAAACAAAAAAGTGCAACTGCAAGGCATACTGTCAATCAAAAAGCGAAAAAAGAGCAAGTCAAGTTGCTGTGGCTGAGCGAACAACTTGGCTGCCAAAGGGCAAAGATTTATTACACCAACACACACACACACACACACACACACACACACACACACACACACACACACACACACACACACACACACACACACACACACACACACACACACTTGTGCAACGGCAGAAGAGGAACTTTAATTTAGCATGCCATTTTATCATTTTGATTCTAAAAAAAAAAATGTTCTTTGCTGTATCATGGTCTTCAGATAAAAATATATACTCTATATACTAGTCTATACATAGCATATGTATGTATGTGTGTACTACTACTCCTAAGCATATTGTCCTCGATATCAAAAAACGTCATTTCATGCCAAATTTATATTCAATTTGTGCTTGGTGATCCCAACAAACCATAAATATGAAAGCATCGCCTTAAGCAGTGGCCCTGCACAAAAGGATTCAGAAGTAAAGAACTATGCCGACTTTGACATACTCTTTAGTTGTTTACTATAACAACTAATATGAAGTAAAACGTAATAGGAACCGGTGAATGGTCATAACCTATCGCCCGAAACCCAAAATAATGGACCTTTCCCTTCAATTAAAAGTAAAGTATGCTTCTTAAGCCCAACGAGTTCTTGGCAGGAATTACATTACTGCCTTTAAGTTGCAGTTTCTATTTCTGCACAAAATTTGGCCAATACTATATGGGCCTGTTCATAAATGACATCACCACCGAAAGGCGCAGGGAGGGGTTCATCAAATTGTGACGTTTTGTGACGATGAAGGGGTGGTATTCCGAAAACGTGGCGTCACAATCAAAATGTTAATGAAATCTGAAAAAATCTTTCAATTTTCATGCAATGCTAATATTTTTTTTTCCAATTTAAACATATCCATCGAAGATCTTGCATCACATTTTCTATTATTGACTCTTTTAATATCTTCCTTTCGCTTTTATAACAGCAGCGTATACTCTGTGCGTTCTATCTCCAATGATTCAGTTGATATTCTATTCCAAGTTTCTAGGAATGCTCGCAGTTGTTGCCTAAATGTGACTTTTTATGGCCCCTCATAATCTTCAAAATTTTTATGACGTCATTTATGAACAGCCCCTATTCACAACTTTAAAAACAGTAGGTCTTATTTTAATCACCACGATCAACCTGTTCCTTTTTGGAAATTTACTTTTTTGTGGATTATCGCAATACCCAACTTTTCTGTTCCAATATTCTATTGCTTTTCACTAAATTTATTTCAGGGTGGGCCACCTACAGCGACCAAATTGTTTGTGGAATAAATTTGTAAAGGATAAATGATCCAGAAAGTTATCTGTCAGCCTACTTTTCATATGAGATAAGGTTCAAGCGTTCTTCTTTTGCTCTGTTGTTGCATTTCCATTATTTCACGTTTTATGTTGGTATTGAGCCAGAGTCCGAGGTTTGTCGATCTACAATTTGGACTTCGAAGAAGTCGGACGGAGATGAATCGGGCGCACCGTAAAACCACCATTAATATCACAAACCCGGAAAGAATGACTGCAAAAAATATTGATCGTGTGGGATGTTATAATTAAGATGCGATCTTGTTAGAACCATAGGATCCTCGAGCCGTTGACGATAACTGACTTTCGATCGCTCGTTCTCAACCCAAATCTGAGAAATTATTCTATACATATGGGATAACTGCACAAATTCAGCCCGGCTTTTAGCTTTTAATGGTAAATATCTCCTTTAAATTACGCTCTAATCGTGCCTTGACATGACCGATTTGGTTAAAGTTGTAACAAACTCATATTAGATGTTCCACTCTGTATTATTTCGACAATAAAAGAGGATTCTCGAATTTTTTCTCTCCACAGGGTGGAGTAAGGAATTGTCATCACGCATAAGTTCAGGTGAGTTCAGTTAAAGTGTGCTCTGTGATGCGTGATGACAAACTGTACAAAGGAAAATCTTAACTCTACTCTGTTCTAGAAGATGCGCTCGACCCTTGAGCTCAGTACAGTTCAGTTCCGTATTAATTCATTCATTGTCGAATATCAACAAACAAGCAAAGTGCCTTAAAAAAGTTAGAATGTCCAATTTTAGTTCACTTGTTTTCGAAATGGTTCTCTTATTTGTAGTAAAAGTATTCGTATTTGTATAGTAAAAGTTGCATTTGCCGTTTCGTTGTCGTTTTGAGTGCAGCAACTGTGCCCATAATTACTCACAATTATTGCAATTTTCTATTTAATTAAATTAAAAGAAATTTTTATTGAACGCTTCGTTTGCAATATAAACGTGTTGATTGTCAAAACTGCAAATGTGTGATTCTATATATAATTGTTAATTTCATATGAAATATATATTATATTTATTATATTTTCGGCAAAGTCACTTGTGAGAGTTTAAATTGTTGTCAGCTGCTTGTCGAATTCGCCTACGGGTCAGTTTAATGCCGTGCACCGACGCTGACATTTCGCTGATTAAGTTTTCTAAGTCGTAAATAATACATTGTATTTAATGTTCATATAAGCAAAATGGATTATCAGCTGCTAATGGCCATTTGTGTGTTGAATTTGTTAATTTCAATTATGCATAAAATTAGTTTATTGCCATTTGACATTTGGAATCTGACATTTATAATGAATAGATTAGATTTGTAAAGTATATGTAAGCCAGGTATGACAAAAGTGCATATGGTATTATGTTTATATCATTGTGATTTAAGAAGCGCATTCACAGCTCCGAATTGGATTTTCAAGCGGAGAATCAATCATGCCAATAGATACAACTTTGCTCTCAGTAAGAAAATGAGTAGTAAGGACCAATGTATATGCAATTAGGTACTCTCATCGTTAAGCGACCCTTCTTAAAATTTTGTGAGAGTCAAGTTACTCTCGTTGCTGAAAAAAAACGCACCCACACGTTTGTCAAATAAACATTTGCATATAACACATAAGAGAATGAAAATTTAAGAAGCTGTGCTGCTGACGTCGCAGTGTTGCCAATACCTTTAATAAGTATACACTGGTAGGGACTACTCTCCTTCCTATTTCGCTTTAAGCGCTTTGATTTCTTAGCAGACTTTATCAGTGGTTCATAACATGGTTTGCTCTTAGAAAAACACTCAAATTTCTTTGCTTTCTTCATGTTGTTTGGTGCACTCAAAAATACACCCGGGTAACACTCCCATTTCTGCCTGAACTGACTAAAAGTCAAGTTCATAATCTTCAAAATTTTGGTGACCTTATTTATAAGCAGCCCCAAAGCTCTTGATTATACTAATCGGCTGATCGATTACTGGTTCACAATAGCGTCGGTTTTTAACATGTCACGAACACAAATCTCACCTAACTCTCGATTAGTACCTATTTTAAAAGGAAAATAATATATGCACAAGCATTATAAGGATTTCGATCTTTACTGCAATTGTGCCATGTACAACAAACTGCATTCTATGATGAATTCATATTGTTCCTAAATAATAAGGCTGATTAGGAGAATTCAGTTAGATGGAAATTAGAAAAGTATAAAAAATGTTAAGCTATACAAAAGAGTTTCCAAAGTTTTACGAAACAGAACGTTTCCAGTGTTTTAAATTTTCTGTTTTAGGTATTAAGTTACTTTTAGCTTTTCAGCTAAAAAAAGGAAGCTGTTTACGTAATAATTTCATTTCTAAAGATGTGGGGTCAGATTTTGGCTTACACATCTTCATTAAGATATGTCTGAATTCACCAAATGCAATCAGCTTGAGTATACTGCATGATTTCGATGCACCGGAGAGAGTAACTTCAATCGCTGCCGATCGTTCTCGAACGAGCAAGCGTCAAATTGAGAAGGCTGACCCAGTATGGTCATTTTTTTCGACAATTCAAATCAATTAAAAAAGATTTAAATCGATTATTTGGATAAAAAACCATGGGAATCATCTTGTTTTCTGAGATCAGAAGGAAATGCCAGCTGAATTGATAATGCTGGTCTCTCATTGTGAGTTCATAATCGCCAAGCTTTGTTAAGACTTCATCTAATCTTTTATTCGTGTCCAGTTCTTAGCGTAACGAATAAACTTCGCAAGTTTATGGGCATAAGCACTTGATGTCAGTCTTTCGTCTTAGTAAAAAACTGAATTTCAATGACAATTTGTCAAAAGCTACTCGTAATCAGGCTGAATATAATCGATTGTAAGAAAGAGACTAAATTAAGTTAAAAACCCGGTTTATGCTAAGGATGGATTGCACATTCAACTTTAAATTGAAAAAAAGAACACTCACCAAAAGTTTTGAGTATCCCTTAATCTAATAAAGCTGAACAGCATGTTGCTGTTTCATGAACTGTATTGAACATAGCATCCCAGATACTTAATTTTAAGGATAGATAATGAAATCGAATCTTTAATTGTAAAACCGCTTTACACATTTCATTGCTTATCTACAGAGGAAAGGGAAGTGAATGTTTGCCACAAGCTTCGGCTGACATTAACATGAATTATAACCTAAAAGATAAGATGAAAATCATCGTTTAAATATTTGTAGCTGCTATCAATTGAAATGAAAAACACTCATTATGCGTATATACATATATGTACTTTTTTTTATTCATTTTTTATATTTTTCATTTTGTTTAGCAAAATATTATTTTTAATTAGTTCTAGTTAGTTAACATTTGTTAATTGCTCCTGTAATTGGATTTACGCGCTTCAGTGAGTTTTTGTGAACTTTTAATGATTTTTTAATATTTTATAAAAAGTAAAAAAGACAAAGACAAATCACAGCCATATTTTCTTTTTGTTTTTTTTCGGGTTGTGTTGTTAATTACTTGTACATTTATGGCTGGCCCAGCGGTTTGTCTCAAAGCGAAAGTTAAAATAAAAATTCCAAGAATCACAAACTCAGATCTACTTATATATATAATTTGTTTGCTACTCTTTTCTTAGGCTCTCTTTCGCTTGTAATTTGTTTATCGGCTGCTACCGAACAATGACGGCCATTGTATTCGGCAATTTCCCAGAATTTATGAATTACAATATCGCCATATAGACAATTTTAATTGAGCTTTTTATGGGCTAAAGTCAGACTCCAAAGACAGAACTCAAGTCAACTGTGTGCACATAAAACAAAAAAAAAAAAGTATACGATTTCAAAGCAAACTTTACCGAACCATTTGTAAACCATTTGTACCCATCAGCTACCGATTTCCGCTAGGGGTTCTAAAAAGGACAACACGCACGAAACCAAATATTAAAATCCATGCGCAAATATTTGGGCAAATATTATTAAGGCGCGCATCGTGTTTCTGCTCCTGAAAAGACAGAGTTTATGATTTTTTAAGCTGTTTACCAACGCTCTCTACATTTTCCTATAACGCTGATATTTGCTTTTCATTAACAGAAAGCAGAAGCTGCCACTTAACTCGTTGTAACTCTCTTGCCAAGGATTCTCATTAGAGACAAAGTATCAGCATGGCTAAGATCATTGCCTTACTGATCAACATGCCGACGTCACAGACATTTGAGTAAATAGGGGTAAAAAAAGTAGACGCTATGTAATCAGCCCGACTCGATTTCCAAGCCCATTTTGTGCATAACCTAAAATTGAATAAACAAAATCTCAACATTGGAAGCCTTTAAAAAGCAAAAAGTACAACTAAACAATGTACAAACAAACAAGTCAGAGACTGCGAGATAAACACTCCAGCTGCACCTGAGCACAAAATGCTCTCTGATCGTGACCGACGCCGATCGCCGATCGTTGTACGTTTAGGGTTCCGGCTGCCGACGGTGTTGCATTCTCAACTACGGTGGCATGTTTGCACCTTTAATAAGACCAATAACAGACAAGACACAACAACAACAACAGTCGGGCGTGAGTTACTAAGATTCTGCGCCGACGGCAATGCTGCTTTGGGGTTATTTACTGGACTATACCGCTGGAATGGGTTCCAACAAAGTGTTTTGTGTTGACTTTTGGCACGATCAATGCCATAAAGTGCTGGTTTGCTGTGCATTTGAGTATTTTCAGCATAGATTCTATTTGTTAGATAGATTGCTCTCCATCAGCGCAAATCTTCTTGTAATGCATTTGCCAAGATTTGCAATCAAAAGCGATTAAAAGCAATCAAAAGCAGTTTTGCGTTTATTTACTACTGCGGCTTAGGTTGCAGCAAAGTGCTTTGTGCTTAATTTCGCTTGATTGAAGCTACAAACGCGACATCTACATATATGTCACTTTGACAGATATTCTAATGTTTTCAAGAAAACGGACAGGCAAGGATCGTATTGTGTCTTGACACGTATAGTATGTTTATAAGAATTATAAACTCACATGCTCTAGCTCAGTGTGAAGATCTTTAAATGATTTAAGATTTTATGTTCAGTTATTAATAGTAATGTTACTTTGGAGTAAGCACTACGACCTATAAGATCTATTGTGCCCGCTACTAAGATTACAGCTCCACTGTCAGTCCTATCTTTGTTATAAACTGAATTATATGGCATGGTTCCAACCGGGTCATATCGGCCAACGAGATTCTGTATACACCTAAGAGCATCAGCCGTCGTCTCGCCAAGGCATCACACTCAGCTAGAATGTGCTGGCGGTATTCCTCTCGAATACAGAATTTACATGTGCCGGAGCTGGTGATGCCCAGCCTCTAAGTCTGCATTTTCCAGACCTGTAAGAATTCTAATAGAATTCTTCCCTAACTGCGATAGTTTCATGAACGTAGTTAGGTTGTAAGAGCCGAGGAACTTTTTGGCCTGTCTAAGACCTGGAATGTTTATCCAGTTCGTGGCTCGTCCTAGTCTATTCTCTTCCCTTAGAAGTTGCTTGATGTTGTGTCTGGTTCAGTTACAATTATAGCAAATAAATTGACTAATTGGGACTAATTATGATTATGATAAAATGATTATCCTTGGCCGTTACATTGAGAATATAGTATAAAAATAAAGCTAAGGTAATGCGGCTTCTCTCGCAATGGTATCTTAATTTTGCTGTGAACATCAATGAGAAGATATCTGGAGGCCTTTGGATTGGGTTCTTTCATAAAGTGTTTTGTTACGCGGTATCAAGTTGTGGATTTCCAGCGTTTCTTACAGATGGTCTGCGTAGGCCGCTAGCCATCCAATGATTGTCCTCGTCGTATTGGCTTTGAGGCCGAGCTTTTGTTTACCAGCTCATCTGCCATTTTATTGCCCCGCATACCTCGATGTCCGGGAACCCAGTATAGATTGGCATTGTTATCACGTGAAATCATATTAAGTCTGGTCTCACATTCACTAGTGTGACGACTCTCCAGGGGCCAAAGCGAAGCCTGAATCTACAGTCACTACAGGTCCCTACATTTACCCTACTCAGCTTTCCTTTCAATCAGCTCGCGGCTTTTAGAATTGTGACTATTTTCGTTTGAAAAACCGAAGGCAAACTAACTGTCGTGCATAAGTAGCTTAAGTTTTAATGAAGATCCCAACCACCACCAGTCCCAACTTTCGCTTTTTAACCATCTGTGTGGAAGACATGGGTTTTCGGCTTAGTAAATGTCGTGGGTGGCTAGCGAACTGGTTAATAACTCTGTTAGAATGCCGACTGGTTTGCTTACTTGACACTGTAGGCTGAAAGGACTAAGGTGGGCATCGCCAGCTCGAATAACTAAAGGTTCTTTGAGCTTAAGGAGGACTCCTTGCAGCACGTACTAATAGAAAGTAGTGCTCTTATGAGAAGAAGGATGTAGTATCTCTTAGGCTGGTACAGAATTTCGATCTGATCTGCCGAAAATTATATGAACCCAGAAGGCATTCAAAAGTCGGAATCTTTACCTTGCTGAACCCACACTACTGCTTGTTCGCTCCCTGACTAGAGTTTGCTATCGAACTTGACTAAAACAGAAAGATCTCACCATCCATTTGAAGTTACTTACTTTTTAGTACAAAACAAAGAACAAAAATCGAAAACATAACTTTTGAATTGATTTTCGTGCCAAAAGTTGATATATAGTAACGAGTTTTCATAGCTTATAACATAAGGCATTGCCGATCGGCCTGAAAGCGAACTGTTCTTAACTTTTCAAAGGTATAAGTTTTTATGCGACAAGCTATTGCATTTCGACTAGCTTAAGCGTTATTCCTAAGTATATCTACTAGATATAGCTTAGATATTATCTATGTATTACTATACATATGTAGAAACTTTTCAGTTCGTTTTCGCTGCTGGTTTTTAGAATTGATTTGCTAATATTTATAATTGATTTCAAAATCAATCGCTATAACTATTTGGCATTTAAAGTCTATTTATCAAAATTGTTTTGGACACGTGGCACGTCGCAAAGTGTGTGTGCAAACAATCGCATATATGAATTACTTTCCAAGTGTTTTGTTTTTGACTCATCCAAAAAGCCAGCAATAGGAATAGGAAATTGATGTTCGAGTTAATGTGAAATACGTGACTAATTTCAATGTGGATGTAGATTGACTTTAAGTTGGACTGTTGAACAGACCGGATGTAGGGTTAGGGTCCATTTGCTTATAAATCAAAGTCTGCAACAAGTGTTGAACGTGAGTCTCCGATCTTTTGACAATAGTATATAAGAATTTTGATAGAGTTCTACATCAATGTATACCAAGCAGCGATCTTTCACTTAATAAGATCTACTTCTTATGATATTTGTTTGCAGAGCTTAGTTTAGCAAATGGTTCAAACAGTTTTACAAACACAATCTGTCGGCGCGCCAAATATCTCTTTTCAAATGAATTTAAGCCTAAAGATTGCCTTCTATATTTGGGGGATAGAGGACAGGAACATAGATATTTAGTCGCAAATGGCTTGTTGTTTTTGCATATCTCCTTAACCGGCCATAACAGCACGTTATCGGGTTACGTCCTGATGTAAATCTCTCCTCGCCTTCTCCAATCGGTGATACCAAAGGTAGCAAGTATGCTCACTACCTGGTCCTTTCAGCGGAGGAATGGTCTGCCCTTTTGTCACCTCTCTTCGACGCGCGCATTGAAGACCTTTCTCGCAGGAGCTTCTTCATCCTTACGCACAACATAAACATGCCGCTTGACTATGTCAATGTCGTCGTAGAGCTCATAGAGTTCGTCTTTCCATATGCTGGAACAAATTTTCGAAACACTTGCGACTCCGAAAGAGATAGCTCCGAAAAAAATGCTTTGAACGCATGAACTGTTTTTTCAGGTGGGGAAACAACACGAAATTTTTGGATGCCAAAGCAGGATTATAAGCCGGATGACCCATTAACTCGACGTTTTGATTGCCCAAAGAGCCTCTAGTGTCAATGTGTGATAGCTCGGTTGGTTTTCCTTAATTCTCAGAAAACTTCTGGCAAACAATTGTTTGCATAACATTCAGAACTGAACGTCCTTTAATGCTACATGTGCGGTTTTTGGGAAGAAACAGGCGACTATTAGCTTTGTAGTGCTTTCAACTTATGTTGGATTTGGCGCGTCTTCAAAGTTTCATATAGTAGATTATTTTCGGACACTTACATATAGATACAAGGTTCGTGGCTTGTTACGACTTTTGAAGCAACGTGGCGTTGTGAGCATTCCCGAAATATAAAAAGGCAGCTCTCGTAACTACTCATTATTTAAAGTTTAAGCAGCTCCGAGCTATGTAGCTGATAACTTGGACAACATGTAATTTATTTGATTTTTCGATATTATAAGATCTGCACTGAGTTATCAGCCACAAACGTATATTTCAATACCATAATTAGCTGTAAGTACGCACTTCAAATAGCTATGGACAATCCTGAGGACCATTAATCTTCAATAATTGCCCGAAATTGATGTCATGCGTATTTGAAAAGCCATTAAAAAGACACAATAAACGTCTATGCAACAAGAAAAAACTACAAAATGCCTAGTCCCAAGCATCATTCATTAGGGCCCCGAACTACTTGTACAACATACTACGTATAAGTAGCATATTTGTGGAGACAAATTTATGAACGTTTAGCGCAAAAGTCAAGCACTTGAAGATAATGTTGTTGAGCAGAGCAACAAATTGCAGCTATCATTGAACATGTTTCGAATGGTTTCAAACAAACAGAAACTCAGCCAAGAATTCGAATCGAAAACAGACAAAAACGAAAAAAAAAGAAGAAAAACGGCTGTGAAAGTAAGGGAAGTACGGCCGTCAGGGAAGTACGGCCGTCGGGGAAGTACGGCCGTCAGTCTGTCGGGTGTGGAGTGGAAGACACACCTATGTGTGTACTATATAGCTACTGTTTGCGCTTTTCCCTTTCGCATTGTGATATTTGCTCCTGTGTGGCACAGTCACACTCAGAGTTGGGCCCCCGTGCATATGCCTGCCCGTATTCGTAACTCAATTCCAAAATAATTAACGATCGCAAGATTACAAATGTCAAACATAATGTCAAGTTAAAGTCGTGCTATTTGCCGCTGCTGGGGCATTGGAAAGCACGAAATGCTTAAAGATGACAAATTTTTGGATACCAGAAACCACCGAGTGCGCCAAACAGCCAGACGAAGCAATGTGTGTGGGTCTATGTTGAGCGCCAGCCGATTTGTTGTGACTTGTGTCAAAAGAATTGGAAGCATAACTGCACAATATGTGGCAAGTGAAAGACACAATAAAGCCTTTAAAGAGTTGCCTCAGCGTAGACTCTAGAATCTAGAGTCTGGAGTAAAAATCTTCCAAAAACTTGTTCTACTGTTGTAAAGGTTGATTTTTTAAGCGTTAGGTTTTTAATATGTAGAGTTTGCGACCTGTTCTTCTTCTTATTTAAGTAGCTGTTTTCCTGGGTCAAAGTACAATAAAGAAGCTAAAAGTTCAGAGTTTTTATTGTTTGATGTTATTTATTTTCCTTTCCATAATATCCGACACACTGCGGATTCTGTCTTCAGGGCTATACAATAACTAAGAAACATGTTGCATTTAAAAAACTTATGTTTTCGAGCATAACAGCTAAATAAGTGGTTTTTAACATTAAAAAAAAACAACGAAAATGTCCAAAATTGAATGAAATTTTTAGTGGCGTTGATGAATTAATTCAATTTTTGAAGATTAGTTCATGGTCCATCCCGAGTGCCCAATTTGGCTTACTGTTTCCAACATATCGAGCATTTCTAAGACCCATTAACCATTCGCCTGGCTTCAGTTCTTGCACCAGTTGTATTTTGTTGTAGCAAAAAGTTCGGACCCGATGACGTTTTTTATGTTTTTAACGTGTTTTTTATGTGATATATATATACTTTAAAAAACTGTTAAGCATTTCAATTGGCAAAGCAAATCAACAAACGATACTAACACTACAATAACAATACAAAAAATACTCCTCTCTAGAAAGGTATACACTATTCGTTTTTTAACAAATTGTAAGCAAATCAGGCTGTTAATATTTATCACTAAGCGTATACCAAATCCCTAAAAACACACAAAAATTGAACCGATTGCAAGTACTTTTGGGATCCCTAAAAACAGAACCCACAAAACATCGTTGGTGTTTCCTACAACTTAGAGCTAAGTTAACTAAAATAGTAAAATCGAAACTTATGTTAAATGGCGGCACGTAATTCACGTATTTCATCCTTAAGTTTGACTGGACCACATGGCCTATAACTTCACGAACCAACTTTCCGGCACAGTTTTAACCAGCACTTGGGGGCTGGGGTGGTACTGGCGCTACATTTCCACCGCTGCCATTGGTACTGGGCGCTGCTGCTGGCGCAGATGGCGCACCTTCAGTTGTTGCAGGTGGCATAGGTGTTTCTGTCATAGAATGGATTTAAAATATATTACTAAAATATGGTATAAATTCTGGTAGCCACAGTAGGACTAGTTGCCCAAGGATCATATACGATAATTTATCGATATTTGGCAGTGATAGACTTTCCTCACTGAAAATGCAAAAATGCTTTGAAAATCTTTTGCCTACATAAGCAGCCTTACACGTACGCTGTGCTGAAAATGGTCGCTTTTTAACAAAAATGTTGAGTTTTTTTACGGTCCAGGATTCCACGCTATTACTTTAAGGCTCTTCGGGGAGAAGGGTATAAGAAAGTTCTTAATCATTCACTAACTCGCAGTACCATGTTGCCGAAGTTTTTATTCTTTGCAACTACTATTCAGACACCCCAAACTATCTCTTCAGACACTCCAAAAGCGAACTGGAACCTATTAAACTACACGTCAACATGGTTAAGTTGTCGGAAAGCCGAGGGTCATGTCCGAAGTAATTTGCAGCGTAGAATCCAGACAGAATCCGACAGACCACAGTCCGCCTCAAATATTTCATAATCCTAAAGTGTTGAGCCAATTCTAACGTCAGATTAGAATTCTATACAACAAATTACTTCGGAAATGACCCTTAGCTTTCCAACAACTAACATGACCCCTGTATTTGTAGACCTGTGTAATATATGATTTTGAACTAACATTGGTGTTTTCCTGGATCAAACATCATAAAATAGCGGTAGCTTACATTGGAACGCCGATGTTTATAATCAAAGGAAATATGGCACTTTCCCAAAACCATACCTTATGTTAAGGATGCCGAGATTAGAGATTGCATAGAATTCCAAACCCATTCTGATATCGTATGTGCCTCAATTTATGGGTTGCAAGCTTCTGGACAATCTAAGCTTGACATAATCGCATCTTATCAAGTAAATCATCAACAAACTAACCGGATTTGTTTCCAACGCCAGCATTCGGATTGGGCGTAGGTGTAGCCTCAGTTTCACTGTCTGCTGAAGTGCTTTCCGCATTTCCATTACCATTAGAAGAACTGCTAGCCGGTGGACTATTTGTGGATACCATTGGTGTTTCTGACATTGCATTTTCATCCTTTTTCTGTACTATAACAGTACAATTGCGACAAAGATCTGAAAATTGCAAAGTTATACTATATTTTCGCACTGAAACAACACAAATTTACAATGCGGCTTATCATCTTCTTCGCTTTCTTCCTCGGAAGAATCACAAAATATTGATTCTAGCCAATCCAATATACCATAGTCCTGGAAAGATAGCTTTAGCTGTAAATTACATAGTTAATTGCTGACTGTACTCACATCGCTATCTTTGGACACAGGTTTCGCTTGAGTGCTCCTAAGGTTGAACATTAGGCAGAGACACAGCACTACCAAAAGGTCACATCTCATAGACATCTTGAGTTTAGCTTTGTACTGCAGCTGGCAAAATTTTTAGATATACTGGCTAGCTCGCAAATATAGAACTGCCTTTTATAGAACTCAAGATCTATGCGCTGAATGCCCTGGCTATTAGTTGAAGTATGCTAAATATACTAGATACTTTTACGATGCTCTCTCTTTATATAGAATGCGTATATTTTGCATGACTAAATTGCTAAGATACTCGAAAGTCTGAAGCTAGTTGCAGTTACAACTGGCAAATATTATTGTCAATAAAATTAAACTTGGCCCGGAGCTTATTTATGCAGCTGCACGATCGTATGGCCCATTTGTCTGATAAACAGTCATGAGCATGTGTACGGCAAATTGTAGTACTCACTGTATAGTTAATACAATTGACAAGTGCGCACTACATGAAATTTGAAACGCTAAACCAGCTTCAGCTAGGAGCCAACAAGTGTTTGGGGGTTTCCAATTCGCACTGCATTAGGCACAATCATGGGCATATCCATTGTCCATATATCTTGTAATCTTGTAATGCAATACCTTCACTTGGATGTACATACTAAGTGTACATGTACTTAATTACTTATGGGCTATGTTCTACGTTCCAATAATTGCCATTTCCTACACTTATGAATGAAAGCATAGAGCTATCGAGGTCGATACACTTGTTTTTGTGGTCCAGCCTAATGGTTCGGTATTTGTTTTGTTCCCTTTTGTTTTCTGAACTTCTGCCTTTTGGCGCGTGTAACTTGGCAGCTCTATTGTGCAGTTTTAATGGCGCTGACCGAACACTTTCCTGGCCTGTACGTGTTGTGTTCCTGTTCCCAGTTGTTGTGATGTGGCTGCCTCATGTGGCTTTTGCCTTGTTGTGAAATGTGAGGCAAGCTACACGATTCTAAATAAGATGTGTTGCCGCTGCCCTGGCGCAGATGTGCAGAAGTGTGGAGTGTATAAGTGCAAGGTGTTTGACATTTACTATTCTGGATTCGGTTACTTTTACCAACAACAGCTTATTTAGTTATAGTATGTTCTAGTTGACTTACTTTTTGTTAAGACTGTTCTATAGTACAAAATCTGTAATAGATCGCTTGCATTGCGGTTGTAAACTGAAATCATCAGTGACAGGTTACAATGTCGTTGCTGTCAATAAAAGAACAGTTGGCTTTAGATGAGCCATAAACTTGCATTGAAAAATGTCTGTAGAGTAGATGCGTTTGGCTTTCCTGACCAAATATGTGATGCGAATAGTTTTCCCTTAATATGACAGGTGTCCAGCGCTTCTCACGTGTCCGTCTTTGCATCATTATCTCATCCCGCATCTATTCAAATTTATACTTTTTTTGTCACACCACAATTCATTTCACTTTAGGTTCGTTTATTTGAAGACATCGAATTCCCCGTAGTTTGATGCTATATGGTAGTATCACAAGGTTAGATACAAAGAAGTGCACCATAAAATTTTGGAAAGT
This sequence comes from Chymomyza caudatula, assembly GCA_035041775.1. Lineage (NCBI taxonomy): Eukaryota > Metazoa > Arthropoda > Insecta > Diptera > Drosophilidae > Chymomyza > Chymomyza caudatula. The sequence goes on along the minus strand of JAWNKW010000141.1, from coordinate 1,693,161 downwards.
ATCTATACAATCTATCTATTATATAAATTTGCTAAGGTCGATTACCGCCCCCCGTGTGGTGAGCGGGTTAGAGAATACAACCTCAGCAGGTCAAAGCTTCTCGTATGAGGCGACTAACAACGACACTGGGTTCTTTCGAGACCAGTAGGCCTTAAAAGGGTTGTGCGTAGGGTTATGCGTAGGGTTTGGGACCCACCACGTTAAACCACAATTCCAATGAAAGAATGTATTTACATCAGCACTTCGGCTGTGTCTGTGTAAATAGCCGAGAAGAGTTCGGCCCGTATGGGCTAATGAAGAACATGACTGTTTTATATGTATTTGTGACTCACAGCTCAGATGCCTATATAAATCATAGAGAGTGAGAGAGAAATCAGAAATCGGGATCCGACTGGGGGTTACCAGTATTATATTTTATATACTTACGAGTGTCTTCTAAATGATGATATCTATTTCTGTTTGAATTTTGTGCAGTCCTTCGTATTTTTTAAAAGAGTGTTTTTTCTTCAATCTTGTTTTTTTTTTCTACAAACTAACTCAATTCGCGATTAATTTTGTTATTTTTATGCAGAATAGAATGGTGCTTTACATTTCCCCACAAATTTTCAAAAAAGTCAAAAAAGTTTTCGGTTTTTGTTACTAGCTTAGCGCCACAAAAACAGTCAAAATTGTATTTCCACAGTTTCTTTCAGAAATCCGATATATAGCCGCATAGTCCTCAAACACATTGGAATGCGTTGGAAAACGATTCGGCTATGAATTCTGTTTTATTTAGTTCCAGGTAGTAAGTCAGTCCCTAGAAAAGTACATCGCTAATTCAATAAGTTCGAATGTAAAATGTTTTGCAATGGATAACAAAAATTGAATAAATTCGTGTGAAATGCTTGGCACAGAACTAGTGAAATGAATCCATACAAGCGGCAAAAGCTGCCGTTATGGATGTTAAAATCATGTGTGCAAAGCTCAACTTTTTGGAAAAACCTGCCGTTATTTACGTATACGCAGAATAATCGAAACATGCGGAATACAATTTGCAAACGTTGGGATGAAACGGAATGATACGTTCGATTCTGGTCGTGAAAATCATAACTGCAAAGCTTGGAATTTCGATTCGTAGGTTGCAAACTGTGAGTTTCTTGTCGCTTTGGAATTGGGCTTTTGGTTCGAACGCAATAGATGTGAATATCCTATATTGAGAATTGCTTGCCGGAGTAACAAGACAGTCAAGACAGAACAAGAACAGTCTTAAGGCTTAGACGAAAGCATTTTGGTAGGTGCCTGCAGCGAGGTATTGGATAGAGGTTGCCTACGCCTGCACGAAGAAGGACTATCTGAATTTTTGTTGCAATCGTATCTTGGTAATCGTACCATGTCTTTATGACGTACCAAGTGACTGTACGAATTGAGTTAAAACCGATGTCGTGTAGACCTCAAAGGGCTAATGTGATGGCGGCACTTAGTAGATTTTGTCACTTATATTATAATCTGCTTAACATAAAGCAAAGAGCCTGGAACTTATAGAGTGGAAACCTGCACCATTACATTGAGTCGAACTGCTGCGATGCTAACATTTCAAAGACTGTGCGTTATTTTTTTTTTTGCTATTTCTATTTCTCAATTTTGCCTACGAGTGAGGCGGTCTGATAAAGACAGCAACATAAGCAGCCTCACGCGTACATTTTCTTTAATATGGTCGCATTTCACCAAAGATTTTGAATTTTTGAACGGTCCAGGATTCCACTCTATTAAATTTCATGCTTTTTGAACATAAAGTTTGTCTCTTGCTATACTTAAGATAAGCTTCGGTAAGCTGTCCGGCTTAAAAAGTAAAAATATAGGGATATCCGGACTTAAACGATGGTTTGAAGTGACGTCACAGAGGTCATTTGTTTTAAACATAGCTTGAAATGTTAAAAGCCGTATTATGTAACTAGTCAATGTTCTTGATACCAGACCTCACATTTATGAGATAAAAGAGTTAGTTTTAAAGTGCAAAAAATAAAGATTTGTGAATATGTAAGCACGGTTGTTCGTTTGCTTACAACATCTGCTATAAATGATGAAAACGAACAAATATTACATATTATAGAGAGATAGATAACATTTATCTGAACATTGTACATCATTGTTAGCTAAGTTATCGCGACATATCATTTCTTTAGTAGGTAAAGTACACAGCTACACTTGTAGAGCGCTGCGTCCAAAAGTAAAGTGCATTTCCTCACGTTCGCCTCATTTATGAATACATTTTTTACTCTATGCCGCAATCTTATGCAAAACTCTTGCACATACAACTAAACACCCGCTCATATCCGCAATTCCCAGAACCAAAGTAAAGCAATTTTTCATCGGAACCGCAGGCGCACAGGCCTGCCTGGTGCGACCCAGTCCAGTCCAGGCCCCATAGCTAATTAGACGCAAATGTGCTTTTGTTCGCTTCTTTCTATTGCCATTTTTTGTTGCCGCCCGTCACAATTTTCTATGCACACTCACTCACTGCCTGTTTTCTGCTCTTCTCTTTGCTCTCCGCAGATTCGCAGTGTCCGCAATACGGCGAAGTGAATCAGCTGGGCGGCGTCTTTGTGAACGGACGACCGCTACCGAATGCAACGCGCATGCGTATTGTCGAGTTGGCACGCCTGGGCATACGACCCTGCGATATCTCACGCCAGCTGCGCGTGAGTCACGGCTGTGTTTCAAAGATATTAGCGCGTTATCATGAGACAGGTTCCATACTGCCGGGTGCCATTGGCGGCTCCAAGCCGCGCGTCACCACACCCAAGGTGGTCAACTATATACGTGAGCTTAAGCAAAGGGATCCGGGTATTTTTGCCTGGGAAATACGCGATCGGCTGCTTAGCGAGGGCATTTGTGATAAAACAAATGTGCCCAGCGTCAGTTCCATATCACGCATACTGCGCAACAAGCTGGGCAGCATTGGACATCATCATAGCGGCGGCACTGCCGGCCTCAGCGTGAGCAGCAATGGCAATGGCAATGCTTCTGCTGGCGTCAATAGCCTAGGCAATGGCTCATCCATACACAACTCACACTCCGCGCATCACCATCATCATCATCAACATACGGCAGCCGCAGTGGCAGCTAGTGCTCATCATGCGCATGCGCATCTTTATAATTCCATATACCAGCCGTATAGCGCAGCGGCAGCGTATAGCATGAAGTCAGCCGTCAGTTGTGGCAGTCCCTCGCCGCCGCAGGGCGCAGGTGCTCAATCTCATCATTTGCGCAGTGTGGCCGCTGCAGCGTCGCACTGGCCATCGTCGCACTCTGTCAGCGATATTTTGGCGCATCATCAAGCTGTGGCTCTGCGCGCCAGCTGTCAGGTGGGCAACACTATGTCACCTTTGCCCATGACGCCATCGCCAGTAACTGGCGGCGCTGGAGCGCAGCAGCTGCTGGACTGTGAGGGCAACAGCCAGATGGTGGCCGCAGCTCAGCAGCCACCCTATAACTACTATATGTACTTTCAAAATGGCGGCATGCACCACCATCATCACCATGGCGGCATGATGGCCGCTGGAGCTACCGGATTATGAGGCAGCCAGGGTTGAAAACTAGTAACAGATTTGGCTGTTGCCTTTATAAGCACTAATTCGATTTGCCATAAAACGTAAGCAACGGAAATTGTATTTGATTGCAATTTTATGTAGATACTACTTATTTAGGTACGCGTAGAGGTATATAAATACTATGTAATCATAGTTAGGGCCCGTTTTAGCTTATGAGAAGTCAGTTGAGAGATAGCTGTAACATAAGTAACATAATGTAGGTAAATAAACGCAAAAATATACACTAATTTCGAAATAAAATGAAGAAGTAGAACAGTTGTGTTTTACTTTCGGTTGTGTAATACCAGATTTACATTGCATCTGTAAGAGCATTCACATAGACCAGTTGCAGCAGCAATCAGCTGTTTTAAAGTTAACATTTTTCGTACAAGCGACACATTGGGTTGCAGCTGAAAATGAGCATAAAATTGATGGGAAATTGTACAGTAGTGCTGACCAAATTATATTGGTATCCATTCAACAAAACATGCGTAACGCCTTCGTACACTTTTAGAAAAAACAGTTGTTCAAGTAATGTCTGCTTAAAGTAATAACATTTTCAATTACCACTGTTTTTCATCTTCTTTTATGAAAGACAGAAACGCAGAAGTCATCAAAGACACGTCTTTAATCACAGATTCTCGTAAAAAACAGCTGATTACAAAATGAGACAGCAACTTATTTACCTTTTTTGCGCGATAGACAAGGTTAACATATTTATATTGAGAAAACTGGCTTATGTGCGCATATAAAAATTTGATTGAATGTTAAGGATCAACACGTTTATGTGTGATCATCAAAGGTGACGTTAATCAATCAAAATATGATTGATCACGACAAATATCAAGTATTACATGCCAGTACATACGACTCCGATTACAATATGGTTTAATTTACCATCGGAAACGCAGCAAGAAACAGATATCGTTATATTGAATCTTTATATGATATCGGTACAACAACTTCAGTTTCTTAATGTGGCTTATGTAGGCGTTTTACAGCAAATTAGTATGACCGAGCCATTATATATAGTAAACTCTTGTTAAATTGTTAGTTAGAAGTAGAGACTATTACTAGATGCCTATGCTTATGTATACTAGGGCTCCTTAGACCTGTTTTTCAAACGAATTTTATGTAATTTTCGAGATTTTTTTGCCATTGTTTTGCATAGTGCTTTATTTAGGCCATAACTTTAAAAGTTTTTAATCACTAAGTTGAATGGGCGGATTTTACAAGATAGTTGAAACTTCTTAGCGGAAGTATTCTCAATTTCATGCATGCTTTATGTGCTTGTTTTGAAGCCGAATCTGGATCTGCGCCGTGTGTATGAACATACAAGTATTCGCAAGTGTTATTCAATGATAGATAGACGTAACTATGTATTTGTAAATTTTTGTTTATTTAGCATACATATAAAATATAATATGTAATACACTTATTTATAACATAGTTGTAAATACGAATGTAACTATGCAAAATAAATTTTTAAAGTAATATATAAGACATAAATTTAATTACTGTACGGTAAATTGCCTAAGGAAGTGTAACAAGAACCAAGTAAGTATAATTTAGTCTAAACAGTTAGCAATGTTTACATATAATATGTTGATCTAAACTAAAGAAAACAAGGAAGTGTAACAAGAACCAAGCCGACCGAGCTTAAGATAATTTAGCCTATATATATACATATAATATCGTTCTAATATCAACTTAACATTGTACTAAAATGCAAAGACTCGCTAGCAACTTAAGGGCAACACTCGCTCTCTAGTGGGTCTTTCTTAACCCAACCAAAAAAAAAATAACCAATGCCCAGGCCCAAGATGACGGCCAAACATAACCAATAGTTAAATGTCATGAAGATCAACATAAGCAAATACGAGACGATAATCTGCAGCAGATTAAGCAGCGTCTGCACTAAATGCGCCGAACCAAAAATCCGCTGCCAATAGGTCTTCTGTCTGAGTTCAGCCAATGGTGCCTCGGAGCAGCCACCACAGTCTGTACTGTTGTTTTTATTACGCAGTTCCAATGCCATGCGTTCCGCCTCCTTGCGAGCATAGCGATGCAGTAGATGCTCTCTCAGAAATTTGAGCGCCTCGTATAGAAACGAAATCACAAATATAGCTAAGGCAGAGAGCACAAATTCGGCAACGGTCGAAGCTACCCAGCCATTCCAGAGTATACGTTCGCAGTGACCGGCATGAAACTGTCGAGAGAGAGCATAAGAGAGAAATGTTGCGTCAAGTAATTGATTTTAAAGCATTTTTGTAAATTGGGCTTTATACAGGGTGTGTCAGAGAAACTGAACTTTCAAAAAAAAAAAGCTGTGAGACGAAGTCGTCTCAAACTTTTGAGACTTAGTGAACTGTTAGAAAGCTAAGTTTAGTCTAAACCAATGTATATTTAACAAGGTAACGTCGTCCTTGCGACGTCAGCAGCGCAGTTTCTTAGTTTTTCAATGAGAGAGGTTGTGTGTCGCGCATGTTTTTATGTTATTGTTATGTGTATGCATTCCCAGTGGACCAGCGAGCGGACATAAAATAACCAAGCGGACAAAATGTCCGAAAACTTGTCCGAAAACGATGCTTTATGTTTATAACAGTATGTGTGTATCAGCAACGGGAGTAAATTGCGGCTCTCTTTTTTGCTATTTCAGCCTCTCACAAAGTTTTAAGAATGTTCGCTCAACGACGACATTACCTTGTTAAGTATACATTGGTCTAAACCAGCTATAACTTTGGCCGCACCCTGTATATAAAAAGAGCGCATTACGTAGAACCTATAAACATATGTTTGTGCTGTACTGTATAAATATCAACTAAATTAATGACACTTGAATAAACCCACAGAAATATTTTAGCAGTAGTTGTAGTTCTAAATGAGCTTTAGAGCTTCTGCGCGTAATGTTGATCAAAATGATCGTTTTTGCTCAAAGCAAGTGAGCACTTGAAAATATGTAACGTAACTTTTGAAAATCAATTGCAATACTTACATACATAACCATGGGACATGATTTACTGCCACTGTCCGAGCCATGATCGTGGTCATGATCCATATTTGTAAATGAAATTGTCTTAAGAACAAGATAAACAAAAATCTTAAAGGCAACTTGTACCAGCGAACACGAAACACTTGCTTAACTGCTAAGAGCAAAGCTACGACTACTGAGGCTAACGGCCGTATGCTGTTTTTTAAAGAAAAATCGACAGTAATCCCAAGTAACGATAGGCATGCGCTTATCTCTGAGAAATTTGTGCTATCAGCGATATAAACGATAACAAGTGCAGCCACACAACAGTTACATTGTTTGGTTAGTGATTCGTTACTTTGTGTTAAACGCCGAAAAACGACAGTTGAATGGGTCTTTCCCTGGAATGCTTTTGACTAGACACAGGGGGTGGGCTTAGGTTCGTACTATCCATGCAAAATTAAAAAAATTTATAATTATGACCAAACCGTCGATTAGCAGCATTCTCAAGTACGCTAATATGTATTTATGGCTTTATGTTTATTTATAATAGACCATAATATGGGACAAGTGTTTTAACAAAAAGACATAAGTGCATAGTACGTTCATATTATTATTATTATTTTTTTTTAATTCTTGCCCACTTAATATTATTGCTTTCCGTCGATAGCAACGATTGCTTTCAACTTTCATGATCACACGTTGGCCAGCGAATTCGGTATGTGTTCGCTTAAGGCCCACTTGGCTTTGATAGAGTTTTATTTCTACCAAACGGCCAAAAGTAGCTCAAATTGATTGCCGTGCGCAAGAAAATATCAGGCCGTGTGCAAAAGTTACGGACGTAGACGTAACCGTGCGCAAAAATTCGAACTTCTAGTGCCGTGTGCAATGAATCGTGGTAACTCAATCCAAAAATCCCATTGGTTGTGTAATTGGCTAACGATGTGCGAAAAGGAAAGCTTTTGTTTTAACGTTTTTTTTTTTTGGTTAAATCACCCTTTTTAAGTTGCCAAGAAAAACTAAACTGTTCTTGACACTATTTGCAGACAGCTTTCAAAAGTTAAGCCAGAATCGATGTTATAGCACGATAGCACTTCCTTTACAAATACTATGTAAGACCGGCTTAACTTAAACCTCGCTTTCGTAGGATACACGCTCGAATTGGATGATTGCAAAGTGAGTCTTCAAAAATGAAAATTTTGAAAACTAGTTAAAGGAAGCTCAAAAATTCTCATTAATCAATGCGTTCGGTCGAATGCGCGTGTCGGCTCGCCTCCACCAAGTACTAGTCCTAAGGCTTATAAGCTCTGAATAACCTATATTTTTTGAAAAGAAATAAGTATTGAATCACCTTTGATTGTCAGCCAGTTTCAGACCTGATACAGACCTTCGCAGAACAGATGTTTATGTGTGCTGTCCGTAAATTTGTGCTATCGGAGTTCCTCTTTTGTGTAAATGTGTGCTATCGGTGTGCCTTTGAGTTTTCGTTTTCGAGTCTGAGATTTTAATATATTATGTTTAAATAAATAAATGTGTCTGTACCTATATAGTTTCTAGAATTTTACATTTAACAAACTTTGTTTACAAATCATAAATTTTTAAATGATCATTTCTGTCTGAAAATTGTTGATGAAGTAGTCACAACGAGACAAAATAATTGGGAAACAAAAAGTATGAAAAAATAAAATGTAAATTAAATGGTAAGTAGTAGGTAAGCTTTCTATTAATGGACGGATGAGAGAAATAATAAATAGATAAATATAAAAATTTTAGTTAACAATCTTCGTTGTGAATTAAAGACGCCAGAATGTTTTTCTTCTAAGCGGGACTTTAGTGGCTGATCATTGATGGTTTGGGCAGCATTCAGTTACCATAACAGGACACCCATATGCAAAATATCCGGTCGCATGAACTCGGCAAAACTACACAGCCTTGTCGGATCATGTATTAGTCAATTTTATGGACCATCAACCGGTCCCAAATGCCATTTTTCAGCGGGATAATGCTGCCATTCATGTGTCAATTTCTCTCAATGTGTCGTCGTGTTTACGCTGGCGGACGCAAGTTTGAAAGAGTAGAGGAGCTACGGGCCGTGGTGAAAGAATGATCTCAAATTACACTTCCGCAGTTCCAAAATGTGGTTATATCAATGCCATGTCGAATTTTTGAAGTAATAACCAAATCTGAAGGATGGAACTAGTAATTAAGCATTAACATTTTGTTTTGTTAAGTTTCTTATTAAATACATGAACATAATCTAAAACGAGATATATTTTTAAAATTTTCTATTCAAGGTTTTTTAAAAAAAATATCACTGCATCGAATTAAATTGCGGAGCTTATATCTTGAGCGGGTTTGTGTGCAACTGGCAAATTTTCGAATGTAACATGTTAATGTAATGTAATGTTAGTTTTAGATGCTTTTACCGATTTTTTAGTTCTTTCGCCGGACAGAATTTCCTGTTCGTATTCTTTATAAAAAGGCTATTAAAAACTAAAACTAAACTACTAAATCCACACAATCTAAATGCATTTTATACTTTTATTTTAATTTGTTTAGCGTGGGCTTCAATACCCAACGTTCATTTCTTTTGAATTTCTTTATATTTACCGCCGAAGTGGCAACGCTCAAGTGCTCTTTAAATAATATGGCAGCGCGGCTGCAGCCTTCCAGCAGTGTTCTTGCCATTAAAAGTAAACGAGCGTTTTTTTTGCATTATGTTAAGAGTGATTGTGTAATTAATAGACTTATTTATTGCAGGAAGCTAAAAACCTCAGCAATTATACAGGGTCCATATGCTAACGCTACGTTACCTGAGGTACACAGGCAAAATAAATTTGCCCTGTGCCATGGCCAGACCAAAACACATGCCAGTATTACCGGCGCGTGTGCTTTTTGGACTGCACACACACACAAATAACGTTCAGAAACAGATGTTGAAAAAGCCAAGGGAGCAATGGGTGGCGGACAATTGCCACAGCATGCTGCAGCGCAGCATGAGCACATTAAGCAGATCCGACAAGCGAGATGACACAAGCACTACAGAAAAATCTATGATCCAGTATTTTAGTGCGTCCGTAAGACCCTATATACAGTTAATGCGCATGGACCGACCTATTGGCACATATCTATTATTTTGGCCTTGCGGCTGGAGCATAGCTTTAAGCGCGGAAGCAGGTTGTTGGCCGGACTTGGGCATGCTCGGTTTGTTTGCTACGGGCGCTTTGATAATGCGCGGCGCTGGTTGCACCATTAATGATTTGTGGGACAGAGATATTGATGCCAAGGTGGATCGTACACGCACACGTCCCCTGGCTTCCGGCCAAATAAGTCAATTCGATGCTATTGTTTTTCTCTCTGCACAACTAAGCTTAGGCTTGCTGGTACTTGTTCAACTCAATTGGCAATCTATTTTACTGGGTGCCAGCTCCTTGGGTTTAGTTATTACCTATCCACTAATGAAGCGTGTTACATATTGGCCCCAACTTGTACTTGGTATGGCCTTTAACTGGGGTGCCTTGCTAGGTTGGTGTGCCACTCAAGGCAGCCTAGATCTAGCCGCTTGCTTACCACTGTACCTCTCCGGCGTTTGTTGGACCATTGTATACGATACTATTTATGCGCATCAGGATAAACTGGATGATTTGCAAATAGGCGTCAAGTCCACAGCGTTACGTTTTGGTGATAATACCAAAGTATGGCTTTCTGGTTTTACTACTGCCATGCTGACTGGCTTAACGGCAGCGGGTTTAGTATGTGATCAAACATTTCCCTATTATGGGGCCGTTGGAATTGTTGGCGCGCATCTGGTGCAGCAGGTATGAGTTGTGTGTGCGTCTACTTAAAAACCACTTAATTAAATATTAACGTATATTTACAGATCTACTCGCTCAACATAAACAATCCGAGTGATTGCGCCAAAAAGTTTATTTCCAATCATCAAGTTGGTCTCATTTTATTCCTTGGCATTGTGTTGGGCACACTTTTAAAGTCAAAAGATTCTAAAACCCAACAAAAAGCTGCGACTAACACAACAGCCAGCGCATATGTGCAAATACCACAAAAGCCAGAGGTTTTGAGCTGAAATGTCAAGTAGTTTGTCATAAGGTCTAAACCTTTAGATATCTTTAACTCGTTATTTTTAAAGACGTTAATTTCATACAAGTTAAGTAAGCTGGGGCGAGGGAGTACCAACCAGTCTGTATTCTCAAATTTTTTGATTGTAATTTCATATGCAGAGTTGAACCCTTTCAATACCATATATTGGCAAGTGACTGGTACAGCTTATCTGCTATTGGAAAAGTACAATGCTCTGCGAGATACATATTTAAAAAGTTCAGGCTTATCAACCCGCCCCATCGGCCAGACAAGAGAACATAAAGTGTTCAGCTGGACAAAATAAGCAACTTTTTAAAAGAAATAGAATTGTGGCTAGTCTATTACATGGGTGTATTATTATTTATTATACAAATTTTGGTTGTGCATTAAAAACCAAATACTTTTCAAATGTATTTACTTCATTTTTTTTCTTGGGGGTGTATATGGTAAAAGATGCTTGTTCAATTTCGTAAAGAAAATGTATGTGTTTATAAAGTTATGGCGCTTAAATTAAATCAGCTACGTTCATGGGCATCTCGTCGATTTGTGTCGAATAGTATTGTTCAATATCACGCAATATGCGAATATCATCCGATTTAACGAAGTTAATTGCTACACCTTTGCGTCCAAAACGACCCGAACGACCAATTCGATGTATATATAACTCGCGATTGTTGGGTAAATCATAGTTAATGACCAGTGATACCTGCTGCACATCTATACCACGCGCCCAAACATCTGTGGTGATGAGCACACGAGACTGTCCGGCTCTAAATTCCTTCATGATTTCGTCACGCTCCTTTTGGGGCATGTCACCATGCATTGAACTGACTGTAAAGTTAGCTTCGCGCATCTTCTCTGTCAGCCAATCCACCTTACGCTTTGTATTACAGAAGATTACTGCCTGGGTTATAGTTAATGTATCATAGAGATCGCACAATGTGTCGAATTTCCATTCTTCACGTTCGACGGCAACAAAGAACTGTTTGATGCCCTCCAGAGTCAATTCGTCACTGCAAAAAATAATTAGATAATAAATTTACAATTAGAAAAGAACTAACTAACCGTTTGACCAATATACGAATAGGGTCTGTCATGAATTTCGAAGTCATCTCAAGAATCTCATGAGGCAACGTAGCCGAAATGAGTACAACTTGTGTGGCTGGAGGCAAATAGCGATAAACATCATAAATTTGTTCCTTAAAACCCTTGTTTAACATCTCATCTGCTTCGTCCAGTACCAGCATCTTAATAGCTCTGTAAATATGCAATATTTTTTAACTAGTTGCAATGCCAAATTTTACGCTACTTAATTTAGAGTTACTTATTACCAAATGCAAATGGTATAAAGTCTATTGTTATGAAAAATTTGTATGAGCTCACCTTGTCCTCAGCACCCGTCGCTTTATCATATCGAACACACGACCCGGTGTACCACTGACAATATGTTGACCATAATCTAGCTTACGAATATCTTCGCCCAGATTCGTTCCGCCAATGCATACATGACATTGCACATTCATCATATCGCCCAGAGCCAATATAACCTTCTGTATTTGCACGGCCAACTCGCGCGTTGGCGACAAGCACAATACTTGTGTCTCACGCAGGGTAGTATCTAAGCTCTGTAGTATAGAAATGGAGAAAGTAGCTGTTTTGCCTGTACCAGACTGAGCTTGAGCAATAACATCGCGTCCCTTTACAATTGGCTTAATGCTACGTTGTTGTATAGCCGATGGTTTCTCAAAGCCTTCCAAGAAATGAAAGTTTTTTGTTATTATTGAACCACAGCATGGTGTACATGCCGCTTACCGTACGCATAAATGCCGCGTAGCAGCTCCTCCTTCAGATTCATGGCATTGAAAGTTGGTATAACTTCAACATCTTCGCTTGTTTCAAACTCCACGTTTGATAGATCCTCGGCCTGGGCATTTTTTCGTGCCATTTTTGCGTTTAACTTACAAGAATTAAGAATATTTGTATTTTTCTAAAAAATTTTCTCAAACGCGTTGCTTGCCGACAGTGTGACCGAATTTCAAATCTGAATTAAACTGATAATTGGAAAAAATAATAATACCAAATATACTTGGATTGCAAAATAAACAGTAGAATAATATAGACTATTCAACCAACTTATAGTTTTTTATTAAGCTCATTTATAACAAAGAAATAACAAAATTGATAATTAAGTGGATTCCATTGTTATACGTAAAAGTTATTTACTTTTTTTCTTTTTCCTTTCGCATCATACAACAAAGAGTAAATGAACGGCTAAAGTATCGATACCTTCGTTGTAGGATTAAGTACAAAACAAGACGCTGTGCTGCCATACTTTTTAATTTAAAACGTTCTATGTTATTGAAAAAAAATTCGCACGAAAATAAATTAAGTTTTGCTATTTCACTCGTAAAGACATAAAAAATATATAGAACAATTCATTTAAGTCATTTTGCAAATGGAAACCTTGTCAGCGGGTCAAGGTGCGTCTTTCTGAGAAACACACGCTGCATATTTTCTATTCTCTTACGTGCCTCTGCAGCTGAACTTATTGCTATCAAAGCATTTTGCTTGGTACACTCACAATCTTCTCTGACGTCATTCAAGCGGTTTTCGGAGTATTGTAATCTTCGTTTTAGAAACTCTGCAAACATTTGTTTTTCGGTCAAATCTTTTTGCATGAACCCCGCCACGGCACAAGCATATTTCTGCTTTTGATTTGACTCATGCAAGACACACTTTAGTCGATTCAAGTGTTGATTTAAACTAGCCAGTAGATGAGCCATATGCTCTGCCATATGTCCGCTTTGGCATATTTCGGATTGTACATACTCCTTGGCATTATTAGCCTCACATAAGCTACGCTCCAATTGCTCAAGAAATTGTTTCTGGCTTGCTAAAGCTTTCATCGCGTCACATGCCGCATGTGCCGCCTTTTCAGCCTTCTGAATGAGTGCAGTCTTGGCACACTGAGCGGTTTCTCGTACATCGCATCCTTGGGTTCCTGGGTCTGCTTCAGCAATTTGTGCCGCTTTTGAGGCAGTATAGTTTTTCTGTTTTTGCTGTGTCCTTATACCAGCAGGCCTCCAACCGGGCTTACACTTCAGCTCACTGAGTTGCATGTGTGTTCGCTTAACATAGGTTTTCGGGACAGTCTCAAAGCTCTGCTCCATTTGTGCGCAGCCAGTTATAAGCGTACTGGCTGCATAAACAAGTAAAAAATGCTCATAACGCATTGACGAAACAAGCTGTTACAAGTATTTCAAAGCATTTAGTACATCAAAATTCTGTGCTGTATGCTTTTCAAAATATATCTAAAGCTATATTTATTATTTCTTTTTGGGGGAAATATTTCAAAGCATTCCAAAATAATACATCAGAATCTGAAAATTGTCATCTAGAAAAATTATATATAAATTTAGTCGAAATGCGTTTGAAACGTGCTTTTTGCTGCCTTATTGTGCTACTACTAGCCATATTATACACTACTGATGGCTACATGCTGGCTAAGGTAAGTGGTTAACATGTATTACGTACCTTGCCACTGCTAAATGCAGCAATTGTTGTTGCTCCAGGCTAGCAAACGCATGGCTCTAAATGACTATGCACATATAGGCTATGGTAAGCTCGGCGATACTGACGACTGCCGTAGCGAAGCGGATAAGCCAGCTAAACAATGCAAAGTCGATATTGGGTGCAACTCCAAGCAAAAGGCGTCCAATATTGCACAGTCGGCTGCTCAAGAAGCCAAGGCAGCCTCGGACGCACAGCAATCGGCTGGTGAAGCAGCTGCACGTCAAGTTAAGACGCAGCTCGCTGAAAAAGCGTTTGCGGCAGCGAAAGCTGCTGAGGCAGCATTAGCCGGCAAGCAGCAAATCGTTGATCAACTGGAGGCAGAGGTGCGCGAGGGTGAACTGGTGGTTCAAGAACAGGGCAATTCGCTGCAGAACACCCAAGGCAGTTGCAATGCGGCTTCCTCAGCTGCCAAGCATACGGCACTACAGGTAAAAACGCTTACAGAAGCAGTAAAAAACGCTCAGGAAAATGTGATGAACTCGGAGCAAGCGGCTCTTGGAGCGCAACAGGATTTGTCTGAAAAACAACAGCTGGTTGAAGCAGCCAAGAATCGTGTAGAGCAGCTATTGCGGCAGCTTAAAGAAGCGCGTGTCGATTTCAAGAACACCAAGCAGGCGGCAGAGCGTGCAGCATGTGCGGCTCAAGAGGCTAGGCAACGCGTTACTCGGGAGCGACGTTTGGCTGAGGTGCGCGAGAAGCTGCGTAGGTTTCGAAGGCGTTTGTGAGTTGAGTTTTTGTTACTATGTACTGTTATATTTTATTATTGTGAATTTTTTTAGACTTAACTGATTAAATAATTTTATATTATGAGCTGTCATCACTTATGGAGAGCTCGTGGTATCATTGTATCCCAAAGTGTCTCATATTTTCAAGAACATCATCATCATCAACATAAGAAATTTGCTCTGCAAATTATTTTAAGTTTTTTTCTGTTACTTAAGCCTAAATATTGACCACTATCAGTCTAATAATATTTAATTCCAAAAATTTACGCCCTCTAAGAACAGTCAATAAGTTCATTTTATGCAATAAAGAATGGTAAGTCTCCTTTGCAGCACCCGTTCGTAGTCAAGGTAAGGTTCCATGTCAAGCTTTTATATACAACATTTTAAGTTTTTGGTGTCATCTTATCACTGGCTCAAGAACCTTTAAATATTTCGAGTTAATCTTGTATTTCTATTACTTACTTAACTCGCCATAACAACCCGGTACCTGGTTACGGCCTGATGTAAAGCTAACCTAAAGACGCCTCTGCTTTGCGCGCGCCTTCTCCAATTGGTGATACCAAAGCTAGCTAGTGTACCCTTCTAACGGAGACATTGTCTGCGGTAGTCGTTGTCAACGCGTAGAGGGTCAAAGATCTTACGCAGCACTTTCCGCTCAAACACTCCTAGGGCATTTTCATCAGACTGCAACATCACCCATGCTTCAGCGCCATAAGGCAAAAAAGGGAAGGATGAGCGTCTTATAGAGTGTTAGTTTCGTCTGGCGAGAGTGGTCTCTACTACTCATTTGCCTGCTGAGACCAAAGTAACATCTATAGGCAAGACTGATTCTCCGTTTGATCTCCATGCTGGCATCTTTCTTCAGGTAGAAAAAAATCCTTGCTCTACTTCATTCTGCATAGTCGTACCAACTTTGCAGAGATTCCAAAATCAGATACCCGATCCCTCAACGGGCTAGCAAATGCTGCTAAATAATCGACAAACATATGGTGGGTATTGATTTTGTGTTCGTGGATCTTTTCCAGAATTTGGTTAGTGTGAATATCTGGTCAATGGTGGACTTACTACACTGATAAGGTCCAATCAGTTCTTTCGCAAACGGCTTTAGTCTAGACACCAAGATTTCAATCATCGGCCATGCTCTTATCTAGCCATATTCTGCAAAAGAGCTGGTGCATGCATATTACCGACTCATTGCCTCCAGTCTTGAAGAGCTCAGCAGACAGGCCATCTGAGCCAGCTGCTTTTTTGTTCTTGAGCCGCCTGATTGCGACTCTGACTCATATTTCTATTATATATTATAAATGTAACGCGTAAATTTTTTATTCATATAAGGCCCTATCGAGCGTACTGTGAGAAAGGCTAAAGCCGTTTGCGAAAGAACTGATCGGACCTTATCAGTGTGGCTTTACGCCTGGTAAGTCCACCATAGACCAGATATTCACACTACGCCAAATCCTGGAAAAGACCCACGAAAAACAAGTCGACACCCACCATCTCTTTGTTGATTACAAAACAGCTTTTGATAGCCCCGTTGAGGGATCGCGTATATGCCGCACTAACTGAGTTTAGTATCCTTGCAAAGTTGGTACGACTATGCAGAATGACGTTGAGCAACACGCGCAGCTCCGTCAAGATAGGAAAGAGCTTCTAGGACCCCTTTGATACCAAGCGAGGCTTCAGACAAGGCGATGCCCTCTCATTCAACTTTGTGATGGAGAGTGTGTTGCGTAAGGCCGAAGTAAATAGGAACGGGACTACGTTCTATAAGAGTGTCCAGTTGCTTGCATACGCAGATGATATCGATATAATTGGTCGTACAAAGCGAGCAGTTACCGGAGCCTTTGCGGCTATTGAAAAAGAATCTGCCATGGTGGGTTTGGTTGTTAATGAGAGCAAGACAAAGTATATGTTTTCTTCGAGTAGAGAGACACAGCGGTTGGATTCTCAGATTGATGTTGAAAACTATACTTTTGATGTTGTCAAGGACTTCGTCTACCTTGGCACCACAGTCACAATGAAGAACGATGTCAGCATGGAGATCAAGCGGAGAATGACTCTTGCCAATAGATGTTACTTTGGTCTCAGAAGGCAAATGAGTAGTAGAGACCTTTCCCGCCAGACGAAACTAACACTCTTCAAGACACTCATCCTTCCCGTTTTACTGTATGGCGCTGAAGCATGGGTGATGACGCGGTCTGGTGAAAATGCACTTGGAGTGAATGAGCGGAAAGTACTCCGTAAGATTTTTGGCTCTATACGTGTTGACAAAGACTACCGCATACGATGGAACGATGAACTGACATAGTCAGGCGAATTAAGATCCAGCGGCTGCGCTGGCTAGGTCATGTTGTGCGTATGGATGATAAAGCTCCTGCGAGAATGGTCTACAATGCGACGGTCGAAGGGAAGCGACGAAAGGGAAGACCATGCCTCCACTGGAAGGTCCAGGTAGTGAGCACGCTAGCTACCTTTGGTATCACCAACTGGAGGAGATATTTGCAGCAGGCCGTAACCCGGTAACGGGTTGTTATGGCCAGTTAAGTAGAAGAACGCGTCAAATTATGGAAGAGTAGCTCGCTTACAGCAAGTGCGGCATCACACAGCTGAGTATTGAAACCTTGGTAGAACAATATAAGGTATGCTATAGTAGTAGCAACTGTTTAGGAAGAAAGAAAAGATCTACCATGATCGAGACGCTCAATCAGTCGAAGCGAGAGCAATTCGCTTGCAGCAAGTGCGCATCACGCAGCTGACTATAAAGACTCACGACCGATAGACGAAAGAGAAGCTTACTTGCCGCAGGTGTTGCAGCCCGAATCAGAAGAGGAGAGAGCAGCTCGCTTGCAGCAAGCGCGACAGCACGCAGCTGGGTATCGAGATGATGCTATCCGCATCAGATTTCCAAATGAACCATTAACACTAATACAGCTGCATATTTTCGTAAAATATATGGAATAATGAAATGTGTAGATAATTAATAAAGCGATGTAGATTTTGCGAGGTTTTTGGAAGGCCTGTGTTCTACTCAAAATATAGTTGAAAGAAATAAAAAAAAAAATAGGAATCAAATTAGGTTTATATAATGTTTTAACCAGTAATTAAAATTTCCAGCTACATTAAACGCTTTAAGAATCTTTAAGGCATATTAATAGGTCTCAAACGTATTTAATAGCATTTGGCTGCAGTGCGCAATTCAAGAGGTAACGCACTGGCGGAAATCGCACAAAGTATCATACAATGGTATAAGAAAAAAGATTTAATATTCAATGAAAGCCTTTATAATATGGTATTATCATTGTAGCGTTTAATAATAGGACTGCTCATGGTATGGGCAAGTATTGGATGTTTGAATGGCCTGCGTTTTAGTCGCACTGACAACGATGAATGTTCTCCAATTACTGATACGAAGGACTTAATGAATGTGGCTGTTACGGGCGCTTCTAAAGTCGTGTTCAATCAAGTAGAGAAATTTAACGAGGGAAATCCAGTAGACTCGCAGCTCTTAAGAGACATTGGTTCGGTTGTAATGAAGAATCTTTTAGAAGGTAAATCGGTACAGGAAATGATTGCGAATCTGGAAACTTGGTGCCTAGTAAACAGACCAGATTGTCCACCATATTGTAAACAAAAACCCACGACCCCACGATCAACAGAGGAAACAACTGAGGAATACGTAGATTTAAGATCAACCTCAACAACAGAGGAACCATCAAAAGAATCAACAGAAGAATCAACAGAGGAAACAGAGGAACCATCAGATGAATCAACAACCCATGACGTAACAGAGGAAACAGAGGAACCATCAGATGAATCAACAACCCATGACGTAACAGAGGAACCAACAGAAGAACCAGCAACAACAGAAGAATTAACTGTAGGAACACGGGAACCAACTAAAGAAACAGGGGAACCAACTAAAGAACCAGGGGGACCAACTGAAGGATTATCGGAACCAAGTAAAGAACCAGGGGAAACAACTAAAGAACCAGGGGGACCAACTGAAGGATCATCGGAACCAAGTAAAGAGCCAGGGGAAACAACTAAAGAACCAGGGGGACCAACTGAAGGATCATCGGAACCAAGTAAAGAGCCAGGGGAAACAACTAAAGAACCAGGGGGACCAACTGAAGAAACACGGGAACCAACTAAAGAACCAGGGGAAACAACTAAAGAACCAGAGGAACCAACTCAAGAACCTGGGGGACCACCCAAAGTAACAGGGGAAACAACTAACGAACCAGGGGAACCAACTCAAGCACCTGGGGGACCACCCAAAGAAACAGGGGAACCAACCACACCTAATGAGCCAGATACAATAACCACCGAAGAATCAACAATCACCGAAGCACCAACACCCAGTGAAGAATCAACAACCACTGAAGAGTCAACAACCACTGAAGAGTCAACAACCACTGAAGAGTCAACAACCACGGAAGAGTCAACAACCACTGAAGAGTCAACAACCACTGAAGAGTCAACAATCACTGAAGAGCAAACAACCACTGAAGAACCAACAACAGCTATTAAATCAACAGAAAAAGGATTTCCACCGGATGACTTAAGTTACCTTTGTCTGATAGAAAATATGAGGCTCAAATGTTACTCATACAGATACAATCCCAATGCGGATATATCGATTGAGGAACACGCAACTAAAAGAAACAGGATAGCTGGATTGGGTGTGGCTGGATTGTATTTAAGGAGAACTAAGCATTATAAGCGGAAACCTCGTACACATAAGGGTAAGAGACGAACCTATAAACCAAAGTCTATTCATCGTAGAACAAAAACTCGCGATGCATTTGTTATGCGATACCGTAGTTAAAGTGAAAAAGTCTCCATAAGGATAAAGAAGTGCCTATCTAATTGTAGAGCGAAGAATATCAATAAAATTGCATCATATTGTTAAATATCAACTACTTAAATTTTCTAATTATAGCCGTTAAAGGCTGTTCATAAATGACGTCACCAAAATTTTGAAGATTTTCATTGATTGTGACGTCACGTTTTCGGAACAAAAAATCACAATTTAATTATCCCCTCGCCGTATCGTTATGTCCGTGCATTTGATTTTTCGACTCGGTTTTTCTAATGTAAACTTACATAAAGATTTCATGCGTTACGCTTATAATCAATTTTTTAATTTTTTGCGCAGAAATTTAGTTAGTTTAGTTGCAATTTTCTCACAACATGGTTAGTACATTTTGCGTTCCCCGTAAGAAATAAAATATTTTCAACTATTGTTTTCCGATGTTTAAAGAAATCTTTAATGTTGCTCTTGCTTATGCTCTTGTGGTGCTCCATAACTTACATAAGGGGATCCCGTTCTTTTCGTAAACATAGTCTCCGCCTACAAAAGCGTACTGAGGAGATAGATTGGCCCGACTGTAAAAAAGTGGTTACTTGCTTGGCGCCGCCTGTCATTTCGGGCATTATGGGCGCACTTGGCAAGAAATTGCTAATCATCTGTGGTGAAAAGGAGCTGCCGCAGCTGGACGAATGGATCATAATAGTGCGCAAAAAATTGGAAGCGAAAAGTTCGCTGAGGGAGACCATTGACTGGCTGTACGAAGAAATAATGAAACTTGCTGTCATTGAAAAAGATACTACAATTGCACCCAACGATGTCGACACAAGTGTCAAAAAAATGACCGATGAGATGGGAAAGCGTCCTCCATCGGGTTGTCACTATTTTAAAGGCTATATTCAAATCGTGGACGATGAGACTGGCGTCGATGACGATGATTGGTCCTAAGTCAGCAGTTTTAGGCTGTGAAACAAGCCTTAAAATAAACATACATACACGTTATCTCTGCTATATAATTCTATCAGTCACAGATTCACTTATCTACTGACACTAACAGCTATGAAATGTCAGTTTAGAGGCAAAATTTTTAGTTTACTAGAACAAAGTTGACCGACAAGTTAAGAAAATTTTTAGCTTTACTAAGCATGGTAAGCATATGTGGAATCCAATTTTAATATCTTTTAAACAGTATACTATTTGCCAGCGCTATCTTTGCACCACATTTGTTTTTATCTACTGCTGGCAGCATCTAAGGCTGGTCCAAGCCCCAACCGATAACACCAATCCTTTGGGAAAATTTTTCTTTCGAAATTGTACTGATATATTCAAGCAGGTATATTTAAATACCTATATTATCAGAGGTATACTAGATGCACTTGTCCGTAGAGTGGAGGAGCTCTGCGGTACAAAAGTGATAAACGAGCACGTGCCTGTTGTTGTATCTGGAAATTTGTTTTGTGGTGAAAGTCTTAAATATACTATTGCAATGCTTGAAAATTTGCTAATGCAAAATGTGGAACGTACTTGTCAAGATATCGATAAATTCACCAATCTTTGGGTATTTGACTAGGCACTCAGTACCAAAGACTAAATTAATTATGCTTTGTTTAAAAGATTTGTAAATTTCAGCAAAGAATTGGTACTTCGAAGTATTTCCAAATATATACGATTATAAAAATAGTTCATTCACATTCGCAGCCAGTTCCTATGATAGCCCTGTGTTAAACATACCACTTCAGCTTCAAACGAAAATACTAGGATTGAACCATATTTACATCCTTTTTTCTAGTTTAAAAGTGATTTCGTACTAGTATGGTTTCATAGCGCAAATACACCCACAACTGGTAGGCAGCCATTGCCCATTTACTAGTTTCATACCACTCGCAACCAGTTCCTATGACAGCCCCGTGTTAAACATACCACTTGAAGTCAAACAAAAATACTAGTTATCGACCATAACCAAACTAGTATACTTTCCTGCACGATGGACGACAAGAGTTCGGCCCATGCGGGCTATGGAAGAACATGACAGTTTTATATGTATTTGTGGCTCATATAAATCATGGAGAGAGAAGGACATCAAAAATGCTAAATGATTATGAATTTATGGATTTTAATTTGCATTCGGGATCCGACTGCGGGGTTACTAATAGTATCTATAAAAGTTCAGAAATATTTAGGGCATAGAAGGAGACCATTGACTGGCTGTACGAAGAAATAATGAAACTTTCTGTCATTGAATACAGATACTACAATTAAACACAACGATGTCAACAAATGTGTTAAAAAAAGAAGAAATAATGAAACTTTCTGTCATTGAATACAGATACTACAATTAAACCCAACGATGTCAACAAATGTGTTAAAAAAATGGACGATGATATGGGAAAGCGTTCTCCAAAATTTTAAAGGCTATATTCAAATCGTGGATGACGAGTCGATAACGGTGAATGGTCCTACAGCAGCCGTTTTCGGCTGTGGAACAATCCTTACAAGAAAAAGATCCGCATACATACAAATACGTTACCTCTGCTAGCTAATTCTATAAGTCACAGCTTCACTTATCTACTGAAACTAAACAGCCATGAAATCTCATTTTATTTGCCACAAATTAAGTCTCCTAAATTGAGACAAACTTTTCAGTTTGCTAGAGCAAAGCTGACTGACAAGTTACGGAAGTTTATAGCTTTACTAAACATGGTAAGCATAAGTGGAATCCGATTTTAATATCTTTTAAACAGTATACTATTTGCCAGCGCTATCTTTGCACCACATTTGTTTTTATCTACTGCTGGCAGCATCTAAGGCTGGTCCAAGCCCCAACCGATAACACCAATCCTTTGGGAAAATATTTCTTTCGAAATTGTACTGATATATTCAAGCAGGAATATTTGAATACCTATATTATCAGAGGCATACTAGATGCACTTGTCCGTAGAGTGGAGGAGCTCTGCGGCACAAAATTGATAAGCGAGCACGTGCCTGTTGTTGTATCTGGAAATTTGTTTTGCGGTGAAAGTCTTAAATATACTATTGCAATGCTTGAAAATTTGCTAATGCAAAATGTGGAGCGTACTTGTCAAGATATCGATAAATTCACCAATCTTTGGGTATTCGACTAGGCACTCAGTACCAAAGACTAAATTAATAATGCTTTGTTTTAAAGATTTGTAAATTTCAGAAAAGATTTGGTACTTCGAAGTATTTCCAAATATATACTATTATAAAAATAGTTCATTCGAAAGGTTTTTGCTCCTTTATCTATAAAAGAGACAAATAGTTACGGTTTCAAATAAGTTGTATTCCGGTAAAGATGCTAATTACATAAGTGAAACTTCATTAAGCTTTTGTGCAGACTCAGAAGGTCACTCAAGAGAAGACCCCTTATTGATTCGTATATTGATAAAGCATAGTAACAACCATGAGTAACTAATTGTCAATTATAAACGCATTGCAGAGCAAATACATTTCCATACACTAGTTAAATATTTCTTACTAATAGTTGCCGTGACAATTATCAATTAGATTGCAATTCATCAGAATACACTTCTAAACTGTGTTTAAAGTTCTTAAGAAACATAAGATCTCGGGCAAGTCGCTCGCCAGTTGCATCGCTGCTGGGCAGTAAAGTTTCTAGCAAAATGGGCACAATTTTCTCGCCGACAGTTTGAAAAAGTTCTGCAATTTTAATAATAGTAGCAGGATCGGGCAGACCTGGTATACCGGCACGGGCCATGGGACCCATAGCTGCGCTGTCGTCCATTGAACGACGTCCGCGTTTTATTAGTTCAAGTGAAACTTCTACAGTTTCTTCGGATGAGGAGTTGCCACTGTCATCTTCTGGATCTTCTCCGCTGGATAGCGTCGTTATGTTGCCCTAAAATAATAACAAGCTTTTTAGTAAACTGTAAAAATATTTGGCTTTTGTGTAAACGCACCCTCTGTGGCCTAGAGCGCGCCTCTTGCAGGCATATAGACAGCAGCAAGAAAGTAGCGCAAAGCAACAGCTGACGTGCCATAGTTTACTTCGTACGATCCGATAATGCATTGGAGTGCTAGCATGGTGTAAGCTTTGATTTATAGAGCTATTGACAGGCATACCTTTAATAACTTAATCGCATGGCGTGCCTCTAAACTACAGAAAATCTGTTCTAATGTTACAAATTGATCAATTTTTAGCTTGTAATTTTCTCCATTTGAGCGAAAAGCTGACGCACTTTTCGGGTTGCCCTACACATACTGTCCAGTTAAGACAATCAAGCAAAAAATTTTATCACGGAATGTATTCGAAATGTGCAATTTCGAACTCGCAAGAAAGCCGATATGGCCAAGCCCACAAAAAAGGAGGCAAACAGTTTCTGGTTGCACAGGTAAGCAACAACGAACAGGTATGTACATACTTATACACACATATGTCCATAAATTGTAGGTTTCAACGTTTGCCATTGCTACACGGCAAAACGACGACGGCCACAGAGTCAGCATATTTTGATGGCATGGCATGAAATGCAACTTCAGTTTCACTAAAGGCGCCTTACGTGACAGTCAGCTAACTGCCACAATTGCGAAAACAGCAAACTACATTTTTATACTTCAACGATGGCGGAAAACGAAAGTAATTATAAAATTTGCATTAAATCAAATGTTTCGGATAAACAATTTGAAGTTAGCTACTTTTTTGCTTTCATTTTAATGCATGCACTGATCATAAATTTTAAAAATCAACGCATTAAAGTAAATGTATTAAATATATGTTTTACTCACAAAAATACTAGACCTGGTATATTTTAGCATGCGATTAAGTTGGCCACAATTACTTTTGTTAGCTGGTCACACTGATTAAGCTGAAAGGTTCACTAAACTTGTTAGTTACTCGCTGCGAAAATTAATAAATTAATTTAAATTTTAGTTGGCGTCAAACAAACTACAAATAGTGCACCGGATAATTCAACGCCAAACAGCGCACAGAATACTCCAGGTATTTAACATTCCATTCCATATTAAAATAAGAAAAACCAACTGTAGCGTTGCAAAGCTGACGTAACAAAGCAAAGAAATTTTATCATTTGTGTGTTTGTATGTGCGAAAGTGTAGATTACATTTTTGTAGGCGTGTAATACACGAAAAATAAGATAAGCGAGTCATTTTAAGAACGAGCTATTATTGAT
Organism: Chymomyza caudatula; assembly: GCA_035041775.1. NCBI lineage: Eukaryota > Metazoa > Arthropoda > Insecta > Diptera > Drosophilidae > Chymomyza > Chymomyza caudatula. The sequence continues at coordinate 1,668,247 of JAWNKW010000141.1, read as the reverse complement.
TTACTCAGACAATAAAGATGCCATTGAGCGACTTTTGTTTGTTTGTGCTTTTCTGCAGTAGGCACTCTTTGTAATTTATAAATATTTTTTATGCTTAATTGTGAAAACGCATGAGCGTGCTACAACAAGGTCTAGATGTAATTTATGCATAATAATTTACTTATTTATAACTTTCTAGTCAGATTTTTAAAGCTGAAAACATAACCTTAAAGCTATATACAAAACCCACACTTTACGCTTAAAATGAAGCTGCCATGTGACAGATCGCGTGAAAATATTAAATTGAAACTAATTTAAGCCAATTGTATCTTTTCGTTTGATTCTTTTGTGTGGCAATAACAAATTTCTTTATTCTTTCATTTAGTTCCACTTAGCAACAATACGAACAATATGGTGCAGGAGCTCAATCCCGTTACCGATGGCGCCGATGAGCAGATGTTGGGCGCAGAGGATAAGTTGGGTGAACAACGTGTTGAGGTGAAATTTATTAAAGGGGATCATCAGAATGGTGACGCCAAGATTGATATTGGCAATCTTAATGGCAAGCCGGTAAGTCAATATTCGCTTATGGCCGTTTCTCAACTTTTGTTATTGTTTTTCTCAAAAGTTTTTCATTACCATTTTATACTATGATATAGTATACCTACCTAAAAATCTTTTGACCTATCCTCCAAACTAATATATTTGTATTAGGATTGTATCTTTTTAAAGCGTAAGCTTATTTAAACTTAAATTTAACTAAAAAGTTCAATTGAGAAAATGGCACTTTTCGAACAACAGCAACATATTAAACACGTCTTTCTTCCATAGAGCTTCACGGGCATGACCAAAGAGGAACTCATGAAGTATGCCAATGATCCATTCTGGGTACGCTTGCGTTGGATTTTCTTTATTGCCTTTTGGGCTATCTGGTTGGGCATGCTAGTGGGTTCCATACTCATCATTATAGGCGCACCCAAGTGCGCTGCTCCTCCACCATTACCCTGGTATCAACGTCAACTACATGCCAAATTCGGAAGCGTTGATTCGGCAGCGCCCAGTGATTTGGCAGCAGCCGAAAAGCTACAGGCAGCTGGAGCTATCTACGAACTTCCTGCTGCTCTTACCTACTCAGTGAAGCAGCCCGAAGTCGAGCAAAAGATTAAGCAACTGGTGGCACAATATAAAAGCAGTGATGTACGGGTTATCTTGGATCTTACGCCAAATTTCATTAGCAAAGACTCACAGTTGCTTAAGGATGCCTTGGCGAATGAGGACAAACGTGCTGCTTTTGTCTGGGTTAGTGGCGCATCGGCTGAAGTGCCCAATAACTGGCTTAAGGTGGGAGGAAATCGAAGTGCTTGGGAGAAATTGGATGGTAGCTATGTACTTTCGCAATTTGAAGAAGGCTACTACGATCTACAAATGAACCATTCACTCGTGCGTCGTGAATTTGGCAGTGTGTTGCAGCATTTGATTGGTTTGGGTGTGCACGGTTTCCGCTTGAAGAATACCAAGTTCTTTGTGCTGTCCTCAAATTTGGCTAACGAGGAACCACAACATTATCCAAAGGACCCCAACGCTGACTTGGCAAACTATGGCTTCTACAATCATGCACAGACCACGTTCCATTCGGGTCTCGGCGACGTTCTATATGACTACAGGGCCATTGTAAAGAATGCTTCAGCCGATGCCTTCCTCTCCGTAGCCGAGGATATTGTCCGCCCGGAGGCCTATGAGCTAAGCGTTGGAGGCGGCCTTCTAGGCATCGACTTGCCAATGTATGGACGCTTTGTAAAGGCACTCAGTTCCTCAAAACATGAAAAGAAACTGCAGGAAGAGCTTCAGCAAACGCTCAGGCAAGCTGGCAACGGCAGCTTCCTGCAGTGGAACTTTGCGGATGTGTATATAGACACACCAGTTGATCCCTCAGCTTTAGCATTGTTTATGTCGTTGCTGCCAGGCGTGCCAGTCGTGCCAGTGGACTCAATTGAGTTTGTCAATGTAACAGCAAAGACTTATGAAAATGTAGAAAAGCTGCGCCTGTCGCCACTGTTTATGCATGGCGAGTTCAAGGTTTATGATGCAGAGTCGCTAATTGCCTACTCAAGGTAAGTTATCAACCTTGCTAACTGTTGCTGGTTATTTACTAATCATTATTAAATTTTAATGCTTGCGCAAAAAGGCAAAGGTAAAACCTTTAGAACACATTTTTAGTTTGTACAGTTGTGTTACTGGTATAACTTGAGGCTCTATATTGATTGAGTCATAAGTTATTTAAGAAACACATCTAAAATCATCATCACACTAATAACACTTTATTTAATCTTTCAACAGAATTAAGTCAGGCAATCCAGGTTACTTTGTCATCTTTAATCCCACCGCTCAGCAGCAAACGGGCAACTTCACAAATGCTCATGATTTGCCCGATAAGATGACTGTGGTGCAAGTCAGTGACAATTACTTGCAAAACAACTCTACTGATGTTGAAGTCAAGTAAGTGCATGACACTAACTGGTTTAATTTGTTGATTGTGACTTTTTATTTCTTTTATAGTGCCAAATTCAACATCAATGAGTTGCATGTGGAGCCATATTCCACTGTAATTTTGTCGTATGTGCCGGTTAAGACCGAGTAAAGAGATATTTGAATTTGCTGCACCTCGCACATGACAATACAAACAAATTTATTAAAATATGACTACATACCATGTTTGTTCTAATGTTGAAAAATTTGAAATATCTATTACACTATACAGCATAAAAGCTGAGATTTAAAGTCGCATGCTACAAATTTATAAAAAATGTACGCAATCATGTTGTGCCGTAAAGCACAATGATTAGCGTACAAATTGCTTAAAATATACTCAAATTGCTTGCATTGAATGTTTCTGTTTTTTTAATCAATTTAAAAATGGTCGCTTATGATTTTAACACTTTGGTCTTGTCCAAACGTATTTTGAATAATATAAACTTTTAATTAGCGAAAATATTTCAGTGCTTAGATGCGTTAAATACAATAATCGGCCGCATCAAGTAAAATGAAAGAAAAGTAATGTTCAAAAAGTTTTGTACAAGAAATTGGGCATTTATTTTCCGTATTTGTATTTAAGTTCGAGTAAACGCAAATCGTGTTCATTTTTGATTTTCTGTTCCTCTAGCCTCAGCTTCCTCTCTTCCATTGCCAATTTTTTCGCCTCAATTGTCTTGTCCCATTCAAATTTTTCCTTATTTGCTTCAAATTTTTTCAACTCAAAATGCTTAGTCCATCTAAACTTTGCAACTTCAAACTGCAGCTGCTTCTCACGAATTTCCATTTTTTGCGACTCAAGGTTTGTTCGTTTTTCGATCTGAGTTTGAGGCGGTTTTTTCCTAAAGTTTTGTAAGATACTTGGTTGTGCTTCGCTGGATGACCTAGACGAATTCGCAATAAATTCGTCAAATTCGCTTTGATGTGTTGAAGTGTCGCCGCCATAATTAGCTTCAGTTAAATCTTCTCCATAAAGTGGATCAGTTACTTGGATTTCGGTAACGCACTGATCACCACCAAGAATTTCGTTCATTTGCGAATAAAATTTCCATTTGGTGACTTCTTGACCTGTGGTCCTATATTTTTCCCTTATCCGGTCATATGTGCTTTTTAAGTTGCGAAACTTTCTATGCACTGATTCACCATCGAATCCTTTGTGACCGTATTCTGACATCTCATAAGCAATGTTACCAAAAATGATCCGCTTCTTTTGCTTTGGATCGCGAAATTCCTCATTGTGCTCTAAATATTGCGTTAGCATGCATTTAATCGCCTTCTCGCTCCACTCGGCTGGAATTATTTTAAACATAAGTGAAAAGATTAAACAAGTTTGAAATTTGCACCTTTTGGTACTGCCTGAATTACCTTCGCCTTCTGAATTGTTGTTTTTTTCCGTCTTATGTAGGCGCAGGAAACTCATTGTTAACTAATAAACGTAAATAATGCTTTATTTTGCGCTTGGCTTGATGTCATTAGACAGCTGTTCTTTTGGCGCGGTGCTGCCACACTTTAAGAAGTTTTCAGCGTCACTTGCTCAGTGTTGCATAGACAATGCAGTGTTGTAAAAGTATTCACTTAGCCAAGACACACACCTACATGTTACTTGTACGTTGCTCTTTTATTGAATTTGATTTTTTTTATAATGCTTTACTATTTGCGAGCTGATGTTAAACAAGTTGGCGTTGGTAGTAGTCGCACGCACACCACAAAACGTTTGCCTTTGGGACGCAACTTTAGACCCAATACCACAAAAACAAAAAACTAAACAAACTCGACGTACGACGTACGTGAAGTGTCCAACTTTGAGATACAAATAGTTTTGCGTAAACCCAAATTTCAAATGCAAAAACCGACACACACGCACATACGCAAATTCACACAGAAAAGTAAAACAATTGAACCAAATGAAATTCTAAGCAGACAAATAATCAAAATCGGCCAACGTAATGGTTCGGAGCAAAGGCGCGGGCACACGCTGCAAAACAAAGCGCCAAAATGTTTTTAGTTTTGATACCAGTAACTTCTAGTTTTCCTTATTGTCTTTACGGTTCTTCTTCTTCTTGTTGTTGTTGGTTTTGTTCTGCTTGTTGTTTCTGTCAATGACAGTCTGGGGAGTGTACGCTGCGCGCCAGGCCAAAAGGATGCGCACGTGCTAATGTGATTAGGTACAAGCTACACACACACCCACAACCACCCACCCACACCCACCCACACACACACACACACACACATGCACACAGTGAAGAAACCGCAACATGCAGTGCAGTTGATTGCGGCTAGCCAAGAACTACAATACAACAACTGAACGCCTTTTGTAGATAGTTTGAAGCCATAGCTGAAGTATTGTATCTATGAGATGCAAACTATTGTTGCGCAGGTCATCGTCAGCATTTTAGTTTTGGCACTGAACACAAGTTGGAAAACTTTTCGTGTACTCGCTTTGTGGTACTTATAGTGTACATACACATACATACATATGTGCATATCTGGCAGATACAACTTGTCGTGCGTGTGTGCAATTATTTTGTATGTTGCAAAACTTTTTCATCAACAAGTCATCAAATGCAGTCAGTGTAACGCGGCTCTTCATGACAGAGCGTGGCAGCCACAGACACATTTACAGTAATTTAATTATCACATGCAACACGCAATGTACGCAGCGCCTAAAAGCTGCAAAGGCAAACTAACTCTGTATTCATAATTACATAGTAAATGTGAGACAATGTTTTTCTATACACTTTCCGTTCATAATAATAATGTTCCATATAGTTTTAGGAAAAGATGAGATTTAATTTGCTAGTCAAATAATTTGTTTAGCACAGAAATGTTGCAAATAGTCAAATTTGAGGCTTGTCAAATTCTAGTGGCATTGCCCCTACCGAGTTTTCTCAGCGCTGAAGACGTCAAGGCTAGTGCTTTTATTTTATAAAGTCACTAGGGGGCTCTACACCCTGGTCGCTCTGCTCGCCAACCCCCGTGTCCATCTCGAGGTAGAGCATATTCCTCTTCTCGTTTCCCTTCCTCTTTTGGTTTATCTTCATCTTCCTTTTAATCTTCCTCTTCCTGTTCCCCTCCCTTAAAAAATCATAGATCAATTTCAGATTTTGTGTAATTTTTGTAAATTTTTTTTCCATCAAAATAAAACAATTTTCAAGAGCTATAAAGTTGAGAGCTCAATTGCACTAAGCCGTTTGTCGTAACATACACGATATTGGATTCCGCCCACTGGAGCATATTCCTCTTCTCGTTCTCCTTCCTCTTTATCTGCTTCTCTTTCTTTTTAATCTTCCCCTACCTCTACCTCTACTTTCGTCCTCATTTCTAGAGCTATAAGATGAAACAACCCGAATTACGTTTTACTCTGCCCCCTTCTCACTTTGCTCACAACCTGCTTGCCCCTCTGTAGGTAGATTATATTCCTCATCCCTTTCGATCCTATATGTGTTTTCGAGAAAAATAATAGTATTCTTTTAGATTTTGTGTAATTTTTCGTAGTTTAACGCTTTTTTGTCGCTAAATTCTGGCACAAAAAAGAGCCTATGTTTGTCTCCAAGGCCCTATATATCTCTAAGGTTCTACGGTAATTGGTTCAGCGAGTTAGGCGTAAAAAGGCACAGACATGCTTTCTTATTTATAATATTACTTACTTACTTAACTGGCCATATCAACCCGTTACCGGGTTACGGCCTTATGTAAAGCTCTCTTCCAGGCGTCTCGTAATACCAAAGGTAGCTAGCGTACTCTCTACCTGGTCCTTCCAACGGAGACATGGTCTGCCCTTTCGTCGCTTCCCTTCGACAACCGCCTTGAAGACCCTTTTCACAGGAGCTTCTTCATGCATACGCTCAACATGACCTAGCCAGCGGAGGCGCTAGATCTTAATTTGCTTGACTATGTCAATGTCGTCGTAGAGCTCATAGAGTTCGTCGTTCCACCATATGCGGTAGTCGTTGCCAACGCGTTTATAATATCTCTTCTCGATTCTCAAAGTAAATAGAAAAGTAAAAGACTATATCTCGGAAAAAACAACTTCGTCGAAAAAACAAACGGCGAGAAACAACTAAGTCATATAGAAAATATATCTATTTAAGAAGACTGAGTAGAAGCACCTGTATACTTCTTTGGAGCACTTTGTTCGGTGTTTAGTTTTAAACTTTGTTTCTTCTTGTTAAGAGCAAGTCCTTCCACTTGTGCGGATTCATTTGAGTGCTATACAAAAACATTCTAGAAGTTTGTTCATCAAAATTTTGAAGATTTTTAACGTCAAGTTTTCGGAGATCCACCCCTAAACACCTGCCCCCCCTCACCACTCGGTGGTGACGTCATTCATGAACAGCCCCTTTCCGCTGTTGTTCTTATAGGAAAATATTGTAAAGGACGGCAGAGTATCTAGTTTTCAGTTCTTTAAAAGTTTGCTTTGGAATTGGATTTCTTTGCTCTTCTGCTTTCTAGCGGTCAATATACACGTCAACAGCATCAAGCATAACAACAACAACAACAAAGGAACAGTCGCAAGTGACAGTGCAACAGCAGCAACAGCAACAACAACAACAACAACAACAGCCGGCTAATTTGTATTGATTTTGTGCCTTTTCATCTCGTTTTTTATCTTTGCCGCGTTGTTTGTTTTGATTTTTCCCATGCATAAATTTTGCATATTAATTGAGTGTCACTCGGTTCAACACACAGATACACACACACACACACACACACACACACACACACACATACAGTCACTCATTCTTTGACAGCTAGATTGAGGCGTTGGCTTATTTTGGGGCGTGGCTGCTCATTAGTTGGCCTAAACGGCGCCCAAAAGCCATCAAGCTTTGATTAACATTTTGCACACAAATGCCCAACACTAAATGAGTTGCATCTAATTGAGTGACAAACGAAACAACAACAACAACAACAACAAGAGATATACACATGCCAACAACAGCAACACCTCACAAACTGTGCCAATTTGTTTTAAAATGCATCAACCTGGCGTTCCATCCAGCTGAATACCTGCCACCACCCGAAATTCCTACAACATGCACTCTCTATGGTCTGCTGGGCAACTCTGGGCCGGGGCTGTGTTCCCGAACAGTTCTGTGCACGTTGAATTTTTGGAACCCGACTGCTTTTCAATTTGCATGCAAGCGTAAATTACTCGCACAATCCGTTCAACATTTGCCCCCGACACCACCCTCAAGTTGCCCTTCTTCCTGCAACATGCCGCACTCCACTCAAGCAAAGTTAAAAGGTTCTGTCCTGTGCTGTGTTATATATGCAGATTACCTTAGTTTTCGTCACTTCTTGTACTCTATGCACCAGGGCTACATTGACTTTGTGCGAAATGAATATGGAAAAGTTGACGCAAGAAACTTAACCAGCTGCCAGTTTGTGCATCATATAATCTTCATTGTTCGCCGGATAATTTGGCGGGTTTGCTTAACAATTTTCAAAGTAGTGACCTTGCTACTTTATGGGTCAACCTTTAATTTTATTCATTACTAGGGGAACCCGCGCGCTCCCCTGCGTATTTATAAAGACCGCTTATGTGACGTATCGTTTATATGAAATTATTGCTTATAAGCAAAAACAAATTAGGATTTAAGCATTTTTTTTGTTGCATTATCATGCAATAATAGTCGTTTATATGAAAATCGCTTATTAGCAATTATTGCATATATAGAAGCGATCGGCTGTTTCAACGATAAATTTTTGGTAAAAATATGATCGGTTATATGCAAACTTTTCAAATTTGCAACTTTTTATTTAATCGATTGTAATTGTTTGCTTTGCTCACATTAACCAATAACAAGTTAAATATTTTGTTTATATCCGATTGTCGCTGGTAAAAAATCGCTGCATTTTTGATATTTCGTATAAACGATATCGATTATCGCTTATATGAAATAGTCGCTTAAATGCAATAACAGAGCTTTATTTTCGGCATTTCATATAAGCGATATCTACTGTACATTTACATCTATCTCTACTTCTACATTCAAAAGAATTCTTTACTTAGTCAAATTTAATGCTTGCCTACTATATAAGTAAAATCATTTTTGTCGATATCTTTGGCGTTATCTATTGGAATTCGCGCAAACTTCACAAAAACCTTCTCCCTAATACTATCTAGAATGTGTAAAAATTTGGCTCAAATCGGTTGACGCGTTTTCGAGTTTAGCGAGCACATCACTTTTTAAGACTTAATTTTTATACATTTTGATAGATACCATGATGCAAAGAACTACATAATTGTTGGATCATGGATAGATACGGTCTTCGGTACTCTGAGCCAGACATCTGCCGAAGATTCAGTATACGCTCAGCATGCTGCACGCCGCACATAGTTTCTAGAGAGTACCCAATAGCCAATCCTGCTTCGCCATGCCTGCCACGTTGGTTTTTTCGCTTTATTTGGTCGTTTTACACTCTTCGTGGTCATACCTTTTACCTTTTGTTTTGGCCTTCTTTTGGTTGCCAAATATGCCAGCTCCGCAGGCTCTAAATCTTTTGTTTTAAATTACTTGCGTATCTTGGTTGGGAAACACGTTTTTTGGCACTCCATTTGTCATTAACCACGATTAGTTCGGCTTGAAAACTTCTCATATTTCTTATAGTATTATGCTTTCCGCACCGTTCGCTCTTGAACTGAAGCAACAACAACAACAATATCAGCGAGACGTTGAAATAAAACACAGGTAATCATTATACGCCCACAAAACAATCTGAAATCAATAAGAGAAAGAGAGTTACACACAATTTTTGTTTCCAATATCTTGGCGAATTTAATTCCGAAGCTCATTTTCATAATTTGGGCTACGTTTTACGATCAGATAAGTGAAATATCGGCAATTTCAAATTATTGTATCCATCTCTATATGGATATCTTTGTGTAACACAAACCGACAAAATTTAGTCAAGACAAAAAAAAAAACTACATAAATATTGGGTGCAGTCCGTGGTGCATACTTATTTTAAATTTTATGTCTTTATGATTGAATTTTTCCCGTGCAACAGCCGTAACATATAAATTACTACTAGTTAGAGCGAGATGTGACTAGTGTTAAAAAGAGACTGCTGCAGAGCTTCTCAGGTGTTTGTTTGCGAGCTTGTTTGCTTGCTGGAAAATTAATCATATTTTTCCGGTACTTTTGACTAGCAGGAGGGCAACATCCTCTAGCTACAACAGGTTCTAATATTATACGTAAAACTTAAAGGAAAACAGTGAACAAGCAGACTTCGGAGTGCCGAATGTGTATACTCTTAGTTTTCTATAAACGAACAGCAATTTAAAACTGTTTAGTGAAAAGACTGGATTTGGGGCTTTGACTTTTGTGAGAACAATTTAAATCTTGTTGCTCTTCTAACATATATTTTAGCGAGTTAGAGGTGCATGACTTGTGCGGCAATCTGAAAGTTGGACCTCTGATGACGATTTTTTAGGTTTATTTTAGGGTACATATTGTGAAAACTTTACGGCATACAGCCATAACTTGGTATAGGTACAGACGGGGATCAGGGAGCTACACACTACCCTAGCAGCACCCAGGCCCATCCAGGTGTACGAGAAGGAAAAAGAGAAGGTAAGAGGAGACAATAGCAAGGAGAGGCGGGACGAGGGATGAATCAGAGGTGAGAAACTGTAGTAGTGGAGCGGCGAGGAGTCATAGATTAGAACTGCTGAAGAGGAGAGGAGAAAGGGGGAAGGAGTGACAAAGCACCCTAGTGTATATACAAAGCCATGACCAGCAAACTCCTGGGCGGTGAAGATTGCGTATCATAGAGTGAGTTTCGATGTGATACATCAAGTGGCGCGCCATGCTGAGATGGCGCTAGCATAGTAGAATGATAGATGGCGCTAGCATAAGTATGAAATGAAGTTGGGCCTAACAGCTCTCAACTATTTTAAACGAAGTTAAGCAAACGATTGAGGATGGACCGAATCTGCGCAGTGAAGCCCTCCCTGGGCTCTAAATTGGTTGAGCGTAGGGTTTGGGACCCGCCGCATAAAAACCCCCCCCAAATGAAAAATCGAGAAGTTGCCTCGGATAGGAACACCCACAATGTTGGCGGTCTGATGAAAATACCCTTGGAGTGTTTGAGCGGAAAGTATTCCGTAAGCCGAAAGTATACCGTACTTAAGCGAATTAAGATCCAGCGTCTCCGCTGGCTAGGTATGGGTAATGAAGGTTCAGCGAGAAAGGTCCTTAATGCGGATGTGGTAGGGAGACGACGAAGGGGCGGACCATGTCTCCGTTGGAAGAGCCAGGTAGAGAGTCCTTTAGCCACCATTGGTATCACCAATTTGGGAAGGCGCCCTAGAAGTAGACAAGCAGAAGAGACATTTTCATATAAATAAGTATCTATATAAACACAAACAAAGATATGTCGATCAGTTCGTCATTTACACAACTGAGGTGCAAGAACCATAAGTGCGACTTTTTGAGCTTTTTCTTGGTTAGGAAAACCTTTTATATTTCCGAGCAATAATAATATATCCCCGTAATAATACAAGGTATCAGCCGTCTGCCGACGCTCGCTCCTTTCTAAGGTTCATTTTTCATTCTGTTGCAAATGACAACGAGGAAGCTTGGGCCGACGCAAATTTAGTACCTTTGCCGGCAGACGGCTCATGCCTTGCCCCGTGCCATCTTTACAAAACGACACTTAATTTTATGGCAGTTTAGGGCTCAAGGGATTTTGAGATTTTTGTAGATAACTCGCAGCTACTTCAAAAAGTGTGAATTCTGTTGGGTGTATTGCGAAGTGCATCTAAGTATAACACTAAAAAATGGCGGTAAGCCGGCAAAAGTCAATATCTGCAAATTGCATGTAAGTTAAATAAAAGAGCATTAAACTCACCTGCCGTCGGAACTTTATGCTTCTAACATCGAAGAAGGCAAATTTGCTTTGGAAACGTACTACAAAAGCTGCATTAAAATGGATGTCGGCTTGCGTAATTTATAATTCAAAGATTCCAATCTCAACATAATTTCGATGTCTGGCGCAGTGAGATGAGGCAGAGAAATGCAAGACCGTCAAGTGCCAACGACTTGTCATCAAGATGTCTTATGAATGAACACCGGGCAGCGATGAAGGATAAATGCTCTGAAAATAGACAAATTAATCAAGCGAACGCTGGACATCAGGATCTGCATACATCATTAATAACAAAAGCAAACATACTTTTGTGTGTGCACATTCCCATTTATAGGAATTTAGTTACAGACTTAGACATAGTTCCTCGTACTTTGCAGCTTGCTTTTTTCATTCGACTTTGAATGTTTCAGCAAACTTATGGTGAATTTGATCACGCTAATCGAAAGATTAAAGAATCATGACCAGGCGGTCCGGTCATGCATCAGCATCGAGGGCCAAGCAGAATGTCCAGAGCTTGTAGCTCGTGCTCTGTATTTGCTTGAATACGAAAAGGCGGCTCGCTACCTACTGCAATAAATGGGTTGAGGCCTTAGGCATTGAAGGCAAACCGGCTCCAAGAAATGATTAAGTGATCCTTCGATATGGTAGCTCTCTCTCTCTTGCCTGCTTATTGCAATAACTTGTAAGTACTTGGACATTTTTAAAACAGGGCCTCTAAAACCTGACCTACAAGTCAATGTTTCCATAGATTAATGTCTTCGGCTCAAATGGCCACCTCATGAAACAAAATTATACATACATGAGTTGGTGATCTTAGGTGAGATTACTCTGTAGTATACGGTGTGATGAGCAGGTTAGAGAATACCACCTCAGCAGGTCAAAGCTTGTGGTAGGAGGCGACTTACAATGACACAGGGCTTCTTTCGAGACCAGTAGAGCCACCCAAGGCCTTAGAGTATGCGACCCACCACGTAAGACCCCAATTCCAATGAAAGAATGTATTTACATCAGGCCGTAACCCGTTAAGAAGAAGATATGGTAAATGTAATTAATTAGCTAATTAGTAATACTCCTCATTTGGAGAAATGCGAAAGTTGAAGAGAGACCGCAGACTTCAAGTACATAGGACTGCTTTAGAGTATGTTTTGTTCACGAAGCAGTGTGTTTTGATTGTCTGAAGTTTAACAAGCAGTGAGAGGCTTACTATTCAAAACATTGGTCCAGATGTAAAATACTACCTGCAATTTCTAACTCTATAACTTGGGCGTACTCAGTGCAACTCTTTTTTGTCTTAGTGTGGGCGCAGCTAAGCGCACAGTGCATATTTCGCTGTAACCATTGGCAAAACAGGAACCACACTAGCAATTCCCAAGTGAGTGCCTAAAATGGATTTAAAGTTCGTTTACAAATCATGTTTGGATGCATACCTTAAGATTTGCTACAAATGAAAATATGATCGAGTTTCTATCTCAAAACTGCCTAAAGCCAAAAGAATTCAGGGAGGAATTCAACCTCTTTCAACCCAAATATCTCATTTAGCTCAACTCGAGCCTAAAAACAATTTGAAAGTGTGCCACAAATATTGTTTCTGAGCTTAGTAAATCTGTCTGGCAATCTTCTTACCGACAGTTTTTGTAGAGATTTTAAATGAAACACCTGAAAGAGCAAGTCTACTTGTCCCGAAGAATGTGGCACGGTTCACAATATTTGAATATCGGATCAATGACTGTTAAATGAAGAAAGACCTCTGTGCCTGGGTTCAGGTTTAAGGCATGATTCGATCTCTTGGTTCCAATCTATCATTGAATCATTTACAACAAAAAAAAAGGTGGCAACACCGGCTGCCCGCAACGCTCAGCATTGGGGTGCAATGGCGCAACTTTTAAACACAATAAAAACAACTTACGTAAAAATGCTGACAAAATAGCGTGAATATATAATTTTGGTCTTTTTTTCGGTTAACTGTTCAACCTTCTCTATATTATTACACAAAAACAATATATTGCCGATTTCGTCACAAAAAATTTCGTGTATCTCCGTACCAGGATTAAACAAAGAATTTATTTTCGGCTATAATATCAATGCGTCATTGTGGATTTCCTGGCTAAGTTGTAAATCTGGATTTGATCATCACAAAAACATTATATTGCCGATTTGGTCGCGAAAAATTTCATATATCTCCGTACTAGGCTTAACCAAAGAATAAATACATACGTTTATAATATCAATGCATCGTTGTGGATTTCCTGACCGCACTCGATGGAACAAAGAACTGCACGAGGTCTGCAATGACATTGTCAAGCAATTTAACATCCAGCTGGCCCGCTGGCTTGGTAATATAGTACGTATGGACAAAAAAGCTACTGGATGAAAGATCTTCAATGTGACTGCTGAAGTAAGGCGACGAATGGATATTCCATGTCTACATTGGAAGGAACAGTGACCTCACGGTAAATCGGAAACCCAAAGGCCAGAAGAGCTGTCCACGTCATAACCTTAACCGTTAAGACATACATAGCTCTAAAAACTTCATATAAATGACATATGAGCATTATGAAGTTGTAAAAAGGTAACTTTCATAATGTGAATATGAGCAGAACATGGATGGTAATACCAACAAAGGATGCAAAAGTGTTGTTGCATAGTGTTAATAAGTTATAAACATCGAAATTGTTGTGGTTTTATTTGCATACAAAAAGTAAGAAACGCGTGAACATGCAGCATATCGGGTTACAGCGAAAGGTTGGCACCTACATATATAAGTAAAGTTAAACATGTCAATCTTTGACAAAGTTGATGAAAAATGTATAAAGTATATAGGCAACTAACTTGGACAGTTAAAGTTTCTTGTTATACAAAAATTTCTATAAGAAATATAACAAATATTTTGCATAACTGCATTAAAGCGTGAAATTCGCATGGTTTTCGTGCGTCCCCCACCGAGCAACCAACCGATGAAACTAGCCAACCCACCAACTAACCAACTAACCAACCAGCCAGCCAAGAAGTTAAATAATACACTACCAACAAGTACTATAACAACTATAACAAATTATAAAACACGAACAATGTCTGCGGTTAGCTACTTGAATTACTTGAAAAGCGTGCAAGTTTTTTGTGGCTGTTCGTCATTCGAGGTGACAGAGAAGTCGACAGTCGACAGCTAAACGTCAATTTGTATAAATGTTTGCAATTGCCACCGCTTGTGGCTTTAGTGACAGACAAATGTTAAATGTTAAAAATAAAACCAAATACGTACACCCACCGAACGTTGGCGTGAACAAGCGGCTAACCACGAACCGCTGCCAGATCGGGGACTCACTCCTCCGCCCGCTGGATGTCCGCCAAAAAGGGCTACAAACTGCAAATCATGAATAAAGATTTGCCGGCATCGCGAGCTAAGGGATTGCATACATATATTTTAATTGCATGTGTGTGTGTGTGTGTGTGTGTGTGCGTTGCGGGTAAACAGAGAGCCACTGGAAAACGAGTTCTACATTATCGACATAGCCATCGGCAACAACATCTGTTAGATACTTTTGGCGCTCCAGAACTATCTTCAATGCTTTGGTAATTGATTTATGCAATTATATACCAACTCCAACAACAACTACAGCTATCTATCGCCTACTAAGCTATGTTCTTGGTGCTTTACTGAATCTTGTTAGAACGTCGTGCTTCGCCAGTGTCATGTTTGTGCATCATAAAGAAATTTCGGCTACATAATGATAACACAGTTGCCTTAATTGCAAATCAATGCAAATTCCAGCAAGAGGCGTCGAAACATTTCGCCTGGGGATGCTTCAAGAGTCGCCACGACCTACAAAAGCCGACTACCCCGCTGAGCACACTACCTTCCGATATGGCTGGTCGCTACGCCAGAGCTGTTCGCGTCCAGCGCTGAGAGGAGAGCAGCCGTTGATCAACGTTGCCCAGCAACGTCAATGCACTGCAACAAAGTTGCTCCACTTATGTATAAGTGGCCAGCGAGTGGGAACAAGTGAGAGCGCGAGCGGGAATGTGTTTGAGAGAACGTTACTCACTTTGCAGTTTTATGCTCTTCGCGAACACACTGCGTCTATGCTTTTGCAAGTGCGCTATCTTTAGAGTAGGGTCGTTGGAACACTTAAATGATTAAAAAAATAACTCGAAGCTTTGGGAATTAGTATGAAAATATTTTACTTTATATATGTTTATAAGTATATATAAAAACAAATCTATAATAGCATGAATATCAGCCAATTCTTTGTGACTCTTCTCCTCTAAAACTACTGGACAGATTTTGATGAACTTTTGAGGATAGCTTTCCATTATGTTGGAGAGTGTTCTTATCTAAGTTTGAACAAAATCGACTTATGTGTTCCGGAGATATTGCTAAACGATTTTCCATATAAAACATACTAAATGTGTTACTTCTTATATATTGGGCAAGCATTAAATTTTACTAGGTAAATAATTCTTTTGAATTGAGGTAGAGTTAGAGGTGGAGGTAGTGGATAAACACTCTGAAGTTGTAATTCTTGGTAGGATCTGGAGACAGAAAAACAGCTAAATAAGAAGAAGATCAGGTTGCAAACCCTACATTATTATCTATCTATATGTATAAAAATAAATGTATGTATTCCATTTTACTCGAAAACGGCTCGACCGATTGGCGTGAAATTTTTTTAGCATCTTCGTTGAAGATCGAGGAAACTTATGGGTTGAAATATGCCTAATTAATCATAATGAAAAAGCATAAAACTAAAAAAACACCAAAAATCGCAAAGCTTACTATTATTATTTCCAAAACATGTGCACAGAGTCTGGCAACGCCTACTAATAGGTAGAGGCAGAGATAGAATTAGAAGTAGAGGAAAAGGTAGAGGTAGAGGAAAAGGTAGAGGTAGAGGTAGAGAAAGGGGATGAGGATGAAGAAGAGGAAGAGGATAGAAAAATATTGTGCATTTGTGATTAAATTGTTCCTTTTAAATTCGCAGCGGGGCGGATGAGGATGATGATGAGGATGGAAGAGAAAGAGGATAGGAAGATATTGTGCATTTGTGATTTCATAATTCCTGATACAATATATACATTGAATTTATTGACGGTTTTTGAATGTGCAGCGGGTTCATCTAGAATGTAATACATATAAATATTTAAACATGTAAGGAGTTTAGTTAGTTTGTAACTAAATTAAAAGGTTTATGCGAAACTTAAACCGTTATTTTCTGTGAATCACAAATACATCATCATAGCCCGCACAGACCGACCATCGGCTATTTACACAGTCACAGCCACAGTGCAAGCTCAGGCCGTCGCTCGCTGTTTTTGCGAGAGTAAAGCCAATAGCAACTGAGAAAACGTTCGTGAGCAGTTACATCTCAACATAAATGTTTTTTTAAAAATAATTTTACCTATTAGTTGGCAAAATATATGAATAAACTTATATTCTGCACTTCTTATAAAAATTTCCATGCACAATGATATAAGTTTCACCCATATTTGTTTCCATATAGTTGGCGAAAAAGGGATCCACACATTTTTCCTTAGCCTATTTATATAAAAGATTACATCTCTGCTCTAGTTCGTATATTTGCAACCGATTGTACAAGAATTTTACTACTGAAAGTAGTAGTAGTTACATAGAGTGCACCTCAATCTCTTTCCAAAAACTTCGCACACCCACACAATTGAAATAGTAGATATTTATCTTGAGTATATGACATTGTATGGTGAGCGGGTTAGAGAATACCAACTCAGCATGTCGTATGAGGGGTTCTTTCGAGCCCAGTAGAACCACCCTAGGCGTTAAAAGGGTTGTGCGTAAGACTTGGGACCCACCACGTAAAACCACAATTGAATGAATGTAATTACATCAGGCCGTAACCCGATAACGGGTTGTTAAGAAGTTAAGAAGAAGAAAGCTTGAAATTGTATTATTGTTCAATTGTTTATTGTTGTTTTTCGTAGTCTGTGCATTTATATATTTAGTAACAATTAAATAAATACATATATATCAAGTTGCAAATCCATTTAATTAACATAATTTTTGAGTCAAAACCTAAATTTAGAATGCTGCGTATCTCTTATAATGCCTTCATCTCATTCTTTGTTCATTTATGATCTTCAAAACCATTAACTAAAATGTATTCTAAAGTAAGCATATTTTCAGCGCATCCAAAGGTCTATAAAAACTCAACTAATTGCTTCACATGGCATATCTCTTTGTATTTTGTTGTTGTTTGTTTTTGTTTTTCTGCAATGCAAAATGCAAAAGTGAAAGATACGGCCAGCTAGCTTTTGGGCGCCGAACTTCAAATACACTACTACTTACTTTTTCTGCCGATCGTTTGCATTTCAAATCACGAGCGGTGAATATGCTATTATTTTGAAAGGTTAACTGAAGTTTTGCTACTGTTTTTGAGCTAAACTTTAGGCAGAAATGTTTCAATTGTTTATTAAGGCTGCTCTCATTTTGGTAACGAAAGTGTATGTGAAACTTCACAACTGCAAAATCAGCTACTATGAACTACTTGCAACAATGATAAGTTGTTTTGCTAAGAATCAACTGCTGACCTTGTAGTAGCTCTGAAAATAGAAATAAAATTTAAGTAAATAAAATAATAATAGAATAGAATGAACATTCGGTTATGTGAACACTCGTAAGAGTGAACAAATTATTTTTTAATTTGACTACTCTAAAGAGCTTAAAAACCTAGTTTAGCCAAAAACAGACCAAAATCTCAGCATTCCTTAAAAAAACTTTAAACGTTATGCATTATCTTTTTCATTTATTGAATTTTATGTTATGCTTTTCAATCACAATGCATTTTATGTACTAAATTAGACAACTTATGCGATGATATGTGATGAACTATGACCCATGAAGGCTGTTTTATGTTAAAAGTAGCAATTTATTGTTTTTTTTTGTTTTTTAAATAAAAGGATATCCCGACTATAAACACAACATAATATGTTCGCATCGATAGAGTGAACAAATTTGGTATTGTGAACACCCTTGGTTTTAATTAGTTCACTGTATCGTGACTGCACTGTACTTTTATTTTTTTAACTAACAAAGTACTAGACAAACAAAGTCAAGAACATTGTTGTAGCACTTAAGTAATTGAACGGATCCAACGACTGCCAGAGCACATGATCGAAAAGCAATAGGGTATCCGTGCTTCCTGTCAATTCTTAGCACATTAATGTACGCTCGCATAGGGTATCAAAAGCATTGCCAAGGCAGTTGGGCGACCCGGTCCCCGGTCGCATTGAACTGAGCGCGCGGCGCATCGTTCGACGCCGCCTCTAAAACAGCACACATGTTTTGCGCTCTGGCTCTGTCTCGCCGAGCGTCTGGGGGTCTCGTGCTCCAAGCTATTGCAATTCGCAACTAACAACCAGTTTGCTTGCAACGATCGTCCTTTGCGCTTCGTGCACGCGCAGCAACGTTGTTGGCGAACCGTAGCGAACCGTAGCGAACCCAAACGAACTGAACCGAACCGAACCGAACCAAGCTCGATCTCTTTGAGTGCATCTGTAGCCGGCGTGCGTGAGTGTGCGTGCGTGTACTTGTAGTTGGTGTGCAAAGTGAATGATGCTGTTCTAGCTTGCAACTCGTGTGACATTGAATGGAGTTCGGAAACCGCCTGATGATATCTAGTTTGTTGCATTGTTTATATGATCGGAACACGATTGCACGTTTTTTTTTTGTTGCAACTCTGTTTGGTTTTTGAAGTGTATACAGAGCTGATACTGTGCCAAAGCAAATGCAGTTTGATGCATCTTTTTTTTTTTAATTTTATCTAATTAAACTTCAATGATTTATATATGTGCCAAGCGTTACAGATACCAAACTTGAGTAATCGATGCCGCTAAAAACAACACCACTTCAGCTGCTAATGGAAATGACTGAGATGCTTGCCGCTGCTGTTGGCTTTATTCAGAGATTGGATTCTGTGGGAGCTGCTTCTGCCGCTCTTTTGGCGCTCACAGCGTGTGAGCAAAAGCTCTCACTCCTCATATAACTCCTTTACGCTCCCGCTCTCAGTGTGTTTGCGTCTTCTTTTCTACATATGCTTCTCGTGCTTCTCGATCTGCCCGCCGGTTATGCAAGAAAAGTGCGCCTCAGATAAACATCCAGCCACAAACTCAACATTGTGGGCAGTTCCAGTTTCAGTCGCCGTCCCTGGTAACAGTGTTCCTATCCAGCGTTTCTTTTGGTAAGTAAACATTGAATTGTGTTAACTTTGTGTCAGTCTGTGTGTGTTTATGTAAGCACTTGGCGTGCAATTGTAGATGAAGATTATAGCAAATGGGCGGTGCGGGCGGTAATTGCGCGTTTATATCAAGTTTGGCGACAGCTATCGTTACTCTTATCTATAGATACGCATGCCGGCAAGCATGTAGTTTTGTTCCGCCGTGATAGCTGATTTGCATATCAAAAACAATCGTTTCATAACGATTTAGAAGATTGCAACATTGTTCATAAGCTATGTTTGAAACAGCCGCGCTTTTATCCTAATCATTTGCCATACACCATACCATAATTGCAACTCATTAGGCTTACATACATCATCCGACAGTGGGATACTCTGTATGAATGCCACAGAAAAAGTAAATATCTGTGTCAAGTTTTGTATGGTTGAATAGCGCTTACTTTCGCACAAGGACAAAGTGGTTTTTGAGTATGCACAACAAAGTTTTGAGCCTTTAGCTTAATTTGTAGAAGAAGGTGGTCTGGTTTTTGGTATAAAACTTAAAATTATTGTAAGGCGAGAAGGGTCTCTGCGGTCAAAAGGACATGTCTATATTAACACAACTATCGGATACGGAATTTCAGTACTACCATAAGCAACAAACGAGCCTGGTCAACCCTAGAGGAGATGCATCCTATGGGTAGGCATACCATAGTTTGGTACAAGGAAGGGTCTTCGACAAATGAAGGCAAAGGACTGGGAGTCGCGGAACCACGAACTCACAAGTCAGAATGTATGTGCACTACGAGCATTTTGAAGCCGAAGTCTGCGCGATAAAACATTAACCTAAACCGGAACTACCAGAATAGGGAAGTAGCAATACTATCCGACAGTCAGGCCGCCATAAGGGCGATTGCAGGATCCAGAATAAACGCCAAATTGGTTCGGGAAACCCGACTGTAGCTGGACCTTCTGGGAGAACATAACACATAATCACTTAGAACACAACAACATACCCGGGAACTAACTTGCGGATAAGCTGGCAAGAGACAGTGCTGCGAGCCCATTAATAGGACCAGAGCCATTTCGTGGCATTGGAAGACACACCGTCAAGCAACATCTGACAGGAGAGGAAAGTCTGAGGCGAACCGCTAACTGTGCAAACACCGCAAGCGTCAGACAGGCCAAACAGTTTCTCGGCTCTTACGACCTAAAAAGGTTCAAGAAACTATCGCAGTTAGGAAAGAACTCTGTAGACTGAAGGGACACCTGAACAAGCTGGGCATCACCAACTCCAGCAACTACAGTTTCTGCAACCTTAAGGAGGAATATAGCACATCCTGGCTGAATATGATGGATACATGATCTAACTGACCGACATGGCCCGGTTGAAACCATCCATAGCGATAGGAGGGGTGCTATAAGCTCAGTAGGGGGCATAATAGATCTAAATGGTCGCGTTGCTTTATACTCCAACTACATTATTATTATCGATGTTGTACAACTCTTTTGGTCTACCACTCTACAGTCGTCCTGTTCCTAACTAGCATATATCTATAATGCCCTTAATCGTTTGGCTACAGTGAAGAAATACCTTGCAATTCCTGCTATGCGGCATCTGCATTTTAGCACTTGCTGCTGTGGCATAATTTTTTGATCCCACAGCGAGCTCTAGCATTTCGCTTACTCTATTTTTATATACTACTAACCCGTTTTGTATTGCCAGCGATTTACCACATTCTGCACTTACCCAGGTCCATATGAACGCAATATAACTGGCTTAAAGTATTCATAAATAACTCAATCACAAGTGTGTGTGTGCCCAGGTAGTATGTTCCATAAAATATGAGCTAAGACTATTCAAATACTGATGTGGCTAAATTCTATACACTGTATAGACCAAATGAAGTCAGTGGTACACTTGGAGCATGAAACATTTTATGGCTTTGATGGCACCCATATCAAATTATAGACCACGCTCTACAGATCGCTTTAGCTAGTACTACGTAAATGAGCATGTTAAAAGCAAGCCCATAATTAGCTAAATAGGAATGCCATTCGGAGTACATGTACTCTACAAATACAAATTAACTGCGACATGCAAGATAAGCAATCGGGTGTAATTTAAAATACGAAGCAGCCCTGAGCACTGGAAGGGAGCGTCGAAGCAGTGCACTGATTAGAAGAGGGGCGAAGCCTTAACAGTTTCAGATCAATTACTCTTAAATTTAAGCAACTGAACTCTTAGTTTTTAGCAGAAATTGCGAATATCTTGCATCTGTTGTATATTTTTGTGCTTATCAAAACTTACATGTACACTTTGGTTGTTAGTTGCAATATGGTTTAGTTGACAAATGCAACTTAATCAGGAACTGTATATATATATATGGGTCGTCTATACTAAATATGGGGCTTTATGATATTCCAGATAAGCTGCTACGATTGCTAGAGATTAGAACGCTTTGAGCTAGTACCAAGACATAGTCATTAGTTTGTCTAGAACGAATAAATGCAGCGTACAATAAGTAAGTGCAAGATACATTCTGCAATATGTATGTTTGTGTTTATGTCTCGCATACGACCCATGGTACGCACGAAAGCGCAAAAAAAAATGTTATGAGGCAGACAGTTTGAGCGCTGTCCGACAGTGCGATACCCTATATTCATTTTCAAAAGAAAAAAAAAAAAAAAATACATTGCAAAAATTCAATACTTCGGTTTTATGAGGCTTATAGGAGTCTATATAGCACATGTTAAAATCAGATATCAACATGATTTGAGAAGCTTGCTTGCATGCGTCGTCTTCAACTATTTTTTCTCCAATCAACCGTTATGGAGACTTAGGGCAAAGAGTGGTGTGTCATTCCTATGACTTTCTTATAGATAAGCGTTGCCTACTCGATCCTATAAACGGGTTATTGAGAAAGATATTAAGAAGATTACTCCTCTGAACACACAAGATGATTTGAAAGCACCGGAAACATTGTATTGACCAAACAACCGATTTTTGTGATCTTTAACCTTGAATATCTTGAGATACGCACATGGAATTCATTATGGCTTTTGAAAAGTATCATAAAATGTCTCAATTCTATCTCAAAAACTGCTTATTGTAGAAGCTACTGCCGTGGGACAAATTTTTTGAGAATTTTACGTTGTATTCTTTTAAAGAAACAAAATGATTTAAGAGCACCACAAACATTTATCTATGAAAACCGCTTTTCTTGACTTTTGATCTGGCATGTCAATCTATTCTATCTCCAAAATGGTTTATTGTAGAAGATATTGTTGCAGACGCAGTTATTAGATAATTTTACGCACTTTAGCTTCCCTGAACACACAAAATGATTTGAAAGCACCGGAAACACTATATTGATAAAAAAAAAAACGATTTTTGTTATATAAGACCTTGAATATCTTGAGATACGAACATGGAATTCATTAAGTATAATCAAACATACTTGCCAAGTTTGATCAGATTTTTTTGCGATTCCAAGGATTAAAGCTTATTTGAATACATTGCTTGGTAGTCATCAATTGGAGATGTCACGATCAAACAATTTATTTTTGGTATTCTCAGTGAACCTGCTCACGTGAAATGAGTATAGTTTTATTGGAAGTTCATCCAAAAATAAACAAAATAAAGATGTAAAAATTTGGACGTCGTTTTTTGGATCAAATTCTTGACAAAAAGAATCTCAACATTACATTATTTTTCGCTCCGTCGTTGCTAGAAACATAAAAAAAAAATTATTTTTTTTGAAATCACGACAAACGCTCAAATAATAAGAAGATTCAACACCATCTTTTTTTTTTAATTTTGTTGAAATAATTTATTTTAAAAAAAAATGCAGGTTTCTCTATTAGTTTAAATAATCGGAATTATTTGGATAATGTTTTTTAAAGTACACTACTCATTTCATATAACTTTGAGTATGATTCCAGCAAGATGAATTTTAAGGGTCCACTTAAGAAGTACTTAACCATACGATAAATGTGCATCTTTGGCTTGCCAGCTTTTATGTCCCTCCGAGATCTAAGTGCTCTTTCTGACGAAGCTTGTGATCTGCCAAGCCTCTGCTGAGTGTTACATACACTTCACAAGTCTATAATACCGCTGACCCTAAGCGGCGTATAGGGTATAAAAACTGAACCAAGTCAAACGAACAAATAATCAAAATAAACGCGTCAAAAGCCCAGCACTTGCACACGCACACACACACACACACACACACACACACACACACACACACACACACACACGCACACACACACACACACACACATGTATAGATAGTGACAAAGCAAAAGAAACATATGCAAAAAGCAAAATGCAAAGTAAATAATAAATGCAAAAAGAAAAGAAAAAAAAAACATGCCGGCTACAAATAAAACGCACAAATCATTAAAACCGGTAAATGCAACTCGAACTCAAACATGTTGCAAATGCATGTTGGCTGCACGCGCTCGATGGTAGCCTTGGGGGCTGCAACCCCAAACATCGTGTATGACGAACTAGCAAAAGTGCAGCGACGGCGAAAGTAGTCGCAGCCGTGGCTACAACAACAACAACAACGGCGAGCTGCCAGCCAGCCAATGTGTGTGAGGCAGCCTATATACAAATGAACACTAAGTATGCGCGTGTGTTTGTATGTTTGAGTGCAGCCCCAACAACATTTCTCCAAATGCAAGCAAGTTTGCTGCTGCTGCTCTCTCTCGCCAAACGCAACTGCGCGTCGCTGCTGCTGCGCTGCTGCTGCGCTGCCTGCCATTGTTGCCACTGCCGTTGCCGTTGACGTCGCTGCTTTTGGCGACGTTTTGTTCCGTTTCGTTTGCGCTGCATCAGCGCACAGTTCTATCGGGGCAGCAAACAAACACAGACACACACACACACGCACACACAAGCATTGCTCACTCATACATGCAAGCACGCGGAAATCGTGTACTCGGCGGCGCTTGAGTTCTTTGCATCCGCGTCTTGCGACCCAATGTGAGTTGCCTTGCGCACGCCAAAGATTTCAGATCGAAAGCTCAGCTCGCTACGCGTTTCGCGGCAGATACTTTGACGTCGATCTTTAAACGCTTGTTTGTTTTTTTTTTTGTAACCAAACTTCTGTAAATCACCGTTAATTGGTTGTATTATTTGTTTTTTTTTTTGTTTTTTGGTCAATTGTTTCAATTTACTAATTAGACAATGTGTTTTTTGGCTTTCATTCATTGTGTGGCGCGTTTCTCCGGCGGTTTTTGAAAAACACACGATCGCAGCTAAAAATTTTGAAAATCAATATAACTCAGCAAATTTAAGCACAACAGTGACAAAGTTGCAAGTGTTTTGAGCCAAGTGTCAAATAAGTTACAAGTGTTTTGAGAAACATAAAAATACTTAAAAACTATTAAGCAAAATAGCAATTAAGTGCGAGTTTATTATATGAAATATCAATAAATTATTACAACTACATAAACATAGCGGCTATACAATTATTTCAAGACAGTTATAACATATAAAAATAACATTATTTATCAATTAATAAGCATAAAATAAATACTAAATGTTGCGGTACTTTACTAGCTCTTACCAAAGGTAATAAGCAAATATTTGCAGCAAAAAAAAAAGTTGAATTTGTGGCAACAAACTAAACACAGCGTATAAGTACGATCAGCCGATAAAAGTACAAGTGTAAAAACCGCTATGCTTATCAATTAAACATTCGATTAATTACAAAGTCATTTATATAAATTAGCTACACGCGTGCTGCTAGTTCAAATAACTTATTACAACTTTTTCAAGGCCGTTTCTATACCCTAAGCCCATTGGGTCAAGGCAATTATAGGTTTGTGCAATCTACATATGTAACGCAGCAGCAGGCGTGTCGGGAAAATGATCAGTTCTAGACTTGGTCATGTCCTGATGTCTGTATGAACACCTAGATGTCGGAAACCATAAGTGTTAGGGACACCAGATTTTAGCAAAAGTTGAGCATTATATGTGCGTGAAGTTTGTCTAATCAAGTTCTTACCAAAAAATAACTTATTACAAATTTTTCAAGGCCGTTTCTATACCCTAAGCCCATTGGGTCAAGGCAATTATAGATTTGTGCAATCTACATATGTAACGCAGCAGCAGGCGTGTCGGGAAAATGATCAGTTTTAGACATGGACATGTCCTGATGTCTGTATGAACACCTAGATGTCGGAAACCATAAGTGTTAGGGACACCAGATTTTAGCAAAAGTTGACCATTATATGTGCGTGAAGTTTATTTTACCAAGTTCTTATATAATTCAGTACCAAAAAATAACTTATTACAACTTTTTCAAAGCCGTTTCTATACCCTGAGCCCATTGGGTCAAGGAAATTATAGATTTGTGCAATCTACATATGTAACGCAGTAGCAGGCGTGTCGGGAAAATGATCAGTTCTAGACTTGGTCATGTCCTCAAGTCTGTGTGAACACCTAGATGTCGGAAACCATAAGTGTTAGGGAAACCAGATTTTAGCAAAAGTTGACCATTATATGTGCGTGAAGTTTGTCTTATCAAGTTCTTATATAATTCCCTTTTCCTGTTTTTATAGGCAGGTGTATGCCACTAACGCGCAAAACCTCCACTGTCTTGATATTTTTATGATTGGTAATTACCTAGCAGTTTCTAATACTGCTTAAAATGTAAATAACTTTAATTTTTGATCATAAACTTTTTACGATTTGCAAAACAAAGGTCAAACACTTGCATAAGCAATTGACTATTCAAATTGAGTCTGAGAAAATGGGTTGTAAAGTTGCTTCATATATATATGAACACAAATCCGCACATGCTCTATCTATACAATGTATCTGCATTCAAAGCCAACTCCGCCTTTAATTTGTAACTAATATCCCGAAACGTATCTCAACACTCGAACACGTAATTGGTAAAAAAAAACAAAACAACAACTTATACACTATATAACATTAATTTTGAACAGCTTTTTTCATTTGTGTAATTCGTTGCAAGCATGCAACTTTAATATAAATATTAAATGTTATATTTTAACAAAATTTTTAACAATTACATTACACAAAGCATTCCGAAGTGCGTGCAAAACAGCTTCAAAGTGTTTGGCAGTATAATGCAAATGTGAAAATCTTATCGAGCGTGGGAAAACATGCAGGAAAAGCTATTAGCAGGCAGCTGTGGCATATTTGTTTACTTGTATTCTTTAAAATTCTTTCTAACAAATTTATTTGTTATTACATCAGCGAAAGGCACAAAGTTTAACTATATTTATGGTTTACAATAAAAACGTCTTGAATATTATGCAATTAGAAATATACAAATGAAATATGACATTGTAAATGATCGTCTGTATTTTGAGTGTTTAGCAGCTTAAATATCTGTTTTGCATACAAATATCTTTAAAATAAACTATGCAAAAAATAATGATATTTTATCTTTGCAGCGCATACAACTTAATGGCTTCAATTTTTACATACCGACAGTTTTAAACTATATATATATATATATAAACTAACACTATATCATAAATAACTCAAATTAACTCAAGAGATAAAACAAATTCAAATCAATTCGCCTATAAAGTGCTTCAACGAAATTAATTGAAAGTGTTAAAAAAGCACTCTACAACAAAAACATCGCTTACATAAACGCCCCGAAATCACGCGCTGTCAGTTCGGCCACTTGCAATGTCCCAAAGTCTTAGCCACTTTGTCTTGCGCCAATAAAAGTCTACGGGTCTAAGACACGCCTACTACTTACATATATCAACATCTCTTTAAGTGAGCGCAGTTGAATCCATTTGAATGGTTTCTGAGGACAATTGGAATAGCGATACTATGTCCGACTCGGACATGATCGACTCCAAGAATGATATATGCGGCGGCGCCTCCAGCTCCAGTGGCAGCTCTATATCGCCACGCACGCCGCCCAATTGTGCACGCTGCCGTAATCATGGCCTCAAGATCACGCTCAAGGGTCATAAGCGCTACTGCAAGTACCGCTATTGCGGCTGCGAGAAGTGCCGTTTGACGGCAGATCGCCAGCGCGTCATGGCACTGCAAACTGCCTTGAGACGCGCCCAAGCGCAGGACGAGCAGCGCGCATTGCATTTGCATGAGGTGCCGCCGCCAACTACGCTGACCCACACACAGCATCATCAACATCATGGCCATGGTCACAACCATCATAGCCACATTTTGCATCATCAGCCATTGCCGCCGCTGCAACAGCAGCCACAGCATCTGGCTGCCGTCGGCGCTAGTCACAATGGCCCAACAGCCTTGGCCAGCTTGCAGGTTCATGCTCACAGCCATGTGCCGCACACGGCATTGCAAGGTCATGCGACGCATTCGCATGCAGCTGCCGTGGCTGCAGCGGCTGCAGTGCATCAGCAACACCATCAGCACCACCAGCAACAGCATCAGCATTTGGCTTTGCGCTCGCCACCGCATAGTGAGCATGGTGGCAGCGTGGGTGCCTCCAGCAGCACTGCAGGTGGCGTTATTGCCAGCGTAGCTGCTGCCAGCGCTTCGAGCAGCGGTGGCGTCATTACCAGCACAGATCATCATATGTCAACGGTGCCAACGCCTGCACAGTCGTTGGAGGGCTCCTGCGACTCACCGTCGCCATCGCCATCGTCTCCATCTGGCGCCGTATTGCCAATCTCGGGGCCCGTCAATCGCAAGAATGGTGCAAATGCACCGATGGGTAAGTGCTCCTCTTATTTATTATTACTATGGTTAATAGATTTTGCATTCTTCATAAAACATGTGAGCAGTGTGGGCACAAAGTGTGTTCTTGACAGTGATATTCCAAACATTGTTTATAACAGATGAATTTTTCTGCAACTATTTTCCTTGGATTAGTCATTGATTCAACGATTAATCGCACCAACCGAAAGTCGGTCAAATGATTGAATATTTCGTTACTAGAATAATTTTTGGGATTTCATCTTTTTGTTTAACAAGATGTTAGCAGCTCGTGATAACATTCATTTTGGTTTATTAATGAACCCACAAGTTTATTCTTCTTGTCGACCTGGCACTGCTCCAGGCGCATCTGCGAACTGTCCACTCTGTAGTACCAAAGAAAGTTCACTCTATCTGGTTTTTTTAAAGAAGAAATGGCGATGAATTCCTTTAACAATATCAGTCATGTATCATGATCAAGCCATCTGAACCGCTGGTTGGTCATTGCGCTTGACAATGCAATGAGGTAGTTGCAAAGTCATCACCCAGCATTTAACGCCATAAAGCCAAACGGGAACAGTCTTGTAAAGAGTTAGTTTCGTCTGACAGGAAGTATACAGGATTATCCACTATTAATTTGCCTACTGTTACCAAAGTAGCATTAAATGGCAAGAGTGATCCACCGCTTGACCTCCATGAAGGTCTTCGTGTTTGGTTCCAAGATAGAAAAAATCCAAGGTATAGTTTTTAACAGCAATCTTTTTTTGCTCTCATTTCCCTGGCAAATTGTCTTTCAATAGCTACAAACGCTTCAGTAGCATCTCGCTTGGTACACCCATTGATGTCAATAACATCTGACAGTTCCGAGGCACTCCGACCTGACACAAAAGTTCAGTTTAAGCTTTTGCTTTCAGTCCTTGAAGATTAATTTCGTTGTTATATTGAACACTTCTTGGGCAGAAATTTGAAAATTTGTTAAGGCCTCTCATTTATTTTAGGGCTTACAATTTTGAGTAACAGTAAAATATGATTTCAGAACTTGTTTCTGCATTAATGCACCATTTGTAAAAATTGTGTAAGATTGTTAATTAATTGTAACATCCTGTCTTAGGAATGATCGCTAATCACGATCTAAACTTGTGACCGAGAAAAATGTGCATTTTTTGGGATTTCAGGCACACCCGCGAATACGACAATTTTTTGGCTTATTCGACTAGTGTTGGCCGCCAATTCTTAATGTTAAAATCACTGGAATATCGTTAAAGCTTTTATCTTTAAAGAAAATATTATAAAATGAGGACGTCAACTTGCTTTACAGCCTTTCCCATAAATGTATACTTATAAAGGTAATGTCGTGGTTGAGCGACCCTTCTTCTTAATATGCTGTGAGAGTTTGAAATATCGAAAAAAAAGAGACAAAGTTAAGAAGCTGCGCTGCTAACGTCGCAACGATGACAGTACCTCTATAAGTATACATTGCCTAACATCATGTAGGCAACCTCCTCTTAGAGTAATGACGTAATATATGAACGGCCCCAATAGATGCTTAAAATTTAAAGAAATGACAGCAATTATGTTGCAAATCATGGCTTTCTAAAATGAAAATAATAGTTTTTCGAAAAGCTTTAGCCATGTTTTGCTTTAATTCGCTTTGTCACTCCTTTAAAATCAGTCGCTGGAACTAAAAACCAGCTAAAATTTGACTTCCAAAAACATGTTTTCATTTAGGTTTGAACCAAATAATTGGTACATTTCAAAACTCACAAAAGTATGCAAAATTGTTAAACACTGTTTACACTGGCTGGCAGCCTTTGCCATTTGTTTTGAAAATTTGGGCCTCCAAGCTTTGTGCTCGATTTCTACAGAGTTGTAATAATGCAGCAATTTGCTGTCAAAACACGATCAGTTGTTCTAAAGGTCGATTAGCTTGATTATGGCTTCCAAGTTGGCAAACGTTACTATGTTATCTAAGAGCCTGACTGCGCTTTTTTGTAAAACATTTTGATCTCGAAAGATATAACTTGCCACAAAAAAACATGCTGACAAATAAGACAATGTGTTGAAAGGCTGCATATCGCGGCATCCATCAGCTAGCAGCTATTATAAATAGACATAATTGAAACTGTAAGCGGTTAAAATCGTGTGGCACAAAGATAAATTCATTTTGAGTTGGTGAGATTTATGTGGTTACATAATTGCAGGTTGTAATGCTATCACGTTCTGCGTCAGAGATAGCTCCATCAAGTTGCGCTTCTAGCCGTAAATGCAGCCAACAGCGGAAGAGTTTCCAGGAACAGGTAGAAACCAATTAATTATAATTTGAGTAGCGCCAAATTGAATTAACAGAGGTCGTCAGAGCTGTCAAGAATTAACACTTCATGACATGCCTATGGACATCACTCAATAAACAGTGTCTTAATTTAAAGCATCAGAAATCAATTAGAATTTTTATAGATAGCAATTTGTGTAATGTTCCCCAGAAATCGGCGGCATGTGCAATTGCAAATAGTTGGGGTTCTCTAAAATTAGAGAGCGCAAAAAGTAAAGAAAATGGGTGGAAAAACGAGCAAACCCACACATGCTTAAACACACGCGCGCACACACGGTTCTCACCACACCTTCGACAACCTTCTTGCTGAGAAACTAGCGGCTGCGACGACGGCGGTGGCCGGTGGTCTCTAAGTGGGCTCTACGTCATAAGTAGTAGCAGCAGTTAGATTGACCGGCTTACAAGTCGGGGCTTTCGAGTATTTCGTTGCGCTATTTGAGCAGCAAACTGCTGCTTAGTGCCAAAAGGCTCAGTCAAGTGGAGGGCACTAAATTGCCAAGCGCTGAAAAGCTGCAACTTAGTTGCAATCGGCCAGCCAGCTAGACGGGTTGTGTAGACAGCAGCTAAACCGAACAAACAACTGTCCGCCAGACCGACTAACTGGCTAGCTACAACAACGGCAACAACAACTGCATTGATCATAACCTGGCTCTGAGACCGATTATGTTGGTCAACACACACACACACACACACACACACAGACAGTGGGCGCTTTCTGACTGTCAGCTACCGTTGTTGGGTCTGGGGTCTTAGTCTTTGATGCCATGTCTTTGGCTTAGTCTCCGACTCCGTCGCAGTTGCATTGTGCGCTGTATACGCCTTTTGATTGGTAAACATAACATAACTGAATATTACAATTGAATTACGCCGAGAATGACGATGATAATGGTGTCTATAGTATGTCTGTGACCGTGACTTCGTCATCAATATTGCGCCTTCCACTTGGTTCTTGATCACTCGGATCTGCTGTGATTGCGCTTGTCTGCATGTTTTGCTCATAATATGCAAAAATAATGGGCCAAGTATCGAAATGTTCTGTGAACACGCCTCTGATCCATTGCTATGTATAAGCTATAAAGTGATTGGCAGTTTTACAGACATGGCTTAGACATGCATCAATGGCTCGATGTTGCATTCGTATGCGATTTGTGTTTGCCTGCAATTAGGAGATATGCTTGAAATAGCTTGTCTTTATAACTAAATCCTTACATGGATTGTTTTTCCACTGAAATGATGTTACTATTGCACGGTTCATTGATCTCTCAATCATTGCTTTAAGCCAAAGTGCTTTATACTAAACACCGGTACAATCGCGAAAGATTTAGTTGTCTTCTTCTTCAATTCAGAACAGCAACACTTAAACTCCTATTGGAACAAAGAGCGACAATCAGGTTCGCCATCTTTTTCTGTTTGCAGAACGATAGTTGAACATAGGATTCAAGCAGTTTTAACTTAGAAGTAGAGCTCTATACTGAGGAAAGGATTCCGAATGCACCACGAGCAGTCTGTTTCTGACATTCGGGTCAGTTCCACCATCGAGTGGCACATAACTCCAGATAGTTGAACTGCGTGACCTCATGGTATCCCGTCTCAAGATAACCTGCTTTTGCTGCAAGTTGTGCTTATCCTTAAGTCAGCTACGTATCCATTCTGTTACAGTGAATGACCCAAAGGGGCCTATGCCTATATATTTTGCAGTGAATGCCCCCTGGTGCAGATGCCTATAGCTACTTTTTTAAAAAGCAAGCTATAGACTTGTGTAATCGAAGGCTAAATCTGAAAGAAAGCGATGAAATAGTCCGAAAAGTGTGTTATACATTTTTCTATTTTCCAATATTCCTGACTCTCGACAGAGTAGTAGTCTTCAGCGGAACCTTTGACGCAAGTTCACTTTGAAATTCACAAACAACAAACGAATGAAGTGTTGAAAATTCCATCTAAAGGCATTTAGAATGGCCCCTTGGCGTGTCTTAAACCTTGGGAAACAAAAAAATATATATATTTAAATAAAAATTACGGAATATGGAACTTTTTTCGTTAGACTTTGAGGCTGCAGAAACAACTGTTTAAGAAGAAGATCAGTTCGCTAGTTGCATATCTCTCTATTATGAAAACGTCATTTAACAAAACAGATTTTTGGTTTGTAAAAAAAACTCTTTTGTGGTTATTCCGGGACATGCGAAAAATCTCTTACAGACGAATTTCAAGCCCAAAGAAATTGGTCGGCACGCCAAATATTTTTGCTCCGCACCTCATTTATTCTGCCCGCCTGCTATCCTCCTCGATTCTTATACGTGGTAGCTAAGTGCTGAAGTAGCAAAGGGAAAAATTAATAAATGGTTCGTTAAGAACTAAATCTCGTATAGGAACAAAAACTATGCGTAAACAATATGACCAACGGCGAGAAAAAACCAAATCAAACCTTCGAACAGAAAATTTGTCCATTAAAAAGATGAAGGAGAAAGATTATAAAAAGCCTCTTATTTTAAGGTGATGTATGCCGTGACGATTAGAATTGACAGTTATAATTTCAGAGCGTCCAATGCTTTGAATAATCTGCTTTTAATTACTGGAATTTCCAATTTCTGAGTGCTCTAATATGTGAACATCAACTGAAGTAGAAAATTAAAAAAAAAATGTAGGTACTGAGTATTTTGAGTTCACAACAGGTATAAAGGAAAGGCAAATATTTCAACTCTCTGATGATAATTTTCTACTTAACTGGCCATAACGAACGAATTTGCAACCCTGAACTTTCTTCAATCGGTACCAAAGGTAGTTAGTGTGGTTTCTACTTGGTTCTTCCAACGGAGACATGGCCTGCCCATTTGTCGCCTTCCTTTCACAGTCGCATCGACGATTTCTCGCAGTAGCTTCTCATAGAGTTCGTCGTTCCATCAACTTCGGTAGTCTTCACCAACGCGCAAAGTGCCAAAGATCTGACGCGTAGCATCTGGGTTCCTAAAACTTTGATGGGAGCATTGTGCCCTAAGGATGAACCTCTAGCTTGTCTCTATGAAAGCCATCTAACGAAGTACTACCAATACATAAATCTAGAGTGCCTCAAATAAGATTTAATTTGCTTTTAAACTCGAAGTCTTCCCATCTGGCTAATTAATATAAGAAATTTAATAAAGTACAGACAATACTTAAGGATATTCTATAAAACATCTTCTGTTAAGCTAACAGTACGTCAAATATGATTTAATTTGCCGTCAAACTCGATTTCACCTACTCATCTGCTTATTATATTAATAACCCAAAAAATGAAATGGCGCGTTTATGAGCTCCCTTGAAGAGAAATGTATTTTTCTATTTTTATTAGATTTTGCACTTCTGCCAGAATTTCATATACCATTGCAAGGTATGTTAAGTTTACAATGATATATGTAACGCATAAAAGCAGGCGTGTCCATGTTGCTCATACCAGAAATATCGTATCATTTGCCGAGTCGATATAGACTCAGTCATATCTCAGCCTGTCTGTGCTGTACGTTCAACGAGGTCGTAACATTATAGATTATGCGAATCCGTTTAGAATATTTGTTTTATAACTAATCTTTATCATATTTGGAACTTCAGTTTGGTAGACTATAGAAGAACTTTTAAGTTCTATGAATCCCTAGAATCAGTCACTTATTAGTCACTTTTCACAGCAAAAGAAACTTGAATAACTTTACTTTAACACTCATGGTTATATTTCAGACGAGATTGGGTAGCGTGTTGAAATGGTTTACGGATAGTTTTTTCCAATGTAAAACGAAAGTTTAGCTTCAAATCAGGAAATAATTTTGTTAATTTACTGCATAAACGATAATATACGTTCCACAGTTATTTATCAAGTTTTTTTTTATGTAAATACTTGGAAAAAGTTTGTCCAAAAACTGTTAGGCTTTCATGTCAATTAGAAAGTTTTTGACAGTTTTGAAGTTTGATTTTTTGTACAAAAGAATCGTATGCAGGGATGTGCCAGAAATACCTTGACGCTTTTTCCTAAAAATTTCTTTTGAACTATCCCAAAGACGTATTTGGCACATGGATGCCTGAAAATTGATGCCTGACAAATTGCAATTGGGTTGAAATTCGGTTGAAAGCGATTGCTGGCACAACACTGCCAGAAATCTCTAGACGGTTTAACCAAAAGTTCAAAGTTAAATTTTCTTAAAAATTCCGTCAAACAGATGCTTACTTGTAGCCATGCTCTCAAAGAAAAGAAAAGAAAAAAAAAAGAAAAACGTGATCCTCTAATATGGGCTTGCTTATCGGTATTTGGAAAAAAAAGTGGAAAAAATTAAGAATCACTGATTCTCATACTGATACCGATCAATTTAACCACGAGGATACCAGAAATCTCCAGACAATTGCGTCTAAAGTGTTATTTGAACTCTCACTTAGAAAACCCGTCGGTATGATATTTCTGGCGCTTTGAAGAATTGGCGTTTGGGCGAAATTTGGTTTCAGAAAATGTTAGGCATACCTTCTGGCACACAACTGAATGAATCATGCCCTTTCTAGAGCTTCTGTTATGGAAAATCTGTGTAAGTACACTTTTGTATTTTGAATTATAGTTTCAACAAATACTACACCGAAATCGGATTACTATATGTTCAACTATTGCTGGTAAAAACACGTATACGGAAGAGACAGCTGTGAGAGTATATGAACTTCGGCGCCGTAAAGTTAATTATACTCAACACTATTTAATTTGTTAAATTATGATATATACTGCTGAGTTTTCGGGCTGTGTCAACTCTTCAAAGTTATAGTTCCGAAAACACAAGAACGAAGACATATCAATACGAGCGGTAGTTCCTGCTGTGACGAAGGCGAACGTCTCCGACGCAGTGCTAAAGCAGCCTATAAGAGCTATAGGATACTTTTGGCTGAAGCGAACCGGTTCAGCAGTATATTGTTGCATAGGTATTTAAGCGTAGATTGAAAGAGTGTTTCTTGAGGACTCTAACTGCTGTGCATATGGTTTGGGACCCGAAGCGTAGAAACTCCCTCCCGATGAAAGATGTTATGAAATGCTCTACACAAAGCCGTAACTCGCTAGCTGGTTGTTATGGCCAGTCAAGAAGAAGAGTTTGGAAAAACATAGAGATCATAGAGAGATATG
Source organism: Chymomyza caudatula (assembly GCA_035041775.1). Taxonomy (NCBI): domain Eukaryota; kingdom Metazoa; phylum Arthropoda; class Insecta; order Diptera; family Drosophilidae; genus Chymomyza; species Chymomyza caudatula. The sequence goes on along the minus strand of JAWNKW010000141.1, from coordinate 1,632,548 downwards.
TAAGATTTATAGAAAGATTTTGGCGAAATCGGAAATAAAAACATTCACATAAAGTGCATTGAATCATTTATTCTGTAGCTTTCTACTCTTTTTCACCTTTTGGACTCTATGAGCAATATTTTGCTTCACAAACTTTATTATACTGCTTAAACTTATACAATTTTCCAATCATTTCCGAATATTCGGCGTTTCCAAAAAGTTATGGGTCTAACTAAGTGCCCTTTTTCGATTCCATATAAATTGAACTTCGTATCGATATTATTTTCCTCTCAATATTGTGCATGAGCTCAAAAAACTGCAATACCTTCATATAATCAAATTTTTTTGTACACAACATTCATAACTATTATATAAATAGGCTACAGAACCTTTGTGGACCTTTTTTCACCAACTATATGGAAATAAATATGGGTGAAACTTATATCATTGTCTAGGGAATTTTCATAGGAACTGCAGAATATAAGTTTTATTCATATATTTTGCCTATCAATAAGTAGAGACGATTGAGGTTGTTTAAGTTTCACGAACGTTTTCTATTTTAGCTATTGGCTTCTGTAGTATTTGTGTGACGCCAGAGAATAGTTGTCAATGTGTTGTCACATGCATGTGTTCACGTACGTTTTCTCAGCCAGTTGGAAATTGCAGAACGTGGTTCCCAAAAGAATGCCTTCTGGCACGCTTCTATTTACAGAGGAAAAGTAAGTACGGTATCCAGTACGGTATTTGTACCCTGTATAGGCAGAAGGAGGCGTGGCAGACCAGATGTTCCATGTGCAGAAAGTCTCATCAATGACTCATATAGCGATCATGTCCGCCTATCCGTCCGTCTATCTATATGAGTTGATAGAGCTGCGAGACTATAAGAGCTAGCAACTCAAAATATTACACAAAGATGCGCGTAATCCCAAAGATGAACAAAATTGACCAATCTCAAGACGCACTCTTTCTCAATTTTGGCTACAAACGAGTCGGTCTAAGAGAGAGAGCAACACAAGCAGCGTCACATGTACAGTGCCTTGGAAATGGCACAATTTTCAGCAAAAAATTTGAATTTTTGTTCGGTTCAGGAGTTCACTCTATAACTTTAATGCTGTTTGGTTTTTGTATAGGAACCGGTATCGGTTCGAATCGGAACCGATATTATTGTAAAAAAGAAAAACAGGAGTATCTGTACTACCGTAATCATAACCGCATTCGAAATAGGTTTCTATTTGAATCACTGGTTTTTGTAGAACATTAGAATTCGAATGTCTGACAAAGTATAGACTTTTGGTGCACAAAGATACTAGTTTCGATGCAGAGAACGCTTTTTGGGGCACTTACTAGGACGACCTGTAATTATGAAAATGGCTAAAGCTGCTCCTGGTATTTGAGGAGTCATAAAAGTTTTAAGCTTGTTGCTCGTATTTCACGGACAACTCGTTAAGAGCTCGGTTCGCAACAAACCAGCTTTAAGCCAATCGATAGACTCTTCTGTAGTTAATTAATTTAATGCGGTTGCGCTAATTTCGAGGGCTTTAGACACAGCCACTGTCTCAGGGTGCGAGTGTGTGTGTGTGTGTGTGCGAGTGTGTGTGTCTTTCTTTTCAGCAGAAAACACTTCTGCGCGCTGCCGATGTTAAAAAGAGCCAAGTTGAGAATATAAAAGAATCCCAGCCAACTTTGGCACGCTCGTAAAAATAAAGTTGTAAAATGTTATTTTGTTTTTATTTTTAATTTTGTTTTTGCTCAGTTTCGATTTCGTTTCAAATGCAAGCAGTCAAGCAACTCGAAACAACAACACGCTCATATTTTGTAGTTTGCAGTTTGGAGTTTTATTGTTGTATTTCATTTCACATTTGAAATGAACAGAACTCATACAAGTTGGCAGGTCATTTGGTTGCATAATTTATGGTATTTCCTGCTAATATGGCAGCATTATTTTTCGCACGACTTCGGCCAGGATTATGCGACTAATTATAATGCAAGCAAAATGAGTACCAGCAGCGAAACACAATTTTAGCTTGAACTATAAATTTTTGGTTTATTTTTTTTTTTTCTTTTTTGGTAATTTAGTCCTTTTTTTGATGTTTTTAATTTGGCGGCAACATTTTTACGAGTCTAGGCAGTTGGCATACAATGACAGCATCCATAGGACGAAACTGTGCACAACAGCCAATTACAAGCACTAAGCCTGCTCATAACACCTCCGGAGCACAAATTGTGGATAACCAATACTCTAAGTGCACATTCCCGTGCAAATGCAGGCATCATCAATTTCTGCAACTGTTAGCGCTGCCAGGCGCGCCCCAGACCCCCAAAAACAACAAAAAAATACTCGCAAGCCCTTATGCAAATTACAGAGTAGTGTGCACACTAATAATATGCGGATGCTCTTCTTTAAGCTATGCCAGTTTTTCAAGTCTTAAGCCCGCTGCTGTTTTTTCCAAATTGAATTTAATCCCGACTTGAAAAACGAAATGAAAAAAAAGCACATGCGGGCTATTAGTTTGGCACTTAAGGTGGGGCTGCCACAAATGAGCAATTTCCGAAAAGAAAAAAACTGACCATAAATGTTATGGGGTTCTAATTAAGGTCCTGCGGTCATGGATTTGCCATTAAAATCACATTTACATGCGCCAATCGTGCCTCATAGGGAGCGCGTGATAAGAGCGCTGCTCAAATGCTAACCAAACCGGCTGCAGCTGCTGCCCGCCACTCAATATCTCTAGAGGAGCAGCTTGTTAGCTCCATGCCATAAATCAAATGATATACGACCTATTTCTTAAGATGTACCTGAAATTTGTGAAACACGCTCAAAAACGACTCTCTCGATTTCAAGCTGATTAAGTTAGTGTACTTGACTTGAAAGCTGGCTGGCATATGTCATATGGCGTTAGTTTGACTGGTTTGGCAGTTCCATTGCGATTCATGCTAAATTCTTGGGTGCTTGTGTGTAAACACAATGTGGCTGCAACAGAGACGCCACAACATTTAGAGGCACCTCAACGAGTTGTGAAATTGCAGTGGTGGCTTTTTAGCACCACATAGCATGAAACCGTCAGCAATAGGAAGTTAAGACCGAAACTGCTGGGAGTTTTCATAAATATTTTATGAGTTTATACAAAATTTAAGTCTGCATGTAGGGATTAGGCCAATTATGGTGATAACTTTATACATTTTGTGTTATTATTCCAAGACTAATTGCATCCACTTAGAATTCTCTAATCTGACCCTGTACACCTTTTGTGTGTGTGTGCAATCGACGCATTGCCATAAAAGACACTGCCAGGCAGTTGACTAGGGACATCGTATTGCTCAAGATCGAAAAAGTTCAGTCAAATAAAGGTTTAACATCGGAATGAATTTTTGCATACGTTTTCGTTAGGCATTCTAAAAGATGTATTAAAAGAACTTAAATTTTCTTTTCGAAAATTGGAAATTCTTATTTCCTTTGATTTTAGGAGAATTTGACTAATTGAAGACTTGCTTTCTTTCATTCCGAGGTTGACCCCTATTTGCGCCTTATTTGATTGTACTAAAAGTGAAAGCAAAACAATTTATTTCAGATGTTTCGATTTCCTTTCACTTCCAAAAAAGATAGAGTTTCATTCATCTTTTGGGTGCTACATAGCATTCTTTTTACCATAACTGCTCGACGTATTAGGAATCATGGAATGCTGTTTTTGGTTTTGAAACGAAATTCTTTTACAATAAATATAAAGTAAGCAATTAGGAAAAGCGTTTATTTGAAAGGTGTCTTGTAGATTAGGTTGGATTGATACCTATGCCAGATTCTATCAGATTTCTACCAGCCCAAAATGAGAATTTGTTTCCTCATTTTATATCGATTCCGTTGACGTCACAGGATTTCATATTTCATATCCTCGCTGTTCGTTTAGAGGAAGAACACCAGTTCGAATATCGTTGGTTTCATTTGAAAATCGATGTTGCTAAAAATCTCGATAGAATAAAGATGTATGTTTGCCGGATCAAGTTCCAAAAACAAGAATTTAAACATCGTTGTTTTTTCAAATTTTTTTTTCCGTTGTTTCTGACTCTATGGAGGGCATTGTAACACAAAATTTAGCTGTGGAGCTTTAACTTCTTAACTGATCTCGAAGTTATTCAAGCTCTAGTCGAAAGAACATGAAAATAATGGTCAAATCCTGGACCGTTTAAAAATTTAAAATGTTTGCTGAAATGAGTTCATTCTCAAGACAGTGTATGTTAGATGCTGTTGTGTTGCTCTCTCTCTCTCTCTTAGACCGACTCATTCGTAGGCAAAATTTTCAGAACAGACGCACAAGTATGTACTGCCCTCGGTATGGACGCATTTCATCAATTTGGAGTTCTTCCAAAAACACAAGCGTATGGCTGAAGGATTTGATGGAGCTGGTGAAGGAAATCTGGTAGTGGATGCACAGAGTGCCCTGAGGTTGTGGAGGGAACACTTCTCCGGCCTGTTATAGAAATAATGCCGCTCTCGGAGATAACTTTTCAATGTCGCCAAACATAGATTACGGTGTTGATATGCCGCCGCCTAGCCATGACGAAGTTTGGCTCGCAATCAAGCGGCTCAAGAGCAAAAAAGCTGCTGGCGCAGATGGGCTTCCTGCAAATTTGTTCAAGACAGGTGACAATGAGTTGGTAGGGTGCGTGCTCCTGCATTGTTGTAGAATATGGCTAGATGAGTGCTATGTTCCACGATGCGAGATTTCCAAGCGAGTCGTTGCGATTTATCTCTCGCCTGCAAGACTGTGCGACTTTGCTTACGTTCTATTATCGAGGGAGTTTAGCTCGTGATATTTTTCACTTACTCGCTTGTTAATCTCGCATCGTGTCACAGGCGCCTAATCAAAAAGTTGTCCCTATTCCAGTGCTGTACATAAATATGTACATTTGTAATTGCAATGACAACTGACAGAACTAAGACAAAGTGTCAAACACTCGATTGTTGCAATATTTTAAAATTATGAGTTTTTTTGTGCGATTGAGTCAGCGTCTAGTAAATTGTTGCATAGATCAGCTGCTGATATCAAAACCGGTTCAAAATCATTTTTTTTTAATATTTTTTTTTTCAATTATCATTTTTCGTAGCACTTTTTATTGCGGTTTTAGAACGTAAGTTTTGTGCAAGTTTGTAAAACGTGTCAAACTCTTAAAGTGTTTGTTGATTGGTTAAAAATTGAAATGAAATTTCAAACATTAAAACGCTAATGCATTTAGTGGGTAAGTGCGTCTGTGTGTGTGTGCATGTGTGTTCTTAAAATGTGTTGCTTTTTAAACTAATTTACACAAATTGCAAATTGAGTGGTTTTGCGTACTGCAAGCGATATACCATAATCAAAATATGCAAATTATCAAATTAGATTTTCTAATTCTATAAAATTTGTATAGTTTTTAGGTGCCTAGCAATACATTTTGTTCTCCAAATTATTGTAGTACTCAAATGCACTGACATTGGCTGGTTACACAAAAATCAAGAGCAACCTTTATTAAACCCTTAGAAAGAGATTGAGTTTTTAGCTAAGCTACTTACATAAGTTCATCGAACGTTTCGAACCAAAACGGCTCCTAGTAAACGAGTTCTACTTTATATCATTTATGATCTCCAAAGCTTAATTCTTGTATCAAAATTTAAGGGTCTCAGTGTCGCAGTTAGTATTCTAATTCATTTGGAATTTGCGGAAGAGTAAATAAAATTCTCGCCTTTCACATCAGATTTCTTCTGTCAAAGACAAATTTCATAGTCAAACTTTCGAAGTTTATGGGTTTAAAAAATGTATTTTGCTTATGTAAGTACGCATAGGGAAAACCACTTTTCCAATTTTTTGAATCCAACATTTTTGTGCGTAGAAAAAAATGTATGCAGAACCTAAGTATACCTTACACTTAAAATAGCCATTTGATAGCATGAGGTCTAAAAACACTTTCTTATGGCCCCTTTTACTATCGCGGAGGATAAAATGATTATTATGCCCCCAACATTGGTAATTTTGAAACGATTTTGTTGCGGTTCGAAATATAGTTCGAGAATGATTTTCTGAATATTTAGGCAATCAATATTGCCTTTTATTAACTTAAATAATATTAAGAATCAATATTTGGTCATATAACCATAGCGAAATTTTGTTGCACAGATCTCTCAAGTTTCAGGTCAATAGACTTAACGGCGAAATTCTGCTCAACGATCACGAGATCTAAGTGTTCACACAGAAAGATAGGCAGGCGAACGGGCATGTTCCATCTCTCAACTACTTGCTTCAAATCATTTTCGTGCTACGTAGAAATCATTTCGGATGTCCTAAAGCATCCCATAGAAACTCTTAAAGCACATCTTGACTCTGACGAGTGCAGGCGAGCATTGTCGTGGAAAAAAAAACTTGTTTTGCCAACTTTTCCGTCCTTATGGTTTGAATCGCCTTTCTGAGATGTAAACGCGTTCCCAGACTATTACCAGACGCAAATTTTTGAAGACTACCAGAATTTTTATATCCTGTACACAAAGTGTAAAAGGTAAGAGGTAGAGACACAAGAAAACACAAAAATTTGCAGGAACTGAAACAGAAACTGAATTCAGTACATTTGGGATAAAAACATAAACTGAAAAATAATTTATATATTTTGTACTCATTAGGCAAAGAAACAGAAATAAGTACATTTGAAACAGTAACAGAAACAAGTACTTTTGACTTGTTTCTGTTTGTGTTTTCTTGTTATTATTTCAATGCACTCACGTTGTTTATGGTGAAAAAAATTTAAATAAAAGTATCGATAATTACAAAATAAATTAAAGTTAAGTTGTTTAAAATATATTCTGTTTGTGTTCCTTGTTGCACACTCTAAAAAAAACCGAAACAGACAGAAAGTGAAACAGAAACAGAGTATCAGTGTTACTTTAGCGTGTGTTTAAACTATCGATAGTAAACGAAAAACATCGAAAGTAAGACAAAAATTCGACATATCGATAGTATTGCAGCTCTAATTTGTGGGCCAGCTGCAGTGACAAACTAGAAAATATTAATTTCTGCATTCTTATATACAAATACCATTCCTGTGTTTTTTTTCAATAAGATTCAGTTTCTTATGAAAACAATAATTCGAATTTGTTTATGCAAAATTAGACAAACTATCAGCTTTTCGATGGAAATATACTTTTTTCTTTGTTAAACTTTTGTTTTTGTGTAAATGCGATTTGTCCTTGCAGCTATTTTTTGCTCAAATTTAATAAATAACCGCTGTTTATGCAAATAACCCTTTTGTTTTAAAATGCAAATAGCCATTTCCATTTATGGAAACACTCACTCAATTCGATTCTAAGCACTCGTCATATCAAAGCTAACTTTGTTCCAAGTTAGGTACAGAAATGATATGATATTTTTGGGTTTAACCGTAAGAACAACGTAAGTTTTACCAAAAATGTTGGTTTTAAGCTGCTAGCTTATAAATACGATCCTTCATTGTGGTATCGTTTACTTCTCAATAGCGAAACATTTTCAGGTGAAACATACACCATTCGAAAGATAAAATACTTGCGGTTTGCAGAATATAAGTTTCATGTGGATACGTTGCATTTTATACAGGTAAAATTGAGTTGAAGTAAAAAATGTAGTGTATTCGTAGAAAAAAAAACAAAAAGAACAAAATATTTTGTACACACAAACGGTTTTTTTCGTGTTTTCTTCTCTCCTCTTCTTTTCTCTTCTTCTCTCACGACAAGGCGAATACTAGTCTATATATAAATACGGTAAGCAAAAATTCAGTGTGGTACCGATTATCTCGCAATAACGCAATTTTTTTAGGTGGAACCTATACCATTCGAAAGATAAAATGTTTGTGATTTGCAGAATATAAGTTTCCACTATACACTTTGCTTTTTAGTCTAGTAAAAATTGATTTTAAGTAAAAACAACAACAATAACAAAATGCATTGTACACACAAACGTTGTTATTTCGTGTTTTCTTTTCTCTTCTTCGTAATCAGCTGTTATGAGAGCGTATATTAGTCGTCGAATGTTGACTATAAGGCGAAAACTCGTATCTATAAGACAGATTTTTGAAGTTGCCATATTTGTCGAGCACTTCTGGAAAGCAACTTCAGTGCGCCGAAAGCTGCATAAAAAGAGCGCACATAGTACTCATACTGTCGCATAATTATCGTTAATTCTATAAATAAGCTAGAAATCTGCAGCGGAACTCTAAAACGAATTAAATGATTAAAAGTGGCATGTTTTCGAAATCTTTTTACAATATTATTGCACTTTGTTTGCAGCTCGTAAAAAAAATGTTTACACGCTTTGCCACATACAAATTTCGAAAAATTTGCATCGAAAACTATGGAGTTTTATTAGTTTATACGCTTCTACGCTATAGCTTTAGCTCAAGTACAAATATGTGTATAATTTATGCCCTTTACTATATAGCCGACGGGCAGACCATTCATAAAACTAGTACTATGCCTATGAATAATACGTGGATGCATTCGTAACGCAGTTTGCACACACAATGAAGTACTCGAACATGCAACTTCGAGGGGCGTATTTACTGGGTGTTAAACCCGTCTTGTGTCGGAACCTATACGCCATTGGCATGACAATTAGGGCAGGAGTGCTATTTAAATGGACAGGTTTTTGACTGATACGCATGGAGGAACTTGCTCCGCAGATCGCTTGCCTGCGCAAAGTTAATGCAACAAAATAAATCATTGGCATGTCGTCATTAATGTTAATTGATAAATATTGCAAATTTATAGTTTGCCATATGATTGAAAATAGCAACAATGTAATTATATAACTGTTTGCTGAGAAGAAGAAGAAGCGCCGCTCTGCTGCTGACAAAACTATCCGGCAAGTGTATCAGTTTGTATCTTGTATCTTGCACTGCATCTGCATGTTTTACATGCGCTTTTAAGTTTCGCACCAGAACTGGTTTCCAGCCATGCAACTTAGTTGTATATGTATCTATAAGGTGGCACTGGATTGTGTTGCCATTGCGTCGCGTCTCATCGCGTCGCGTTGCGTCGCGTCTCATCGCGTCGCGTCGCGTCGCGTCGGTCTGACTGATTGATGGCTTTAAACACGCCGCCTACAGTTAGCTGTAGTGGAGCCCCACAGTCGTGTCAGCTTAATGTAGCTTGAATATAGTCTTCAGCAGGGTGGAGTAAGTCACTTGTTCGTTTGTTTAAGTACTCGTCGACCGAGTTATTCGGAACTTTCATAAAATGCATTCAATTTGCACTGTCCAAGTCCAGGTGCGATTTACTGACCGCCACAACTGTCACTTGCAGCAACGAGCTGCTATCCGGCGGCTATGGCATTCGGTCGTACACTTCATTAAGAACTTGTTGCAATTCCAATTCCGAATAAATCAACCACAACAACAACTGCAACATGTGTGAAACCTGCACATATTGTCAACGTCAGACACGTGCCGCTTGGTAAACGCGTAAATGTTGCATTGTTACTCGGTCCACAGCAAATTGACTTGGAATTAAAATTACAAACACACTCGAACAAACATTGATTTACATTTATAAGCACAATGACCACACACAGCTTTCAAACGAATTTATTGTTATAGAAGTTTGGCTTGATTTAAAATGCATGCATTGAATTAAAGAGATTGTCGTTCTCTCCCAATAAGACTAGTTCATATTTGGGTTATACGTCAAACAAACTGTTTCACTTTCAGCAAAAAGAGAACAACTATTGTAACACATAGTAGTGCAGTTTCAATTGAAATCTAATTGACTTTTATTTACTTACATATTGTTATTTAAATAATCAAATTATACCTACTATATAGAACATTTTCCCAATCAATAATGTCCATTAAATGAGCTCTTGAGTGTGACGCACAAAAGTTGGCGAATTGAAAAATGAATCGTCAAATTTAGATACTCGGACAAATGTAGCCATGGTCTCATTTTCGGTAACGCAAAAGTTAGCTGTTCCGAAATTCGCAAAGCTCAAATTTTTTGAGTTTCGCATAAGCCTGACTCCTATTTACCGAAATGGTGTGTTATTACAAAGTAGAGCTGCAATATTATCGATAGAGTTGTCGTTCGATTCGATAGTTTCAGGAAAAAATTAGATAATATGGATAGTACATACATCTTCTTCTTCTTCTTAATTGGCCATAACAACCCGCTATCGGGTTACAGCCTGATGTAAATACATTCTTTCATCGGAATTGGGGTTTTACGTGGTGGGTCCTAAACCCTACGCACAACCCTTTAAGGCCTACTGGTCTCGAAACAACCCAGTGTCATTGTTTGTCGCCTCATACGACAAGCTTTGACCTGCTGAGGTGGTATACATACATACCATGGAATAATAATACAGTGAATAGTGTCAACATTGGACACACTTGGTTCGAAGACTTTTGTCCCATGTAGACAGCGTGTATATAGAAATTTAAAAATTTTCAGTGTTCCGTGTGTTTTGGTTGATTTAAGATCATTTGTTTGTTACATTTGATACATACAAATTAATAGTATTCATAATGTTATTTGTGTACATTGTTTTGAAGTTTCTTTTTCAAATCATTAGTTACTTTGTAATCGGTACTGCCTCCTTCTCTAGAAAGCGTTTTAAAAGATCACTTGGTGACGCTAAAACAATAACTGAAGGGACCCATTACTTGCTGAAAAGGTTTTAATTTGTAGCTCCTCTGCACTTTCTAAGACTTTTGTCACTTTTTTGTTGTAAAAACAGGGCTGTGAAATTCAGTGTCCAATGTACACAGACTTTTCACAAGTGCAATGGACTTAAAAATACCAAAAATGTGTCCAATTTATAAGGTAGACAGGGACCAATTTAAACAGGTACAACGTAAAATGGCCAATTCAGACAGGTTGTCCAATGTAGACAGTGTCTAGTGTCTACTGTACAAGGAACGCGCATGCTGCCGACGCGATTGCCAAATCTTTTTAAGAGCCTAAATGAAGCAATGCATATACATGCACACGCAAATAAGACAAGGCAATAACATGCGCGGCACAACCTTCCTCTTTGACATTCACAGCAGATTGAAAATTTGGCAAGTGAACAATATGTGATCAGCAGAATGCGCGTTTCTTGTATTAGTATTGCATGGTACATACAATTGGTTGGAAATCATTTTCTGCCTTCCCACCTTGCAAATCTTCTCCCATGACAAGTTGCACAACAATTGTTGCGATAATAACAACTTTTGTTTGGCATAGTTATCGATTTTTATCATTATTGTTTTTGTTTTCAAGGCATTTTTGGCTAGCAATTGTCATGCAACTGCCACTGTGAGGAGGGTCTAATGACGTCACCATCGAAGGGGGTGGGTAGAGTAAAGCCCAAAGCTGATTTGATAGTTTTAGTTGCATGATTTGTGACGTCACATAAGGGGGAGGGGGTTTGCCTGGCTGTGACTATTTGTGATAAGGGGGAGGGGGGGAGGTTATAAATCTTCTATATTTTGGTGAGGTCATTTATGAACAGAGTTATATCAGGCTATACTTAATGTGTGAGCTTATAAAAGTTTATAAGCGGCTGTACATGAATGACGTCACCACGATATTTCGAACCTTAACACATTTAGGTTTATTTAGCTATATACAAAACCCCCTCTCTCTCTATGCAGTTGCACCCAAGGTAAGCTCCTTGTTCACGTCGATATTTTTGCTTTGGATCATTTCATTATGAACACCCCACAATCTTGCGCTTGTTGTTGTCTAGACTTTTCAGGAGATAAAACCTACGAATAAGTTGATGATTATAATGATATGCTTTATAAATGATAAACCTGTTGACAGATTTTGCAACCACAATGTCAGATGTAAAATGCACGCAATATCTACATATATTTTTCATTGTCCTCCGAGAAAAAATTGCTCCGATATTATCGTATCAAACTTAAAAATATCGGTAGAATGTTTTATTTTCGATACATTGGATATCTCGAAATCGAATCCAGGTACACCAAAACTATCTGAAACAGATTTAATTAATAGTTAATTACCTTTTATTCAAAATATAGTTCATCTCGATTGGTTCACAGGTTCACGAGTAATATGAGATTTACTGATTCCCGAAATATCGAATAGCGATAATTCGAAAATGGTGATAGAAAATCCAAAATGGTTTCGGGATTCGAAATCGGCGACCCCAAATTTATCTTAAAAGGTATGTTTTAGAAATAGGTTTTTTTTGTGTTGCATAGTGTAAATAGAAGAAGTCATGCTAATGCAGAATTGCATTCTTTTTGGAATATTTTCACATATTTTTAAACGTTTTTGGGAAATGAGAGCAGATGGTCAAGTCTTTGCATGTATCGTTTTCCGGCTCGGTTTCGTTCTCCAGAAAATCAAAACATTTTGATTTTACACCGAAAGTTGAGCAGCAAATTGGTGTGTGTATTGCCTCTTATAAAATACCGATATTTTCGAAATTCTCAAGAATTGCAATTTTATAAAGAGGGAAAGTAGTCAAAACATGATCACGCAGCAGAGTTCGTGAAAACACACAAGTGTTGACCAGTGTTATTAGTAGAAGACCAACTTTTTAGAAAACAATCTAAAAATGCTGAAAAAAGCAATGACACAGCTAACATTTTTGTTTGAACTCCGAATAGATACCTCAAAAAAGTACAGTGCCGACTGCAGCTCAAAAACTTTGTAAGTTAGTGTAATTTGGCACAATTGTTTTTAAGTCATATGCTGACACTTTTGATATTTGCTGAAAGAAAATTTATGTGTCTGACAAATCAAATAAAATAAATTTTATTGTCTTCTTCTTTGTATCTAATAAAAGTATTTTTAAGATACTTAATGTGGGCCAAGACGTTGCAAACTGTAAACTTCTATGTAAATCTTAACAACCCACGTTTTGGGAATAATTTAGTTGTAACCTTCGTACGGAAGAAGCGTGAAAGATCTGACAAAGTAGAAAGCTCTAAATATAGTTGATTGCGCTTTTCTATTCTTTGATCAAACTTTTTTGAACCGAAAACGTGCCATTTTATTTTGTACACAGCATGCGAATTATTTTTTAAAATTCAATTTCAACAATTGATGGTTTCGAGGTGTCCCATGAATCTTTGCAATACACAAAACATCAAATTTGGATGGGAATTAAATTGGATTCTTCAAAAATCACATGGAAGTAGATTTTTTTCAGGGGTGTACCAGAAATATCTGGATGGTCTTGCCATAAGTTCCATTTAAATTTGCTTGATAGATTTCCCATGCCTCTCAAAAATGTTTCTGGCACATTACCGAATTGCTTTTTGATTGAAATTCGGTATAAGAAGATATCTGACATTCCCAAAAAATTATATTGTGTTGAAATTCGGTTGGAAGATATTTCAGGAACATCCCGGGTTTTGTGAATAGTAAAGGATACTGGCAAATGAAGCATGTAAATCTTAAAAATTTGTGTTAACTAAACTGAACCTATGAATGAAAACATTGACATCTCATGACATCATCACAACCCCAGCCCGTCTGTCTCTCCATGTCATGCAGCTTGCATGTGTGGAACGTATTTCTTCGCATAGTCGGAAATTCAGCAACACAAGATTCAGACTTGGTGAACTTTTCCTGATGCATATCTGTTAGAAGTAATTTGCTAACACTGCAGCTAAGTGCTCACAGTCCCACAGACCCTTCATCCTGTGCATAATTACGACGGACTTCCGACGCCAATTGATCCTAAGGGTGTTTCCATCAAAGACCAGCGCTGAAATGATCAAAGTCAAATCCAGGTACTACAGTAATCGTAGCCTGTCAATGAGTGTCACTACAGCTACCTCATTCAGCTTTCTTTCATGGATCTCGCGGCAGATTTCCGCTTCAGTTTTCATCAAGATACCAAACAGCACCAGTCCCGTCTTTCGTTTTGAAAGCGTCTGTGTAGAAGACATGATTATACCACCTTAGTAAGATTCCTCGATTGCTCCAGTACTCTCTTGGCGGAAGCATCACATTTTATCATCGGCTACAACACTATCAACAGGCATCGAAAAAGTGTGCTCCGCAGTTGTTAAGTCTGCTAGCCGCTTTCATAGCCTTCATAGCTTTCATGTCGTACAATCACGTTATGAGGGGTTAGATTTAACAGTGAGTTAAGGGCATCACTTGAGGTGGTGCTCATAGCAACGGTAATCCCTAAGCAGGTAGTCTTTGCAGTCTTGTGAGAAGAGTGATGGTGGACTGAACCATTGTTGTCTTCCACCAAACAACTGAGGCGTATGATACTTCGGGCCTTATATTAAAGCTATGTACAACCAGTATACAGAGCTCGGCCCAAAAGACCGTCTGCACTGCCAGAAAGCTCAGAGCACAAGTTCGGTCTCCCGTTGACTTAGACTTAAGTTTCCAGTTCGGCTGAGTGTTAAGTGTCAACCCGAGAGAACTGAGCGAAGCCTGACAACCCTATAGTTACCCCATTCAGCTTTCTTTCATGGATCCAACTCGCGGCATTTAGAATTGCGTAGATTGGCGCGCAGCAGCAGCCGTCCCATCTTTTGTTTTGGAAGCGTCTGTGTTGAAGAGTGTTCCCCCTTAGTAAGAGTTCTGGATCGATCCAGGAAGTACCGCAGCTATGCACAAACCTATAGTATTTGCTTGAAGCTAAAAATCTTTCAAAAAGGTTATTTGAAAGACTTGGCAACACATAAATAGTGTTGTTTTCGGCCTGTTGGTGTTTTTAAAGTGCATCTTAGAAGCAACGACTATTTGTATAATGCACTTTTGCTCGGACCTTTGCAATTTTAGCACATTTTTAATTTATTTTCCACATTTTTACTATTTGAAAACAATTTTTTCGCTGTTGTTAACTGCATCAAAGTAGTAAATGTCGTGCAGTGTTGAATGTTGCCATAAATTTTCAACATGTGTGACTCTAGCAAGAGTACGAGTCCCAAGAGTGCATGCCTCTCGGACTGTTGCAGTGATGTGTAACGACAAGCGATACAAATAATAACAACAACAACAACAACAACATGCAATTTAACAGTGCCAGGGAAGGGTCTACAACAACAAAAACAACAAGAAACATTGGGAACATGAAGAACGTTAAGAACGTGCGAGCCTCAAAGGCAAATTACGTTGCGCAGACGCATTTAATGAGTTGAGGCAAGTTTACTTCAGCCGAGTTAAGCTGGTTTAAGCCCAGTCGAGAGGTAGGCTTAGTTTTATGATTTTTGCTGAATATTTTTATATATACACACACATACATATGTATATATGTTGTTTATACTTATTTTTACATTTTTCTTAAATTTTTTAACGACTTATTTAGCAGCGCAGTCGACGTCGCACAGTGGACCCAACTGACTTATTTTTCAGCGAAAATCATAACTTATGAGCGAGTTAAGATATTTTTAAAATTTAAAACGCATAGAACAGAGAAGTCCTTAAGCTGTGAGGAAGCTTCAAAAAACGGTAGTACAGTTCGATATTATATACACCAAAAGTCTTATCCGTGCACCTATAGAATGTGAAATCTGTTGGAAAGATGTTTGGAGTCTATTTTGATACTAGCATACACATTTTCGATAGGTAGACAAACTTTCGACGAGGACGATTTGTTGAAAAATAAGCACAATTTAGAACATGGAATTTTTCCATTACATGCAAGAATAAGACATTTGCAGTATATAATATCGAACTTTACTACCGTTTATTAAAGCTTCCGCTCTTCATAGCATATTTATCGCAGTGTATCGCAGAAGGTTAAGGAATTCTCTGTTAAAATTTTTAAAATATCTTTACTTCCTAATATGAATTTTGATTTGCGACCTGATCTTCTTCTTTAGCTTTTTCCTTTCCAGCTCAAGGTCCAACTTAGAAGTTAAAACTTCAGAGTTTTTAATGTTTGATGTTATTTTTTTTTTACTTTCCAATATTTCTGACCCACTGCGCAGTTCTTCTTCAGGGCTATACAACAACATAGAAAACGTAAGGTATTTTTATACATGTAACATATTATTCTATAACGAACATTTTTACACAACTATTAGCTGTGGAGCTTAAATTTAAACTAATCTGTGTTTGTCAAGTAAATGTCTGTAAAGGTGCTCACAGTTCTCAGTGTCTGTAGCTTGACTTCGTCAAAAGTTATGATTTTCGACTAAAAAGAAGTCCGTTGGATCCACTGTGCGTGGTGCACAATGTGTGGCAATTTTTTTTTTTATTGTTTTGCAACAAATATTTTAATGTTTAGTGTTTGGCATTTGGCTGAGCAATAGATTTCCTCTGTTCCGTTTAGTTTTCTAATTTCGTTTCGGCTACAATTTCCATCATCTGTTTATTGAGTAGTTCTAGCTGGGTTTTGGGTTGCCAGGAGCATGCAGCATGCCGCGCCCCCTTCCAAGACAGCACTGGTCATAGCTTAATGACCAACTGGCAACAATTGGCTACCCTTTCTTTAGCACTGGCATGGCTCTTAAGATTGGCAGAAAACGCCATTATTGGTTTGAGATTTCCAACATAAAATTATAATTTACAACTTTGTTTATGCCCCTATGTGGCTATTGGACTGCCTGCGTTGACTACCTTTGTGCCGCTGATGCTGCTGCTCCTACCTCTAACCCTTTCGACAAACAGACAACCCGACTGACAGTCTATCCTGCGTGATTGTTTGAGTGTTTATTATAAGGTTAAACATAAAACCACGTGGAGCCTTTTTAAGTTGATTTTTACAACGCGTAATTTCATGAAATGCACAACAAAGAGCCGCGCATCTCTGCCCTGTACATGCTGCTTGTCGTGCCCAATTTCATCTCCCATTGCCATCGCCATCGCCATCACCAACTCCATTTGCATTTCCTTGCCGGCTTCATCTTTAACTGCATCCCCATTGCTATTGGCATTACATACCTGTTTGCAGCTGAGCTCAAGTTTGAGTTAAATCTCTTCGAGAAATAATTTGATTAGCTCCGCTTGCTGTGGTTTTTTGTGATTGCCTACAAAATTACGTCCATTTTATTTTACTTTTTTCTTTTTCTTTTTAATTTAAAAGCGCTTCCTTTTCTTTTTGTGTACTTATAAAAGAAATACATATAAAAAAATAACTAACACTGATTAAGTTTCGCTTAGTCGATTGTGTTTTGTGTTTAGTGCGAACATCCGCAATGACCTGTTCAATTAACACTTTTTCAAGGGGTTCATTAAAGTGAATAATTGAATTTTTATATACAATAAATGAGCCTGGAGTTTATATTTTATAGATGGGGGGAACTGGACACCACACTTATCCATCTATATTAAAATTAATCGAAACTTGTGTATGTGGTGGATGTTACGATAAACGGCTTAGTGCAACGTAAATCGGGATGCGCCTCTTCATAGCTCTTAAAATAAAAATGGGTTTTTTCAAAAAAAAATTTGAGTAGTTTCATTTTGGTTGACAAAAAATCGTAAAACTTCAGAAAATTACACAAAATCTCAAAGATTATTATTATTTTCTTCCCCAAAAAGTGAGTCTGGCAACGCCTACTTCTGCCAAGCTTGGCATAAGGAAGATACAGATGACGAGGAGGAGGAAGAGAAGAATGAAGTGGAAGAGGAGAAGAAAGAGGAAGTTTACGAGAGAGACGAAGAGGAAGAGAAAGATGAAGACCAAGAGACAGTAAGAATGGAAGATGATGGGGAAGTGGAAGAAGAAGGGAAAGAGAGAGATGACCGGAAGTGGAAGAGGTAGGAGTGGAAAAGCAATATGAAGAGGATCGTGTGGATATGTGTTTTTATATTTTAGTAAACATATAAATCTATCTATGTCTTTGTTGAAGATCAAGGCTGTAATAGTGATTATTAACCATAATGAAAAAGCGTAAGAAAAAATCTCAAAGCAAAACGACAATTGTCCTGAAATCCAGTTATAAGCGATTTCTTAGACACTGCAATGAGGTTGAAAGAGATTTCTGACACACCCTTAATTGAGTCGACTTGCTAAAAAGCGACCATTTCCCAAAACAGTGCTTACATGTGCGTTTTTTTGCTCTTTCTCCTTCTCAATTTTGCCTACGAGTGTGTCGGTCTAACAGAAATAGCAACACAAGCAGCCTCATACGTACACTGTCTTGGAAATGGTCGCTTTTAAACAAAAATGTAGAATTTTTTAACGGTACAGGATTCCATTCCATTACTTGCAGGCTCTTTGAGTACCACTGTTCAATTGAACTAGTTCAAATTGGCACACTCATTTTGCTGCAAGATATCCAAAAACGCGCATGGGGTGTAAAAAGTTTTGTGTTACTCGTAGATGCTTTGTTTGATGACTGTGGCACCATATTATTGCAAGTAATGATCCAACTATAAGAGGACCTGCAATGCGCAGGGGCATTCTTTTATTTCTCTTATATTTACGGGACGATCAAGTCATTTATAAAGGCAGATTGCACATCCGAAAATTTGTATATACTATATGTTATATGATATTTTGCACCTATTTCAATCCATCTTAACCCCAATATGTAGTCTAATATTAAAATAGAAAAGCTGTTATAGCTAGTAATTCTTTCAAAAGCCAGCAGGTTTGAAGTTTTACTTCCGCCGGGCATCGCTCGACAGAATTACAGCGTATTATTTTATATTACAACAGCCCTAAGTACCTTAAGGCTCTTAGCGTTCTGCTGGCGCCATCTAGTGTGCGCATGGCAAACAGCACGTGACGACAACGTTCTTCTTTTTGCTCTCACACATAACCAAACGTGCAACCTACTCGCTCTAATGGGAACGTTGCCCACACAGCGTAACACCATTCGAGCATAATAGCAGATTTTCGTGACGTCATAAAAGCCGGTCTTACAACCAAGGCGCGTACTAGATGTTTCGTATCAAAAAGAGTAATCTTCTTCTTCTTTAGTTAATCGATAACATTGATTGAAATTTATGGGTAGCATATATGCCAAACATAAAGAATGATTCACATTTGCTTACTGTAAACATAGTAAAACTCCATGTATGCAGGAAGTTTCTGCTTACTTACCTCAACAGTGATTTGCCCACATCAGACTTTACCTCATATTATGCCATATTTTAAGACAAACTGACACAAATTATGCATGACTTTATAAGAAAACTGGTTAGTTTGTATAACTGTAAGCGAATGCACTACTTTGGACAGTTTTAATTGGCAGTTATCGTGTTACCAATGAGGATTTACTGTGTACAGACTGATACGCAACAAAGTTGTCAACTAACTTGGCTTGAATGCAAATACATATACATATACATATATATATGTATTTAGACTCATAAGCATGTAAATAATCGCATTGTTGTCAAAATAATAATTCCCCGTGTGGTGAGCGGATTAGAGAATACCACCTCAGCAGGTCAAAGCTTGCCGTATGAGGTGACTAACAATGACACTGGGTTCTTTCGAGACCAGTAGAGCCACCTCAGGCCTTAAAAGGGTTGTGCGTAGGGTTTGGGATCCACCACGTAAAACCACAATTCCAATGAAAGGATGTATTTACATCAAGCCGTAACCCGATAACACGGGTTGTTATGGCCAGCTAAAAAGAAGAACTCAAAATAAAGTATATTCTATATGACTTGTCGGTTAAAAGCAACCTTCAAATGGCTATTGAACCCAACAGCTGTCCACAGCTTGGCCCATTGCACCGCGAGATACAAACACAACGACAGTAAAAAAAAGGTATTGCATAATACAAACAATATGTATCAACATTGACATCAATACGACAATACTTTGTTGTTGTTGTGTTATATGCACATCATCAACAGAAGCGTCATATACTCGCCTTGAACTTGAAAATGTCCACACACATTGTGTGTGTGTGCGTGTGTGTTGACATGTAATGTGCATATATTTACACTCTCCGGGTGAAGGGCCAAGGGTAGCTCTTTGTTGATGCATTAAAATAATATAGAGATATTTCTCTTGCTTTTATATGTATTTTGTTTTCCATTGTAAAATGTTCGGAAAGTTTGCAAATAGCCGAAATCTGCTTCTTAACTGGCCATAACAACCCTTTATCGGGTTACGGCCTGATGTGAATACATTCTTTCATTGGAATTGTGGTATTACGTGGTGGGTCCCAAACCCTACGCAAAACCCTTTTAAGGCCAGGGGTCTCGAAAGAGCCCAGTGTCATTGTTAGTCGCCTCATACGACAAGCTGTGACTTGCTGAGGTGGTATTCTCTAACCCGCTCACCACACGGGGAAATCGGGTCACTAATATATATGAATACCGTAATTATCGCTTAACTTTAGAACATCTGTTTGACTGTACCTTAGCAGGTTGCCTTGCCCAGGAAGGTAGCAAAAACACGTTTTTCGGTCAACAATATTTGAAAGCGTAATTGATATACTTTTATGACACGATAAGCGGAATGTCGCGCCATGGTTTGCTATATTTTTCCATTAGTTCCATGGGCAAAAAGTCTTATAATAATACGATATATGGTCTTATACAGATAAGATGGGTAGATCTGTGAGACCGTAAACGCTAGAGCCACAAAACTTTACGAAAAGATGCGCGTAATCCCATGCAAGATGGAGTTTGTCGCATTGAGTTGATATATGAAAAAAGTTATATATATGTTCCACTTTTTGGCCTAAATTTCAAGTACGTGCAGCTAACGTTTCTCATGGTCAAAAACTTATAGTTCGAAACAGAAAATAGAAAAAAAATCTAGACAACTCTAATGTCATTCTCTCAAATATATTACTATAGTTTTTACTGCAATTGCTAATAGAAGGACTCAAGCCCATTTTTCATATATGTACTATCTTTCGCCTTGTTATGGGCATTCGGTGACTTAATAAATGCTCCCACAACAGCTCATTACGAAGAGGAGAAAAGAAAACACGAAATAACAACTTTTGTGTGTAGAATGTAATTTGTTGTTGTTTTTTTTTTCTAACGTATACAGTACATGTTGTACTTCAAACCAATTTATAAATGTCTAAAGCGCAACGTATCCAGGTGAAACGTATATTCGGCAAACCGC
Organism: Chymomyza caudatula; assembly: GCA_035041775.1. Taxonomy (NCBI): domain Eukaryota; kingdom Metazoa; phylum Arthropoda; class Insecta; order Diptera; family Drosophilidae; genus Chymomyza; species Chymomyza caudatula. The sequence goes on along the minus strand of JAWNKW010000141.1, from coordinate 1,611,606 downwards.
AATCATTTTATTTTTCGAATGGTATAGATTTCATTTAAAAACGTTGCGTTATTGCCAAGTAATCGGTACCACACTGAATTTTTGCTTAGCATATATATAGATGTAGCTCTAAGATCTCTTGAATAACCCTTTTATTAACTTAAGCTATGTAAATTGCAGCTGCCAAAGATACTTTGCCTTTCTCCTTTTTTTTTTTTGCGTTTTTCAGTTAATTTCTTTTCAGGAATTTATTTAAATGCATCTGCTAACCATGCCGAAACTATATAAACTGATTTTTAATGACTCCCCAATGTTTTTATGGCTAAAATATTTAAGTAGCATTATTTACGGCTTTCGAAATGCTGTAGCCACTCATTTACGAGCCAAATGAGTTTCGACTACAGCTTTTATTGGCAGGCCGCAAACGGAAAAGTCATCTTTAAATAATAATAATACACAAAATGTATAGAAACTAATAATAATATTATATATATCTTTGTGTGTAGAAGTCAAATAAATTAACAAATGGCTTTGTGTACACAAATTTCTGTCTGCATTTAAAGTCATTAAAAATGTTGGGCCGAAAACGAATAGTCTCCACCGCATTTCTATTGGCTTGGTCAGCTTTAAGAGCTAGTAAAATCGCAAACCACGGACTGAATTTTCATTGTTTTCCGCTGTTGTTTTATCAGCTTGTCAATTTGTTTTCACTTGCCGGCTGACTGGATGCCTGCCTGTTCAATACAGCACAAATTACGTGCAACACTAGAAGCCAGGAGTGGGAGCCGTAGGAGTTTTACGGGATGACCAGCTAGTCGCATTATAAGACAATAAAGCACGTAGTTGGTGTTTAATAACTGTGTAGTTCAAAAGCTGCGTATCTGCAGGATGCAGACGTTGCAGGACGTATGAAAAATTATTTGTATTTTTTTATAAGCACATTTGACAGGCGTAAATTGGCAGGATAGCAAGTGCTAGAAAATAGAAGTCAACACGGGTTTTCGTGGCCACTAGGCGACCTGAATGAGCACTATCAGTTGACTAGGATATTTACAATCTTCTTCTTAACTGGCCATAACAACCCGTTACTGGGTTAAGGTCAGATATAAAGCTCGCCTCCAGGCGTCGCTGCTTTGCGCGCCTTCTCCAATTGGTGATACCAAAGGTAGCTAGTGTTCCTTCCAACGGAGACACGGTCTGCCCCTTCGTCACCTCCCTTCAACAACCTTTCTCGCAGGATCTTCTTCATCCATACGCATAACATGACCAGCGGAGCCGCTGGATCTGTATTCGCTTGACTATGTCAGTTCATAGAGTTCATCGTCCCATCGGGTGCGGTAGTCGTTCTCAACGCGTAGAGGGCCAACGATCTTACGGAGTACCTTCCGCTCAAACACTAAAAGCACACTTTCAACAGATTGCGTCACCACCCATGCTTCAGTGCCATAAAGCAAAATGGGAAGTATAAGCGTCTTATAGAGTATTAGTTTCCTCCGGCGAGATTGGTCTCTACTACTCATTTGCTTACTGAGACCAAAGTACCATCTACTGGCAGATTCTCTTTCAATAGCCGCAAAGGTTCCGGTAACTGCTAGTTTAGAACGACCTACGACATCGTTATCATCTGCATATGCAAGCAACTGGACACCCTTATGGAATACAATCCCGTTCCGATGTACTTCGCCCTATCACAAAATATTCTACATCAAAAGATTGAAAAAGTCGTAGGAGAGAGCATCGATTTGTCTGAATCCTCGTTTGGCATCAAAAGGCTCGGAAAGGCTCCTTACTACCTTGACGGAGCTGCGTGTATTGCTCAACGTCATTCTGCTTAGTCGTAGAAACTTTGCAGGGATTCCAAACTTACAAACACTCTTTCTATCTATTTTACTTTAAGAGATTCCCAAAAACAAACACACACACTAAGGTTGCTAATGTGCTCTCTCCCATTAATCTCATTAACGGTTGAACCCAATACCAACCAGTATTGGCAAAGTGAAATAAACATAGATCATTAGGTTTTAAGTATGGAACTTTGTACAGACCGTCGGGATGGTACCCGACAGTCAATTGTAAAATGGGGACAGAAGTATCTACTTTTATGTTTCTTTTCACAAGTTTGATATGACTCAATTTTCCTCTCGTCATATTTTGAAGTTTTTTGTCGATGGATGAAAGGCATGGGATGGTGCGGTTTGATTCATTATAAACTTTCCTTCACCAAACTTGTCCTTCACCAAATATTATAGATCTAGCTCACATATTGCAATCGCTACATTTAGTGAAATTTTGAAGTGGTTTATAGGCGAAGAGAGGTGAAAAAACACTTATGGTTATAGCTTTTGATGCATTTATCAGATTTTGATAGCCTCTGTCAAGTTTCGAGTATATTCAAGGGTACGGCTGTAAATCGTGAAATTCTGGTGGAGGCAAACGTGGGGCAGATATCAAACCAATTCGAAAAACATTCATCTTCCCCAGAATTACGCGCATCTTCCTGTAAAATTTTGTGTCTCTAGCTCTTATGGACACACTTCATTCGCGCGATGCTAAAAAATCGTGCCCATTTAACATATGGGCTGCCACGCCTTCTGCTGCCTGTTACATATGTTGCATAAATCTATAATACCCTTCTAACCTTTTCATACTGTGACAAAGTAAGAAGCTGGATCTTCAAATCGACAGAGGTTCAGTTTTTCAAGCAAGTGAAGGCATCCAATACCCGTCGCCCGAATCCTTCTTACCCGCACCGCATCATATTGTGGATCCGACTCACGTCAATCATTTTTTGAAGTACTTATTAACTTTATTAATGTAGACTTTGGATTAATCACGCCATGTTTTGTAATGCGTTACTTGCGTGGTTCTTCGGTTTCCATACCATTACTTTAATGACTTAATCCACTGTACCGAAAATAGGCGGTCACAAATGCTAATAACTTTAAACATATTCCCGCCACAAGCGAAGTGGGAGTTCATAATTCATGGATTTTTGCAGACTAAAGATACATACATTATATTGGAGAACATTAACGAACATCAGTAATTGTACTAACATTCAAGTTACAGATAGCAAACATTCACTTAAAACAATTACAACTCAAGAACAAGTTTAAGAAATAATAATGTTATGAATGGATTATTGCACTGTAAGGCAGATTCATTATAAATCATTACTTTTTACAAAATGACGTCACCATTGAGTTGGTGAGATTTGTGACAAAGTCTTAGAAATCTTGGAGGCGTCATTTATGAATAGTCACTAAGTAGAATTTTTGTTATATGCAAAGTTAATCCAACACAGTTAGATACTTATTTCAAGCGATAATCGGATATATTCAAAAAATGCATATCAACGATACTCGCTGACAGTGGATATTGCTTATATGCAATAGCCTGGATATTGCTTACATGCAATAGCGAGAGTGCAGCGCAGGTGAAGCATATAAGAGATAATCGGATATATGCTAAATATTTAATATAAGCGTTAACACTAGGCAACAAAAAAAACCCATGCCTAAAACTTAGCTTTTCCGGTAAATTTTGAGTTGCTGATTTCGATTCCGGAAACAGTTTTAAATTTTCTAAAACGGTTTTCGAATTATTGCTTTTTGAAAAAATTCGAGGTATCGAGAGTTGTGAAGTCAGCAATTCTCCAATTACTCGGGAATCTTAATTCCGATCGTGATGAACTATAACTTGAATTGAAGTTAATTTACTATTGATTTAATCTGTTTCAGGTAGTTTTGGTCTGCCTTGATGCGATTATGAGTTACAAGCCAAAAAACTGAACTAATATTTAGGAAATTAAAATTTTTTTTTGTAATTACATTTAGTTTTTTTTTTTTTTAAGATAAGATAGACCAAAACTGCCTGAAGATCATTGAAGCAACACTTAAATACCTTTAATTTTAATTACTGTTCATCTCGATTGGCTGCAAGGCTCCTGAATAATATGAGATTTGCTGATATCGCTACTTTTGAAATTTGTAATTTGAATTTGAATTTTGTAATAGCGCTATTTCGAAAACCGTTCTACATAATTCGAAAAGGATTTCGGATTTGAAATCAGCTATTAAATTTAATGATTTAAAATTTAAAATGTAATCAGAGAAGAGAATCATCGAAGAACTTCAGTTTTTTTGTTCGAAACTCAAATTACCTTTGCTGGAAAGTTTGCACATAACCGATAACATTTTTACCTACATTTCATTGATGAAACAGCTGATCTCTTGCATGTATGCAAGAAATTACTAATAAGTTTCATATAAACGACTTATTTTGTACGAAAGTTACAAGCAAAATACATTTAAACACTTTTTGGCATATAAGCAATAATTGCATATAAACGATAAGTCAAATAAGCGATATATACTGTATTTACCTTCATCGAAGTGCTGTTAGTTTTTTTCCATTTCCATGAGTATAAATTACAGAATATGTTGAAGAAAGCAAAAAAAAGGAAGGGGGTTCTATTGAAAAAAAGTATATACAGTTTCAACAGTTTAGGGTCACAATCGTCCACACACCAAATTTTGTAACGCTGGCTCATATGTATCCATATCTACATGCAGTGCAATTTTGGAGCACTTTAAAGGCGAGGGGGGGGGGGTGAAATTAGCATATTTTTGACTAAAACTTTTGATGTTTTTATCCGACTTCGATCATTTTTGAAACATAGATGCACATAAACGCGACGCACACCTCTGTCGAGATGACAGATTGAATGGAGCGGCTGTAAACCGCAAAAATATGTTACAGAGGAAGGAAGGCAAATTTTTGTGCCTCTAACTTTTATAGTGTCTGATATCTAGACGTTCATACGGAAGGACGGACAGACGGACATGTCTATATCGACTCGACTATTGCTCCTGACCATTTTTGCCCATGGAACATATGGTCTGCCACGCCTCCCTCTGCCGGTTACATACATTGCACAAACCTATAACACCCTTTAACACATTCAAATAAGAACTTTAGAAGATATAGCTAATATTGTGCCAATTTTAGGCACCCTCTCCTATGAACTGTAACAGAATATCACTTTTTACAGAAATGTTAAAGTTAACATTTATGTTAACCAAATGTGGTACGTAAGGCTTATAAACCAAACAATTTCGACCTATAACACCCTTTAACACTTTCGAGTAAGAACTTTAGAAGATATAGCTAATATTGTGCCAATTTTTGGGCCCCTCTCCTATGAACTGTAACAGAATATCACTTTTTACAGAAATGTTAAAGTTAACATTTATGTTAACCAAATGTGGTACGTAAGGCTTATAAACCAAGCATTATCCCCTCTACCACCGTAGTACAGTTACCGCTATTACGTTCATACCCTTCAAAGCATCGATACAAACATTTGCATGAAATTTGATTTCCATCAAAAAATGGGTACAGGGTATCCCACAGTCGGGCACCGTCCCGACTCTCTGCATCAATTTTTTATAATTAAAAAGTCTGCATTTTTTAGTGCCAGTTGTTACAACGTTGCTGCGGATCACTATTAGCCATATTAACAAACTTGTTAAATTAGTTAAGATGGATTTTCTTTTTATTTAAAGTAAAAATTACAATCAATTAAAAAAAGAAAGAAAAGCAATCCGACTTAAAGTAAACCACAATGAACAGTTTGCATTTCTGTGAAGCAATGTAACACAAATGGCAACTGAATAGCTTGCATTTGTTTAACGCACACACACACACACACACACACACACACACACACACACACAGATACACACACACACACAGCGACACGCATGCAGTTGTCTATATGCTTTATGCACACACGCCCCGCGACCTCTCTCTCTCTCACTTTCAAACTGTTGTCTATTTATATTCGGCACGTGTAAGCAATTCGCTCTTATAATTGCATGCGCGCTCTCTCTTTTCTCTCTTGCTCTCTCTCTTGCTTAACCTCTCTCTCTCTGACGACAATGCTCTTTACAGTTGCAATTCATATTTGTATGTGTGTGTGTGTGTGTATCTGTGTGTTTGTGTATCTGTGTGTGTGTGTGTGTGTGTGTGTGTGCTGTCAGGTTAGCAACAAAATGCAATGTGGAATTGCGTTGCATTTGCCGCACAGACGAAATATTCATTGCCAGTAATTTATGCTGGCAAAGCGCGCTTGCTGAGCACAATAATTTAAATGTTACGTATACGCAACGTTGCCACCGCTGAAAACCACACACTTATGTACATACATATAAATGCATGTACGTATGCGCATAATGTGTTTGTTTAAAGAAAATGATTTATTTGAGACAAATTAGCTTAAAGTACGTTGTCTCCTATGCTTATTTATGCGATTCAGCATCAAGTTGATTTATCTGCATTTGATAAGCAGCGATTGCACTTGACCCTAAGCAATGGCGCGTCGAGGCAACAAATTGCCCATTATAACAGTTTAATATCAATATTTGATTAATTATGTACTAAGTTTCGCTCAGAGCTAAATTGATATGGGCTGAAGCTTATTGTGATTAAAATTGGTTGAAGGTGAATACAGACAGTGAAATAGATCAACACAACTTAACAGTAGTTTAATATAGTTCTTCTTAACTGGCCATAACAACCCGTTATCGGAATTGTGGTTTTACGTGGTGGTACCTTACGCACAACCCTTTTAAGGCCAGCGGTGGCTCTACTGGTTTTAAAAGAACCCAGTGTCATTGTTAGTCGCCTCATACGACAAGCTTTGCCCTGCTGAGGTGGTATTCTCTAACCGGCTCACCACAGGGTGGTTTAATATAGTATAATCATTTAAGTTATTTTATCTGTTCCACAAAGCAAACAACATTATTGGCACACCTTTTAATAAGCATTTATAGCTTAGGCTAGAACGGCTGCTAGGCTTTCTGTCTGACACACTTATGGCTGTATTTTGTAGTATCAAAAACAGATTTGATATATTATTTTATAATTCAGCTGCAGAGATACAATCTGCCATTAAGGTCTACTTTTGGACAGATTTGAGATGTTAAGAATTAACTGCCTAGCTATCTATAGCCTATGTCTCTCTGTAGACATGAGCTCAACCATTTCATCCTCTTCCTCGTCCCAGCAGCTCCTGCAAAAATCATTTAAAGTGACAAGTAGCCGGGTTGCGTAAACACTCAATCAGCCAGTGACTCCCTCTTAAGGGTGCACAGCTGCACTGTGCGCTTTTTTTATTTTGAGCACGAGTTTCTTTGGCGATACGGCAATTAGTCACGTTCTTCCATTTTTCTGTGGTCAAAGCATTTCTCAATATGAAGCTTACAAGTGACCATAGGTATACTTGTGCCTAGGAAGCGGTAGTACCTTGTCTGGAAAGCTCAATACCCCGGTGTCCTGGAAGCCATATCAGGCTTTTAACAACCTACTTAGCCATCTCATGTAGATAGCTGCGACGGTTTGTTACAGATATCGAATAAGACGACATTGGGCTGATCGATTTGATAGCCGCTATAAATATTTATGTTGCTCGACATATTTCGCGCATTCTTTTGGCAAGAGCTAATTATTGGAACACACGGCAAGCGTCTAACATTGAACCGTCAGCAAAGAAGAAGGTGGCATCGGTGGCTCCAGGAAGAAAGTACCATTCTTCACTACTTGGAATAAGGGTGTGTGACAACCTCACCTGGGCAACAGCAGCTCTGCCTCATCGTAGGAGGCGCAATCAAGTGTTAGTGCCAAGGGAGATATTTTCACTGCAAAGATTTTCCAACACGAACGTCTATCGTCATCGATAACTTACGTCCGAACTCCCGCCAAAAGTAAAAACCTTGTAACTTAAAATCTAAATAAAATTAAGGAATCATCAACCAGGTTGTACAGTGTACTGTAATCGGTTTTGAGTAGGACGAAATGCTTTGTTTCGAAAGTGTGACCAAAACTAGATTTTTCCAGCAGTTTGACAGGGTAGTCTCCTCTCGCGCGAGATTTAGGGTTGAAATAATCAAAATAGCATCAAGTGCACCATTTGGCGTGATGCGAGCCACTGCTGTAATGCAGTGTTCCGCAGTTTGTTTTCAGTTGTTTAACCTGTTGGATTGAGTCTACTTCAGTTGTGGGTATGCTGTTTTCACGCGAGCCACCACTCTTTGTACCATAGCAGTGTGTATTTACTAGTTGTAAACTCACTACAATATTCATATCTTTTTTTAATTAAGTAGCGTACATAATTGTATTTTTAGTCAAACCGACTGTCATTCCATTAAATTTCTATTAGACATTAGCTACTGGCCACATGCAACTTGCATTAAAGATTGATGACTGTCTCAATTAACTTGATTTCGCATATTTTCACACATTTGGCTGAAAATCGTTAGAAAATTATGCAAACTTTTAATTCAAATAACATGTTGGCAATCACAATTTTTGATTGCAATAAATTGTGTGTTTTAAATACGCTTGCATATAAAGTACTCAGTTATGTTTTGAACGAATGTCAGCAACTGGTTTTTGCGTATCTTAATTGATACATTTAGATGGCAAATGAAGCGGATTTACCAAATTGATCATAATAATCAAAAATAAGGCTTTTAAAAAGTGCATGCTGATAAGTGCTGTCGATACTAACGAGGTTTAGATATATGTATGTGAACATATAATAAGCGTTTGATGTTTCTTCCTAAATGCGTAGAAATGAGTACATTTCGTGAATATAATGAAGGTGAATGTTTTCTTTGGTTCGAAGAAGAATTTACTGAATTTTAAATTTAAATGAATCAAAGACACAGAACGTGTCTAATATAATTTCAAATTCAATTTAAGTTTGCATAACATAACTGTATTTAGTCTATTCTCGAAAACCGCTGCTTAAGACCGTGCAATTCTGTCGAATTTTGTCATTCGCATTTTCGAAAAACTTATTGCACATTACTGTCATTGTGAACTGCCACGCTCTTTTCACGATAAATGGAAGTTCAAGCGATTCAGACAGCAATTTTATCAAAAATATATATGAAGCGAACTTCGGATCTCGACTAGCTCCATTAGAGATACAAACTTTTTCCAAACATTTACATCTTGACCCTGCATCGATCCTGCTCAACACAAACTAGTGCCTGGTAGCACAATTGAAACCCTGTACGTTCCATTAACACCATTTTCTTAAATGCTGCTCTGCTGCTGTTTTTGGGTGATTTTATTATTTAATTTTATCAGTGTTCGCAAATAACAGTCAACACATATTTTCAATGAAGTCATACATATGTGTATACAAAAGACCTTTTGCCAGTTTTATATCTTCAAAGTGGTCCGAGAGGAACCGAAACCGAAAAACAATGTTTTTGGTTGAGCATTGAACTTTTGCGCAGCAAACTGGGCTGCATTGGCTTTTACCGTGCCGCTATTCATTGTATCCTGTTGATAAATTCAAACAAATAATCTATTAATCGCCTTGCGTGAACTTGGTTTCGTTTTGTTTTTTAGACAATGACTTTGAACTGGAGAGTCGCGAAAGCGAACGAATTCCTAATGCCTATGAACAAGCTTATCAATTTTGTAAATTGCTTTCCAAAACCAAATTAACTCGCAAAACAAGAAAAGCAAAAAAATTGTACAGCAACAAAGTTCGATTTCGCAATCCATTATATCGCATAAAATTTACATATTGCATAAATTTATGCACTCTATTCGGAGATCAAAGCAACAATTTGTGTGTCATGCTCCCCACATCAGAGTTATGGGTTTAGTTCAGGGTTTGGCTGAAAAATCAATTGGTTTGCGTTTTAAATGAAAGGGCGCGTCATATCAGCGTATTTTATGTCACTGCAATTAACGCGAATGTTATTGTCGGAGGAATCAAAGTGAGGAATGGTAATGGCAAGACAGAGGCACTAAAACTGAGTCAAAGAAGGAAAAGAAAATCTTAACATTTTGGTGATTTTCATTCTTAATTTAACGAGCACAAAAACTCATGCGCTGCCAGAATGTAAAATTCAAGCAAATAAATATGCTACAGTGGGTCCATATATATTTGTTGCACTTGTTATTTTTGTTGTTGTTACAATTGTAGTTTATGTCAGTGTTGTTGCCGTTGTTGCCGTTGTTGTTGTTGTTGTTGTAACGTTGTCGCGTCAACTTGAAATGCAATGGCATTGGCAAGCTCGTCATCGTGAACGTTTTGGGCGCTCGTAAAAAGTCAAAGGAAAAGTTTACGATGCTACAGTCTGGCAGGCATTAGTGGTAGTAGTAAGTAAAGGCGCGTCGTCTGTCCGTCCGTCCGTCCGTCCGTCTGTCTGTCTCTCTATAAGGTGACTGACGACTACGGCGACATATAGCCTTCTAGCGGACATGACTCTCACAGTTTTTTGTTGGTTTTTAGGCTAAAGACAAAAGGTTTGCTACTTTTTTTCGTTTTCTTTCAACTTCAAGCTGCTGGCTCATAATCATGTATGAAATTAGTGGCTACCACTAAGCCAGCGAGCGAGTGTACCAGTAGCCGGGTTAAGCAGCTAGCCAAGAATCGGCCACAGTTTCGACCATTTACGTTAGCCAATTGCCAATTGGCTTTTATGTGCTGTGCTTTACTCAGCTGCCTTGCAACTTTATGACCATGACCAAACGTCAATTTCGCTCACTTAGCTTTGCACACACACACATTGATATGGCACATTGCGCATACGCCACGTATACTGGCTATGAGTTTTAACTGCCTTTTGGCAGAAATTCAATTAGACGACAAACATCTTGCTCAATTGCCAACCCACACTGCAGTCACGTTCCAAGCATTTTGCTATCTTTAGACAAGGCGGCAACCCTTTTTTCAACAACTATACGCTATTTGCCGATAATGCTTAAGCTCCGGCTTATCAAACAAACGCTGCCCTTTCTGTACAATGCCATCAAATTTCGCACTGATAAGAGTGCCACATGTGCATTTGAAAGTGAAATGTTCGTCTTTGTTGTAGTTGTAGCTGCATTGTCACTATACATCATGCCAAATGACAAAGCAAAAGTCAGACCACTTAAGAAGCTTTACAGTGACTTTAATTAATTTGCAGAAATTCATCAATGTGTGGTACATGCAAATTGCAACAGACTGTAGCAGAATTGAGATGAGCCATGAGCAGAATTGAGCGACTGGCAAGTGTTGACGGCAAACGGTGACAACGGCATACTCTCTAAAAAGATGCTATCAAACTATCAACAAAAAGTGCCACAATTTTATATACTTATGAAATGTATGTCAAAGGTATTTAGGACTTCGCAGGTATAGGATTTTTTTACTAAGAGTTAGTCGTGTAAAAAAATTCATCGGGAACACCGATGTTTGGCCTGTCAATTTCCGATGTTCTCGAACATACGATGCATCGGAAAAACATCGATGTTTTTAAAACCATCAAGCATTTCACCATTTCTTATGCCAACCTACTATTATTCAAGATCACGCTAAAGTAACTTATTCTCAGTTTTACAATAGTGTTTGCAAAATTGTGTGTCATCTTAAAGTTTATTCGAAGGTCGAACTCTCAGCGAAATAGACTGCTAACGGGGGGTGGTGGGCAGTTATCAAACCTTTTATGTTGACATTATTTAGTCGTAGATCCGTTGGACAGCATTATAGAGCATCTAGAAATCTTTTTATGTTCAGTTTAGTTTCATATATTTAATATTATATAACGAAGTTTCTTCTATAATGAAAAGCAAAATTTGTAAATATAAAACATAGGAAAAACGTCGATGCATCAATGTTTTTAGTCCGATGCATCGACCTACATATATGTCTATTGTCGATGGACTCTGCGATGGTAAACATCGATGTTTTGGCCTGGATTTACATCACTACTAAGGGCTACTGCTGGTTTCTCGCACTCCTCCCGTTTTTGGTTTGGTTCTTGATACAATTAAATTTTCTGCTCCACTGCGCTGCGTTCTCGCTATTGCACATAAGCAATCCTCAACTGTAAGCGATTATCGCAGATTCTAACTTTTTTGCATATATCCCATTATCGCTTATATGAAATTATCGCTTACATGCAATGACTACGCTGCATTTTCGTCATTGCATAAAAGTAATATCAACTGTTACCGATTACCGCTGATTTCGGGCAAATATACGATTTCGCACTCTTCAATCACTTTAATTCAAAGTCATCGAACAAATTGTAGGGAAATGGTTAATACGTTTCGTAGGCATTTTGTTTTTACCTCTAGTAAAGATATTATTATATCTAGTAATAAGTTTCGTAGGCATTTTTTTTTTACCTCTAGTAGAGATATTATTATATCTAGTAAAGATATTATTATGTGAAAGTCTGCATGAAAAGATGTCATGGAGCTTGCAAAGTCCTCCAGATGATGGGTCATAATTTATATTTTAAGCCCTTGAAAACCAGACATTTCTTTTTTTGTTTTGCTCCGATAGTCCCTCTCGTAACGCTAAATCTGTGTTATTTAAAGGAATCACAAATCGCGATTTTTTAGCCAACTTTTTTAGAAGGCAATTAAAAGCAAAAGTTTTATGTTTTAAAGGAGTTTGTATTTTTATGCGGAACTGTTCCACATAAATCACCTGGAGATGTTATTTGGAACCACTTACTAAAAAGTTCGATATCTTTTAAGGCTGGGGAATCACTTTAAAGATGGCCATAACACACGCTGATGTCAAAGATATCGAATCCTTGAAGCTGGTAAACTTTTATCTGGATCAGTCCCAAAGTTTTTAACCTGAAGTTAGTCAAATCTTGTTTGGTTCCATAATGCCTTCGGAAACAGTGTAGCTTCTTATAAACAATTTGGAAAGAACAAATAAACCGTTTGTTAATACGCTTTGATATATGTTTATGTAATGGGTTGAAATTAAAAACCATTGAATTTACTTAAGCAGATAAGGAATCAGCATAATCTTAAGTCTCCAATTGCCTTCTACGTTTTCACATTAATTAATTTTTTTATGATTTCATGGATATTAACTTTTTTGCCAACTAGAGTTTCCATGACTTCAAAGTCATTTTAGCACAAACCAAAAGTCGGCAGCTCTTCTTTTAGCCTGGTTTTAGTTAGCATACAATTTTTTAATAGTTTATAATTGTCTACATAAAATTATAGACTGTTAAAATACTATAAAAGGTTTTATGGCTATGTTTTATACTGTATAAGCTCGATTTAAACCAAACGAAGGTACTTCTTAGATATTGAAAGCGGCTTATGATTGTCAAAACATAGTTACTTTCCGACAAGAAGGTTCGGGGGACATCTGTTACTTAGTACGAAGTTTTTGAGGGCGGCCCGTCAATGAAACCCGCAATGAAATAACCGAAACTCATAAAAGGAGGGTCTGCATAATTTTCAAAAAGAAGAAGAGAAGGAAATGCAGTTTGGTTTTCGTAATTTCCGAAGCATTGGCTTCATTTGAAGGCGTGATTCAGAACTGAAAATTCAGCTGTGCTTGGTGGAACTGAAAGTTATGTAGCACTTAAACCACTATAAAATATTGTAATAATATAGGTGTGTATAGCGTGTATCTATGTACTACTATATACTATTCTCTTTTAATGTAACGAAAGTGACAGTCATAAATAAATGACAAAATCAGACGCCAACCAAAGCGGATGTGTTTTTGGGGAAAAAACTGTATATTTGGTTTTGAATTTTGAGTTTCGTTTAAAGAGAGCGCAGCGATATTCGAGTACTTTGCGGCGGAATGACCCCTCAGTAGACAGTGGAATGGTTAAGCTGGAAATAATCGCAAGTTTACCAAGAAATTTCAGAATGCTGGGAATCTTTCGGAACGAAGGTGGTACTGAAAGTACGGGTACTTGATGGCATAAGCAATGATGGAGATGTCGTAACGATTAACGCTGATGGTTAGGCAAAAACAACCGCTGGAAGAGAATACGTATGCCGCTCATAAGTCCTGAGTAACTCAGCCTTGGCTATACAGCAACTTGCCACAGGTGGCCTGATTTGTGGCCAACGTCCAGCCCAGTTTGCAAAACAACCTGATTACTACCCTATTGAAATAGAGGCTAACGCGAAATTACACAACAAAAAGAACGTCCCCATAGTAGAATGAGTATAGGGTACGACAACTCTTCTTCTTCCGGTTGCCGCTGTGGTAGCCTAGTTGTCTGTGAGTGTCTCAGCTAAAGAGCGACAACTACTCTGAGTTTTCATACCTTATGGTTATTCTAATATGGATGCCCTCAAGTCGACTGTTTTAGAGGTGTTGACCAACTTGGTCAAGAGTTCGGTAAAACAACATGTAGGCTTGAACAGTTAATCCGGGCTCAAAGAACAATATTAATTCAGACAACAACGTAGCATACGTCCATATTAACTTTCAATCCAATTAAAGACTTTTCTAAAATGAGATTTGGTTAGCTTTATTATTGAGTAATTTTTCCGGATTTACCTCGATGTGCATGTCTATTGCAAGACAACGTACATTTCGACTCCTTCGAGTTTCTTTCGCCTATACGCCGCTTTTCTGATGCTCGAGTGAAAAGCTATTTTTAGCTTTAATTTCAAATACTTAATTGTCAAATTCATCAGAGAAAAATTACATACTGACTGCACTTTTCTATCTAATTTAGCGTTAATTCTTCTGGATTTTTTGTGATTTATATTTTGTGAAATTATTTTAAAAATATTGTTGAACACTTAATATATACACATGTTTATAATGAAGGCGAATAAATTGCACGTAACTATTAGTACAGAACAAAGATACGCCCCGCTTACTGTGTGTCAGCATAAGATGGCAGCTATTCTTTTAGCCAATTGTTCTGCGATTTGTTGCTAAGGCCGCCCAAACATGTGTATGTTACGGAGAGTAATATCAAATAGCCTATTCCCTAACTAAGAATGATGGCATAAGTAATTTTTGGTATTTTTGGAGTTATGATAGAGTTCGGGTTAAGCGGAACAGCTTCAGCTGAAGGATTGCAGAGTGTCCCTAACTTTTAATCCCTGCTCTTTTTAAGAATTGTTCATAGAATTTGTCGATTCTTTTCGAAATGACTCTATTAACTGTATTGGTAAATTGATCAATCGGAATCGAATTCGGGAACAGGCATTAATCCTGTCCTATTTCAAAGGTTTATTATAATAAAACGTATTATTTTTGCCTAATAACGATAGATTGACTTTCTTGGGAGTAAACGTAAGAAAGCCCTAGAATGTAGAGCTGAGAGATATTTACGCAAAAAAAAGTACCATGTACCATGGTTTCGAAAAGTGTCAATGTTATCGATAGTGTTATCGGTTTCAAGCTATCGATAGTGGAAAAAACATCGATAGTGTGACACAAACGGCAAAATTCGATATTTCGCTCTAGGGTTGTCCCAAATATTTCTCTTTCTCTATACTGCAAACATCAAGAAAAGTAAGCATTATATGTAATATACACATACATAGTACAGCACAATGACCATAAGATACCCTCTACCTTCGACGTGTTCTTACTCAAATATACTTAATTGGGTTTCTAACAAAGTTTTCGACTGATTTATTAACATTTATAGGATTTTTTCAAGTTCTACTAGATTATAAATTTTGCAATCTTTAGTATTTATTTTCTAAGGCTTGAACGTACATCTAACAAAAGCTTTGCTTCAAAAAAAGTTTTTTTTATATGTTGGGTTAAATTTCGACTTCGCCAAACAAAGTTAACAATTTTGTTATATATCTTTGGACTATTTTTAAAACGTCTTTTTTTGTTTTCAAAAGTATTCAAAATTTGTATGCAAATTTTACTTCATTTATCAGATTACCTTTGAAATCGTACTCTGATGAGCAAACTGGCTGCGATTGGAAATGCAATTTCTATTGGTCATACTTAACAATAAAATTCTTTAATGTTAACTTCTATATAAGGGATAAATATGAAAACAACATAACTCTTAAAGTGATCGCAATAGAAGAACATTATTTGTTCTCATTTCGTTACACGGATTCTCATGCATAGAAACTGAAATTTAAAATTTTTGGAGCTATTTGAAGTTGGTCACGTTCGCAATAGTAACACATTATTTGTTCTCATTTTATTACAGAGTTTCATACATAAAAAATTCAATTTAAAATGTCTCGAGCTGTTTTAAGTTGTTTGCCATCGAAGCAAATAATTTGAGCTCATTTCGCTTAAAAAATATAATATTTATTTTTTACAATCGTAGCACAAGATTTTTTTATGAAATAAAAACTATTATAAAGTATTAAAGGATATTATTCCAAAAAATTTGAAAAATTTGTCGGTTTCGCAAACGTCAACATGTCTATAGATGGCCACGAAAACCAGTTTCATTTCTGCTCACCTACGAATCAATTTGGGTTTTGCCTTTTTCTTAGAACTAGTATTTCTCTGCCACATTTTTAACACTATGTAATGCAAACAGAGTGCTAAATTTTAAAGTAATAGAAGAAAAAGAAGGGATTTTAACTTTGAAGTCACGTTCGTCACCTTGAATATGAGAGAAATTAACTTTTAGCGTAGATAATATTGAAAAGTGAAACGAAAAGTGACAGCTTTTGGTTAAGTAAGTGTTCACATCCAAAACACTGGCTTTATGCCCTAAGGCTTAATCGTTTCACAAACTTCATGTACACCTCTGCTGCTTGATTATAGGGTATAACAAAAGTTTCTCTGCAGTTGCTGTCGAATTTGTCACTAAAACAGAAACTAGTGTTTCCACGAGTTGTCATAGATATGTAAGTATGTATGTATGTATAGAGGGAGGTGCCAGTGCATGAGTGCATGCAGAGCAATTGATGCAGCTGCTTTTACTGCAACTGATGTTGCTACGTGACGTGTTGCAGCCTTGGAGGCAAGGCAGACAAGGCAAAGATACCTAAAAATAGTTGCTGCATGTTGCAGTTGCTAGTTGCTGAAAATCTTGTACATCTTTAACTAATTTGTGTGTTGCAAATGAAGTTCTCTGTCTTTCTCTTGTTCACTAATCATCAAGCAATCTGTGAAGTCAGCTTTTTACCCGCAACAGTTTCTGTATCCGTATCTGTATCTGCAGCTGTATCTGTATCTGCATCTGTGCCGCTTTGCTTTTTGAGCACTTGCATAAGTTGAATTGAACCTGAACAAATTAGCCAATATAAAATTACAAACTGTGCACAATTTGTACGCTGGTACATTTTGAAATACATTTTGAAACACACACACAAACAGACAGAGACGCGAAATATCTACATATATAGTGTATATATAATAGACGTAATGGACTTGTGTACTCTGCATTTCATAGTCACAGAAATATTACGTAGCAGTCAAGTAATCCAGTCTGTGCACATACATACATCTATTTCTCGCCTGATATTACTTAGTTGGCTGAGAAATAAAATGTTAATGTTTATAGCGTAATTATAAGTATATTATATATTCGTATAAACATATACTATGTCATGAATTTGCTTATTTTGGAATACAAGTTTTAGTAAAAGCGGTTTTTTTTTTTGTTGAGATTCATAGAACTATTGCAATCAAAGATTTCTTTGGCTCGTGCATTTCCTCTGTCAAGCTTTATGTGTGTGTGTGTGTGTGTGTGTGTGTGTGTGTGTGTGTGTGTGTGTGTGTGTGTGTGTGTGTGTGTGACTGGTTTATGCCTTTGGCAACAATATGCGCCAATCAATACGTTGACAGCTATGGACTTGGCATTCAACGCACGTGTAATCCATAGACTGTTGACGTAGTCCTCGTGCTCCAACCATAGTATACATGGGAATACAGAAAAAAAACGCTTATTACAAATAGAATAGTAAGTATTATCTTGTCAGTTTTTCTAAATTGTTGCTATGCCAAGTATTTAAGGCTTTGAATTAGTTTAAAAGTTTTCATTTTAAAAGCTATTACAACCAATTTTATACTATTAACATAAGAGTCGAAAATGCCACTCTAGCCTTTAAGCCGATTTGGCCTTAAAAATGATAAAGTTGTCATTTCTTAGAATTTGACATTTGTTTATATGCGAATCTTAACCAATAATGTGATTATAAGTGTTATAAGTTTAAGTTCTTTTATTAACTAGGGGACTCCGCCCCCTGCTCGCTCCGCTTGCCAACCCCCGTGCCGCCCTCGCGTTATAGCATATTATTCTTCCTCTTTCCCTTTCTCTTCCTCTGCCTCTTCCTCATCCCCATTCTAAGAGGTATGAGAACCCGATTTGAGTTTCACTTCGCCCATATCTCGCTTCGCTCTTCAGCAACCGTGACCCGTTCCTCTTTCTCTTCCTTTATATGATGAAACTTTTTCAAAATTTGTATTGTAACAACATGTCTTATTCGCACGTCTTACAAGTCTGGCAATAACTATCCTTACGCCAAAGAAGGTAACTTTTCCTAGAGAAGACTCATGGAGAGCGCCCTGAACCCCTGTAGGGTAAGCATTCAGCTCTAAGAGGGAGTGCTGTCTGACTAAAAACTTTCTGCAGAATGTACTCAATTCAAGTGCAACGATTACATCAGCCTATAACGAATGCCGAACTACCAAACTGCATAGTTGTCTGTCGATTACTCAGTATATAGCCGAATATGAATAATAAACGCCATACTTGCTCAAAGTGCACATGCTCACTATAGGGTATATTTGAAGAACACATGGGGGTAAACATTTGCATGCCAAACGAAGCAACAGTTTGCCATAGTCACAACGTCTTCCCAGTGTTTATTCAAGCCATGGCCTGAAAACGCTGGCTATTACACTGGTTAGCCAAGTCTTGGCACGTGGCGGGTGTGTCTAGTAGTCTCAACAATTTATACATATAGCTGTTCGCGTGCTAAGCGATTTATGTTTACTTTACAGAGCGCCCTTGAATTAGAATCCTCCAACAATTGCGCCAAGTACTTGTAAATGTTACGCATACGCCACATGTGCAGCAGTTGGCTAGCTGCTAGTTCTGCTTTAGCTATACTTAGCCTTATATGCCAACCGACCACATTTTGTCTAGTATTTCCCAAGTTATCGATATTTAAGAGTCTGTCTGTCAAGTACTTAACTAAGAGTTGTATGATTTTCTCTTTGATTTTGACACAAACTTAAAAATCTGTTTGTTTGCGTGCATACTTATAAGGTGATTTATTTGGCGCAGATTTTTAATGGTTTGCTCTACTCATCATTTGGCACTTGTTAGCTTAAGTGCTCCCCACGTTTTAGTCAAATGCTCTTGTGTTTTATATACCATACAATGTATACACACTCATTTGAATATTAACGTACGAATGCATTTATTTTGACAGTGGGCCAAAACGGCAATGCAAGGAATTTGGCACTTGAGTTGTTCTGCTTCGATTGTTTTAGTTTCACGAATTTAGTTTTATGACAATTAAATTGCCGCTTGTTTAATTTATGCCTGCAAAAAAAACCTAATTGTCTGCTTACAGACATTCTTAGCTCGATTATTGAACTTGCCACCTTTTTTATATAATTCAAAACTCAGACACAAATGGTGATTACTCTAGACAAACACTTGTTCATAACGCAAACAGAAGGGCAAAAAACTAAACGGCAACGTTACAAGCCGTTTACACTGTGCAACGAAATTGTCGTTTGTGTCTAGTTCGCTTTGGGGTTTTATAACGATTGCAACACTTGTTGACAAAAAGTATAGCTTTTAACAAGAAATGCCAACTAGTAATAGACCTAGGAATAAAGCTACCAAAAAATATATTCTTATTACCTAAAACTGTGTGTATAGGTGTTTTAAGCACTAACATAGATCAATAGAACTCTGATCATATATGATCATATTTAAACTACCTTCCCTTAAAATCGCTGCAATATCAGGTTCCAACCAAGCCGCTATATCTCTATTGTCAAATGAAGTATCAACTTTTTCAAAAAATGAAAACAAAATGAATACCACCACCATTCGCAAGGCATCTGCTAATTCTTCTGGCGTATCCCTAACTCTTCCCCCTGCAACCTTTTCTTCTGCTGTTGGCCTCGACTCTACTTGTGAAATTTGTAGTAGCTCACTTTTTTAAAGCAGTTAGTGATGGTTTCATGTAATTCCCGATGTTTCTGCAATATATTGCAAAGCCTTCAGGAGTGACGTAGATTGCGTGAATTTCTTGAAAGTATCGCCTGCTTCCAATGTGACCAATTGCCTACGCACAAGGATTTATCGGTACTCTCACTTAAAAGATCCAATTATCCCTTGGCCTCAAGCCTGCACATTAGCAGTTGCAGGAACGAGCAGAGTTACTTAATCATACCTATGGACTCGAAGATGAATAACAAAGTATTCCTCCTTTTCTACATTTTGTCGGTTCACCTTTCAAATGAATTTGGCATTGCTTGGTTGTAGAGGCTGTAATTGACATAGTTGTAACTTTGAAATCAATCAATCGAAAGCGGATAAGTGTAAATGGATTTTAAATGCAATGCAGCTACGAGACAACATTTAGACCATTTTCACATGTCTAAACAGCGAAAAGTAGATTTCGTGCACTTAAGCCAGAGTCGGCATACCATTTTTTCTTTTCCTTGAATCTATCGCAAATCTTTCTAATGACGCAACTGTCGATAATTTTACAACTTTGCGCTGCGAAGCAATTTCTAAGCGTGTTGGCTACAGTTTTGAAATCTTCTATCAGAGTGTGCACGTCGCGACGTTTATGCGATGTAGACTGATGTAGAGCACTCCTCCATGCGGCCCTGCTTTGCGCGCGCCTTCTCCAATCGTTGATACCAAAGGTAGCCAGTGTGCTCTCTAACTGGTCTTTCCAAAGGTGACATGGCCAGCCTCTTTGTCACCTTCCTTCAACAGCCACATTGAAGACCTTTCGCCCAGTAGCTTCTTCATGCATACGAACAACCTGACCTAGTCAGCGAAGCCGCTGGATGTTAATTCCCTTGGCTATGTAGAGCTCAAAGAGTTCGTCGTTCTGTCGAATCGTTGCTAACGTACCGTCGAAAGATCTTACGGTGTACTTTCCGCCATAAAGCAAAACGGGAAGGATAAGCGTCTATGTAGTTTCGTCTGGCCACAGTGGCAAGGTATGCTCATAAGGTAAATAGTACCTTTGTGTTCTATTCATTTGCAGCGCTGGTTTAGATGAACAGAAAAGTGCAGTTTGCTGTTCAAAACGCTACCTGCATTCGTCCGGAAGCAAGATCGAACATCACGATCGCCTTTAAGTGGCCCATCCACTGTGATCATGATGTACGCATTTTTTTGGGTGTATTAGTGAAAATATATGGGTACACCGACGCCAATGTGCGTGATTTTTATATTTGTAATCATGATGTGCGGAACGAAATGGATACGGTACGTGCGATTCTATGTGTAGGTTCGGAATTTCAGGGTTTAGTTCCACATGATCAGGTCTGTTGCTGACGAGTTTTTGGCAACATACCGCGGTCTACTTGCGCTATGGGATGTCAAGTCAAAGGATAAAAGATATATATTATGCTATGAGAGCCTGAACTCCACACGTATTACGGCCCGCATTTGTGTGTCTTCATTTTTTATAAGTGTTCTCTAAATTCTAAGAGCTCCTGAAATTTGAAGTTGCAAATAGTTATTGTAGTTCATTGGCTATGGCAGTTGCATATATGGAGCTGATTTTGGTGGGTAAATTGTTGCCGCATTGCTACCAATTCTTCATCCACATTTTTCATATAAATTTCCCTTGTGAATACCATATTTAGACACCCGGTAAATAACGAGTCAACGACTCAAATCGAATGACTGATTGACGATCATGATATGCGTGATGTACGTCCTTCCATCACGTCGTTCATCAACATATGTATAATGATGTATTCATTCATGAGCACAGTGAATGGGCCGCTTAAGTGCCAATTTCCTATAAAGGGTTTTAAGCTTTCGAATCAGGTACCTACAATTATAAGATTAATTCCATGATATTTTCTTATTAACGATCTCTCTTTCTTAGAAACTTTTCCAAGTTTGGGCCTGACGCTTGATAAGCGATTGCATTTTTAGGAGCATATTAAGATGATACAATTGCATTTTGTTTCGGAGTAAAAAATGTTTACCGGCATATGCTTCGTTTCATGTAAGACCTTGCTTCCAAATCTTATGTCCCACTAAGTAAAAACTTCTTTAAAGTCTCAGTTTTTCGTGTGTATGATTTTAATATCATATATCACAAACTTGCTGTGCAGTGTTTCAGTAGACAAACAAATTTTGATAGAGCTGCCCTAAACAAGCTTAATCAGCACTTGAAAGACGAAAAGCAAGCTCAATACCTGCACCCTAGTTCTACTTGTTTAATGACTCCTGTCGAAACTGCCGCAGACACTTTCTTATCTAATCTATGCATATATGTATGTATGTTTGTGCGAGTGTCAATTTGTATCTACCTTTATATTTTAAAAGTTACTACATATAACTTGCTTAACAACAAAAAGTCAAATGTTAACTTGAAATACTAGAATAAAAATCATAAAGAAAGAAAAATGCACTAAAAAGAGACTAAATGAGACAACGCGATCATAAAAATAAATCTACAGAAAAAGCTTGTTATTTTCGATAGTAAAAATAAAAACTATATAAACGCATGTAAAACGACGCGCTTCCTATCTGTGTGTGTCGCGATTATAATACAAAAAAATTTGATGCAGACAGTCGGAACGGTGCCCGACAGTGGAATACCCTGTACCCTTTTTCTTTATAAACACTAAATACGGTAAAATGGAGACGGAAGTATCCACTTTTATATCTCCTTTCATAAGATCGATATGCCATTTTTCTATTGGGAAGTTCCAATTGACAAGTTTTCCTATTGGGAAGTTGGCTATTATGGGGTCAAAAATTACTTTTATGCCCATAACTTCAGTATTCTTGGGTCAATGTCGTTGAATTTGGTAACATAGATCAAAATTACATTTATAAATATCTGTGGCAATTTTCAAATCAATTTATTGGGGGATGTGGCAGTAATTAAGGTAAATCGATTTCGGGGGAAGGGGAGTTCCATTGAAAAAAGTGGATGCAGTTTTAACGTTGAGGGTCTCACGAGTCTCCACAACAATGTTTGTAACTCTAGCTCACATGTATCCATATCTACATGTAGTAGAACATAGATGCACATTAACACGACGCACATTTCTGAGAGTTTCGAGTTGGTTAACTCAATGGAGCGGTTGTGAACCGCGCACATCTGTCACGGGGAAAGGGGGTAAGATATCGACTTGATTCGACAAACTTCATCTTACATTAGATTACGAGCAGCTTTTGGTAAAATTTTGTGTCTTTAGCTCTTATGGTCTCGGAGATCTATCCCCTCATACGCACAGGTGAACGGACAGACGGACATGGTCCAATCGCTACCCGAGTCAAAGATAAGACTTTTTTGCCCTTGGAACTTATGGTGTGCCACGCCTCCTTCTGCCTGTTAAATACCTTGCACAAATCTATAATACCCTTTTACACTTTGTGTACAGGGTATAAATATTACACAAGTTCAAGTGAGTTACGACGAGGACAACCAGCAGCAAGCGAAAGGCTGCAACGGTAACAAACGAGCACGAACTCTACAACAAGGACAACGAAGGGAACTCAACGACAACACCGATTACGAAAATGACGACTATGACGCCAACGACTATGACGACAACAAGCAAAAGCTTTGTATGCCCTTCCTTTTCTTTCTTCTTCTTCTTGCTCTTTCTTTTAATATTATAACTCGTAAAGTTGCTTGAGAATTGCAAACGTTTTAATTTTAAGATTAAAACTACTTTCGTGCCGAGCTTAACAAGCTCCAATAGGCGGCCGCGTTGCCAACGTCTTCGCCAGCGACTTGCCAACCCTCCGTAAAAAAAAGAAGCTTAACACGCACACGGGCACAGAATCAGGCGAAACATCCAAGGACGTCGTCGTGAGCATCGTAAAATGCAGCACGACATGCACTTTTATTAGTGTTTACTGCATTCGTCATAGAACTGGCTGTAGGACATGGCATAATAACGGGGCTGGTTTATCCGAGAAGCTTTGTTAAAACTGTGAATGGCTTGCAAAATAAACGAAAAAGATTAAGCTTAAGATTTCCCAGGCAGCTATGAATATCAAATAAGGCAAAGGACTGAATCCAAAAGCTGTTGCCATCATTTGGGTGTTAAAGAGTCTTACGTGGCAGGTAACGATTTGAACCAACTGAAGTATGCACACGGTGATTTGAAGGTACTTTTTTAAAAAGAATTTTGCATTTTGAAGATGTAACTTCGTAAATATATTTGAAATATGACGAGTCGCAGCCAGTTGAGAATACAGCTTAAAGTACTGATTTAGTGACCTTGTTGATATTAGTTAATAATTGTACAGCAGCTTACCACTAGATAGTAAGGTTAAACTGCAACGGCTACAATTACGCCATCACGATTGTAACGCCTAATTTCACGTGCTGAATTTTACGATAACCGATAACCGTTAACCGTTATAAATTTTCCGAAATAACCAAATTCAACCCGATATAGTTATATCGGTACGGTTTCGGTTCTTTCTTTACATTTGACATTTACATTTCACTTTGTGCTTTACATTCCGTCAATCTGTGAAGCATTTTCATCAACGTCGCACAATGGGGCCATCTGAAGGGGAATAGGCAAGGGAACTGGTGGAAGAATATGATCTACATCCTGTGGGGCATAGGGGTTGGCGAGCGGTGCAAGCAGAGGCGGGACCCCCTTAGCTTGCTTTGAAAAACAAATTTTCGAAAATTGTATTCTAGAGTATTTTAAGTTTAAACTGCATTGATATTTCGAAATTAGTCCACAACCGCAAAATTTACACTGCGTTACATACTAGCAAATATTTGGTACCAAAACAAATATTTGACAGTTGAAAAGAAATTAATTACAAACACCAGGATAATAGCAGAAAAGAAATATACATTTAAAAAAAGTTCGAGCAGCTTACACTAGAATCGATCTTGAAAAGATTCCCTAAAATATTTAGAAACGTGTTTTAAACGGTTCCCTTTAAAAAGGGGCTGTAGACCTGCTCTAGAACAGAGATCGAAAATGGTCTTCGAAATCTCATCACTTTTCAAGTTTCTGTAGATATGTTAGGCTCCAAGATTTGGTATGTAGACTTATTGGACTTATCATTAAGCTTACAATAAACACAACAAGGTTAATTATGTTGCCTTCTACATTTGCATTTGTTATCAACACGACACTGATATATACTTTTTTGAGGAGCAAATGATGCAAATTTTCTAAAACTAAAAACTTTCGTTATCTGTTTCTTGCAATATGAAATCAGCAACAATGATTTAAAATATCATAAGCTTGCTCAGAGTTGAAACTAGAAAAAATCTTAATCTTAAAGTGAACTGCTTAGAACCTCTAAAAGTTAGTTGAGCAAAAAATCGAAGTTTTCTGGTCATGCTTGATAGCCTTTTAGGGTCGAGCTGTAGTTGAAGCAAACGTTTAAGGTTTGGACTGCATATTAGGTAACATTTGAGCCAAGGGGTAAAAGAGCAGCTCATCGTTACATTTGCAGCAAGTAGTAAAATTAACTTTTACAATAAAAACTTAACAAATATTTTGATAAAATTTCTGGTGCAGCAAAACAGTTATCCAAAAAGATGAGACACTAAACTGACGAAGCGGCAATATCTGTAGATTTGCCGGCAGCCTTTTGCCAGAATCCAGAGACCAGAACTCAGCAGCCAGTCAAGTCGTAAAACGTAACAACAATAAAAAATAATAAATCGACATATCCACAAAATGGCAGCTCAAAGTGCGCAGCATGCAAAATGTGTGCAAAAAAAGAAAATAAGGAACGAAAAGTTAATTGTGGAATGCCGAATACTGCACGCTCTAGAAGATCAATCGATTGGTTTAAAGCACTTAAATACATAGTTAGAGTATAGATAGAGTTGTTAGAACAGGCACTTTATCCAAGTATCTTTGAAAACACAAGCAGGGTTCAGTTTTCTAACATTTCGTATGCTAAGTCTAACAAAAACGATTGTCTTTTATGTATTAAAGTAAGTAATCAATCAAAGTGAGGAAAGACGTAAGAAAGATGTAACTTTTGTGTCCTTAAACGTTTTTGAGATAACGAAAAATCGAATTTTCGCAGTTTGCATGCTAATAATATTCCGATTTTTACATGCACATGTTTCATATGTCAATTTGTACCTTAGTAGATACGAAAGCCATTCAAATGGTGGGCATTCATTTCACGTGTTCGGATTCCTAAAATTAGCGATAATCAAGTCAAGTCTAGCTTCACCTTCAAATCTACGTTACCTTTGTATAAAGAACATTTAAAAACTTGATCAAATAAAGGAGTACAACTTCTTAACAGTTTCTGGACACGCTTAAATGACTGAATTGGAAGAACAATGTTCTGTTTTCTACATGTTGCCAAAGTGATAATAATTTCGATATGCTCTTTGCAAGCACAAATGCACAGCACACATAAAAGTAGCCGGAGAAGGAAGCACCGGGATATGCATGGCAGATGGATGAATTGTGTGCATCATGATGAAGTAAGCTCAAGCTGGGCAATGTGGCAAATGAAGCAAACGTTGGAATGTGCAACACTCGCTGTATGCATGTGCGTGTGAGTGGATCACACAAATGCAAGCTGAACAGACAATATATAAGTTATAAAAGGAGCACAAATTTTAATGAGGCATGCGAATGGTTGTTAAAAGCATATAGAAAAAGACAGCAGGCGAGTTAAAGCGAGCAAGCGTGCAACACGACTAACTAACATTCGTTTTACAATGCATAGTTACAAGTTATGCTGCAAGCAGTATATAAGAAATTATCTAGATTCAGGCACAGAAGCTACCGTATCCAACACCTGCCACAAACGAAGGGAGCAAGTCATGTAATGTGCTGCAATTGGTACAAAACTGTACATAAAAGCTCACATAGCCGGCCAGTGGATGCGCTTGAGCAGCTGCAACAACAACAACAACAACTGCCACAAAAGGAGCAGAGCAGAGCAGAGCAGCTAGACAGCTTTTCTGCTGCATGCAAAGCCCATAAAAAGGCGCACAAGAACGACGATGAAAAACTTTGCTAACGACTTAAGCGACGACGCCGACGACGCTGACGACGACGCCGACGACGACGCCGACGACGACGCCAAACAGCGCACGATGCTGCCTGAGTCCTTGCTCGTGTGAGAGCGAACCTAGCGGCCGAATCAAGATGCTGCTGCCTCTGTCGCTGCCGCCGCCGCCGCTGCCGCTGCCTCTAATGTGCTGCACTTGGTCCAGGACATAACAGCATAGCAGCTGTAATAAAAGTAATACCAAAGCCAACACCAATGCAGCTCACATACACTTGCCACATATACTTGCATCTATGTGTGTGTGTGTGTGTGTGTGTGTGTGTGTGTGTGTGTGTGTGCCTCTGTGTGTGTGTGTAAGCCCGTTGTGTCTGTGCGCACAGTCAGTTTATGCGCGCTAATGGCATCGTTTACTGGTTAACTGTAAATGTATTCTAAATGGGTGTGGCACACGGCTGGCCGCTTGCAGTATCCTTCAGTGTCGTGCCGCAGCTGCGAATTTCCCAGCGGTTTGGGGGCTGCGCTGCAACTGCGCCCCACACATATGGGGCGTTACCAACATTTTAGTCAAACATTTGCATTTTGTAGCGCCCCTGAAATAGTTGTTTGAAGTTGTCGAATAGCCATTTTAAAGTAAAGCTATTGGACTTCAATGTTCTGCGAGTGCTTACAAATCCATAGTCAAAGTTGGTACTTTATGAGTTCGTCTTTAATCTCAAATCAAATCTCAAAGTGTTAATTCCAAGAAATATCTTTTTAAGCCCAATATCTACGCCTTTTTCCATAATAAGCGAAAATCGTTAATTTTTGTTTACTTTAAAGCAGGCAAGCAAAATTCTGTTGGAAAAGCAGAATTGAGCCTCATTTTAGCCCATTGTCATAAGTAATACCTTATTTACACACCTGTCACAACTTGCCGAAATACGCTCTCACGCTTTATATTCAACTCAAATCCGAAAATCGTACCATAAACGTAGACGCCCATTCGATTAGCGTTCACTGCTTAAAAAGGTTTTGTATTTTAGGCAGTCCCCCTCCCCCTAATGTGACGTCACAAACCGTGCAACCAAAAGACAACTGTGTGCATTCCTAAAAACTTGGTATAGAATATCAACTGAATCATTGCAGATATTGCAGGATTTTTGAAGAATCAATAATTTAAAATTTTATGCAAGATCTTTGATGGATACGTCTGAATTCGAAGGAAAAGTAAACATTGAAAATATAAAGATTCTTTAGATTTCATTAACAATTTGATTGTGAGTTCACGTTTCCGGAACACCCCGCTCCGACATCGTCACAAAAAGTCACAATTAAATGAGCACCAAGGCGGACACTAGTATTCGGAAGTTCCCGATTGTAGTTGGCACACTTGTTTCTTTCATATGACTAGTTTTCGCCCTGTCATCGACATTCGACAACTGAATGAACGCTCTCACAAAAGCTTATTACGAAGAAGAGAAAATAAACACGGAATAACAACTTTTGTGTGTACAATGTATTTTGTTCATGTTTTTTTATTCCAAATCAATTTTTACCTGACTAAAACGCATCATATCCAGATAAAACTTATATTCGGCAAACCGCAAGCATTTTGTCTTTCGAATGGTATAGGTCTTACCGCAAAATGTTGCTTTATGGCGAAGCAATCGGTACCACACTGAATTTTCACTTAACGTATTTAAATATAGAGATATGTGGCTTTTGACAGAAACTGACATGGCGAATTTGCACACATTTGCAAAAGTCGTTTTGAACTTGGTGTGCTGCTGTAAGTCGCTCTTTCGCAATTCTTGCTTTTTAGTATTAAAAAAAAACTAAAAACTCTTTTACCGGTTAGCTTGTCTATATTTATTATATACATATATTATTCATATAGGAAGCTCATTCATAATCAAGTTCCTCTGCATTTGATTTTTTACCAAAACGTTTGAAACCACCACGTGCCGTTTGTTTGGCACGCTTTTTGAAAGATGGCGCCACAATACGTCGTTTTGCATTAGTAACTAGTGGCGTACGGTTTGGGACTGCATGAACGGACACAGCAAGATAAATTTTTATAGGACGTCCATCCAATGTCACACCGCGATATTGCCTCATAGCTTTTAAGGCATCACAACGTCGCGAAAATATTATTTCAGCTGTTCCGAGTGAACGCCCGGAACGATCATAGGCAACAGCCGCCTTTACCATAGGCCCGAATTCTTCAAACAACTCCTTAATATCTTTATTTGACACATTGTAGTCCAAATTATAAATAGTCAAACGAGTGCGGCTAGCCGGAGCATCGTATCTGTTACGCTTCCAAACATTGTACTTTTGAATTGCTCCGCCGCGTTGACCCTTAACCACGCCGCCTTGAGTACGTGGTAAACCACCAACAGTACCGCCATCGCCCGGTTTACGTGGTGCAAATCGAGGGGTTACGCCAGCCCGACATGGTCCATTGCGGGCAGCCATCGTGTTTTTTTGAGTTCTATTTGACTGAATAATATCATCAAGGCTCGTTTCCATTTTAAACGCCTTTTTGAACAGCTTTTACTTAAACTTTTTGAAGTTACGTCAAGCGACCAAAATTTTATCAAATTTTATTTTAAGATTTTGTGGAATGATTGCAACAATTTTTTCAAAGCCTAATAATTAGCGTACAAATTTAGCTAATGTAAGCTTTTCTGTCAAAATAATTTTAATTTAGTGTGACCAAAGCACAATATTTTGTAAAGGCAACACTCGTACTTTAATACCAAATGTTAAAACACTCAATTATACTAGTCAACACTGCACTCAAACGACTTATCGAAGAGCCTGAAAGTAATAAAATGGAAACCTGGACCGTTAAAAAATTAAAAATTTTTCTGAAAAGCGACCATTTTCAAGACAGTAATGTTGCTTGTGTTGCTGTTTCTATTAGACCGACTCACTCGTAGTCAACACTCTTTTAGGTACTTGAAAATAACTTATAATAATTTATAACATAACTAGCTATTAAGGTACTGGAATCGGAACTAGTTTTAGCTAGCGTAATCGAGACTACAAAGCGATCCCCAGCGCACCTTATCGGCAAGAATGATCAAAGTTGTCAAAAACTTGCTGGATATTCATGAAGACAGTAGAGCTAGAGAGCCTATTTTCAAATCCCTTCAAGAGCTTGTTGCACAATCCTTGGTCTTGTGTTATTGCTTGAGCAAAAATTATGACCGCTCTGGTAGAAACAGCTTAATAGAAACTGTTTGGTCACGCACACACAAATTATGTTATGTGTCTCTAAAAAAAGACGAAAAAATAACAAACGGGAACAAGTCCTTCTTTTTTTTGCTATGTGGCGTAGAGAAATAGTTTAGTGCATGAGGCGTGGCACGAGACGTACATATAGTATGTACGTATATTCAAATATGTTTAGTTTCATTATGGGTTGTTTCAGACGCACACATAGACACACAAGCCCACAAGTGTGTACACAAAGGACCTTTTGCCAGTTTTTTATCTTCAAAGTGGTACTTAAAAAACATGAGCGAATAGAAACCGATGTTTTTGGTTAAGCATTGACCTCTTATGCAGCAAACCGTGCTGCATTGGTTTTTACCGTCCCTCTATTCATTGTGTCCTTCAAACACCGGTTTTTACAGACACGCTGAAAAGGTTGAATGCTATTAACTATCTATGGTTTAAATTTGCTGGTTACTTATGCCAAACGTCGAAATATTGCAGTAAGTCTGGAAAACTAAAATGGGAATATATTAGCTCGAAAGAGTTAATTATATTTATCTAAAAACTATTTAAAATAAAAGTTAATTATATTTTATTGCATGTTTTTTTGCATTTTTCTAAATAAGCATTTGCCTAATGAGTACATAACTTTATTGAAAACCATAACATCTTGTAATTATAAAATTTCTTACTGATGGTAGTTACTTTTTACACTTTTTTTCATATTTCTATGCTAATTACTCCTTAATGTCTGTTTGATTGGCGTGTCTAAATGATACTAAAAAAGAAAAAAAACTTTCTTTTTTTTTGCATAAATCAAAATAACAAGAACTTTCACGAAAGCGTAAAGCCGTTGAGAACGTTCAGTTCCCTTCAGAAAATTTAATTTGCCATAATAAACATATAGAACGAGAAAAGAGCCTTTCTTTTTAAGCCTAAATGATCAGGCTTAAAAGTAAAGTTAAAAAATTGTAATTTCCACTTAAACTTAATGAAAAAGTAACTCGTAGGGTGCAATAAGGGTTAATAATGATTGTGTTCGTGTTAAGCATGCAAACTATACAGACTTTACAGATGATGAAATTAATGGAAAATGTCGCCAGTTAGCTGGATTGCGAAATCCAGTAGAGGATGGGCATAACACTTCAGGATATTCTTCAGGCCTTTAGCTACTCATCTAGATTCGGGTAAAATCCCAGAGTACCAGCAAATTGTAGCTTCGAATAAAGCCCTGACCACTTTTGTGGCATTAGTTCCATTTCTCTAAAGCAAATCATAAGAATCGTAATTGACTGGCTCTGCCTTTGACTCCATTGCATTTCTTTGCACAGCTTTAAATGAGAAAAAAAGATTTTTTAAGAAAACCTAACAATAGTCCGCAACTAAGTGTTGTGCTACAATCCCCTGGAGACGGACTCTGTAGAATAAAAAAATTTAAAAACAAAAAATCTTTGTAGTTTAATTTCTTGTTTTTGGACTTTGAGCCGGCAAAAAAACATATTTATAAGAAGAAGATCAGGTCGCAAATTCCATATAAAAGTCTAAATACTTTTACACGAAACTTACAGTCAATTTATATTGTGAATAGATAATCAAAAGTGTGACCAGATGATCAAATATGGGAAATAAAAACTGCATGGTCACTCAATTTTGTCAGCTGTTTTATGTCAGTTTGGTGTTAGATTGAAAAAACCGAGAACATTTTTGAACTGGCATTCTTTTATATCGCGATGATTCGAAAGCTGAGCGAAATAGTTCAAGACGGTTTTCGGATTCAAAATCATTGACCCAAGCGGCTTTTTTTTTGTTGCATAGTGTAATCGAAGAAGCGGTTTGCTTACTACGAAGTAATTGCTGTTGAACGGAACAAGCGGCAGTGTTTTTTGCTTTTGCATTCATATGCTGGAAAGCGAATTTGCTCCCATTGAAATGTCTTTAAAGTCTTTAATATATAAACTCCATTTACTTTCCCAAACTCTTTTGGAGCAAACACTATCCATATGCTATTTGTCCCTAATGTTTCATAAGCAGGGTCTTAAAGTTTATACTGCCTGTATAAGTACGATTTTGTTCTCGCGCTTAAATGTATCTACTCTATTTTGATTTTTGCGCTCCATATTACATTTAAATAAGGCACAGACCCATAGTATAATAATAACAAGGTAAAATTGGTCTGCCAAAAATCAAGCTTCCTCATTCATGTTCCCAACAGACTTAACTTTTGACACGCAAAAAGAGTTGGCAGATCAATCTTACCTTACTATTATTATACTATGCTCAAGACTTAAAAGCATATAATCGGTACTCGAGACATAGGCAGACGGGGAAGACAATTTTAGCATTTCAACAACGCAGAGATAAAATGGCCACCAAATACTAGTACAAGTAACAAACGGACGTGGACAACCATCCTATGAAATGGCATACCATAGTTATGTATACGGACGGGTCACTAACAAATGTAGGCGGGCCACTGAGCAGATATAAATCTCGAAAGGTATTACCAATATAGGGAAATATCTATACTAACAGAAACTCAATAGTAGTAGGCAGTAGAATAAACCCCAAGCTGATTAGGGTAATCCGAGCCAAACTGGATCTTCTGGGAAGAAGAATCAAACTAACAATTTGGTGGGTAACTGGCCACACCAATATTTCCAGAAATTAACTTGCGGACGAACTAAGAAGAAATTGTGGCGCAAACCCACTGATGGGACCAGAGCCATTCTATGGCATTGGAAGACATACGGCTAAGAAACTGCAAAAAAACAAATAACAAACCGTTACCGTATTACGGCCTAATGTAACGCTCTCCCTCCAGGCGTCTCTGCTTTGCGCGCGCCTTCTCAAAAGGTAGCTAGCGTACTCTCCATCTGGTCCTTCCAACGGAGACATGGTATGCCCCTCCGGCGTCTCCCTCCATATTGAAGACCTTTCTCGTAGGGGCTTCATCCATACCCACAACTTGAACTAGCCAGAGGAACTGCTGGATCTTAATTCGCTGTCTTAATTGTTAGTTTTGTCTGGCGAGATTGGTCTCTCACACTTATTTGCCTACTGAGACCAAAGTAGCATATATTGGCAAGAGTGATTCTCCGCTTGATCTCCATGCTGACATCATTTTTCATTGTGACGGTAGTGCCAAGGTAGACGAAATCCTTGACAACATCAAAAGTATAGTTTTAAACATCAATCTGAGAGTCCAACCGCTGTGCTCGACGAAAGCATGTACTTCGTCTTGCTCTCATTTACAACCAGACCCACCTTGGCAGATTCTCGTTCAATAGTTGCCAAGGCTCCGGTAACAGCTCGCTAAGTACGCCCCAGGATCGATATCATCCACTTTTGCAAGCAACTAGACACCCTTATAGAATACAGTTCCGTTCCGATGTACTACGGCCTCTCGAAACACATTATCCATCAAAAGGATGAAAAGGTCGGCGGAAAGGGCATCGTCTTGTCTGAGCCTCGCTTGGTATCAAATGGCTCGGAGAAGCTCTTTCCTACCTTGACGGAGCTGCGTGTGTTGCTCAACGTCTTTCTGCATAGTAGTACCAACTTTGCAGGGATTCCAAACTCAGACAGTACTCTCGATAGAGCCTTTTATGCAGTAGAAAGAAGCTTGTTACTACGGTAGTTGGCGCACTTAATGGAATTTAGGTTTATAATAAACAGTTTTAAAAAGAAAATTGAACACTTTACAAAATATAACAAAACAAATATTGCAAAAGTCGAAGTTGAACTTTCTGCTTTTTTGGCAGAATCCAAGTGCAACTTTTAGAAGTTATCGAAACTTGCTGACTACTTAGGAAAGACAACAGTGGCAGTTTACTCGACCGTGCAGCTCTTAATTCACTAATTAAGTCATGTTCTATCACAGAGATAGTTATCCCATTAAAAACATTAGCCCCTGTCTTAAATACCATATTAAAGAACACAAATCTGCAAGTCGTTCGTAAAAATAAATCAACTCATAAATTCAACTGCATATTTCATAATCAAAAGTATTATAATTGTTGTTTTTGCGCTAGTTGATGTTCGAAAAGTGCGTGACTCTCGTGCACAATAAATCAATTATTAAATTTATTTGCATTAATAAAGTAATTTTAAAACATAAAATATAAAAAAAAAAGAAAACAAACAACCACGAAATAAAATACATGCAACTACACATACTCAAGCAGCTAATAAAACGCGAACACAACTACTAATAGCTTAATTGCTTAATTAACATTGCTACTAAAAAAAAAAAAACTAAAAAAAAATCACATACATACCTACTCACATACATATGTTTTAATGTGTGTTTGTGTTAAAATGGGACAACGGAACAAGATGTGCATGTTGGCAAATCCCGGAGCAAAACGGCGGCCATATGCAATACATGAATGCCACATGCACATTATGTACTACAACTAAGCTAGGGCAACAACAACAACAACAAGTGCAACAAAGCGAGGCGCTACACACAAAGCAAAAACATGTTTTATACAAGCCACACACACACACACACACACACGCACACACACACACACATAAAAGCGTACACCAATGCAAAACGTGCAGCAAAAACTCCCTACAACAAAGCGCCATCTATGCAGCGTAGTTTGTGTTGCATGCAACACAAACTAAACTGCGCCGGCTGCTGCAGCAACAGCGACGGCAAACACAACAACAACAACAACAACGACAACAACAACAACAGCAGCGTAAGGAAAGAGAGACATTATAAAACGAACCAATGACTATGAAGCTCCGCCTACTACACAACTGCCGGCAACAACGTCAACAAAAGCAACAACAATAGCGACCACGACGATGACGCTGACGATGACGATGACGTCGCCGACGATGTTGGCTGCCATGTGGCATTTGCTCTTGCCTTAGTTCTGGCCATTGTTGTTGTTGTTGTTGGTAAAACAGGAAAAAACAATTTGGTGCAGACAGTCGGGACGGTGTCCGACAGTGGAATACCCTGTACCCTTTTTCTTTATAAACACTAAATACGGTATCCACTTGTATATCTCCTTTCATAAGATCGATATGCCTGTAAAATTTTTCCTATTGGGAAGTTCCAATTGACAAGTTTTCCTATTGGCAAGTTGACTATTATGGGGTCAAAAATTACTTTTATGCCCATAACTCCAGTATTCTGGG
Organism: Chymomyza caudatula; assembly: GCA_035041775.1. NCBI lineage: Eukaryota > Metazoa > Arthropoda > Insecta > Diptera > Drosophilidae > Chymomyza > Chymomyza caudatula. Next base: position 1,576,315 of record JAWNKW010000141.1, on the reverse strand, counting down.
TTCAATGCATTTGACTTTTGTAACATAGATCAAAACTGCATTTATAAATGTCTGTCGCAATTCTCAAATCAATATATTGGTGGGTGTGGCAGTAATTAAGGTAAATCGATTGCGGGGTAAGGGTGGATGCGGTTTTAACGAGTCTCTACACCAAATTTTGTAACTCTAGCTCACATGTATCCTTATCTACATGTAGTGGAATTTTGAAGCAGTTTATAGGCGAGGGGGGATGCAATTAGCATATTTTTGACTATAACTTTTGATGTATTTTTTCGATCATTTTTGCAACATAGATGCACATTAACAGGACGCACATCTTTGAGGAGTTTCGAGTTGATAGAGTTAACATCTATCACGGGGAAAGGGGGTAAGATATCGACTTGATTCGACAAACTTCATCTTACATTAGATTACGCGCATCTTTTGGTAAAATTTTGTATCACTAGCTGCTATAGTCTCGGAGATCTATCCACTCATAAGGACAGACGGACATGGTCCAATCGCTACCCGAGTCAAAGATAAGACTTTTTGCCCATGGAACTTATGGTGTGCCACGCCTCCTTCTGCCTGTTACATACATTGCACAAATCTATAATACCCTTGTGTACTATGTGTACAGGGTATAAAAAAATAAAAAAATGGCAGACACAGAAACCAACATAATGGGCATTACCGAGAGCAACTAAAACATGTAGCCACAACTAAAGCCGAAGAGAGCACACACACACACACACACATACACACACACACACACACACACACACACACACAGCTCGTGCAACACTATTATGTGCAGCTGAAATTACATGCAAACTTGTTTAACGTGCATCATAATTTGATGTATTCGATCAGCTAAATCAGCAATGGGGACTTGCCACTAGAGATGGGAAACGGGCCGTGCTTTTTATCGTTTTGGCTAGAAGCAACGCTGCAGAAGCACGCTTGAATGTGGCAGCAAACACTTATCTAAGAATAATCATAATAACAATAACGACAAGAAACCGCAAACCAAAACAATTCAGTTGGAAAATTAGACAAGCAAACCAAAACAATCAAAATTAAAGTGTACGGAAATCAATCGATCTGCACATAAATATATTTGTTTGTGGTTTTGATCGAAAAAAAAAAACAAGAAAAAAAATGGCCACAACTAATCTCGCTAATTGTGTTTATTGAGTTGGAAAATGTGGTCGAAAGTTGGCCATTCAGAATACACTCCAAATACGCTTAATTTGTTTTGAAACGATCATTTGCTTTCATTTCCTGTTTTTATAATGTGGTTTCGGTTTGGTTTTTTGGTTTTACCCTCTGCACCATAATAAAAGGTAATAATTCCAAGAATATGTTCATATCCTCAAGACACGTTTGAACTTCATATTATGATGGAATGTTGTGCTTTATATTTCGTCATTCCGTGAAGCATTTTTATCTACGTCGCTCAATTTTGGCTATGAGCGAATCGGTCTAACAGACACAGCAACACAAGCACCATCACACGTGCACTGTCTTGGAAATGGTCACTTTTCAGCAAAAATTTTGAGTATTTTTACGCTCCATGATTCCAATCTATAACTTGCATGCTCTTTGGTTTTTATTTAGGAACCGGTATAGCCGGTAAGCCGAAACACATATCGGAGAATCAAATCAAAACCGTTATTATAGAAAAAAAAAAACCGAAATAAAACCGTTTTCCGGATTACTATCGTAATCGTAACCGAATCCGAAATAGGTTTCAGTTTGAATCCTTGGCATATAGTAATGAGCCGTGTGCCTGAAATCTCTATTCAACGAATTTCAGCACAAAAGCATTCCGTTGATAAGCCATAACTAACCTTGAGATAATTGAATAGGTTTTGACCCACGAATCGACAGATTTCAAATGGAATTTGAAGCAAAACCATCTAGAGTAGTCTGAACACCCAGGAATAACACGTTTTTCTTTTTAGCTTAAGTAATCTCTAAAAACTCTCCGAAACTCTAAGAAAAATGTTACTACCTTTGTGGTTTTAAATTCAGTCTCAAATTGAGAACGTGAACTGATTTCTGAATTCTTCATCGATAGACAGAATCAGGGTTTCAAACCGAAACTTATTTCGGATACAATTACGATTACGGTGTGAATCCCTGCTTAGAATAGAGACTGGTTTACAGGCTCAAGGGACACTAGATTAAGCAAGACTTTACTTGCTGCAAGACTTGTAGGTCTTGTTAACTCGAGAGGAATCTTCCAATGGCATGCACTAGCGAAGAGAAGTGCAAGAGTTTTGGTAGCACAGGGTAAGGATGCCTGATCTCGCCCGCTGGTTAGCTATAAACACCATTGATTGTAGGGCAGTGAGCTAATGTCCCCTAATCCCCCCCCCCCCCCCCTCTTCCTAATCCCCTACCAAGCTGGAATGAGTCGCCTAGAGAACGGGTTATTATGGCTACTAGAAGAATTGAGAAGATGGATGCTCTTCGTACGCTTGTATAAACTCTTTTTGCCTGATGTTGCACGATTCGATAATTAAGGAAGAATAGATCTATGTATGGAACACACTGCAAACTGGTGTAATTACTGCCTCGAAATGCAAATAAATGTTCGCAATTGTCCACATTTGGGTTTTCTTCTTGTTCGTGAAAAAATTGGAAGGAGAATGTCATACGAAAGATAACGAAGTCGCACGGCTAGTCCACAAAGGACAATTGAACCTTCGAGAAGCAGGATCGTAGTTTTTGTTACTTGGGCTAAAACGGGAAAAACTCAACGTCAACAGAAGGACGCATATGATTTGGTGGAGGAGGCTTTGTTCACATGGTTTCAGAAACAAATATTATATAATGGAGTATTGAATAGAGATGTGCTGCTTGGAAAAACCATCGAGTTCTCTACTTAGTTAAACATTTCTATAACATAAAATATGTCAAGATAGAGTAGGCGATTTATACAGGAGAGGAAACATATATTACACAATTATTCTGCAGAACTTACTTTAATGCTGACGAAAGCAGTCTATATTATTAAGTCAAGCCAAGCAAAACGTTTTTTCTCCGAGGCGATCAACCTTAAGTGTATAAGAACCACAAAGTATGACTAAAGTTTCTTTTCATAAGTAACGCTTGATGCAGACATTAGTAGAAAACTGTGAAAACGCCGATATTCAATTTATGCCATCAAATACTACTGCAGAATTAACTGCCTTGAAAAGAGGAAAGTAGTCAAAGCATTTTTTAAAGAAATATCTGCTTTAATCTACATAGACCGGGAATGGAAACTGATCTTCCCGGTTATGGCGATCAAACAGATGACGAAAATGTTCGCGGCTTGGATAAAACCCATAAAAGTTATGTTTCTGTAATAAAGCGAAGAAAATTATGCTAAGCCTGTAACCTTTAAAAATGGCTTCTGTGTTTTCGGATAAACTTAGTATAGAACACAAGTGTGAGGAATTCCTGAAACATCTCGGTGGATGATGGAAGACAAGTTTGTAAGCCAAACTATGCTATATAAAAAGAAAATACCAGATTTTTTTCGAATTATCAATGTAAAATATGAAATTCAGAAATGCATCGAATTCAACAGTGCGTCAAGATTCTGCAATAAGTTCAATTACAATGTGTTTTTTTAATGTCCGTGTGGTGAGCGGGTTAGAGAATACCACCTCAGCAGGTCAAAGCTTGTCGTATGAGGCGACTAACAATGACACTGGGTTCTTTCGAGACCAGTAGAGCTACCCTAGGCCTTAAAAGGGTTGTGCGTAGGATTTGGGACCCACCACTTAAAACCACAATTCCAAAGAATGTATTTACATCAGGCCGTAACCCGATTACGGGATGGCCAACTAAGAAGAAGAAGATGATTCTTTTAATGTAAATAATATCCATTAAGCTTCTAGTTATTAGAAAAACTCGCTTTGATCAAAAAAACGGTAAAACAAACTAATAACGTAGCTGCATTTGGAGAAGTATTGGATGCAGCTAAAGGCATTATACGGTAATTTGCTTTTCGTGACTACGACGTATCATATGGCCACAAATGCTGCGATTGCTGTACAGCATAACACAATTGTACAGCAGATCGCAGTATTTTTGTATATAGAACGTTTAAGAATCGCTTTCCATCTCTCTCTTCAATATACTTTAGCCAATATTGATACCTTAAAGCCGTGTGTGCCAATATTACGAGACACGACTGTTATTCTGTTATTGTGTTCCCTTTTTGGCATATTATATTGCAATTTATGCTTACGTATTTACCGCCATGTTTACCATACACACACCACTAACAGTGTGTGTGTGTGTGTGTGTGTGTGTGTGTGTGTGTGTGTGTGTGTGTGTGTGTGTGTGTGTGTGTGTGTGTGTGTGTGTGTGTCTGCAAAATGCGGTTGTTTTTCATTCTTTTCTTTCTTTGATTGCATTGTTTTGTTGTGATTCGTTTGTTTGGCTTAATGGCCGCCACTGCATTTGGTTGTTGTTGTTATTGCTAAATGAATTATGCGTCAACAGCATAATTTAAAAAAAAAAAATAATGTAAACTATTATAAGTTAAGACGATCTTCAGTTTTTGTTTAGACGATCTTCAGTTTTTGTTTAACTTTTAAAAGCGCAACACTTGAAACCTGTCTATAGATATATGTACAGTGGTCGGCATATATATTTTGACGAAACATATTTGTGAATATCGGGCATTTCTCTGATAAGAACTGGCAAATACAGTCAAACCTGCTTAAGTTGGCCACTCACGGTTCAAGAATTTTTGGCCAACTTATGAGGGTATAGCAGTTTTATATTGATTTTATGTATGTTTCTTTAATTTTTTCAACTTTATATAATGCTTTATGATTGTTTTTAACATAAAAATGCATTAAGTCGCGTATGTTTATGAACTATGTCTTTAAACTCCACATAATAACAAAATAAACCTATGAAATAGTCAAAGTTTGTTTCCAGAATACTGTAAATTCTTTTAAGTTCGAATTTAACTTAAAAGAATCTTTTAAATTTGCATTTATAAGCTTTTGACTTTCTTTCTTTTGTGCTGCAAGGATTTCATTCAAATTTCTATAAGCAACGAGTTTACTGCAACCAATTTCATTCAGTTGTAAATTTTGTCATGGATTAGGATTTTATGATTTGACAATGCAGCCTTCGTATTTCCATACATAATATTGCTGTGGTTTAGGCTGCATACCCTTTACACAATACAAACTTTTAAGGTTTAACAAAATTTAAAAATCGCTCAAAAAGTGGCCAACTTACAAGACATGCAGGTGCAAGTTAGACAGGTAAAAATGAAATTGAATTTTTGTACTAATATATTTTGGTTTCGCAGAAAAATGTCCAACTTAAGGAGGTGGCCAACTTTTCAGGTTTGACTGTATAGGTGCTAAAATTTCCCTGGATTTTTGTTATGAATATAGCTTTTGAAAAGCTATATAGCTTTTTCTGTCTTACTGGCATATTTCTGCGATTAAAAGGTCAAAAATTATAGACGACGTCAAGTCAACTTTTCTTGATTTTAGTTGCTATTTTAGACATAAGTGGTTTTGTCAAAAGTCCACAGATATCTTTTTCAGTTCTTATGAAAAAATGTTCATTGAATTATTCTATGCTTGTATTAGCCAGATGAACAGAAGAGACGTTCCACCGTTTCCATTATCATTTCAAGTTAGATTTGTGCTTTTGCACTATCTTCAGGGGATGTCTTGTTTCGGACGTTCTTTGACGTCTACCACTGACGATAACATTGAAAAATTGAAAGAAATCGTATTCGAAAATCCTCATGTGTTAGAGAGATGGCACGTGGGAGCTAAACTTCAGTCGTGAAGTAGCTCACTGCTCACTCAAATGACTTTTTTTTGTTTCCAAAACTAAAGTTGCCACTCCGTAGAACCCGTTTCGGCATAATTGAGATCATAAAAGAAAATTCGCTGAGGGTGACGCCTACAAGGCATGTTGTAATGATTGGAAAAAGACGTGCCGTATGTGTATCGCTTCAAGAGTGGCATATTTTGTAGGAGACAAAATAAATATCGGTAACGATTAAAAATTTTGCGTTTAATTTACAATTTCCTGAAACCTTATTGTCACACTAAGGCCACTGTATATACTGTTTGTGTTAATCATTGTGAGTTTCTAATTGCGATTTCTTTCTTTGCAGTTCAAGAACAATTCCTAGACCATTGTCAAAAGCTATTAGAGAAATTTCGTTATCCCTGGGAGCTAATGCCACTCATGTATGTGATATTAAAAGATGCTGGCGCAGATATTGAAGAGGCTTCACGGCGCATTGAAGAGGGTAAGCTTAAAAAAACCGCATGCTTTAGACCAAAAGGTCTTCCAAAGACCTATTAACAACTATATTATATTTGTTAGTAAAACAATGCATATGTAACTCTACTGATATGATTTTGATCTTAGGCCAATTTGTTGTAAACGAATACTCCCGTCAACACAATTTAAACATTTATGACGGGGGTGAGTTACGCAACACAACGCGGCAATGTGGATGATAATTTTTTATCAATTAAAGTAACTTAAAGGCAAAAACTATATTGAAAAAAAAAAACAAAAAAAAAGCATATTAAAATAACAATTTAAAAGATAACTCTTTGCTTAGCTATATCTTGTACGTGTATTTAATGTTTTTTTTTTAAATTCAAACATCACAAATAATAAAGAAATTTAAACACGGCTTAAATATAAAAAAAAAACACTTAAAAAGTAAACGCGCGTTAACTAAAGTAAAGTTTAAAAACTTCAAATTTTCTATTGCAAATTGTAAATACTTTAAAACTCCAAGACTACACGAACACAACTTTGAAAGCAACAATCAACATTTGGATGCAATTCTTCAATCAACCTCAACCAATAAGCTGCTGCTATCAATCTTCAATCAACAATTCTCCGGATGTTAAGCGCTGGAGCGCCGCTAAGCAACAAGCAACTAAACACGTGAAACGCTTTTAAAAAGATCTTTAAAAATTAACGTATAATAACGCGCGTACATACTCAACGAATATTCTACTTTAGCGTGCTTCAAAACCACAAATCGGTTGTCTAGATTTAGTTTTAAACTTAAGTTTTGTTTTAATTTAAAACTTGCCTACTTGCTGCAGTATTGGTTTTCCGTATATTTCAAGCCACATTTCCGATCTTCAGCCAAAACCCGTCCGTCTTTTCTATCAAATTAAAGCCAAAAGCTGCAGTTAACTTATTTGTGTTTCAGGAAACTACGCTTTAGGCATTGCACTTTTTTTCTAAGCTAATAAGTCAAAAGTTGTTAATATTACTTCTCTTACTAACTGTATTAAACTCTTATGCTTGTATAGCTAGTACCATAGAATAAAAATTCAAGGTAAGAGCCGTCTGCCGGCTAAGGTACTAAATTTGCATGGGCTCAACATGCCTCACTGAAGAAACATTGGCACAGAATGGAAAATTCTGCCTTACAAAAGCCGGCACATACCTTTTATTCTTATACTATGCCTTGTTTTCCCAATGTATTTCAGGTTTGTTCATTCGAAATCTTATAGTATAAGAATGCAAGGTAAGAGCCGTCTGCCGCCTAAGGTACTAAATTTGCATGGGCTCAACATGACTCACTGACGTTTGGCACAGAATGGAAATTGCTGCCTTAAAAAAGAGCGAGTAGCAGCCGGCACATACCTTGTATTCTTATACCATGCCTTGTTTTCCCAATGTATTTCGAATTTGTTCATTCGAAATGTTATCACAAAAAAAAAGTCAAAGCATCATTTTTATACAAGTCAAAAGTATAGTCCATATGAGTTGTGCTTAGTTTGTCGAATTTAAGATATATTATTTCAGTCAAATCTTGGGTGACATATTGTTGTGAGTTTTTGAGCACAAATTCAAGAAACTTTAATCTTAGTCAAAAGTTTTGCCTATAAGCTTATTATATGTTAATTACTTACCGTTTGCTGTTAATGTGTAAAAGTAATAATCAATTTGTCAGAAATAAAGAAAATTGTAATGGCAAAATTATTAATTAGAAATATTGTTATTGACTTAAGCAGTTAATAATACATATACCAAGCTAAAAGTCCTTTGAAAATGGTATATTTCATGTATAAATAAACTATAATATTTTCCTTAAACACAAGTCGGGCAGTAGATAAACGTGTATTATATTAAGGGTACGAGTTTCGAACAAAAGGCGTCATAACAACAAAACCTTTTTCAGGGGCGTGCCAGAAATCTCTTTCAAGTAAATTTTAAGCCAGAAACCTCTTGAAATCTAACAAAAACGCATATGCCCGAAAGATTTTTAAAGGGATTTTACACGAAAATTTGGTCAAACCGTCTGGAGATTTGCAGCACAACCCTGATTACACTATGCAACATATTTGACTTTGGAAAATTAAATAACATGTAGCATAAAGCTTTTCTATTTTAAGTTCTTGTAAATTACAAGTTTCTATTTTGTCAAAGAGTTGTGACAAAATGCTTCTAGCAACAACGGATCGAAAAGTAATGTAATGGTTCAGAGGTGGTTATTTAATTTTTTCTGTTAGGATCCTTTTTGTCAAGAATTTCCCCCAAAAAACGACTTTTACATTTGATGTTTTTTGAGAGTATTTCATTTTGTTTTTTTGTGTTAACACTATGGTAGCGCTCCAAGCAGCACAATCAGTAAACATACGCTAAATTTTACACGATGATAGCGCTCCAAGCGGCACAATCAGTAAGCGTACGCCAAGTTAGTCGGACTGTGATTTCATTAGTGGGATTCGAATGAGAAAGAAAAGGACGCTCTGCATATCGCTCTTTTCTTTTCCCTCGGATAGTTCCTGTAACGAACAGCCAAATTGGCCGTTCTTGATTTTCGCTCAAGGAGGAAAAAAACTAACTCTGATAAAGAATATTTGCAGAATATAACGGCTGTCGTGAGGTTTTTTTTCCATTACTGGTGAACATTATTTTGTTTGTTAGGCTCACATATCAGTCTAGCGTATATATTAACATACCTACAAAAAAAGGAATAGAACTTAAGTTAAGATAGATCTACAAATGCATACATTATTGCCTTTATCTCTTGAAGTTTTCATCCAAAAACACACGCAAATGCACAGTGGATGTCAAGTTTTAACAATATGGCTTTTCTTCTTAACTTTCCATAACAACCCGTGGTCTCGAGAGAACCCAGTTTCATTGTTAGTCGCCTCATATGACAAGCCTTGACCTGCTGAGGTGGTATTCTCTTACCCGCTCACCACACGGGAAATATGGCTTTTAGAGTAGGGAAATTCTGGTACGCGGAAAGGTATGAGATATTGAATTGATGCAACAAACTGTATCTGCATACGCATAATCCGCATCTTCTGTTTAAACTTTGTGTGCCTAACTCTTGTGATATACAAGATCTTAGTGTTCATAAGGACGAACATGTCTATATCAACACGACTCTACAAAGGGTACTTAAAGTCAGGCATAGCTGCTTCTGTCTGCTGCATACATTGCAAAATGTAAATTTCATCTTATTCTTGACTGGCCATAACAACATACATTCTTTCATTGGAATTGTGGTTTTACGTGGTGGGTCCCAATCCCTACGCACAACCCTTTTAAGGCCTGAGGTGGCTTTACTGGTATCGAAAGAACCCAGTATCATTGTTAGTCGCCTCATACGACTCTAAATCTCATAATAATATTAAATTTCACATATCGTGAACATCGTGAGATATAGATGTCTACTGCCTCGTAGCTAACTAAAATTTAAAATTGGTTTCACTTCGAATTCAATTCAGCTCTTAAATAAACCCAAATTATATAACAAATGGCCAAAACAAAAGCCAAACACCGTCAATACACATGCACATAGAAGCACATAAAACAGCCTGAAAGGGAAGCAGCAATTTCCACAGTGAGTGGCATTGGTGGCTGGAAGCTGTATCAGCTGCTGTTTGTTTTGTTGATGACATTAAAAATTGTAACGATTGCTTTTCAAGTTGTTGCCATTTCAGTAGAACCGTTACACGTTCTGCGCTGGAACTACTGCTGCTGCTGCGCTGCTGCTGCGCTGCTGCGGCGCTGCTGTTGTCGCCGATGTTTGCATCGTAAATGCATCATTAAACTGAAAAATGCATGCGAAAAATTTACGACATTGCCAACACCAGAGTTTTCTAGCAGGCAGCTTTTAGGGCGAAGCAGAAGAGAGAGAGGAGAGAGCAATTTACGACTTTCGCTCAGGTAGTAGCTACATTGAGTATCAATTGCAATTGCTTGGGATCTGCTGAGAGTAGGCAATGTGAGGTGCAAATGTGAGCGCCATAAAGCTGCTAGGTGTTTATGACCGCTTTATCTGGCAGTACGTACTGAGGCTTTCGGGTTTGAATTTATAATATATTTCAAACATAATTGAGGTTTGAAATATGATTTTAATATATATATATATGGCTGTATATCCCCCATGGTTTCTCTTTAGACTTTATTACACATTTGAAGCATTCTATAATCATAGCTTAAGCGACGCCCTTCTTTGTTTTCCCATAAAAAAAAATAAAGAGCAACAACTCGGCGCCATTTCGAACAACGCCTCATCCAGTATATGAGTGAGCTGCCGAACCGAAATATTTGCTAGAAATTCCTGACCAAAGAGCGCACAAAGCAGTCCACAACATTTTCAATGCTTATTAAAAGTATAGGAAAACAAGCCAGCTCCGAAGGAAGCAAAAAATTTCCAACTTTACGACTTTATATTGTGGTCTAGTCGTAAAAAAACTATGTGCTATGCCAGCAGTAGCAGCGCCGGCAACAACTACTTACTAACGATATTCGAGAAGTACAACTACAACTAGTTCTGGTATTATTTTTTTTACTACTTTTAGCCCAACCCCCAAATTGCAGCAGAAATTACATACATGCCAAAACATGCTTAGAGTAAATGGTACATATGTACATATGTGTTTATATGTATTGTATTAGGGTGTGCCCTATTTGTTCGAAGTTGAAAGTTGGTGAAGCTGAAAAACATTGGTCTTCATATTTCATATATTCTGTACACTTAGTTTCAGCCGATAGATATAAACTAAAACATATCTTTTTCATCTTAGTAAAAGTATGCATTTATTTTTTTTTTCTATTGAAAGTAGAGGAGTCTTAGCTATTTGAAGCAATCTAGTGCGTTAGTTTAGGCAGTCTGGATAAAAGTCGAGGCTATGCGCTATAAGTTTGTGTTTCAGAACCCAAACCAGCCATATTCATCAAAAAAAAAAAAACTTGATTGCTATTAATTTGCGATATTCTGTTAAGGTAACACCAAAATATGACCTAAGGGTGCTAGCGAGTTCACGATTTCGAAGTATGTTTTGTTACGTTAAATGCCAATTCGCCAGGGAAAAATATAAAATACAAATATCCGCTGAAACCAAGACATTTCGACTATCATTTTTATAGTAACACTCAATATAATCGATAAGAATCCACACCAAATTTTGTAACTCTAGCTCACATGTATCCGTATGTACACCTAGTCGAATTTTGGCACAGTTTATAAGCGAGGGTGGGTGAAATTAGCAAATTTTTGACTATAACTTTTGATGCATTTATCCGATTTCGATAATTTTTGGAACATAGATGCACATAAATACGACGCACATCACTGAGGAGTTTCGAGTTGATAGATTTAAAAAGCGCAGACTTAACACGCGGGAAGGGGGTATGATATCGACTTGACTCGACAAACTCCCTCAGCCTTGAAAAAACGAGCATTTTTTGGTACATTTTTTTTTTTGCTCTAACTCTTATGTCGGAGAAAGCTGGCTCAGCACGAACAGACGGACATGTCTATATCGACTCGACTATTGCTGCTGATTATTTTTGCCATGGAACATATAGTCTGCCACGGGTATAGAAATAAGGTACACTCTAATGTATGTGCATCACATGATGTATTACACCCGGATGAGATAGTTAGTAATCCTTTGTGCCTCTGTCTGGCTGAGTAATAAGGAACCAGTTTGTCATAAATAGCCTCAAAGTGTAGTAGAGTTTGTGTGGGAGGTTGGTGGAATAACATTAAATTGTTCGAGCATATTGTCATTTGTTGGAGTTGTTGTTGCAGTTGTTGCAGTTGTTGTTCCTAAAGCTAGTCAAGCGTGAAGTTATTGCAGCGGTTTTGTGGCTTTTAGATTATTAATGCCTGCAAACGTGTTGATTATGCAGCAATGAGCACAAGAGAGCGAGCTCGTGAGTGTGGGAGCGGCAGCAGCGGCGAGTGTCAGAGCATTTAGCTTCTGCGGCAGCATAAATATGGCAGCCAATTTCCATCAACTAAAGAAAGTTTTTCATGATTTTCCTACTCGTTACATCCATTCTTATAATTAACGTGAAATCAAGCGTAGATTTATGATAGTTATGTATGGCGGTTGACATGCGGTTAGAGCGGGACAGCTGGATAAGAGACGAGCGCATTCAAAAAGCTCAACTTTTTTTACGACTCTTTATATTTCAACAAATTGTAGAAGTGGGTGGAGAAGGCATTACCTACGTTATGCACCAGAGCAAAATTCTGGGCGTAGTAATATGCTCATGTGTGTGTCTGTGTGTGTGTGTGCCTGTGTGTGTGTATGTTACGGCCCGGCTCAGGCTTGGGTTGCACTTTTTAATGCATTTTGCAGTTGACGGAAGAAAGAATCCCATTAAAATTAAGTAAAATTGCAGCTGGAGCAGCTCTACAAACAACAGAACAGAGAGTGGGGCAAGCCAGGCGTAATCGTAAAAACTTGGCATTTTGATGTTGCACCCAGCAGTAAAATTTTGAAAAGTTTTTGCCAGATAAGGCCAACATTGGCTGGTTGCGGGGGTTATGCTTGTGTGCTGGGCAGCAGACAAAGACTGCAACAACAACGACAACAACAACGGCAGCCACAACTATGGGGTTTATTGTGTGCACCGTGTGAAGGTTGCACATAAAGTGCAAGCCAAGCCACCTATAGCTTGGTGGCATGTGGCATGTGCATGCTCAAATGGCTCAAAAAAAGCTCGTATCTGCACAGCATAGACATTTAGTATGACGTTGTTAAAGTTATGGCCTTTATAATTTATAAGTTTTGTACTAAAAAGTGTGAAACAAACGATATACAATAACTATATGATCCGTGTGAAAGATGCGCAACAACAAATAGCCACAAAAAAAAAGCCACAGTCAAACCTACCAGAGTTTTTTATACCCTTGTAGAGCAAGCGATTATAATTAATGCATATGGGTTTTCGCTGAAATATAAAGACATAACCGCCTAGAAAAGTCCACTGAACACATTTCATAACACTAATAAAGGTAATAAAGCAAGTCTCAACACTATATTTTTTATAAAATACATCAAAAACGTTATAAATTGTAGTTGGCTTTAAAGTTAAAATATTAACCATTCCACATTTAGACAATCTGCTGTCAAGCCTTTTGGCGCTGAGATTTTTAGATCAGCTACAGAAATAGCAAATTTTAAGTAGTCTTCGAAAAATCAGAACGCCAAAAGTTCCATAATCTAATAGGTCTCCATTTCCGGTTTGACAACAAAATTGTTAACTAACCATTTTTCTTCTGTTTGTTAGCTAGTTATATATTGAACACTAAGACACATTTTGTTGTTAATCCCTATGTTATTATTGGTTTAAATTGACCAATCAATGGAAATCAACTTAAATTTATAGGAAAAGTTACATATGTTTCACTCAAGGGCTCTTCATTGAGATCAAATTTGTTGCCTAGTGTAATCAAAGCTAACAACTCGAAAACAAATTTTATAAGAAATTGCATATTGTCTTGCTAGTTTTGTTGTATTTCAATGAAATTTGATTTATTTTAAACTAAACCTGCTCGCTTCGCTCGCCAAGCCCCGTGCTCCTCTCGAAGTAGAGCATACTCTTTTTCCATTACCCTTTCTCATTTTCTACTTTTTCTTCTTCCTCCTCCTTTGTGTTCCTGCTCCTTTTTAACTTCTCTCTTTGTCTTTATCTTCATCATATTCCTCTCACCCTTCCTCATCATCCTTCCTATTAATTGGCGTTTCCTCTCTCTGTGAAAATAATAAAAAAAAAAGCTTTTGCAATAGGGCTGCAACACTAGCGATAAAGGCGCCAAGCGATATTTTCTTCAATTTCAGGTAAAAGATTCGATAGTAATGAAAATGCCATCGGTTCGAAAGGATTCGTTACAAACGATATAACTATCGGTTTTTCCTTCTTAACTTCCGCCGCTTAGCCAATAAGTTTAGGAATTAAGCAGAAAGTAAGTCTCTGTTATCTTCCATAAGCTTAGACTTAGCGCTTAAGTCTTAGTATACAAGAAAGCTGCGGCTTTCGCTTAGCCCTTTCGTCCCGGACGTATTTCCCGTAGTCAGAAAAGCATATTTTTTTTAGAAAACGTGAGTATCATGCTTAAGAAGCGTTGTGGTAAGTTCAGTTTCAAAACGCCTCCCAAGCAGGGCGTATACACTCAATTAACTTGCAATTTTTAAATGTTAACAACTACATGAAAGACGAAAATCACTTTTTTTCTATGTTTAAGAGTTGAGACACAAATTTGCTTAATGGTAAACATTCCTTAAAATCATTTTTTTGAAAAAATATAAGAGTAAATTTTTTTTTGTTAATACATTTTTTTTTGTTTTTTTTATGGTGTGTGTTTTTACCAAAACTTTTACATTAAGAGAAAAATTTGTTCTTTAGAAAAAGAAAAATTATTTTAAAAAACTCATGTTATTAGCTCACAAGTTGCTCTCAAGCAACGTCGGGGACGAAAGTGTTGAGTCCAATACAATTTTTTTTGATTTTTTTTTTTTTGTGATGTGTGTTTTTAACAATACTTTTACATTAAGAGAAGAAAATGTTCTTTATAAAGAGGAAAACTAGCTTATATAACTGTTCAAGCAACGTCGGAGACGAAAGTGTTAAAAACCTGTTTTCAGGTTAAAACAAATTTGCTAAAATATAAATAAACGCTAAAAACATGCGAAATCCAACTAAACCGGCAATAATTCTAAAAAACATAAACGATATTAAACGGAAAATACAATGATTAAACAGAACAACTAAAAATATATATATTTTTTTTTTTTAAGTGTGCTTTAAAAGTATTTAACGCTCGTGACTCAAAAAAAAAAAGTATGTCGCTAAATATAAAACTATCATCGATGCGTAATACCGGTATTGAACCAAGAAAAACTCGGCTTGAGCCGTGCTTTCAGTCAAGAACTATACTACAACTGTAAATCAAATGCGTATAATGCAAAAGCATAGAATGGCGCCATCTAGCGCCCGAACTGGTAACTAACAACTAATATTCTGCTTTTTCCACTTCACAGCGCGTGTAGAAATAAATCGTTTTGTAGCGCAAGTCTATTACCATTACTACACACCTATGCCACTCGGAAATGGCGCGCCCATGTACCTGACCTATCCGACCATGGAGCAGGGTCGCTTTGGCACGCATTTCAACCACTTACCGCTAACCCAAATACGTCCACCGACGCCGGAGCCGCTGGCTCTAAGTCGCTCGCCACCTAGTCCGCGTACGCCAACAGCCGCAACAGGCGGAGTTCATGCGGTTGGCAAGCAGCCCTCACGTCCGCCGAGCAGCACAGGCACGGTTACATCGGCATCGCCAACTGCACTAACGCCAACGGCCAATTCAACAGCAGCGGCCAACACGCTGGACACTAATGTAATTGCCACGCCTAGTCGACAACGCTCACGTAGCGGCACGCCCACGCCGCAGCCACCGCTGGCGCACAGCAGCAGTTTGGCAACGGCTGCAGCCACAGCTACATATCATCATGCGGCCGCACATCATGCTGCGGCAGCGGCGCACTTGCTGCCCAGCAGCGTGGTGGTCAGTCCAACGTCAGCGGCCGCTGTGGCAGCAGCTGCAGCTGCCACGTAGCAGTATCGTAATGTTGCTGCCGCAGCAGCGGCGGCAGCAGCTGCAGCTGTGCTCTTTGTGTAAGTAGCAATCAGCTTGTGTATGGGTTAAACAATGCTTATATGGTGTACACGTGGCGGCTACTTAATTTCGGGTTGGAGTTAGTTGTGGCGCCTCATTTGGCATGCCAGGCAGGCGCATTGCTTTTAATCAAATCAATTTCGTTGCATAGTTTTATGTTTACAATTTAAGTTTTTCACTGTTTTTCTTTATCCTTGGCACTTTGGCTTGCTTTTCATTTCCTGTTGGCTGCATTTCCGGCTGCGCACGAAAGTATGCAATGCCTTTTTCATCATTCTGCCTTATGGCTGCCACGTGCACTTGCCAGCAACAACAACACCGAGCACAATGGCTGCGAGTAACAATTCCTTTTGGCTGCCAGCTCTGCCCCAGCTCCTCCCATTTTTCCCCCGCATCATGTCCTGCTCTTTAACTTAACACAAGTCGTTCGTCCCTGCAGTCGCTTTTCTGCTGACATTTTCCGCAGCTGCTTTTTGCTGTCGTCGTTGTTGTTTTTGTTGCTTAATTTTGATGCAAGTGTTAAATTTCCATTCGGGCATTTTTGTTTATATTTTCATTTTATTTGTCATGCTAAGTTTAAATATTTTGTTGCCTCTCGCCATCGCCAGCCATTTTCTTTAATTAAAACTCAAGTGGCGCCACCAGCTCAGCATTGCAGCATTGCAGCATTTCTCTTTTGTTTTCTTATGACTCGTTTCCATTCGCATCTTATTTCATGTAAATGGAGCCAAGCAAGTTTGCATCTAAAATTTAGCTACTAAATTCACACGGTCTTTCAGTGGCCTTACTCAGTTCCTGCTCCCTTCCTCCACTTCATGTGAATTTGGCATGAATTCTAGAGAAAAGTATCTGCTTGTTAGTTCACACGATGAGTTCTAAATTTCTGTTTACGCTGATGCATCGTTTCAAGCAAAAACAATGATCACAAAAACGCAAAATAAATAAGGAAAATACAACAAAACTTTATTTAGACGCACTACTGTTTGTATGCCCTAAAGATACAAAAATATGATAACTTTCAGAACATTCGCACAATGCACTCAATTGCCATCGCTGTTTACACTATTGGCCACGATGATTCGAGTCTGGCATTGCAACAAGAGACAATGACAATTTCTTAACAAACTATCGCATTACCAAGCCTATGAGTAGTGCACGCAGTGCAGCTTTTCTTTAAAGATACGAGTGTACGTGTCTTATCCCTGCTTAGAACAATGGAACTTTGCTTTCCTGAGTTTCTTGGAATTACACAAGTTACATGTTGCGCATAGACCAAGTTAATCACTCATGTTTTCAGATAAACGGGTGTGACACGCCTTTAAAGTGTTCCAGAGTTGGCGTAACTCCTGGTTTTTGTATTTCCTGCAACTTTCTCTAGCTATTTGATACTTCTATCAATAAACTGCCATAGCTTTTCAGAACTTGCAGCAAAAAGTGAATGTGGTTTGTTACTCGACTTTCAGCAATTCTACAGATTCTGCAGCTTTGTGCTTTTCATCTCCCACGAGCATCAGCGGGCTAAAACCGTCGCTTACTTACTTACTTAACTGGCCATAACAACCCATTATCGGGTTACGGCCTTTCTTGCAGAACATACCCACAACATGACCTAGCCAACGGAGCCGCTGGATTTCAATTCGCTTGACTACGTCAATGTCGTCGAAGAGCTCATAGAGTTCGTCGTTCCATCGTGTGAGGCAGTCGTTGCAATGCTCTGGTGTCGTGCGTCTCATTACAGTACACATATTGGTTGGTGGCCATGCTGCTGGGATGAGGAAGAACCGTTTGAGCACCTCTTCTGCTCATATCCAGCTCTTTGTAGACGTAAGCTCAAGTATTTAAGCAGCTACCATCTGAATTGTATTTCAGATCTGTCCGAAATCACTCCCTAACCGATTGCAGATACGGATGGTCCCACTTCTGATTCTGTCTTCTAAGATCCTACTGTACTAAAACGGGCCGTAATAAGTGTGTCTGGCAAAAGTTCTGACAGGGGACTTAATCTAACCTAAAGATGCCTTTTGTATTCCGGGTGTAGAGGACAACAACAATGATTAGATTATAGACTTTTGCACAAGCTTGACGCCGCTCCGAATGACGTACCTCCAAAACATTTGTTTTGAACGCGTCAACAACCGCTTTTTTAGACTTTGATTTCATTGGGTGCCAAATCAGGACCCATTAACTCGACGTTTAGGGTGTTAGCGGTTGCTTTTCCATCACTCTCCGAGAAACTTGTGACATGCAAAGAAAATGATTATATACCCTTTAGAATTGAGCTTCCTAAACACACAAACACGATCGACCATATGAATTGCTGGGTCAGCGAACAACATTTGTTGGATTCGCCTCGTATTTGGTCGATTACTGTTCAGTTTCATAGCTTTTTATAGCTGACCAGTACTGTATCTTTTTTAACATTTCTGGGCCAATATACACAAGTCTTCTGTTCAATAATACTGTATCCAACGAGAACTTAAGAGAAACTTCTTGACGGACATATTTCTTTAAAGTATTAAATGAACACAGGTGGAACTAATGACCAGGGATTATACACACACAGCATAGATGGTTTCTGGTATATTGTGGTTTTCATTGGACTCTCATTGTTCAAAATCTAATTAACTCCATCGTCGCGATCTTGTTGAAATAAAGGAGTTCGTAAGTTGTATAAAAACAAGCATACAAAATGTTCACGAATCAATGCCATATTTTGGCCGAGGTAAACTTTTCAAGTGACTTCGAGGAAAAGAAAATTCTATCACTATTAAAGTAGAGACCGAGACGTTGACGTTTGTAGACTATAACACCATTTCCTTTGGGTATCCCAGTATGAGCGATATTCCATTCATCTTGTGACTGTTCCATCTTAATACCAAGTAACTGGTTACAGCCAATCATTAAGTTTATGATCAATTAAAACTAAACCTTTAGAACATAGCTCTAAAAAGTTCATAACAAATCCAGATTTATACGTCAGACGTAATGAAAAAACCAAAAAGTTATTTCTTCCTTTGTACTTTTCAACGTTGAGTTTAGAAGATTTAAAATTGCCAATTTTGCATTTCACCCGAAATTTCGGCAATAGCGTTGTCAAGGTACTTAGAATTTGTATTTAGAAGTTGTTTTCGCATTCAGGTGAATTCCAAAATGTTTCTGATGAACAAAATATTCACACATATGTATACTCCTACAACAGCATATAAAGTTAATTTTCTATAACTTCAGGATTTTCATTAGGCTCCCTGAAATGTTATCATCTTTTTAATCATTTAAAGTCTAGAGAAGGATTTTGGTGAATCGTCAAATCTATCTAAAACCACTCAAATTTGCAGTGCCACAATAAACACGAACTAACTTTCAATGCTTTAAAGTAGAGAAAATCAAAAGTTTGCTTGCAAAAAATTAGATCTTGCCAGAGATTTACGCAAAAGACTCAATCAAAAGATATTTGTGTTCTGTAAGTTCGCTTCAAAAAGCAGACATTGTTGACATTCAGACAAAACAGTGAAGAATGGTGCCTAGCTTGAAGTTCAATGTAAAGAGGTTAACTTTTGTTGAATGAATGATACCAAAGAACCTGGTCCTTCCAACGGAGACCTGGTCTGCCCATTTGTCGCCTCCCTACCAGCGGAGTCGCTGGATCTTAATTCGCTTGACTATGTCAATGTCATCGTAGAACTCATATAATTCGTCGTTCCATCAGGTGCGGCAATCGTTGCCAACGCGTAGAGGCTAAAAGATCTTACAAAGTACTTTCCGCTCAAACACTCCAAGGGAATTTTCATCAGATTGGGTCACCACCAATGCTTTAGCGCCATAAAGCATAGAGTTATCTCTAGACCAAAGAAACGTCTGTTGACAAGAGTGATTCTCCGCTTGAACTCCATGCTGTCATCGTTCTTCATTGGGACGGAGCCACAAGAGTGCAACCGCTGTGTATCTCTACTGGAAGAAAGCATATACTTCGTCTTGCTCCCATTTGAAACCAGACTCAAACTGGCAGTCGCTTAGTAGGACCGACGATATCGATATAATCTGCGTATGCAAGCAACTGGACACTCTTATAGAATACAGTTCCGTTCCGATGTACTTCGGCCTTTCGCAACGCATTCTCCAACAAAAGGTTGAAGAGGTCGCAGGAGAGGGCATCGCCTTGTCTAAAGACTCGCTGGGTAACAAAAGGCTCGGAGAAGCTCTTTCCTACCTTGATAAAGAGCTATTAGTCTCAAATATATTCGTCGTTGCAAAATTTGCGACCAAACTAATGTACCTGTTTCACGGGCACGTTATAATATAAAACAATAAGAGTGTAGAAAGAGTTAAAATCGTAATGTTGCCTTCAGTTGTTGTACACATTAAAACTTCCACTCGCACATTTAACGATGCCCCAAAGTTGTGGCTGCTGAACAAGAGGGCCAGCGTAGAGCGACCAGTCAGGCCTGCAGTATGTCCCACCGCCACTCTGGCCAGTCATAGAGTCAGCCAGGCAGCCAGCCAGCAACCACCCAGTCAGCCACTTGGAAATGCATATTTCAATGTCTGTTCTGTGGCAAGGTAATAAAATATTTGCAAAAACTCTTATGAAACAGCATCTAAATCTTGTCTAGCATTTGCCATCACGACCAACGCCAGTGCTTGATTGTTTGTGCCTTTTCGCCACATTAAAAACTCCACTCCTGGGCATCAAAGCGCTTACGATGCCTTTTACGAGTGCATCATAAAACCCGGAGCGCGCATACGAGAACTGCGTGAAAATCATTTTTTATATTGTATGCAATTCTAAATGCCAAGGCATCGTGGCATCTGCCCCTAAGCCTAAGCATATGAGAGGGACTCACTTTTGGGTAATTAAATTCGACAGACTTGGCTATATAGTAAGAAGAAACTACAAAGTCTGGCGGAGTAGCAGAGAGAGACTTCTTTGCACGTTTTTCGTGCTCATAAAATGATTTTGTGTTTATTTCACAGCTCAAATTGTCGGAGAGTTCATTTAACTTGGCCGTGCCTCTGACGCCGCGGTAGCCAAGACGCAGATTTGCCACGCATTTTACGTATACATTTAAAGGATCCTGATCCTGATCCTGATTGCCATAATATGGCGTACAAAATTCAAGTGAGTTACGGCCAACGCTTGACAAAAGGTTGAACCAAAACTCACAAGAAACTGTATCAAAAGTCAAGTCGAAATCAACAATTATTCAAGTGCAAATGTAAGGCAATAAAAAGTGGCAAACAATACGCACAGAACTTTTACGAGCATCGCAGCTAGAAGCCAAGCATTTCATTTGTTTCACGAGAGCGAGAGGGCGAGAGGCCGCACGGGAAACAACAGTATCCTTCAAAATGGCACTTCAATTTCGTGCCAAATGTCGCTGCTTCTTGTCAGCTTTTGTTCTCGTCATCGTCATCGTCCTCATCGTCGTCGTCGTCAGGCGATGCGATGAGTTGCGCTGCGATGGCAGCCAAAATGGCTATAAATGCATATAAGTTTTCATTTTACGATATTTTGTTTCCTTGCTGTCCATAGTTTTTCCTAATATCATAAAAGGAAAATTTTGCGCACCTTCTGTAAGCAAATAAAAGCAAATTTACTGTTTTTATATTTTTGAACATTGCGCAGCAGCAGCAATTGAATGAGATGAGAGTATGTCCATTTTTAAGTCCCTTCATAACTACCGCCAACCCCTCCGAAATTGCAGTCACAATATGCGTATTTGTAAACTAATTTTCATGTTCAATTGGCAAGAAAATTTACTGTCTGCGGTTTGGCAGAGAGCAAGAAAATAAATATTATCGTAGTAGAAGTTAGCTTTCAGAAGCAATCGAAAAGAACTCTGTGGTCGGCCGCTGACAGTTTGGTCCGCCGTAAATAAAAAATCCTAAAAAGCCGATGATTTCAAATCCGAAAACCGTTTTGATGTTTCTAGAACGGTTTTCGTATAATCGATGTTTCAAAAAATCTCACATATCTCGGGAATCTTACTACCGATTGGAGGTAATTGATCATTGATTTAATCCGTTTCAAATAGTTTTTTTGTACCTGGATTCGATTTATTTATTTAGTTACAAGGTAATAAATTCAAAACATATTTTGGGAATTAACAATTTTTTGATTTTTTTTTTAAGTCAGTGCCTGGTACTCCACAATCGAGTTAAGATAAACCAAAACTGTCAAAAATTCATTGAAGCGACACTTACCTTTAATTCACGTTATTTTTCATCTCGATCGGTGGTAAGGCTCTCGAGTAATATGTGATTTGCTGACATTGCCACTGTAATTTCATTTTGAATTTTGAAATAGCTATATTTCAAACAACAATCTAGATAAATCAAAACGGAATTAAAATCAACGACCCCAAATTTGCCGGAAAATGTATGTTTTACTCCAGGTTTTTAATAGTGTTTCTTTTTGGTAGGAGAATTTTTTCGATATTCCCTAATAACTTATCCTTTTCGCTGCCGATTTTGCTCAAATTGATGTTGACAACTAATCAATTTATCGAATTCAAATTAAAATTTATATTTAATTACCTTCAATTCAAGTTACAACTTCGATCGGTAGTAAGGTTCGCAAGATAATTGAGATTTGCTGATTAACTTTGCAGCTTTCGAAATATCGGTTTTTTTGAAATAACGATAATTTGAAAACGGTGCTAAAAAATCCAAAATGGTTTCCGGATTCGAAATCAGCGTTCTAAAATTTACCGGAAAAGCTATGTTTTAGTCATAGGCCTTTTATTGAAAAATTGTTGCATAGTGTAATAGGTGTTTTAACCACATTGAGTCAACTTGCTGAAAAGGGACCTTTCCCAAGACAGTGCGAACATTTGCGTTCTTTTTTGGTCTTTCCCTTTCTCAATTTTGCCTACGAGTGAGTAGGTCTGATAGAGAGACCAACACTCCCAAAGTAACAACATGGCTGCCGGGAACGTTGTTGTGACCAGGGACCCATCGCAGTGCAAGTATTTTTCATCCTCATGGTAAATCTAAATTGATTCAGGTTTCCTGAATCAGCTTTTCTTCTATTATATTTCCTGCAGACGCCCTCATAGCGGCCTAACTTTCTGATAGTATTAGTGTTTCCCTATTCTGTACTTTCCAAAAGCCTGGATGTGTGCGCAAATTTTCAGATAGATGCGTCTGCAGTCCCGTACTTCAAGACCAATACATGCATTTATGATGGTGTTAATAATGATATATGGTATACCTTTGCATAGGATGCATCTCCTCTAGAGTTGTCCATGCTTGTTTGTTGCTTGAATTGGAGTTAGAGCGGGTTTTTCTTTCCTAGTTTTTCAGTATTTTTTTTGCCTTCAACCACACGTAGCATTAATTAAACTCGCAATTTGCCATTATCGAGTCATTTTTGCTAATGTTATTACTCTCCTGCAATTGATGAAACGCTTATTGCTCAGGGTGCGCTTTATTTGCCGATCTGGGCAGTTTTCCTGGCCTTAGCCTGGGTGCTATCACAAAAACCGTAACGACGCCGCATATGTCAAGGTAGCGCATATGACCAGTTCCTATGGTCTTCCTACTTTTGGCCTTGAGCGCAACTTGGCAGCAGGATAACGACACTGGGCACAAGTGGACTTTTGTTTGTTGTACAAGAAACGCCCACGGCACAATTTGTGCGTCTTGTTGTTGCGTTTACCAAAGCTCGAAGTAGCCTTCGTCATCTTGTATAGCGAACGCTAGAAGTAAGAGCACTTATCTTGAGCACATGGCCTTTAGCAGTTCCTTCTTCTGACATGCTGTAAATATGGTTTTTATTTGGAATATACCTGTATGACAGGTTCCAACTGATTCTGTCTACTGCATTTTCGAGATGTCATTCTTAAGTCACATCCAGTCTTGAATCATGATTCGCACGACTTCACGGGTATTCTTCTGCTCGTGTATAATGCTCTGATGCATTTATTGGTCACGTTTGCGACAAGGGAGCTACATTCGAGTTTGCTGTAAAATATCACTGCAATGTATTGGACTTCTCCACATGTTTCAATAATAATATCCGATTCGAAGCTGCCTCATGTTCTACAGTTATTGTTAGATACAAGTTCAGTCCAACTTCCCTGTATCTCTATGTATCATATCACAATCTTGAAAATCGACACAGACCCTTTTTAATTTAATACTAGGGGGCTCAGACCCCTGCTCGCTCCGCTAAACAACATTAACCTTGTTTCGAAATAGAGAATATTCCTCATCCCCTTCTTATTTTTCTTTCTATTTTTGTTCATCTTCTGGTTTAGAGCAGTTTATAGGCGAATGGGGTGTGAAATTAGCACATTTCTGACTATGTAGATAAGGAAAAACGTCTTCCGAGTTTCAAGTTGATCGATTTAACGGCGCGGCTGTAAACGGCGAAAGTCTGCTTGGTGAAAACGGGGCAGATATCAACCCAATTTGACAATTCCTTCTTCCTGTTACATTGTGTACAGGGTAAAAAAAAGCTAGATCTAGCTGGAAAAAAAACCATTGGCAACACTGACGCCTATACCCACCTCACTATCTTAAGGAATTATCTATTAAGATGAATTTTAAATTTTGAAAATATCTTTACTCCCTCAAAACTAGGGATATTTGCCGAAAAAGTAGTCAGTCGGATCCACTGTGCCGCGCTTGCTCATTTTTAAGGCATTATTTTTCAATATGTTGCAAACGTCAATGAGGGAGGCTATAACGACGCATATTATTTGCGCCTTTCTTTCTTTTTGTTTTAGATACTCAATAAAAATTGTGTCTTGAGTCGGCAGATAACTCATACCTTGTTATAGATATGCCTTGCTGAGACCAGAGTAGAATCTATTGGCAAGACTGACAGTGACGCCATGGTCAATCTGAGAGTCGAACCGTGTACTTTGTCTTGTAGAGCTGCAAAACTAACGATAGTGGCGCCACTCAGCACCACTCAGCGTCACGGCCAATAGGACCTGAGCCAATCATTCCTGTCAGCTGAGCTGAATTGGTTGAATGTATATCGGCCAGCACAGAGACTATCTGTAAGGAAGCTGGATGCCGCGCAACGAAACATTTCGTGAAAGAAGCCAATCCAAAGGACTCCAGATATCTTCTTCGTCAGTAGAGAGAAGATCTGCGAGCCCTGGTTGGATTGATCACGGGTCTCAATATGTCAATATGGGCCTCGTTGACGACCCAATTTGCGCAGCCTGTCTTGGGGAAGCCGACGACTCCACGGAGCACTTTCTGTGTTACTGTCCGGCGTTTGCAAGAACGCGGATGCGCATTTTGAGAAATGATACACTCAACATGAACGAGGTGTATACTCTCCCCTTACATAGTCTTCACGACTTCCTGCGGGATTCAATAGGGAACCTTTATTGCTTTATCGCACTCTTGCTCCTATTTCAACAGTCCAGCCAAGAAAGAGGGCTTCCTTTGTCGAGCATGGTACAATGGGCAAGGCTGCCTGAGTGCTAGAGATGTTTCAATCCTCTTTGATGAGCCATCGCACCCACCACAAATCTAATCTAATCTAATCGATAGTACTATCAGTTTGTTTTCCCTTCTAGGTTTTCAATCTTAACTGCTTAGCGTATTTTTAAACCATCGATAGTTAAAAAAACATCTAAAGTGAGACACAAAATAAAAAATGTATGTATCGATAACACTATCAATAGTTTTTCAGCTCTATTGTCTTGCTCTCATTTACAAGCAGAGGTAATATACCGCTTGGTATGATCAATGATGATCACTTTTTAACCGTAGAACGTCATCCATCGTCAAAATGTATGATATAATAATAATGTTAATGGGGATTATCGCATCGCGACCTGTGAGATCTATTGTGCCCCCTACTGAGCCTACAGCTCCCCTGTCAGTCCTATCACTGTTATAAACTGAATTATATGGGATGGTTCCAACCAGGTAATATCGGCCAGCGAGCGTTAGCCTTCGAATGCCTAGAATGTGCTGGGAGGATTCCTCCTCAAGTTCACTGAACCTGCAGGTGGCAGAGCCGGTGATGCGCAGCTTGCTCAGGTGACCTTTAAGTCTAGAGTGTCCAGAAAGCAGACCTGTAAGAATTCTGATAGAAATCTTCCCTAGCTGCGATAGCTTCTTGAACCTAATCTGGTTGCAAGACCCAAGTAACTGTTTGGCGTGTCTCAGACCTGGAGTGTTTATCCAGTTCGTGGCTAATCGTCTTCTTCTGATGTATCTTATTATCTTTGTGACGGGCAAATTTGTAATTTTGACAATTCAAACGAGGTCCGTTTACAACTTTGGGTAAATACTTCAGCTGGGCGCCTAATCGCACATCTCTGCTTATCATTTCAAACACTAAAACTTCAAACCCATCCCATGAGTGTTCAGCTGCTCACGATCCGCATTTTGCTGGTTTCACGATCAGACAACAAAGTTGTTCGTGCCGAAGGGGCAATTCTTCAGAATGTTCAATTGTAATCCAGAAGAATGATGCATGCTCTCACATCAATGTATGGGTATTTTTACTATGGGCTCCAAATATATAAAACTATATTGTATAATTCGCATTTGTATTGCTGTTGTTGTTAAGCAATTTCCGTTGATTTCTAATTTCCGCTGAGTCGTAGTCGTCATCGTCGTCGACGTCGTCGTCATTAAAAAATACAAACAGAAAATCCCTTAAAAATATTTATATATATATTTATGTGTACATATGTATGTATATTTGTTTTTAATGCCGCCGTTGAATGGAGTTGAGTTCCTGCGGCTGAGCCGTGTACGCGTATGTCGTCAACGTCGCCATAACCACGTCCAGCCAACTCCAGCGACTTGGTTGTCGTCGTCTTCTCGTATCCGTCGTCTTCCAGCGGCAAACATACATAATAAATGCAATGCTAGCCATAAAAATAAAAATGTTATAGTTTTGTGAGCAAGTTTCGAAGTTTCAGCTTACGCTGCTCAATTTTCGCGTTGCCCCATGCCCCATGCCCCATGCCCCATGCCACCGCACACCGTGCCACACAGATCCCCACGCTCAGCCCTTGGCTGCTATTGGGTCTGATTTCTGTTTGTGTTTATTATTTCTTTTCGTTTTTCATCGTTTATGTGTGTGTGTGTGTGTGTGTGTGTGTATGAGTGCGCCTTTTGCGTGTTGCAAGTTGCGACTCGAGAGTTTTGAGCGTTTTTTATACCCTGTACTCATAGTGTACAAGGGTATTATAGAATTGTGCAGGCAGAAGGAGGCGTGGCACACCCTTGGGCAAAAAGTCTTATCATTGACTCGGGTAGGGGATAGATCTCCGAGACCATAGGCGCCAGAGATACAAAACTTTACCAAAATATGCGCGTAATGTAATGTATGATGAAGTTTGTCGAATCAAGTCGATACCTTACCCCCCTCCCCCCTGACAGATTTGCGCGGCTTACAACTCGAAACTCCTTAGAGATGTGCGTCGTGTTAATGTGCATCTATGTTCCAAAAATTATCGAGATCGGATAAATACATCAAAAGTTGTAGTCAAAAATATGGTAATTTTTCCCCCCCTCGCCAACAAACTGCTTCAAAATTCCACTACATGTAGATATGAATACATGTGAGCTAGAGTTACAAAATTTGGTGTGGAGACTCGTGTGACCCTAATCGTTAAAACTGCATCCACTTTTTTCAATGGAACGCCCCTTCCCCCGCAATCGATTTACCTCAATTACTGCCACACCACCGCATATATTGATTTGAAAATTGCCACAGATATTTATAAATGTATTTTTGATCTATGTTACAAAACTCAACGACATTGACCCAAGACTATTGGAGCTATGGGCATAAAAGTAATTTTTGCCACCATAATAGGATAGCCAATAGAAAAGATCGGCATATCGATCTTATGAAAGAAGATATAAAAGTGGATACTTCCGTTCCCATTTTACCGTATTTAGTGTTTATAAAGAAAAAGGGTACAGGGTATTCCACTATCGGGCACCGTCCCGACTGTCCGCACCAAATTTTTTTTATGATGCCGCGCAACGTTGCGTTTTGTATGCCGTTTTGCTGTTGTTGTTGTTTTTTTTTTTTTTTTAGTGGACACGCATTATTAAAAAATAAACAATATTTTGTATATATGGCGTGTCGAGCACTTTTGCTACTTTTTTCATTGGAAAATTCGTAACGATCATAAAAAGTCGAGCCAGCCGAAAAAAAAAAAACAAATAAAAATCACTTAGAATAAACATGGCAATTGTTGCTCTTGATTTATATTTATGCGACAGCTGAGTACGAACTTTTTTTTATGATTCCTAAAAAAAAAAAACAAAACAAAATGTATTCAAGTGGTTTTCAAAGTGGTTTCAATGTCTCGACTTGTAGTGCTTACACAACAACTTGCAACAATTAGAAGTTGGCAGTTCCGCAGCCAAGTTAAGTCTGCTTTTCATATGTCCAAGACAATATCTTAAAGTGCATCATAAAAATCACATTTCGCATTATAAAAAAAATAAGGACAGAGAGATCTGCGCAGGGCGAGCGATTTCCTCTTGCTGTCAGCGTGCCTAAGCGGCAGCATCATATGGCTTAGTTTGGATTCCACGACAAGTCCGCAGATCCGGCAGAGGATTTGGCTTTTGGTTCTGGCCTGGTCAAGGCACCCACTTCGTAGCTACTATAAAATTTGCTTTTATGAGCGTCAATGCTGCGCTCATCCTTGTTGTCGTTGCCAGGAGGGGAAACGCTCAGGTAAGAATGCTCGTTGTCTTTTGCCTTTTGACTGACATTACAATGATTTTAATGGCTTTTATGGGAGAGACATTGATGGCCAGTAGACGCAGACATTGCACCCATATGGGCGCGTTTTTTACTGCGCCGCCCATTAAATTTGTTTTATGCGATTTCTCATTTTGCTGAGTTGCTGTTAGGATATTGAATTTCTTAGTAATTAGTGACGCACAAAAGGCTTGCAAGCAGCTGCAATCGATACTAATTAAATATAAGTTAAGCAACTAGATTTTTAACTGCTCATTCGTTGCACAGGTTTGGGAAGATCCCAAGTCTGCATGTTTGTTTATATACCAGGTTGCCTTCAGCCGCACAGCTGAGTCCATGTTTTGGGCTCGCAACACATACTATTTCAAAACCATTCAAGTTTGTTCTTTTACAACTTGGCATACAGTTTCAGCCGTTTTTAAGCTCTTTTCCAAAATTTCCCAGATGTGCTCATTGGCATTGACGTGCGACGTCAGGGTTTTCACCCATTATCGATGAGCCATTCTTGAAACAAATATGACGAATTTTTGGGTCGTTATCTTGCTGGAAAACGGCTGTCTTTGGATCGAGCACAAGTTTAATTAAAATTTCATACCATTCCTTCAGCTGCAACAACACACCCCGAAACCAAGGCATTTTTCACGCCATGACTTAGATTATCTTCTTTCATGACCTGCGGAGTTTCTTGCCAAATCTTGGGATGTGCGTCGTGTCCAAGTATGATGTACTTTGGTTCGTTAGTTTTTCTAAGATGCGCCAATCAGCCCATGGGAGGATTTTGCTATTCTGTGCCTTTGGCTACAGTTCATTGGGGCTATGAACCACAACTCCACTTTGTTAACACCATATCCAGGGATGTACCAGAAATCTCTAGACGGTTTTGACTAAAGTATCATTTGAAGTTTCTTAAAAACTGCTTCGGAAAGATGCCTTCTTGTTTGATTTCCCATGCTTTTAAAGATATTTCTGACAAATTGATAAGTTGATTTCTGATTGAAGTTCGGTCCAAAAAGGTATCTGGCTTGAAACTCGGTTAAAAGAGTTTTAAGCACACCACCGACTATAACCCTTTTTGAACTTCTGTTGACGTACCTCTAGCAGTTTGTTTTTCGTAAAGAGCATGAAAGTAATAGAGGAAAATCCTGAAACGTTAAATAATCAAAATGTTTGCTGAAATGCGATCATTGCCAAGACAGATGTTTGAGCCATCCCCTACAGGAAGGCGGACATGAACAGCGGAGGGGTTCCACTGTTTCTTCAGTTTTGCCGCTTAAAGTAACTTTACGCTTTTGCACTCTCTCAAGGAGATAAAAAGCAGTAGTGCCATATCTATAAGCTCTTAATGGAATCTTGATTATATTAGCCATACTTCCATAAACTCGTCAGTGTCTGTAAGAATCGTCAGCTAGCCGGGCCCATATTAGCCTTATAACTGTTGTGCCATCTCATAAAGAGATTGCGACATTTTGCTACAGCTGCACGCAACAGTGATCCGGCAGACTAAAAGTTGTAAAGGTACCACCTCGAATGTGGTTTCCAGCATCAAGAAAAGAGAGTAGTCGACTCCTATCGCACATTAATGGCCAAATATTAAATACCTAATATTAGAAATGATTGGAATATCGTGTTCGTTGTTTCATCTTTTTCGAGAAAATAAGAATAAAATGAGGACGTCATCACCACCTCTAACCCCTCTGCCCCCATGTAATCAAACATAAACAATTATAACCCCATCTGCCCATAAGCTGTAATCTGATATATGCAAAATATTTCAAATAAGGAGCGTGGCTTATCAACTTTCAACAAAAAACGTAAATTTTTGAACGGTCCAGGATTCCACTCCATCACTTTCAGGCTTTTTAAGTTAAGTTTTGCATATAACCGATATTTTTGCCAAAAATTGATCGATAAAACATCTGATCGATTGTTTATATGCAAGTATATTACTATTTTTTTTAATGAAAATTGCAAAGAAAATGTACTAAAACGAATTATTGTCAATCATTTCATGTAAACGATACGTCATTTAAACGATATATACTGTATTGCAAACTAGTACTTCTTATGGGGCTCCCATCCATATATAAATACGCTTAGCGCAAATTCAGTGTGGTACCGATTGCTTCGCAATAACGCAACGTTTTCCGGTGAAACCTATACCAATCGTAAGATAAAATGCTTTCACCTGGATATGTTGTGGTTTAGTTGGATAAAAATTTATTTGTAGTAAAAAAAAACAACAACAAACTTGATTGTACACACAAGTGTTGTTATTTCGTGCTTTCTTTTTTCTTCATCGTAATCAGCTGTTATGAGAGCGTGTATTAAGTAGTCGAATGTCGACGACCAGGTGAAGACTAGTCTCTACATATAAATACGCTAAGCGAAAATTCAGTGTGGTACCGATTACTTCGCAATAACGCAACGTTTTCCGGTGAATCATACACAATTCGAAAGATAAAATGCTTGCGGTTTGCAGAATATAAGTTTCACCTAGATATGTGGGGGTTTAGTCGAGTAAATATTGATTTGACGTAAGTTACAGTATACGTTAGAAAAAAACAACAAAACACACAAACGTTACTTCGTGTTTTCGTTTCTCGTCTTCGCTGCTATGAGAGCAGTTACTAAGTAGTCGACAGTCGACAACAAGGCGAAGACTAGTAAAGAAAGAGAATTAAACTGGTTTTAAAATAGTTTTTCTCACTAGCGCAAAATTTCAACTTTTAAAACTTTATGCTAATAAATCATTTTCTTCTTAATTACTATCCTCCACAGTGATAATTGAAATAGCACCAAAAATAGAAGTCAACCTGCTTGGATCCCAGTTCAAACGGCGAGCCACAACAACAAATAATAGATCAAGCCCTGAAAATGTGCTCCGAACTATGCAAAAACTTATCATGAATACTTAAAACGATGAAAACTCTTACTTTAGTCCAAAAATTTATGCAAGCTAGAAATACTACTAGAAACCAACTATGTATAAAACAAATTTTCAAATTGATCTCAGCAACTTTAATGTAAAAGCAAGCAAAGAACGCTGGTTGATATTGAAACTGTTTGCTGTACTGATAAAACTAAATGATACCATTTGAAATTATACAAAGTATGAATATAAATAAACAAATATAGGTAAAACAGTCTCTAAAAAAAAACCTAATCATTGTAAATAAAACTGTTTTGAAAACTATATTTTCTGCAACTTTCGCACAATTCAATTAATTTACATCAAATGTAGCTAGATATGTATGTTTATGCATTTCATTCAAGTTAATATCGATTATGTAAAAGGTAAAGGCAAATTTGTGATTGAACTTGAATAAAATATCAAATTAAATGTTTAAAAATTGTTGCTTATAAAATAAACATTGAATAGCTGCTTAGCAAAACAAAAAAAAAACAAAAAGAAAGTTAAAAGAAATGCTTTTATAAGAGCTAGGAGTCTGCATGATTGAATATCATTCTCAAAACTCAATACAAAATGATTGAATATGATTGAGGAGCAACAACCAAACACACATGCTTACGAGTATACACAAAAGCGTGCAGTGACTGAACTGAATGACTGAACACCAATCAACTTTCTAGGCAAAACATTCAGTGTACTCAGTTCAGCTGTCAGCCAGAGGAGGACGGACACAGACGCAAAGTCTTATATGCATGTTATTCATACAAACTCATTTGGAGCTTCGTTTTGAGTCCATTCATGCAGAACTCTAGCTTGGAACTGAATAGTGCACGCGGTAATTTTGTTTATATGTATATGGCAACGACAAATTGAATTCACAACTGTATGAATTCTTTTATGAATATAAAATTGCACGAAATATACAATAAACTATAATATTTCAGAGCAAAATTATTATACATATAACATAGACACGTTCTAGACGTAAGCTTCATCTTTTTAAAAGCACTTTCTATAGATATTTTACACACACACACACACACACAACTAGCACATCAATCAAAATTGTAAAACATAAATTAAAATATGAACTTAGAAGAATTGAACGATATACAAAATTTTAAATATAATAAACATTTAAGTTTCATAATTATGCTATTATTTATATTATGTATTTATTTTCATTGTATTTCTTGGGCTGTGCACAGAGAGAGCATTGAGTTTGATTTTAGGCCAGGGCTTAGAACTGAGAATAATCTAGAAAAAAATGGAAGTTTCGTTGGTGTTAACAAATATTGTTTAGCCTTAAGTTCTTTTAATGTTTAAATATGCTTAGATTTTTGTGTACATTTTACAACAACCAAAAATGTTATGCTATTCAATATAGTAGTTCAATTTTTTTTTAAAGATTTAATTTAAATTATAGTTATAATTGAAAGTGTTTGAATGCATCGGAATGTAAAGGGTTTTAAAGACTACTTAATTTGTACGCAAGTAAAATATAATAACTCAAAATGCTTTTTAAGACTTCAGAATCAAATAAATCAAATTTAAAATTTAACGAAAATAAAAATAAAATGCTGTATATAAACTAAAACAAATATTATAAGATTCATGCTTGGTAGTACAACAGCAGAACTCTTTAAATGCCAAATAGCCCCTTGAGATCGTCAATAGAGAGTTTTGTGCTGATCTTTGTGCCTGTCAGCACGCCATTGGCCAGCTCCATTTTGTGATCCTGCAGCTGCTTGATGCGCTGTTCTACAGTATCCTGACACATGAACTTGTAAATGATTACATCCTTTTTTTGGCCCACTCGATAAATGCGATCCTGGGCCTGTGCCTCCAGCTGCGGATTCCAATGCAAGTCTATAAGCAGCAAATGATTGGCACCTATCAAATTTAAGCCTACGCCGCCAGCGGTAAGCGATAGCAAGAGTACGCGCTTAGCGCTCTGCGGATTGTTGAACTCATTGACAATTTCTTGGCGACATTTTACAGGTATGCTGCCGTTTAGGGACAAGGTCTTAATCTTGGCTTGCTCCAAATGATCGCGCAGCAAATCGAGCACTGACGTCCACTGCGACACTATTATAGCCTTGTCTTGTGTGGGCAGCACACTCTTCTGCAATATATCCATAACTCTTTGCATTTTAGTAGAGGGGCGTTGAAGATTGAATACGGGATTGCTGCGCTTTAAGACATTTTGTGAGGCCTTCGATATTTTGGCCTCCTCATGAGCGCCGCTGCCGCGCGATCTACGTGAAGTACTGGCTGAAGTGTCAGTTATAGCGAGTTTGTTTAATTGGGCCAGCAAATCAATTTCTGGAGATTCTTGGTCGCTGTCATCGCCGCCTAGGCATTGAGAGTCCTCGTCCTCCAGCATCTATAAGAACATAAGTTAATTTCGAACTTGGTTGATGAATTTCTTATGTAACAAAACTAGTTCCTTTGGGCATGAAGATTTTTAGTAAAAAGGAAACCTTTAAACCAGAACGTTGTATACTTACCGCATCAATTAAGCCCGGGTGGCAGCAAATTTGACGCAAACGCAACAAGAGCACCAGAATTTCATGGGATTTGACCTCCTTTGTTCCATGATGCATGCGCGAGAATTTTTCATGCATTTTATAGTAAGCCCCGTTGGGGTCCTTTATTTGATTATATGTTGGCTTGCTGGCGTCACTAATAAAATTCATATCCGAATCTTTCTCGGCGCGTTGGAAAAGAAACTGCGCAAATAGAGTGCGCGAGTAGATCATAATCTTTTGATAAACATTCATCTCATCTGTATCCAGTGCAACCTCAATGAGTCGAATCTCCTTATTAGGCAGACTGTCTAGTTTGCCATCTTTTTGTAGTTGCGCTTTGGTGCGTCGCAACATAATTGACTTCATCAACATATTGAGGCGTTGCTGACCGCCTGCACTCTTGTTATCAATCCACTTTTTCCATGTGTGCAAATCATCAAAAGGTGTACAACGTAGAAACTTTAACAATGCATATACATCCATTTCTTTGTTTTGAATGGGCGTACCAGTAAGTACCCAGCGATATTTACCAAGCAGCTCGCACACTGCCATCGAGGACTGGGCCTTATGATTACGCACCACATGCGCTTCATCCAAAATAATGCGCCGCCATTTCACTCCAAACAAGGCGCCACTGCTCTTGTGTTCCCTAGCAACTATATTATAAGTGGTCACGACTATATCGTATGTGCGCAAATGCTTTGCCTTTGATTCCCTATTGTTGCCATGATGGACGCATACAGTCAGCTTATGTCGTGATAGCTTTGTCTGTACCTCTCCCTCCCATTGGCCTATCAAGCTAGCTGGGCAAACGACCAACGTGCCGCCTTTGTGAACTGTAAGAATGGTTGTTTTTTTAATTATATAAAGCTTAGGAAAATAAAAAGCCGGAAACTTACTATCTCTGCGGCCCTTGGAGCTCCAGCCGCCGCTTTTGACCTTCGTTTCTCCTTCATCTTCGCTGCTGCTTTCTTTGTCATCATCGTCGGCACGAGACTCGGTACGATTCTTGCAGGCAAGCACTGCAGATATCATGGTAAGCGTCTTTCCCAAGCCCATATCATCGGCCAAGATGCCACCACGTGGCTTTTGTCCTTCACGCCAATCCATCCAGGCAAGCGCGTGTTTTTGATGATCCATTAGTGTAACTTTTAGACCTTGAGGATCTTCGGCCAGCACATTCTCGGCTGGGCAATCCTTTAAAGAGCCATGCAAATCCTGCAAGTAAAGTTTTGTTTAGCAACGACAGTTTAAAGACCGTTTCCCCTTCTTTTATTCAGATTTTTTTCAGTTAGACTTGTGTGCTAGATTTTTATAATCAATGCATGCTTGTATCATGCCACGAGCCGCAAGCGGCACAATCAATGCACAGTAACTCGTGCCAATTGACTGCTAATTCATGGCATGTACAATGCATGCATTTCAGATATCCGTTCTACACAGATTCATCACATTTTGTACAAAGCCCAGAAATACAAGCAATAACAACATACCTTTAGACGATCTACAGTAAGCGCTTTTTGTGTATTGAATGTAGCCATTCCCTGTGTGCCCGTATAGGTCGGCTTAATTTGATTAACAGCCGCTGAAAGCTCATCCCAACCAGGCTCATCGGAATTTGATTTGCGTTTTTCCGGCTCTGGCATACGATTGCCGCTTGATCGTCTATCTGAAACGCGGGGTCGTGTCACCTTTATATCTGGCACTTGTTTGTCCCCTTCGACCTTGACCCTACTCAGGTAATTCATTTTTGTTTCAATCTCATTTCGAATCATCTCAATCCTCTTTTTTATTTGGCTACCTTTGTCATGCAGCTTGTGAGCCACATTATCGAACAGCTTCTGTGCCTCGGCCTTCTCGGAACGCAATTCGGCCAATTTGCGTTTTTCCTTTTGGTAAAACTCATTTGTTACTATCTGCGCATCTTGACTTTTATTTGTTGAACGGCGCGGTGAGATTTTGCGTTGAAAGCCCGATTGTATAGTTGGTTGCACAAGATTTTTAGTAGTTTTTATTGTTGGCGCGCCAGCACTGCTGCGCGGTGAATATGTTGACTTGCGCACAAAAGGTGGTGCGGATATATTCTCCTTATTATAGCTGGATTCGGAGTCTGTACTAGATATTTCAATCGGTGTCTCTTTGTTGCTCAACACAAGCACATCACTGCTAGACGAGTCATTGTGCTGCTGTGGCGATCGAACAATCGTAGAGTGCAGAGTCTCTTCAATGTTATTAACAAACTGTGTGGTGTAGCGTGGAGAAAATGTAGGTGCAGTTTCATTGGTGGCTGCACTATAGCGTGCTGCAGCTGCTTCTTCAGACTCCTCTTCAAAGGTCTCGTCAACTTCTTCCGCCGCAGACAATGCAAATGCGTTCCTGGAGCCTTTGCGTCCAGGCACAGCTGACCGCTCCTCAGTACCATAATCAATCTCACTGGAATCAGAATCCAGATCCTCCGGACGCACACCTGTCATGCTCATGCGCGTCATTGGTGACAATGCACGTTGGTCCAGATCGTCTTCATCGCTTTCTGATTCAAGAGCCGCAGCACGGCGTGCATTTCGCTTTTGCATGGGGTGTATGCTGTCACTGTCAGAATCGGAGCCCTCAACTGTTACATTGCTGACGCCACTGCGGCGGGACGTGCGTCCTTTTGGGATTTAATGAAATTTGCACATTTATTTGTCTATTTATGTTAACCGCTATATTTACGCACCTGTGGAGTAGCGTGCTGCAGCTGCTTTTTCAGACTCCTCTTTAAAGTTCTCGTCAACTTTTTCCGCCGCAGACAATGCAAATGCGTTCCTGGAGCCTTTGCGCCCAGGCACAGCTGACCGCTCCTCAGTACCATAATCAATCTCACTGGAATCAGAATCCAGATCCTCCGGACGCACACCTGTCATGCTCATGCGCGTCATTGGTGACAATGCACGTTGGTCCAGATCGTCTTTATCGCTTTCTGATTCAAGAGCCGCAGCACGGCGTGCATTTCGCTTTTGCATTGGGTGTATGCTGTCACTGTCAGAATCGGAGCCCTCAACTGTTACATTGCTGACGCCACTGCGACGGGACGTGCGTCCTTTTGGGATTTAATGAAATTTGCACATTTATTTGTCTATTTATGTTAAACGCTATATTTACGCACCTGTGGAGTTGCTGACAATGTCATCCTCATCACTTGTTATATATTCTTCGCTTTCACTCGCCATTCTTAAACATTTACTTTCATATGTTGTAAAATCCAAGCCGACATGAAAAATAGGCGCCTGTTAATTTCAACCAGATTGTAGCTGTGCTCTATAGCGTTGCCAGCTTGTTCGTAATATATCGATGTTATTTTAACAACAAAAAAATCGGCTCGCTTGGTAGCCCAAAAATGGTTTTCCAATTGTTTTTGTTCAACAATGGAATGCGAAAACATTTTACAATAGATTGTACAAAATATTTTACACAAACTAACTGTTGACAGTGGTCTTCGAGAACTTCAATAAGAAAAACGCGTGGCTGTGAGTCACAGGCTGTGACAAAATGTTTCAAAAAGAGTGGCATCTCCGGCTTTGTTATCGGCTTAGCAGCTCTAAAAGCCGCCAACCAAAAATAACTTCAATTTTTGATAAAAAAACTCACTCATTAGTGAGTGCGCAAGTTTAGCAATGGCTGCGGCATATTTAACAAGTTCTCATTGATAAGTAAATCATTTTTATATGCGAAATTGTATTCACCTTAAAATAACTGTGTTCGAGGAAAACAAACAACAGCTGATGGTAACCTGCAACTGGGGTAAACGATTTTCTGCCTTTTGACTTATAACTACGATGATCATAATAGGGGACAAAATTAAATGCAATTATTTCTGCAAGCAAATAAATTCAATAATGAATTCTTATCGGCGCTGTCACCATCGATAACAAAAAAAATGTCCTCGGCTGCTATCAAGAGCTGCCATCTTTTATATAAAAGTCAATTAATTCTATCGGATTGCATGCGCTCCAGCCCTTGACAAATTTTTGGATATCAAAATATCGCGCGAATAATATCACAATTGAATTGCGTTGTGAAATATGGATGACTACATAAACTGAATGTATGTACATGCCAATATTTAGATGCCATGGAAGATAAAAGTAAGTTTATACAAAAATAATAGTAATATTATGATTACACTAACATATTCTACAAAACAGAAAATTCGGTGGAGATCACATTTAACATAAATTTAACTCACGACAACCAAAGTCCAGCGCTGCCTTCAGATACCACTGAACAAAATGTCGTGCTCGACGATGATGTTATTTTGGTAGAACCTAAAAGTTCCTTTGCGCATATTAAAGAGGAAAATACAAACTATAAAAATGAAGTCTATAACAATGGAATATATGTTAGCGAAGACATTTACGAAAAGGAGATGAAAAGATTTGATGAATTTTTGCGAAATCTCGTCGAAATGGAAAACAAACTTAAACAATTAAAGGAGCACGAGTCTGATACTGAATTTGATGATGTTGAGGAGGAGCGTGAAACTCTAAACAAAAATGTTAGAAAGATGCGCGAACGCTTTAAAATAGATTCTCAGTTTATAGATTCTTTGCGTATAAATAACGATGTGAATGGAAATTCCTCGAAGGCACCACACTATGCGAATTTATTTGCGGAAATGAATCGTTATCGCGACAACAAAGAGAGCGAGTCCTTAACTGATTTTTATACCCATAAAATGAATTTCTGCAATGGACTGAAGGTAAATAAATTTTAAGCTATATAATATGTTCAAGTCATTTAGAAAATCAGCGCCAAAGTTTTAAATAGGATATAATAATGCAGTATTGCCAAGTGCAATGCTACTGCTACACATATGCTGCCTCATATCTTTGATAAAAACATTTAATTTTTAGATTCTATACGAGTCAATAGGGTCTCAACCCGAAGTGGAAGAATTTACGGATCAACCACTTCAGCTGTCAGTGAAACTGATGAAGCACCAAAAATATGCGCTGAAATGGATGCAGTGGCGTGAAAATCGGCAAATAAGTGGTGGAATTTTAGCTGACGACATGGGCTTGGGAAAGACCCTGTGTATGATAGCCTTAATACTATCAAAACCTAAGGACGAGCAGCTCATCCAACGCGAAAGCAAAACTATACTTAAGGCAAAAGTTTGTCAACTGGACACCAAAGCTGATCGGCTGCTAGAATTACGTCCGGCTCAAGAAAAACCAACGACCAAATTAAAGAGACTATTGTTTGGGTCTAGCGATGATGAGGATGATTCTCAGCTCGAGATCAAACTCGAACACAAAACTCAAATTAATGATAGCAATAACGAGCTGAAGGAAGGAATTGAAGGTGAATATTATGATGACTGCAAGTCTGAAATACAATTTATAACAGTACCTAATGCCCAGAATGATGCACATGCTGAGAACGACAGTAAGTCCAAAACTAAGTGCTTAGAGCAGCGTTATTCTCAAATTTATGGTGAACATTCCTATAGCAAAGATAATAAGGAAAATTTATATGGTCAGATAAACAAATGTAAACGCAAGAATGCTAAGGAAGAATACTTTAGCCAAAGTATCAAACGCGTAAAAAAGAAACAATACAATTGTTTCGATAGCAGCGATGATGAAGATATACAGGATGAAATAGAAACGAAGTCTACAAGCGAAGTGCAGCTGTTTGATTGTGAAACCGATGTCAAAACACAATCGAGCAGCCCAATCAGTCAAACGAAGCCCACTCGTCGTAGAGTTACTTTGGGAACCTTGGTAGTCTGCCCGGCTAGTGTCATGTATCAGTGGCAGAGGGAGATAAAGAGTAAAACCTCTGAAAATGCACTTCGTGCATTTGTGTTTCATGGGCCCAATCGTTCATCCATTGGATACAACAATTTTAAACGTTATGATGTTGTCATTACCTCATACAATACAGTCACCAGCGAGCTTAAAAACGTGGGCGATTCATCATGGCTGCTTGCTGCCACATGGAATCGCGTTATTCTCGACGAAGCTCACATTATACGCAATACTAAGGCTAGTTGTAGTGTGGCTGTGTGCCGTTTGAAGAGCAAATACCGTTGGGCCCTGAGCGGCACGCCCATACAGAACCGTGCCAAAGATGCATTTGCCTTAATGCAGTTCCTAAATGTGCCGGAATATGACAGCTTTAGAAAATGGAACAAATGCATTGAAGAACATCGTCGATTGAGTCTTTTACTTAAGCCAATGCTGCTGCGTCGCACAAAAGCGGAGCTGCAGAATAATGGTGACATGCCCAAGTTGCCAGAGCTACATATCAAAATGATTGAAGTACAATTGTCGAAGGAAGAATTGGCTGTTTACAAAGTATTGGCGGCATACTCGAAGAATCTTTTTGCACAGTTTCTGAGCCAGCGAGAGCAACGCAACTATGACTTAGATTATTACCAGTCCAATGCCAGACCCAATTTTCTGCGGGATTTTACCAACGAGGATTATGAGGGGATACATCGGAAGTTTTTAAATGCCATTGGCTACAGCTACAAAACTAAAACAATTAAAGGCATTTTTATTATGGTGCTATTGCTGCGCTTGCGACAGTTTTGCTGTCATCCGGGCCTCATGGTGGCTGTAAGTTTAGCAATGCTATTAGCCAACGAAGCCATAAGATAATGCTACATTATTTATTTCACAGACGCTCGAAGATAATTCATCGGC
This sequence comes from Chymomyza caudatula, assembly GCA_035041775.1. NCBI lineage: Eukaryota > Metazoa > Arthropoda > Insecta > Diptera > Drosophilidae > Chymomyza > Chymomyza caudatula. The sequence goes on along the minus strand of JAWNKW010000141.1, from coordinate 1,535,529 downwards.
TGGGTACTCTAAGGACCTGGAGCAGGAAGCTATATTGCAGGGCGAACACAACATTGATGAATTGGGAAAATGTGAGGAATGTGCGCAAACACCAACAAAAGATACTAATGATCTGGTATCAGACATAAACCCGAATCTGTTGCTACCGAGCAATGAAATATTCGACAAACTTCAAGTATCGTCAAAAATACAACAAATATTTGTTGTACTCGATAAAATACTAAATAACACCGAGGATAAAGTGATTGTCGTCTCACAATGGACTAGCTATTTAGACCTCATCAAGCATCATCTGATGAAACGCGATTTCAACGCACTGGTATTTCACGGTCAACTAAGTGTGGCTGAACGTTTTAATGTGCTTGAAGAATTCAACGTAAAATTAAATGACAAACGTATTCTTTTGCTTTCCCTTACTGCCGGCGGAGTGGGCTTGAATCTTGAAGTGGCCAATCATTTGTTGTTACTTGATCTACATTGGAATCCACAACTGGAGCGCCAAGCTCAAGATAGAATTTATCGCTTTGGGCAGCAAAAGAATACATTCATTTATCGGTTTATGTGTACCGGCACTCTAGAAGAGCGTATTAAAGCGTTACAAGATTACAAAATAGAAATAGCAAACGTGGTCTTAAACAGCAACTGGACATCCTCCTCCACAGGCAATGCTTTAACCCTGAAGGATCTCAAGAAAATTTTTGGCATGTGATCAGTTTTATTTATTTTGTTTTAATTTATAATGAAATAACTTGGATTTAGTTTTGTTAAGTTTTTTTCTTTTGATATTTCTGATTTTTCATTCTTATTTGCGTTGAAGTATGTGATATGACACTATGTTACTTAATAATTTTGATTGTTAGTTTATATTATAAGAAGCACTGTAATATGTATGCATACTTACATTTAAGTATATGTAGCAATGGGATGATTCCAAATCATTCTTAGAATTGGAATCATTCCGTTCACAAAGTAGCTGTTGCACAGTTTTTGTTTTTTACATTATTTTAAATTTCTAAGTTTAACTGAGAAATAAATATAGCGGCGTTGTAAAAAAAGTTTCAAACCAAAAAACATTGAATTTTTATAATAAAATAAGTTTGGTCAGTGACAAGAAATAAAATATTTGGAATTTTTAGTTTCGTATAAAGTCCAGATGTATTTTTAATGCAGTCAAACCTGTCAAGTTGATCACCCTCATATACTTACCACCTGTTCAAGTTGAACGCTTTTTAATAAAACCAAAAAATTTTAATATAAATTTTCCTATTTTCACCTGCTCAAGTTGAACCTGCATAACTTGTAACTTTTTTCAATGAAAATTACCCTGTATAAATTGACCACACAAAAACAAGTGGTACATAATATGTAATGTTTATACCCTGTCCACAAGGTGTAAAAGGGTATTATAGGTTTGTGCAATGTATGCAACAGGCAGAAGGAGGCGGGACAGATCATAAGTTTCATGGGCAAAAATGGTCAGGAGCAATAGTCGAGTCGATATTGACATGTCCGTCTGTCCGTGTTGTAACGTGTTTCTCAGAGACTATAAGAGTTAGAACAGACGAATTTTACCAAAAGATGCGCATTTTCCCGGAGAACTGCAAGTTTATCGATTCATTCACACCCCCTTCCCCCGTGACAGACTTTCGCGGTTTACAGCCAGGTTTAAAAACTAACCCCAATAGGAAAATATGCCAATTGGAACTTCCAAATAGGAAAATGTTTACAGGCATATCGATCTTATGAAAAGAGACATAAAAGTTCCAATTTTACCGTATATAGTGTTTCTAAAGAAAAACTGTCCAGGGTATTCCACACTCGGGCATCGTCCCGACTGTCTGCATCAAATTTTTTAACATGTGTGTATGTAAATATAAAAACTAATAATCATGCTTAAAATAGGCAATAAATGTGTTAATTTAGTCAAATAGAGAAAGAAATAGACAAAATTTGTGTCCCTCTTATATATTGAGCCCCTGAATAAGTTGACCGAAAAATTTGAAACCGTGAGCGGTCAACTTAGACAGGTTTGACTGTATAAGTACAACAATTTACATGTGTATATGAAAAAAAGAAATAAAAAAATACCATGTATCAAAAGGTTTATTTAGAAAACATTGATTTTGATTACATATTGGAGCCTTCAAAGAATAAGGTATGCATGTATAATCAATACATTAAATATGTAAATGTATACCAAATTTAATTCCGGAATGGGGTTCGATGGTGTTCTTAAGTAAATGCATGCAGCTTTTTCTGCGCCTTGGCCTATTTCTTCAAAATGGCTGTGGCAGCTGCAACAACATGGCGCGCCGAGATGCCAAACATGTCAATGAGCACAGCTGGTGGACCCGAGCGGGGCACGGTGGGCACAAAAAGATGCTTCACCACAAAATTGCGGTGCTCCGCAAGAACGCTCAATACAGCCTCTCCCAGACCGCCTTGCCTGTGAAAACAAGCAAAAGTTAATTAAATGAGACTAATTATGCAACTGTTTGTGCTTACTGATAGTGATCTTCAACGACAACGACTCGGCCGCCGCATTGCTTGGCATGATCTAGAATCAAATCTGCATCAAGTGGCTTCACGGTGAATGGATCGATTACACGTGCAGTTATGCATTCTTTTTCCAGCTGCTCTGCAGCCGAAATGCATTCATAGAGTGTGATGCCAGCACCAATTAGCAGAACCTCATCAGAGGGCTTCTGACGAACGACCTTGCCGCGACCAACAACAAACGGCTCATCGTTGTTGTATATAACGCTAGTATTGGGACGAGAAGTGCGAATAAAGCAGACGCCCTTGGTATTGGCTGCCAGCTCGACGGCACGCTCTGTGCTCACCGCATCCGAGGGATAAAAGACGGTGCTGCCAGGTATGGAGCGGAACATGGCAAGGTCCTCAAGAGCCATCTGCGATGGACCGTCTTCGCCAATGCTGCAGCCACAATGGGAGCCCACAAAGTTGACGTTGGTCTGAGAGATGGCACCCATGCGTATTTGATCGAATGCACGAGTGAAGAACGTGGCAAAGGTGGAAACAAAGGCCACAGTGCGGCGACGGCAGGCGGCCCCAATGGCTACGCCCACAAGATTCTGTTCGGCAATGAAGCACTCAATGTAGCGCTCGGGATATACGGCGCGCAGTTTATCCGAAAAAGTAGAATTTTTGGTGTCGCCATCAAGAGCAATGACGCGATCATTGTCGGCCGCAACCTTGGCTAACGCTGTACCGTATGCCAAGCGAGTGGCAATTGAATCGCCAAGTTTGTAGTTTGGTGGCTGGCACAGTTTTATGTTAGATATATCAACATCAGGCGCCTGAGTAGACTTGCAAATCTTCTTGGGCGTCATCTTGACATTCGGATTAATAATAAGTCCCTGCAAATGTTTGATAACTTCATCGGCTTTATCGCCAAGTGGCTTGCCATGCCAGTTATCCAAATCTTCGATATTAGGGAAGCCTTTGCCTTTGTAGGTTTTGCAGATCAGCGCCGTGGGCTTCTTAGTCGTGATCGAGGCGCAGTGTAAGGCCTTGACCAACTCATCAATGTCGTGACCATCGACAACAAGCGCATTAAAGCCAAAGGCTTCCAGGCGATCGCGATAAACGTCCATTTTGTGCTGCAGTGAAGTAGGCTCCGATTGACCTAAGCGGTTCACATCAAAGATCACGCACAAATTATCCAGCTGGTAGTGACCAGCAAAGTGCAATGACTCCCAGATGGAGCCCTCAGCAGACTCTCCATCGCCCACGACCACATAAGTGCGATACGCAGCCTTGTCAAAATGCTTGCCCACATAAGCCATACCAGCTCCAACAGCTACACCCTGGCCCAGAGAGCCGGTGCCCACATCGATGAAATTCAGACGCGGGGTTGGATGCCCTTCCAGATCGCTATCGATCTTTCGTAAATTCTGCAGCTCCTCCACAGGAAAGAGGCCAGCCTCAGCCCATGCGGCATAGAGTATGGGCGCAGCATGACCCTTGGATAGAACTAAGCGATCGCTGGATGGATCACGCGGATGCTTCATGTTCAAACGCATTTGCTGAAAGAACAGCACTGATAATATCTCAGCGATCGAAGCGCATGATGTGGGATGTCTGTGGGAAAGAAATGTATGAAATTGCAATCAAAAAAGACAAGGTGATTATGATAGTCTGATGATTATATACATTTGCGGAAATCTAAAGCGCCACTAAATGATGCCACTCTCTGAACGACCAAATCTTTGAAAATCGATCGGAAAAGTTTTTGGCTTTTTCTCGCACACTATTTATTGTACCTACATACTACATATACATATATACTAGAAGATATTTGGATTTAAAGCAGTTCATACTCAAACACAAAACACTAGATATTAAGAGCTGCAACATTATCAAGGCCATAGTACAATTAGATTTTATTTTAACTTTGGCAAAACTCCAATTTGTACATATGTAAGTACAAACGTACATATTATGATTAAAACCGCAGGCCACAAGAATGGCAACACTACACCAAAGAGGGGGCTCGTCTTTCGCTGATTGGAATACACAAAATAGGCCTTATCTTCAACAAAACTTGATGTACACAAACGCAAGCACATATGCACATATGTTTGTAAGCACTTTTATGTCTGCGTCTGCAAAATTTAAACCGGTTGTCTAGACAAATGATTCTGTTCGTCTTTAATTCACATATTATGTGTATATGTTGAATGTCTTCTTGGAGCGAATCTCTTAAAATAAAATTTCGCGCACTTCGCACTTTTAGTCTTTCACGCGTACTCCATATACGGAACACGTGTTCCGATCACGCATCTCACATATAGCTTATATTGTTACACATTCAGGTCACCTTTAGTCATATCTTTTTTTTCAACTTATAGTTATGGCTTATCTGTTTGCTGAACCAATGTATATGGGTTCATTGATTATTATTATCTTGCAGCAGCTCATTGTCCAATGACAAACATCTCGAATTATGACAACTTAAGCATTAAAGATCACTTAATCACAGTTTTAGTTAGAAAAGTAACCTGAACCTATTCTGTGAAAATTTTTGTATCGATGTGTTGAGGGGGTTAACGTGTCCAGTAAATTTTTTTGTAGTTTATAGGAGCATGGGTCTAAAATTGGCACATTATTGCGATCTTGATCATTTTTACGCCACACATGCACAGTCAGCTATAGCTTTGATGGAGTGGGTGCAAACCATGAATGTTTTGTGTTACTAACTCTTATAGCCTCCGAAAACTCGTTTGCAACACGGAGACAAGGACAGATTAGAGCTGCCACGCCTCATTCTGGCTTTTATATACATTGCACAAATCAAAAACACCCATTTATACTATGCGTATGAAAATGCTTATCAAGCAAAATTTGTGTGAAACTTGAAAAAATCGTTACCGTTATATTAAAAATTTTTGAAGGAAAGCCATATCATTCATGTATATAAATTTTGAATTGAAGAAATCGTATGAAATTCTACTTCACGAGATGCATTTTTATACCCTCTACACAAAGTGTAAAAGGGTATTATAGAGGCGTGGCAGACAATATGTTCCATGGGCAAAAATGATCAGGAGCAATAGTCGAGTCGATATTGACATGACCGTCTGTCCGTGTTGTAACGTGTTTCTCAGAGACTACAAGAGTTAGATCAAAAAATGTTTACCAAAAGATGCTCATTTTCCCAAAAAAGAATAAGTTTATCGATTTATGTCGATACGTTGCACCGTTCCTCCCCGACAGATTTGCGCGGTTTACACCCACATCATAAAAGCTATCCAATTGAAATTTGGCACAGTTATGCAAGCTGATATTGTGCATATATTGCGTAGAAATTATCAAGATCGGATAAAAATTTGAAGATTACTACCTACAAACTGCTACAAAATTTTACTTTGTTATAGAAATGTTAATATTAAAGCTAGAGCCACAAAATTTGGTATATAGACTCAAGTTAGGCTTATAAACCTAAAAATGTTGACCTTTTTCTGAATCACCCCCCCCTACCCACGTAGCACAAGTACCGTTATAACGTCCATACCCCTCAAAGCATCGGTTCGAAAATTTGCACAGAAATTTGATTTTCATGTTACAAAGGGTAAAGATTTTTTCCACAGGATCTTTGACTTTAACCGAGTTTTTTTAGTGAAAATTATTATGCCAAAAGGGCCACACCTCTTCTTCATCTTAACTGGACATAACCCGTTATAGGGCCATACCAGCTGATTAAAATTTGTAAACCTGCTTCTTGACCAACACCGATTTTGTTTATTCATTGTATGCACAAAGGTCAAGAACCGACAAAGGTTTGCAATAAATAAACAGCTGACCTTGGCGGGGTAATTAATTGTATTTACTAGTTAAAGCTTAAGCTTTGGTGAAAGCTCATTACAAATAAAGCTAGCGTGATGTGCGAGTCAGTACAAGAGAACACGCCAAAACATTACAACAAAGAAACACCAAATAGTAAGCTGTGAAGGTCAGCGAAGGTTAATCGTTGAGAATCATGCGAAAAGACAATAGTTAAACTGTCAAATAAGTTGTGCTCCCAAAAGCTTATCAACAAAATGCCGCACAGCAACAAATTGCTGTATGTGCAAAAACGAAACCTTAACGGCGCTGCATTAGGCATAACACGTGGCTTGGAAGCTTAAGCAGGGGTCACCTTTGCCGGCTAAGCAAGCCCAAAGTAACATAGGCTTATTGGGCAACAAGTGCAAGGTGCGCAACTTTTACACATTTGTAAATAACATATATAACACAGTGCATATAAACGAAGGTAAATGTACTTGTGCACATAATATAGACTTACCCAGATTTGGAGGCCTGCGTCGAGGTTATAGAATGTATACGCAAACGCTGGGCAATATCCTTCAATTCCTGCACTGTTTTAGCTTCTGGCTTGTGATACGACATCTTGACGGAGTTTGATGAATTTATTATTGGCTTGTTTGCTAGCCCAAGGGCAACTCTAAATTGTTTGCAAAAGGCAGATAATAAAATTGCCGTCGCTTCGGCAATATACTAACTGGAAATGAAGCCAACAACGAACGATTGCAGCCGGCGTTTGGACAACGTCTGATGCTAAAGTTTTCGTCGTTGACTTCGCTGTTGCTTCGTAGGGACGGAATGTTGGAGTAAGCGAATGCAAAAGCTTTTAGTTGTATAGGTTTTGGCGTGGAGCGCCTTGAGCTGAAACGAGACGACTATATATGTACATAAATTGTTGCTGGAAAGAGAATCTAAGCTTTGACCGGACTACCAACTTAATAAAATACTGCAATTCAAATGTGTACCAAAAAAATACCGACAATTTTAAATTTAATTTTCGAATAATTTTACAAAAGTTTCTAGACATTCATTTTAGCATGTGTATTTATTTAATGCATATAATTTTACAAATAAATAATAGACTACTTAAATAATAATAAAACTTTGCCTTAGCTTAAGATATTAAACTAATGCATAATTTAGCAAAAATATCTAACAATACATGTTTCAATTTTTATTATATATAAATTATATTCATTCAAACAAATCCTTTCAAACTATGTACATGTACATATTGTGCCCACAACTTAAATATCTAGTTCGTACTTTTCATTCTTAATTTATAAAAATATGCATGTTGTTTTTCGATTTGTGCACGTTTATGTCATGTTATACAGTACAGTGAAAGCTGCTTTGCGTGAGATTATTGGCAGCACATTGAATTAAATTTAATTTACTATTATTATTTGTTCACTTTATAAATTTATTTTTCAGTATTTTACTTTATACAAGCACTTTAAGTTGCATTTAAACATTAAGCTAATAGTTTGTAAAATTATTTGTTGTATCAAAAGGTAATATATAACAATATTCTCATATAAGTAAACAAATGCTAAATAAGTATAAACATTCATCATAAATAAAAAATATTACAGCGTTCAACAAATACAAATATCACTTGCTAACAACAGCTACAAAGATAATTAAAATTAAACTAAAAGTGAGCACAAATAATACTACGAAGAATAAATACTAAAGCACACAAAATATAATACAAATAACTTCGTTGATGTCTGCAATTCAATCCAAGGCAATGCCCTGTATCCAGGCGCTTAAGTCGCTGCCATCTGATTCCATAATAATCTCATCTGGTTCTTCACTTGCTAGCAAATACTGGGCCGCAGTGCGTCCGCTTAAATATGCTCCATGCACAGTTGAATAAAAACTGGAGTGCGTATGCTCACCAGCGAAAACAATGGCAGGCTATGCAGTCAAGCAAGATAGTTAAATTTTTGTAAAAATCAGATTAAATATTAAACAGAGCTTATTAGCTCACCTTCATGGCCTGTGGTGTGGCATATAAAGGCTGAGCCACGTTCTCAATATCCTCCTGCGTAGCTCCTACGGGTATTGAGGTATAGGCACCTGCTGTATAGCGCTGGGTTTTCCAGCTTGTACTACATTTGATTAAATATTAAACATTATCTGTTTTTTTTTTTTAACAATTAGCTATTCTTACCAAACACAACGCTTTGGCTTGGGCACATAAGGATCCTGCAGAAAGTTTCGCAGTATTTCTGTGCATTTTTCCGCTACCAACTCATGGGAGAGCGTCTCCATATAATCCGCTTCTCTTCCAGATACCCAGCCTAATAATAGCGTGTCAGTTATCTTGGCAAAAGAGTAGATCTTCTTATACCAGTTTTTGTTTAAATATTCATCACTACAACGCTCTTCTTCACTTATTGAATGTAACTCATACTTGTCATCGTCCCACAGTAACATAACTTCCGAAATATCTGCACTCAGAAACGGTCGTTCATACTCGAGGTAAATCTTATCCACTGTGCCATACATGAGATTCTCAATGGATTCTTGTTTGTAGGTTGGCAGCTCCGGATGAAAGAGCGTCTTATGTGTTTGCTTGAGTACACCCAATGGTATAGTGCATATCACATGGGCAGCATGAAAAACCCGTCCATTCTCGCACTCTATGCGCACTGGTCTGTCTGGATAATCACAATTGTTGCTTGCATTTGATTCAACAGAAGAGCCTCGCAATGCGTTGGCTCCAGTTGTGGGTATCTCCGTTACCGTTTTCTCCGAATCATCGGAGTCTTCGTTTTCCGAATGTTCATCAACTGTTTCTAGTCCAGTAAATGTCTTTTTTCGTTTCCAGTGTATTTTTCGTACAGGGCACTTGGTAATGATTGCCTCCTTTGGTATTTGTGCGCTCATAGGGCGCAATATGGAACTATAGCCAGCGGGCAGCACTATATTGCCACCCTGCAGCTCTGTATAGCTACCTGAGTTTAGAAATACATCATCAGTTTTTTTTTTATTATGGTATGCCCAGCGACTTACCCAACTCCAATAGATCCACTTCATTCATATTATTACAGCCTGTTATGCAGGTTTCACGCTTAAGTAAACAATTGAATATCAATTGTTTTAAACGCTTCTCTTTGGGATCTTGAACATTGTTGAGGTAAATCTGAATCTCATAATTAATATGTTCGCCAACGCTGTGTATATCCGGCGGTGGACTGTATTGGCACAGGAAATACTCGTCACAGCGGCGTAAAAAGCAAACGTACGCCTCGTAGATTTCCTGTAATATGCTGAAAGGAACTTGGTGGCCATCTTCGGTGGTTGCCACCACTTTGTGCGGCTTTGGTACGTTCACAACGCTGACTAGACCATTTTGTACGGCAATTTCGAATATGGGATTTCCCAGAACGCCGTGTATCCAATTGGCGCCAAGTTCAACCTGTACAACAGATCAAGATTTTTAATAAAATAATAATACTGTTGTATATATAGGCTACGTGCCGGCTGACCAGTCCACATCGTCATAATTCGGTCATAACAACTAATGAGTTTTTAATACCCTTTGCTTAGTAAATGGCATTATAAGTTTATCAGTCAGCTTGTAAAGCGTTGTATAAGTTTTGATTCTGCATATAAGAGAAACATCGAAAAAAAAAAACAATTTCTTTTTTTTGGCTACCTAAAACAAATTTTGGTCATCCACTTTTTTCTAGACAGTAGGAATGTAGTTTCTTCCTTTCTTTTTCACGAAAAGAATAGCTAGGGAATGTACATTTTCTTATCCCATTGTTGAACGCAAAAGTTAAAAAACAACAGAAACTTTTCTGTTCTGTTTTTACAGTTTAGTTCAAAACGATTCAGTCGTTTAATGTACTTGTGGATATTTCCTAACTAGAACAATATACTGCTTCCACCAATATCATATTTCCCTTTTACTTTAAACGTTTCATCAAGTTCGAAGAAATTGTTCTTGATCATCAAGTTCGAAGAAATTGTTCTTGATCATCTCGTTATTGCTAATTAGATTTTCAATTATGGAGAGAAATCCTCGTGTTTCAGAATTTTTATTTGAGTTAATTAAGTTTCTCGTGACCGGCTTCTTTTTTTTTTTTTGCTCAAATTGAGATTTTATGTCGTTTGACCTAACTCCTTTTGTAACTCCACATTCACCGTTTTTAGTTTCGTCCGATCTTTTAAGACCAATATGTATTTGGCAAATGAGATGTATGGAAAGAGTATTACAGTTTGGGCAAGCGGAAATAAGGTTTCTTTAAATTTTTTTCAACCCAGCTAGTTAACTGCATTGTCAATCTGTTCAGCAATCTTATCAAATCATTTCTGGGGTACACTAAGCATTAATTGTATAATCACAAGTGTGACGAAATAAAAAGTTTCTCTAAAGAAATAAGACAGTATTAACCGCATGAAAAACTTCCGGACTAAATTAAAAAGCGGGCTAACTAGCAGCGGCATATAAATGCAGATACGTTTCTATACGATAATATATTTGATACTTCTGACAAGGACAAGCCGAAAACCTATGAAAATATACTATGCAGTGAGAGCTAAATAACCTTTAAACGAGAAACAAGGAAATTTACATAATTTGTCAATGAAAACATTTAAAAATAGCAATAGACACAAGAAATGGCGGTAACATATATAAACATACATATGTATGTATATATTTAGGGTATGAAGCTATGAGTTGAAAAATCTATAATTTCTTGAATCACTACAACAAATATTACGGAGCAGGCTTTTTCAATAGTAAAAAGACCCGACCCGTGCATACATATGTAACTACTATTCCCCAAGTTGATTGTCTTGTTGTCAGCCGAAACATTGCTTACATAACTTTACCTTCTGATTATTTCCGAGCGGCAGGGACACAATACGCCCCCCAATGCGTCCACGCGCTTCTACTATGCAAAAGTCATCGCAACCATTTTGCAGCAAATGATTTGCAGCAGATAATCCTGCCATTCCAGCGCCAATTATGAGCACTTTAACAACGGTACTAGTTGACAAGGTGCTGCCAGAGGAGACTCCAGCTTCTCCTCCAGCATTAATGTCTGGTTGTGCTTCATCTGTTGGTGAGGGCGCCGGTGTTGTTGGCTCATTATCGGTCATTCTGTAAAATTGCTTAAAAACTTTTTATCTCTGCGCACATGCGAGGTATTTGTTTTTTATTTATCACTTTGTATTAGTGTTTTACGCAAATATTTTTACTCTTCATTGCTTTACGATGAACTTTTCTATATCGCGAAACGCGACGACGATGTTTTGACGTTTTTTTGACAGTTGTGTAGGAGTGCAGTTGTGAGAGAGAGCGAGCGAGCAAAATACGTACAGCTGTTTAATAACAAAGCCTAATAAAGCCGGCATTTCATAAGTTTCATATAACTGAAGGATTATATGTTTTCAGAAACTTGTTATGCCTTTGAGGCTATTAATATCATAATTTATCGTAGAAAAAGGCAAATGCCATTCATTGCTTCGAGCAAACAGCTGTGATTTGGTAAATAAACAGCGAGTAATGTTGCCAGACTATTTGTTGCGTATGCAAACTAGTAAGCAGTGCTGCCGGATAGTCCATACATTATTTAATCGAACACAATTTGTCAACATGTCCGGCATAGTAAGAAATAGTTATAAATTATTTGTGGGAAACCTTCCTTGGACTATTGGGAGCAAAGAGCTAACAACTTACTTCTCACGCTATGGTCATGTTGCAAATGCCGAGGTAGTTTTTGACAAGCAGCTCGGTCTATCCAAATATTACGGATTTGTAGTATTCAGTCAACGCGATGGCTACAATGGCGCCTGCAATGAAAACACACATTTTCTGGAAGGACGTGTACTAAATGTGCAGCGTGCTAATGAAAAGGAATCATCTTAATAGTTGTAAATGTACTTTAATATAGGATCTAGAAGAAAAAAAAATGTTTTTGTTTTTGCGCTTATTTTGTTGGTAGGTAGCTCTTATAGTTGGTGCCCACTGTTTCATGTACACTGGAAAACCCGTTAACGCTAACCAGTTCCGAGAGTTCGTCCTTAATGCGTTCAACTAGCAGCGGACCTTCATAAACCAGCGCAGTATATAACTGCACATAAGAAGCGCCAGCCTCAATTTTTGTGTAGGCATCGTGGCCAGAGGCGATACCACCTACGCCTACAATTGGCACTTGACCTTTAGTAAGGGAGTACATCTGGGCAATCATTTCTGTTGAGCGATCACGCAGTGGTTCGCCGCTAAGTCCACCCTTCTGATCAGCCAGCTTGGTATCACTAAGATCTTCGCGCGTTACTGTTGTGTTTGCCACTATTAGACCGTCTACACTGCTGCTCTTCTTGCCAATTACATTTGCAATGTCCTTCATGTCGTCCAAAGTCAAATCTGGTGAGAGTTTCAGAAGAATTGGTACATTCTTATTGTTCTGCAAAGTGGAACGCGCCTCATTCACAGCAACCAGTAAATTTTGGAGTTTTTCTTTGCCATGTAAATTACGCAAGCCATAAGTATTGGGACTGCTGATATTAATCACTAGATAGTCGGCAACAGGTCCAAAAGTCTTTACTCCCTGTACGTAATCATTGATTTCGCTTCTTGCAAGTTTATTGCGACCCAGGTTAACGCCAACTATACAGTTAAAGTCTTCCTTTTGGCGTACGTTGCGCAAGCGCTCAAGCACTGGCTGATGGCCTTCACTATTAAAGCCGTAACGATTAATGATGGCACGATCCTCGCTCAGGCGGAAAACACGCGGCTTTTCGTTTCCTTCTTGCGCCAACGGCGTTACTGTGCCAATCTCAACGAAGCCAAAACCTAAATCTTTTAGTCCTTCGATTGCTTCCCCATTCTTATCGAAACCAGCAGCAATTCCCACAGGATTACTGAGCAGATGTCCAAAGAAATTGGTGTGCTGTGGCAGATCGTAGAATAATTAAATGGTCGCTGAAACTGTGGCTGGCTTGCTACTCACCAGATTCAAATCATCAGTGTAGTCTGACTTTGGGTAGAACATGCGGTGTTTGCAAGCCCAGACTGCCAAATGATGGCTCGTTTCAGCAGGCAACAAACGCACTGCGGGCATCACCATTGTCTCAAAAAGTCTTTCCCGATTCTTGTACGCGGTCAAACCCATGAAGAGTGCAGTTGCGCCAGCCGTTACAAGGCCGAGAGAGTGCATGCGGTTCTAAGGTGCGCATATTAAAGATTTGAAGAAAATAAAATTTAAATAAAATAAAAAGAGCACTTACAAATTTCTTCATATTTTCCAACACCATGTTGACAGGTTAATAAGATCCACGGGTCCGACTCTCGTTACTCGCTTAACTGTTGGTTGTGAATTGTTGTTCTGTTCCTTAATAATAATTAACAATGGCGTTTTTTCAACCAAGAACTACACTAAAACTTACATTAAAAATTTATAATCAAATATAGATTTATTTGTATGATTTAAAACTCGGCGCTTTTTGACAGTGGCAGGTTTAAAACATCGCATGTGCTGCGATGCCTACTATCGATATCAAATAGCAATATCGATGAGCAACGCTTATCAATCTGACTCCTTCTAACTCATTGCATTCCAGGGTAACTCTTTACTCTTCTAACTAACTGAGTCGAGTTATTTGGCAATTGTTATTGACAGCTCAATAATAAATAATCTGATGAAACGCATTCTATACAAATGTCGCTAAAATATAAATAATATTTCTTAGACATGAAGGGCGGCACTTTTCGCAACACACAATGGGATCCCACGCTTTTGTCGTCACAAATCTTCTCCATGCAGTTTTGCGTATATTTTACTCTCGGCCTGCTAGTTTTCGTGGCGAACAAATTGGCTGGCGACAATTATTCATTGGACCACATATTCGAGTATCATGTAAGTTTATTATAATGTCATTACAGCAGTAAATGCACAACTTAATTTTATTAATTAATAGGAAATTCACATTTATGATTTGGGTGGTCGTCTGGTCATCTGCGCTTTTGTACTAAACGCTTTCATTGCTTCGCTGGCGCTCTGGTGCATTGTGCGTCGCGCCAAACTTTGTCTGGATTTCAGGTGAGCGGTAATAACTGCGTATGAGTTTATACTTTATAATAATCAAAACTCTAAACTTGCAGTTGTACATTCCATTTGCTACATCTTTTAATCTGCTGGTGGTATAATCGTTCGTTTCCCGATAATGTCTCTTGGTGGCTGCTCAATGTCATCACAGCCACTATTATGTGCATAGGCGGTGAATTTCTATGTCTACAATCAGAGCTTAAAGAAATACCCGTTGGATATGCCGCACTTAATCAAAAGTCGGATGTTTGATAGGCAGCACTTGTGATCTTAAGAAAGAAATCAATTCTCGATACATATATATATGTAATTTATTGCTACACTAATTAATACATAGCATATACGAAACGACTAGCTCATCTAATGCAATATTTGATATATAAAGGGCTGCTCCCGCTGCACCTTTAGCTCCTGCGGCAGCATATGTGGTGGTATAAAGAACTTGGGCCCATCGCTTGTTTCATTGTTGGCCAACAACGACCAAAGATTCAGTTGCTGGGGCTGAAAGAACCAATAACTAAAGGCCAGCGTAAATGTCAGCATCAATGAAATCAGCAACAGTAGCGTCCAGCAACAATTTTGTCTGGACTTGTACATTTTGTTAGCTCCACTAAGAGACAGTTGCACAATTTAATGTAATATTTTTGTCATGCGCTTAAAAGGGCTGCGGCTTAACCTGTCCGCTATATTATTTGTCACTAATATTGTCCAGCTAGAGAAGCGTCGCGTCGTCGTTGTGCGCAGGCAACTTTTATTTTCATTTTAAATTATAAACGGCGACGCAGCTACTCGACAGTTTTTGTCAGTGGCTCGCGCAGCTTGGCGTTTTCTTTAAATTTAAATTTGTTTATTGACAATCCGCAAACAAACAACAACTAGGCCCGTTTCACACTCCCTACTCACGCGTTCGCGGTTCCAGCAAATTCCAAATTTACACAAACGCAATCACAAAACAAACTAATCAAGTTTTGTCTAATCTAATCTAATTAGTTGGTTGAACATCACAATCGTCAGAACAATGCCAATGATCAGATTACCCTGCTGCACCTAGCCACCAAACGCAGGCATACATATTTTCCACTCAGGTCTCACTCGGTTTGAGACTGCCTTGCAGCAACTTTCGCTAAAAATTCTGGGTGCTGGGTATTTACTGGCAGCATTAACGTTCAAATTGTTGATCTTGCAAATATATCCAGATGTATGGTAAACATCATAAACAATGGAGAGAACGTTGACATTGTCGTGAAGAGGAGCTTCGAACTGCGCCCTCAACGCTATTGTCAACTAAGTACAGTGGTCAAGATGTGAAAATCAGCCAAATATTTGATCTCTTTTTAGTAGTGAATAGACGATAGCTGATATAAGTACATAGATACATACACATGTACTCCGAAAAATGTTCTGTGTAAAGAGAGAGCGCGGTTTAGCTCAGTTTTTATATCATAGATTAAAATATATTTCTTTATCGGTTTCATCTAAATGTTACATACATTCTTTTACATGATTTAGCCAAGCATTAAAGGCTACATAAAACAGAAACCAACAAAAAACATTTTGTATAAGAAAGCAGGGAAGACACTTAATTGTATGGGGACCACCTCTTCGATGGATCGGACAATCAATTTCGACTAATGATAAACGTGCTTGATCAGAATAAAGTGATTAGGATAGAACGGAAAGAATATAAGAATCTACTGGGCCTCTGCTGGAAAATAAGCGAAGATTTGCCTAGAATGATAGATTTTTATTATTAGAATAGGATGACTTTACTCTTTCTACGAATGATAGTGTTTATTACTTCTGAGCGAATCAAGAGTTAAGGAAATTAAGCTTACAACAATTCGATTTTAAACTACTCTCCTGCCTCATTTTCAAAATCAAGATAAAATCTGAGATTCTCATTTTGTTATAGTGGTTCCTAGATCTGAAATTAGAATTTTCATAGATTTTTTAACCGAGATTGTGGGAGCCATGTTCAATTTTTGAACATTTTCTTTGACGCATCATAACCAAAAGCATAAGATCTTTAAGAAAACAATCATATACACAAAGCGTTATATTAATCACCCCTCAAATAGCTGGACAAATAACTTTATATTCTTAAAATAGTTAACCTTTCTTGAAGCTCTAGACCCCACAGTGCAAGCTAAAGTGCGCTCTCAAAATCATTTTACAAACAGAAGCAATTCCAGTTGGGCTGAGATCCAGACAGTCTTGCCAAAGACTGCAAGAAATCTGAATGATTTGGATTCTTGCGACACTCGTAGAGCTTCCTGCTCAAGGCGAGCTTCTTAAAAAGCGGAATAAACATTTGTCTTTTTTCATTGATAGTTCTGAAGTGTATCACTGAAAACTGTAAGAATTTAGGTTTTTAAATCTTTTTGCTGAAAAAGAGCCGTTTTCATTCATCTTAAAAACTCCCCCATCGTTATCATTTGCTAAAAGTTTCCATTTATTTTTAGCAAACTTGATTTTTTTTTTGTTGTTTTCGTATTTTTGTGTGTTTGTCATACATATATATATAGATTTATATACTTTATATATATATTCTTTCTAATTATGTTTTAAAATCATCAATTGAAGTTGCTTGAATCATTTGATAGATTACAATATACGTTTTATAATATGTATGCAAATATATTTTTGTTTTGCTTGTTTAATAATAAATTCAAAGTTCCAGGCAAAAGAGAAAATAACTTTTCTTGAATGACAAAAATTTCAAAGTGTTTGCTGAGTTTGCCGCTTTAAATTTCTTAGCTATTTTTGTTTTTTTTTCTTCAGCACTTTTACTTTTGCTTGATTTAGCATTTCTTCAATTTCATTTTTCTCGTTTAATATATTTGTATGCATTAAGTTTATTTTGTTTTACGTTTTATACGTTTGTAAAGTTAAATTTAAAGTTTTCAAAATTATTTTCTTTCTTGGGGCTGTGTGTACGCTTATTATATTAATATAATTTTACGGTTTCTTGTGTGTGTGTTTGTGGGCGTGAATTGTGTGTGTACTAATTACAAACTATACATGATAATATGCCTTTAATGCATATATATATAATATATTTTTATACCAGCAAATACATTTTTTTTTTGTTTTTTGCATTTAAATTAACATTTCTTTATTTTGTTGGATTGCTATTGTGTGTATGGGAGTGATCTCTTGAGAGTATGCATGTATGCATGTGTGTGTGTGTGTGTGTGTGTTAAGTGTATGTGTTGGATGCGTAAGTGAGTGTGTTGCGCTGCGCACAGACAGTTTCTCTTTCACATTTGCTGTTCCTTTATATATATAAATATATAAATATGTATGTAATACATATAGTTGTTATCGGTCTTTCTTTTAAAATATTCGTCGCTGATCGTTTTGTTTGGATTTTCTTTAACATTTTCGAAAATTGCGTTTTTGCGCGGCGTACACAGCCCGACGTGCCGGCAAATCCCGGCATCCTCCTCCCTGCGCCCTTGCTCAGTTGCCCCACCAATCGGGTCCCGAGCTGGCATGTGAGTTGCCACCACCATAGGAACCGCCATAGGAGCCTCCGCCGCCACCGCCACCACTGCTGCTACCACCGCCATAGAAAGCGCCACCTCCAGAGGTACCACCACCTATATAAATGATTAAACGGAACCAATAAATGTTTCAGTTGCCAGTTTCTCGCTCATCTTAAAACTTACCGTACGAATTTCCATTGCTGCGATAGCTGCCACCACCGCCAGCGGCACCGCCAGAGCGTGGAGCGCCGCCACCACCGCCGCTGCGACCACCTCCCGAAGTCTGGCGATAATCGCGTGAGCCAAAGCCGCCGCCATAGCGAGCGCCAGGGCCGCCGCCGCGTCTCTTAGCGCCACCGTGTCCACCGCGGTCGGAAGAGAGCAAATCTTCTAAGAAGCTGGGTATTTCCTGCTTGGTCTCGATGAGCAGCTCAAGCAGGTCGGAGCAAATGTTGCGATTCTTTTCATTGAAAAATGATGTGGCTACACCGAGGTTTCCCATGCGACCTGTACGGCCAATGCGGTGAACATACTCCTCCACATCGGAGGGAAGATCAAAGTTAATCACGTGCTTTACATGTGGAATGTCCAGACCACGCGCAGCCACAGCAGTGGCCACCAATATGGGACAGTCGCCCGAACGGAAGCAACGCAATGCCTCCTCACGCTCCTTTTGTGTGCGATCACCGTGTATGCTGGTTACCGGATGATTGCATTGATACAGGAACTCTTCCAGCGAATCAGCGCCCTTCTTGGTCTCTACAAAAATCAGCGTCAAGCTGTCCTTGGAATACTCCGGTCCTTCACGTATGGATGAGAGCAAGTCTAGCAAGTAAGAACGTTTGTCCTGCTCATAGACCCATAATATGGTTTGGGTAATATTCTCCGATGTGGAACCCACACGGCCGACAGCCAAGAATATATAATTGCTGAGAAAATCAGAGGCCAACTCCTGTATCTGCTTGGGGAATGTGGCCGAGAACATGAGTGTTTGGCGCTGCCCAGTGGGCGGCATATTTAACTGCTCGACAATGCGTCGTATTTGAGGCTCAAAGCCCATGTCCAACATGCGATCAGCCTCGTCCAAGACCAGGAAACGTATATTTTCTAGTCCCACCTTGCCACGCGTAATCATATCCTCTAAGCGACCTGGCGTAGCTACAATTAAATGACAGCCACGATCCAGCTCACGCATTTGCTCGCTGGTATTATTTCCACCATAGAGTACGGCTGGACGCATACGTGACCGATAGGCAAATTTTTTGGCCTCCTCAAAGATCTGCGTGGCCAGCTCGCGGGTTGGTGCCAGCACCAGACCAAGCGGATACTGCTTGCGACGGCTGTACTGACGATTACTTTGTGGTGTCGGCGAAATACCATGCTCATACATCTGATTTAGTATGGGCAACAAAAATGCTGCAGTTTTGCCCGAGCCGGTCTGGGCACAGGCCATCAAGTCGCGACCGCTTATTATAATCGGTATGGCGTATTTTTGCACCGGCGTCGGTTTGTCATAACGTGCCAAGTTCACATTGTTACGTATGATCTCGGTCAGCTGCACGTCATCGAAGGTTGTGATGTTCGGGGGCACATTCTGGCCCGTCGCCTCCACGGGAATATCCTCGTATTTGTCAAAATTGATGCCGGTATTGCCGACGCCGAAGAGCTCCTGCTCCACGCGCTCATCGCGAGCGCCCAACTTTGTGAAGTCGGTGTTGCCGCCGCCCTCCTTCCAACGACTGTTGTAGCCACCACCTCCGCCGCCACCTCCTCTGTTATAGCTTCTGTTGCCTCCGGTTTGGCCACCTTCGCCCTCAAAGCCGCCACCTTCTTGGGGACGACGCTCCGGCTCTTGCCAGCGATCGTTGCGTGGCTGTTGTGGATCCTCTGGTTGCTCATCGAGAGCGGTGCCACTGCCGCCGCCGGCACCACCACGGATTGTTGGGCCGCGTCGATCATTAAAGCGTTGACCTCCTTGACCGCGTCCACCGCGATTCCAATCCTCGCCGCGACGTGAATCGAATTCACCTGTAACACAGTTAAGAATTGAGCAGGGGAACTAATAACAGCGAGTAAAAACTTACCATTATAATTATCTTCGTAACGACCGTTACCACCGCCGCGACGTCCGCCGCTACTAAAGCCGTATTCACCGCTTTGACGATTATAGCCGCGACTACCACCGCGATCACCGCCTCTACGAAATTCACCGCCCCGTTGCTGATGGTCTCTGCTATCGTGACGTGGAGCAGCTCTTGAATCGAATCCTTGCCCCTGATTTTCTATGTCAGCGTTATTGTTGCCACCACCTCCTCTAAGATGCGGGGGCACATAAACACCACCGGTGACCGAATTATTGGAAGTCTTGGTTGTTATGGGGCTGCTATAGTTAGCGGTGCCGCCATTCAAGTCCAGACCAGCAACCTGAGTGCAAATAAGAATAAAATAAATTAGTCATATATTAGGTGTACGTATAATTACTATATGTACATATTTGTTTTGTATGTAAGTCTAATTGATTTGATATAAGCTATCGGAATAAGCAAACTTGAAAACGTCTATAAAGTAATGCTAGTCGTTTTGTCTTTTTTTTCTGCTTGTTTATGCGAGTTTAAATGTATTTCTAACAAGCGAATATAATACATATTATAGTGCGATAGTTCTAAAGAAACGAAGTTACAAGAGCAAGAATAATCTTTCAAATTGTTAGAGAATCTGCCAGTATGAATTCGGTAGTAAATGAGAGCAAGACAAGGTACGTTTTTTGGAAGTATAGACGCGGCGATCAGAATCTCAGTTTCCGCTTGAAACGTATACATGCATGTTGAAAAGCGGAGAATAACTATTGCCAATATTGTCGGGTATTCGTTCCAACGAACTGTGTTTATGAAAGAAGAATCTCCAGGGGAAAGTTTATATGCGGCTGTTGTAAACTGTGCCTCCGTTGGCAAGACCAGGTAGTGGGCGGGCGCTCATCTACCTCCGCTTTGCGTACGGAGGGGCACCCTACAGTCGGCAAATAAGTCAAGACATTTGTTGCAACCAAAATTTGTTATCATGGAAAGCTTGCTGTTGAACTGTATGATTAATTAGGCAGAAAGTGTAGACAAAAACACTACACTCGTTAAATATTTATGTGAATACACATTCCAAGTTCAACGAATTGTAAAACGATGCCTGTGAAGACGTCTGCCGCGTCGGCGCGCCGTTACTAGTATTGTAACAATAACAAGTTTTTCGCTGGCAAAACAATACAAAACACACGCTCATGCGAACAGCATAGAATACGAAGCTAGCTTTGTTGTTGCCGGCCGTCGCTCAGTATCCGCGCTTAGCAACATGCCAGTTTTTTTGTTTGTCACTTTTCAAATCGCGCTCTGTATACACACCGAGATACGAGTATAATCAAATACGAAGAAGCGCAACTAGTTAGAAACTTGGTCGTTCGTGTTAATAAGTTTCCTATTACATATGTATGTATATGCAGAGATACGCAAGTGCAAAAACTGTTGCCAGTTAAGCACGACACCCACACAGAAAATGCAGCGTTGCCACATTTTATAAAAAAGTGTAGCGCGGAAATCTTATGCATTTCAAATAGGCATTAAACTCAGCCAAAGTGGAAGCCATAGTTAATATGGTGGAACCTATTTTCACAGTTAAAACAGTTAGTGAGTAATTGTGATGACTCAAAATATAAATTTGAATATTATATATTAAAATTATTTTTTGTATATACGACCTTAAAACTTTCGTTAGCAATTTTTGGCTAAAATTCACAAATACTATAATCTACTTAATTACAAAATAATTGTTATTTATAGTCACTAGTGTTCATAACTTTTATATACCATAGGTTTTTCTATTTATACCTTGGTTCATGTATGTATTTAAAATTTTTATTGGTATATCTCGCTTCTACCTGAATCAAGTCCCAGTGTTGTACGAATTGGGTTAGACCAGTTGGTCTAATTCCAAGTGGGAATCTTTGGTACATTTTTGAACTTTTTTATTTACTGATTGATCCATGTTACAAAACTAAAATTTATTTACATTTAAAAAATTAATTGATTTTTTGTATCAGATTGATCTTTTCAACAACAAACGCAATTTATTGTATTTGTCTAGATGGAGAATTAAAGAAATATATGTGTATGATCATATGGAAGAGTAGCTTAAGTCGAAATAAGGAAATGTTGAGGTTTTGCGTTATGGTGCTTTAAAGAAGTCATTATGAGTCACCGTGCCTTTTTTAAGTTGAAATACATATACAAATTTTTAAAAAGGAATGGTGTGATGTTATGACTTCTATAAAGCTCCAAAACGCAATAACTCCACATTTTCTTATGGCGACTTAAGCTACTCTTCCATATGACCACAGATATGTATGTTTTGACTCAAACCATCCCATCATTGTTGTTAGTAATTCTGTCAAATCGGAAACGATGTCTTAATTAAATTCAGTCAAATTTAGCCCATTTAAGAAGTGAGATAAGTCTGAGAAATTTTAAAAACATAATTTTTGATTTATTTAATATAAATACCACTATTTCTCTTCTTCTATTGCTCTTCATATTACATGCCAAGCTGGCAACCCTATTTACAACGGCAAGCTTTTAGCTTCCACATGTGCGCGAGGGAGCGAAAAGAAAGAAAGAGCGACACACACACACACACAAGCTCTGCGCTGGTTTAGAATTGCGGCGCAACACACACACACACACACATGCATACAGACACAAACTCAACGTGTATACGCACGTCAAATTGAAAGCAAGCTGAAATTGTACAAAAGAAATTACAATTACATACGTACAAATAAGAAAAAGAATTATCGCTCTCATTGAATTACTTATACATGGACATTCATACACATAGACGATTTACCGTTCGTTATTGGCCAAGCGAAATGTATGCATGTTGTTATGAAATCAATAAATTTTTAGCCGAATCAGGGATTGTTCATAACTGTGCGACGACGACCACATGAGCATCAACGCGGTGACATACATATATATATATATATATATATATGTATATACACGCGCGCACCAACTTTACACTCGCATGTATATACACACACCAACACAAGCGCACATTCATTACTTTTTTTACCCATGTTACACCCCTCTTGCAACCCCTTAAAACTTACTTGCTGCTCTAGACCTGTGCCATTTTGGTTAATAACATTACTCATATTATCCTCCAATCAGTTGCTTGTTTTTTCTTGCTTTCCGTTTAGGAAAATTTTGCAATTGTTCTGCTTTTGCGCACACTTGCAATTGGATAGGAAAATGGTTAATTGTTTTTTTCTTCTTTTCTTTTCACGGTTTTTTGTTGCACTTCGTGTCTATACGATTTTCATTAGTTTTTTTTCCGAAAACTTCTTACGTTCCACAAGCGAGATTTGTTCTTTTATGAAATACGACAGAGAAAATGCTGTACTTTTCACAAAATATAAAGTGTGTAGTTGCTTAAATTTTCAATGCATTGACAATTACAAACGTTTTGTAATTGTGCTGCGCGTGTTTTATATATGTTTTCAGACGCGTGTCTAATCACACAACGGCGAAAAACAAAATTCAACTTTCTGAATTTTTTACACAATGACGTCGGGTCGAGCCACACGGGAAAAATGGTGGAGTGCTCAGTCGAGGCACTTTATTTGATGCAATAAGTTAGACGCGTACCATATGGCAATATAATAGGTTAGAAGAGCTCAGACAGATAAGTGACACAGAGTTGCTCAGCGATATCCGTAGTTGCTATTTATATCGGCATCAACACTGCTGCTGCTATAAATATGGCTATCAGAGTTACCAGACTGTTGGTATATAATCGGTGGCGGCTTTCTTTTATAATCGCTTTAATATCAGTTAGAATATTTTTCTTCAAGTTTAATTCCAGTACTCCGGCTTTTTGCCTTCTTATGCCTTAACGTATTTTATTTAAGAGAAATGTTGCTTTGCAGTTGAAATTTTGTTACTTGAAAGCCTAAAATTTTGGAAAATATATGAACTATACAGTTTGACAGTAAATTCAAAAGCAATTATTTGTGTTCAACAATTTCAATACAACTTTTAGATGCGAGTTCACGCAACACTTTAATGTTGGGTAAATACAATACATGTAAATATATATATATATATATATGTTTATATAGAATAAATGCTTCTTGTATTGGCTTAAGCTTGGAAAAAATTATAATTTCAAGATACATATGCATAGTAGAACAAAATTTTCCTTTTTTTGCGTTGGAATTATTGTAATTATTTATGGGCTGCACATCAAATTCTACATATGTAAAAAACTCAAATTTTTAGATCATCCTTTTCTTCGCTTACGCACAAAATTCCTTAAAAATGGAAAATTGTGTTGTACAGTGTTACTGGAATGCTCATGGAACACACAAGTTAACAATAAATAAATACCATTAAGTATGGGAATACAGTTAGATAAGTTATGTGTAAATATAGATACATATATACTTTTTATATAATAATATGATCTACGTTAACCCTGTGCAATTACCGTATATAACTATGTTGAAGTTCAATTAACCCTTTAGCAGACAACGTGTATAGAACTCGCGATCAATAGCATCATTAGGTATATAAGAGCTCCACTTAAAGATCAACGCCAATATATCCGACGCTGACATATAGTCCAGCGCAATGTTCAGAAAACAGTTCCAGGTATAGAAGAAATGTCGCGTCACCTGCTCTATTGTTGTCACGCACTCACAGTTTACGCATACTAAACGACCACGTTGGAGTTCTACAAATTGCTCGAAGCAGCGCGCCCAACCACCCACATTAAACTGTTTACCCACATCAAGCAACAATTCCGGCTGTCCATAGTTTAAAACAATGGGTAATACCTTGTCTAGATTGTGCTCGGCTAGATAGAACTTGGCTAGCACGTCTAGCAAGGCAGGCACGGCAGCTAGAACATTAAAGCACTTGAGCTGCTCATTGCGGGACCAGAAATAACGTAGCAGCACTGCGCCCAGCTCATGGTACTGACATGTGTTGTCAAAACGTAGTGGGAATGAGCAATGATCACAACGTACAATATCCGCGCCAGCATTTAGCAATACGAAGCCAGTGGCAATGTAATCACGCGTTGCCTCATCCATTTCCCAAATAAGCTCCGGATTTAAATAGTTAAAGTACATCTCATAGCAGTTACGTTGTGCCTGCTCCGCACTGTCGCCATGTTCTATCATAACTTGAGCTAGCTTCGAAAGCAATGTAATCAACTCACTGGCCGCATACTCATCGAAGACGCCGCGGTAGCGCTCCACACATCGTGTATGGCTAAACTTAGCGCTTTTGTAGATCAAATACAAATTGTAAATGGTTTTCTCCTCAGGACTAATGTGTGGTGCGGCTGGAGCTCGTTGAGTTGACTGGCCTCGGCTGTTGCCGCTTCGGCAGACAATCTCCTCGTCTTCCGCGTTTTCATATCGTGCTTTGATGTCCTTAAAGGGTAAAGAACGTTCACTGGCCGGAATAAGCTCACGCACCAGCTGCTGCTGCTCCTCCGCAAAGATGTTGAACTTGTATTTAATAATATTCTTGCCAAACTTGCCTGTGACAGTGAGCAACGCATCCTTAAAGTGCCCTGACTTTGGCGGCTGCTTGAGATTATCGCAAAAGGCATTCTCCAGAACATAGACGCCTTTGGCTTGAGTTGAACCAAAAGTTGGACCACTATTTCCGCCGCTTAGACTGGCACTGCGCTCTGTGGTGGCCGAGCTGCCGCCAGAGCTGTGTGTATCACCTGAACCGCCCGTGCACTGCGCTATGGCATCGAATATTACAGATATATCATTGAGTAGCTCGTACTCTTGACGTTCGATGAGTAATTGCTTCAGTTGGTTTAATACTTTAAGATCATAGTTTTCTCTTGCCTTATCGGAAAAGTATTTCACATGTTTGCGCATAAGACAGGCGCACTCCAACAGTTTGGATTGTTGTATCAGCGAGCAGGCATGAGCCTCAAGCGTGCGTAGTTGCACGCTATACAATGAGCCGGTCTGTGTAAAAACAAAAATATCTGTTCCAGCGACACGACAATCTACAATGCGCTCAAACTGATTACACCATAGCACTACGGATGAATTGCGCATATCGAATATGTAAAGTCCCAGTTCTGTGTAGGTTAACAGCAAATCCTGTGTCAATCGCTGCACCTTGCCAAACTGCAGTTGTTGCGGCTGATAATCTAACATTTCGTCATTTTCTTCATAGCGTGCCAGCGCGTCCGCTTCAGTATCGCAGGGCTTGAGTATTTTTGCAGGCGGAATGGCCAGAGCAGACTTAAATTGGTGTGTTTGCAGTACTTCGCCTTCAAAATCCACCTCCCAAATGCGTGTGCCGGGTCGAGCGCAATAAATGCGAGATGGCTGCAATGATTCGTGCGGTGATATAAAGAAACAAGCGCCAAAGGCACCATCGCGCGGTCGGTTGCCAATCTATAGATGAAGGAAAATACGTTTGCATTATGTAACAGAAAGGTGATAAGACTTTAAAAACAAATTGTAAAACCATTCAAAAGTAGCTCATAAATGTACATATATAATGTTCTGCCATTACTGACGCTGCGCGAAGAGTTTAATCTTATTCTTATATAGTCACCTGCTTGTATTCCTCGTACTCCGTGTTGCACAATATGCATTTGGTGCAGTTGGATACCAGTAAAAGCGTTTCAAAGTCATCGATTTGCACAATAGGTGACTCCAGAATCAAAAGCTGATGCACGCTCATGTTTAACAGCAAGCTGTGTCCAATAAATGAAGAGAGCAACACAAGATTAACCTGTCCACAAGTGTCGCCATAGTAGAACTGTTTCTCATCCTGTGTCCAGTGTATACAGGTAACCTGCACCGACTGATCGCTGCTCAGGTGTGTAACTATAACCTGTGGCGTTGCCTGAGCAGACAAATTAACAGCATAGACGCAGATAAGGGAACGCTGAGTGGCAAAGGCCACATACTTTTCATTCGCAGATATGGCCAAATGACTGACCGTGCCATGTTTGTTAGGTATGAGATGTAGAAATTTGCCACTGCGATTAAACAGATATAGGGAGCCCGAAGTGGCGCCGAAGATGATGTAGTTTTCGGAAATATCAAAGCAAGTATACTGCGCGTGTAAAGGAAAAAATTAGAAAATATTATAAGCGTATTGTATTACACAGTCACTTACCTTGATGCGGTTACTGTGCTTTAGTGGCTGGTGGAGCGCCAACGAATAATCAATAAAGTTCGAAAGGCAATAGGCATCGGCGGCAGACATTTTCGACCGAATTGTGTATGCAAGAGGTAAAGCAGTTACTCAATTACATTTCGATAAAACACAAGAACACTATTTGTTTAACATTCCAGTTGGACTAAGTGTTAGTTTATGAATAGTTCATAATTTTTAGTGCAGCTTTGTTATCTGCACAGCTGACAAATGTTGCCTTGGGGGTTGTTTATATGTTAGCGATAACGCGCGTTACCAGCAGTAAATTATTGAAAAATACTGTCTAGTATTTTGGTATTTCGTTTATTGCTAATTTATGCTCACACTTTGTGTGCTCGCATAATAATACTAAAACCAGTCCATTTTGCCATTTTCGTTTAGCGCGGTCACACTTACACACTCTTGGGCAGTGTGGTGTTTTCATAATTAATGTTTAAAGTTAGTTACTATTTAGTTTTAGTTACTATTCACATTTAAAAAAGAAAAAAACCAACGCACATAAATGTGTACGCCATAGTGCTAAAAATAGTTGAGTATATAAATATACTCAAAACAAATAAATACACGGAACGCGTACGTGCCAGCACGGGGTTGGTTATTGTTTTCGATTTTCGGTGCATTCGTGCGAAAATAATTCCGGCACTAGAGCAGAGCGGTGGCCGCTCTGAGCGACGTGTATTGGGGGGCGCGCCCACTGGAAAAAACGAAAAAAAAAACAAGAACAACAACCAAACACGGATATCCTTTGGCAACAAAGCAACATCAATACTTGGTTTCAGAACACACACGGGTTGAAACACAATGGCTGAACGTCCGAAAAATTTGTTTGCAAGTGAGTAATCCTAATAAACTACCCACGCACACACACACATACACACGCACAACCACACACACTGTGGCATTCACGCACACTCAAGCAGTTGAAATTGATAAGGTCTACGTATCCGTACTATAAATAATCGTTTAACTCTTTTTTTTTTTGTTTTTTGTTGCTACTCTTATCTAACTCGGCTGCAGCTGGACCAAGTCGCTCGCGCATACCACCAGATCAGTTGACTCTTAACAATTTAACAATACGGCATCCGCCCTCGTCTACGTCATCAACCTCATCAGGTTCCACATCGTCGGGATCAAGTTCCTCCTCGCAGCACAACAATGTAGCGCTGCGGTTTGTTCAGCCAAATGTTCCAGTGGCGCCGGCGCCGAACATTACTAGCAGCAGCAGCAGCAGCGTTAGCAGCAGCACGGCCACGGATCGCCATAGGGAGCGTATACGTCAGCAGGCTTGCGGTAAACTGCAATTTGGCGAGGGCCCAGCCAACACACATCACTTTACTTCTGATGATCTCGAGGACTTGGGTGAAATAGGACGCGGCGCTTTTGGGGCAGTGAACAAAATGATATTCAAAAAGTTAGACAAGGTAATGGCAGTCAAACGTATACGCTCAACCGTCGATGAAAAGGAACAGAAACAGCTGCTAATGGATCTCGAGGTCGTTATGAAATCGAATGAATGCATCTATATAGTGCAGTTTTATGGTGCACTTTTTAAAGAAGGTGACTGCTGGATTTGCATGGAGCTAATGGACACATCGTTGGATAAGTTTTACAAGTATATCTTTGAGAAAAAACAGCGTCACATACCCGAATCTATACTGGCCAAGATAACAGTGGCCACTGTCTATGCCCTCAACTATTTAAAAGAGGAGCTTAAGATTATACATCGCGATGTCAAGCCGAGCAATATTTTGCTGCACAGACGTGGTGACATAAAGCTTTGTGATTTTGGCATCTCGGGTCAACTTGTGGATTCAATTGCCAAGACCAAGGACGCGGGTTGCAGGCCATATATGGCAGTAAGTATAAAGTTAGATATTTTTTGAGATTGACTGGTAAGGTTAACAAATGTTTTGCTTGCAGCCGGAGCGCATAGATCCGGAGCGTGCCAAAGGCTACGATGTTCGTAGCGATGTCTGGTCATTGGGTATTACGTTAATGGAAGTAGCAACGGGTACCTTTCCCTATCGCAAATGGGACTCGGTTTTCGAGCAATTGTGTCAGGTAAGTCGATAAGGATTTTCCTGTTTTGCTTAGTTTTTATGACTTTATCTAATTATAAAACAGGTTGTGCAGGGTGAACCGCCGCGCTTGCAGACATCATACAATGGCATGGAGTTCTCTAAGGAGTTTGTGGACTTTGTTAATACTTGGTGAGTGAATTGCAGCTTGCAGTGATATACGGCATGCAATGGTGTATGCATATAAAATGTTAAAATCAATGGTATCAATTTGATCTCAGTGATAATAGGAATTGCTTTTTCGCTGCGTCAATCATTGAAGTTCTACATCTAAATTTCCCAAAGCTGACTCTATTGCTTCGAAATCTAAATCACTTTTTCCAGTTTTGTAATTTTAAAACCAATAATCTGACTGAACATCCAAAATGGCTTTTATTATAGATTTCTAATGCATTTACCAATATTTGTGGCTTTCTAACAGATTTAGGCTCTCTTTCCGCTAAATTGAAACACAATTTTAAAATTATCATAGTCCATAGTCACTATTCATGGAATCTTTGCTCAACTATTCGTTCAGCTGAACTTCTCTTTCATATGTTAATGTTCCAGCTACTTTGCTTCTTTGTCTTCATAAAATAAATATTTACACTAGATATTGTTAGATATTGTCCCTAAAGGATCTTTCTTATACTTTGGTTTCTCACAAACTTATGAGACTTAGCACAAGAGCTGCTATTCTTGGTCCATGTCTTCCGGGGTCGAAACTGACGCCATACATCGTATTCCATTCCATGGCCTTCCTTGCGATGCAGCTTTCATCTTTCGATAATATAGTCATGGCTGTCTGCGAAGAACATTCGTTTTAGGCATCGGTGAAAGACTTCTTGTAGTTTCGTTACGATACTAGAATAAGAGCCACAACTCCAAAATGCTGACAGTAAGCCGTATGTCATTTGGCGACTACAACAATGTGACCAAGATAACTTACATGCTCAACTTTGGCTATCGCATGCGTTTTTTTAATATTTACGCTTGTGCTAAAGCGTTCTGTATTCTGAGCGTGAGGCAGGGTCTATTGACTGATTGGTTGCCGCATTTAGGCTTCTAACTTGGCATAGGAGGGAAAATGTCAGTTGACCAATGTAAAGAATACTAGAGGTCTCCAAACCCTTATACGTTTCTCTCCGCCTCTTACTCGCTTCGTTCACAACCCCCACGCTCCTCTCTAGATAGATCATGTTACACTTTCTATCCTCTTTACCTTCATCTTCCCGTTCTTCCTTTTCCCCTTCCTCTACTTCTACCGCTACCTCTGTCTTATCTGTCTTATCCTCATTTCAAGAGCTATACTCACAACCTCGTAGGTTTGGGCAAAAATATTAGTAGACTTTGAGATTCAGTGAAATTTTTTGTAGTTTTACGCTTTTTTGTCCACCAAAATAACTTTTTTTTGATAGTTTTTATACCCCAAACGCACAGTAACAGTGTGCAATCCTGTGCTAAGTTTCAATTCGATAGCTTTAATTGTGTTGCTGTAAACCGCGAAATAACGTCACGCAGGAACGCAGTGAGATATCGCCGTGAATCGACAAATCTGCACTTCTTTTGGGAATTCCCTAGACCAAGATATAAGTTTCACCAATATTTCTTCTCATAGAGTTGGCGAAAGTGGGTGCACAAATTTTTCCTTAGCCTATTTATATAAAAGATTGAAAAAAACGCTGGCGCTAGGCATATAATCTCTTACTTTTCAAATCGCTGAACAAATGCGTTAGCTGCTTACAATGTCGAAATGGCGAGGGTGCCCATCATTGCCGGCAAGACCCACGCATTGATTGATACATTCTATTGACTGTTCCGAAGAGAGCTCGTCGGTTTTTCGTGCCTGCTGCATCATTGGGTAGATTAAGTCCGTAGCTGTTGTGGGCTGGAACGCCTTCTTGATCTTGAGTAAGCTAGTCTCGCCTGTTGTCACTTTATGACAACGCTACCAATTGGTAGCAGTATGTACTCAATCTGTATTGTATTCATATTGTATGGTATTATCTTTATCTTTGAAACTTCCTAGCAAATAAACTAATCTCACTTTCTTTCTCTCTCTCTCTCTCTGTGCAGTCTCATCAAAAAGGAAAGCGATCGGCCAAAGTATAGCCGTCTCCTGGAAATGCCATTCATAAGCCGTGGCAAAAACAGTCACACCGACGTGGCTGCCTACGTTCTGGACGTTCTGGAGTCCATGGAGAGCGATGGCATCACGCAGTTCACTGCGAATCAGCCGGCAGAAAGTTAATCAACTAAAAACAGAAGAAGCAAGTCATAAAGTACTAAGCAACAGCAACCACAAAAGCAAACTAAAAGTAAGTATGTATGTGTAACACAAATTAAAAAAAAAAAATTTAAAAAAAAAAAAAAAAAAAAATCATACATAAATTGTTGTCTACTTTGTAGCATTGTAGTAAACGTAGTGCGTATTTTGTTAAAACAAAAAGTATAAGCGAAAATTGTGTAAAGTTTTATATACATATAGATTTAAAAAAAAAAGTAAGTTGATTATATAATTTTTTGTAGTTGCACAAACAATGCGACTGTAAAACTGTAAGTTTTGTGCTTGAATTGTGAAACGTAAAGAGAAATTCCGAGATTGTTTAAAAAATTAAATGTTTGTTTAGCAAAAAAAAAGTGAAAGATTGTGTTAGTAAGAAAATAAGAGCCAGTCCTTAAAATTTTATAAGTTAGTCACTTAGCGCATTTTAAATTAATTGATTTATATTGTTACAGAACAGACCCGCAAGTCAATGTAATGCATTTGCAGCAAAAGCAATATTAAAAAAAAAAAACATTTTTATAAAAGTTTAATGGAGTTTACTATATTTTGTATGAATAATGCACTTAAGAAAACTTAGATCCGATTGCTCGAAATCCGTTGAAACCATATACGTTTTGTTTTTTGTAATATTGTTTAAGGCATCAAAGTTTGCCAAGTTATTATCATTTCGAAGCATATTTATACACAGAAGACGACGTGCATAGTCTTGCCACAATATGGAATTTGCTGATATTTGAACCCTAACCACTCGCTCTTCTCCGCTTCGTCTTTGTTAACCGTCAGTTTTGTAAACACTCTTCGGCTTATCGTCGTCATTTAATCTAATACACGTTTTCATAACAGCTAATTACGAAGAGAAAAGAAATTGTGAATTTTTTTTTTTTCAAATCAATTTTCACCTGACTAAAACGCACCACATCCATGCAACTTATATTCTGCAAACCGCAAGCATTTTATCCTTCGAATGGCATAGGTTTCACCTGCAAAACTTGCGTTATTGCGAAGTAATCGGTACCACACTGAATTTTCTCTTAGCGTATTTATTTCGCCTTGTCGTCGATATTCGACGTCGTTAATACACACTCTCATAACAGCTCATTGCGAAAAGGAGAAAGGAAAACACGAAATTACTTACAATGTTTGTCTGTATAATGTATTTTGTTGTTAGTTTTTTCTAATATTTTTTACTTCAAATCAATTTTTACCTATCTAAAACACAATGTATTCAAGTGAAACTTATATTCTGCAAACCGCAAGCATTTTATCTTACGAATGGTATAAGTTTTACCTAAAAAAGTTGCGTTATTGCGAAGTAATCGGTATCAGATTCGGACTTTAAGAGTTTTGAAACTTATTTTTAGTCTATTAGATACTTACTTTTAGCTAATAAATTCTCAAAATAAGAACGGAATAGTCTCAATATCAAGTATCATTGGCTACTGATATAAGAACTGCCGAATTTGGTTTGACAATTATATGTGCTTGTTTTAAGACCCATAAAATCTTGAATCAATCTCATTCCAATGATTCTTGAAACAATAGCTGCTAAATTTGAAAAAACAAACGGCTTGTAGTCAATATATTCTGTTTTTAGTCCCAAATCTATGATTGCTGGCGGATCGCAGGATCTGTTTTTTGGCTCATATGTTGTTTAGTCTCCACGAAGCTTTAATTATGTGGATGTTAAGGCTAGATATCTCAGTTTAGTACTGAATAAAACCTTTGCGCAGCACATTGCCGGAAAAGTTGATACTGTGCGAGCCATGATCAAGAAGTTGAGTTGGCTCCCTTCCAGCAGCTATCGGTTGAGTATAAGACATAGATCTTTCATCTACTTACATATATGTTTTAGCGTAGGTTTTCAGATATGGAATACCTGTATGGGAAATTGCTTGCAGGTGCAATTGCATTGTTTACAGGGCCAGGAGTAAAAGTTTTATTTAAATTTGCTTCATCATCCAATATGCTCACTCGCCCATCCAATTGGAGCACAATATTGAAAATACGCTGAAGATTTAATTTTTCAATTTTGCATATATACTTCCGTTCAAACCTCTCTAAAATTCCATTCGCACAGATACATTCAAATGAAGTTTCTCCAATTCTATTAGGATAAGATTTAAGCGAAGAGCTTAAGAGGTTTCTATCAAGACACACTTCGCTTTTGTGTAAATTCTGAAGTTCAAAGAACTTGGGTGACAATATCGAATCCATTTTACAGAAATTTGATAAAATAGCGAGATTTTCAAATGAGAAATCTCTCACACGTACAATCTATCGAATTTCGAAAGGTAAACTAAGTTTTAGGATTTAAGCGAAGAGCTTTAGTTTCTAGCAAGATACGATACGCTCGGGTGTTGATATCGAATCCATTTTATAGAAATTTGATATAAAAAAAAATCGAGATTTTCAAGTAAGAAAGTGCAAAATTCACTCACAAATACGTTCTAGCGAATTCCGAAAGTAGCGAAATTAGTAAGCGAAATGCTTAAGAGGATTAGAGAATTCTGTTGCATAGGGTTGCACGCGAGACAACTTATGGGCGATATTACCGTGTCTATAAAACGGTGTGAGATGAAAATCTCGCTTCGCGTAACAAGTGCGTAAAAACAATGAATGGCGTCACCACGATTTTGAAACTCCCTCTACCTTAAATTGTCACAAATCGTCACATTTTTTGGAACAACCCTTCCCATGTCTTCACAAATCGTCACAATTAAAGGTACCTTCCTTGTTACCCCTCGATAGTGACGTCACAGTCACACGCTAGTCAGTATTCGGCTGAATATACGGACTGCATCATTCGGTAAGCGTCTCGAACACTATTTAAACGGACTTTGAGCAAACGGATCTTAAAATAAAAAAATTAACTATAGACGCAACTTATTAACAGTTAACGAAAAAACACCAATTTTTAGAAAAACAAAAATAGTTGTCACAACCCAAAAACTGAAAGCAAACAACAAACATGCATATTTTTTTTTTAAGTAAAAAATATTTTTATTTTTAAAAAAATTTTAAAACTTATTTACTTTGCATAAATAAATGTTAGTGAGAAAAGCTTTAACACATGCCAAGTGCACGCTGCATGTGCTCAAAATTTTTAAGTGCACTGCATTTTATTTTTAAATTGTAGAAATTATGCAAAAATAAAAATAACAATAAAAATTTCAAATATTTAACTAAAAGTAGCAACACACACACACAGAGACACATACATACATACACACGTTTTTATGCTTAGAAATTAGTCACCAAACTAAAAAATATAAAAAAAACGTTTAGCAAAGAGAAAATAAAAAATAAGTTGAAACTATTTAACATAAATAAATACATACATAGATATACACACAAATACACACAAAGCAACATGTGGAAAAAATAAAAAAATAATATAATATAAAATGAATGTATTGTGCCTAAGTATAAACTATTATGAAAATTTTAATTATAAATTCAATCAAATACATTATTAGTCGTAATATTAGTTATAAGAAGAAAAAAATAAAGTCAAGCTCAACACAAGCAAAAATAACACAATCCCAACTTATTGTCCAGATTTTAAAGCAACTTCTAGCCTAGCTTGACCACCTGACTTGACACACACACATACGAGGTTGTAGTGATAACAATTGTGCATCATGAATGAGTGAATATTATCGATCATTCGATAACAATTACAAGTGCTAAACTGAGCGTTTTTCGTTATGACAAACTGTCTTGACTAAAACGCCTCGAATAACAAAAAAAAATTTCGAAAATCACCTGTTTTCTTTCGAAAGTGAATATTTCGCTTGCTTGTTGCTCTCATAGCGTTAACCAAAGGCCGAGTGCATAATAACTTCTATACCCAGAGTTTTGAAGAGAATTTCGACTATTAAATAAATCGTCCACATAATTGCGGATTTTTCTAATATTTAAAACATTCAAAAAACTGACATGAATGGCTTTATCACGAGCTAGTCCGGGACTTACGTTGGGTAAGTCGCTTTTGCGACACAACTGTCGCACTTTCTGTATACAACCAATGCTACGAACTGACGTATTTTACATAGCAATGACCTAGCCAAGGGTCAGTCCACTTCAGTCATTTCAGAGTGTAACCAGCACTCTCAGGTGTCCTCACCAACATTCTATCAAGTGTCGCTCGATTGGCCCCAAAAGGAATAATCTATGACCATATACTAAGGAGCAGATTCAGTATCACGAAGTAGTCCGTAATTCATGTAGTGCTACGAACACACGTACTTTACATAGCAATGTAAAGCCAAGGGTTAGTCCACTTCAGTCATTTCAGAGCGTAACCAGTACTCGCTGGCTTTGTAACTCCACCTATCAACAAAATTCCACCAACTATCGATCAACTGTCCCCAAAAGGACTAGCCTTGAACTATATATTAAGGGGCAATTCAAACTTTTCACACTGAAGGAACGAGCAGAACACAAAAACAACTGACACTGACATGCAACTGCTTGAATGCTTCTTTTTGTCTGTGACAAGCAGTAGTTCAAGACCTCGGCTAGCACTTCGGCCGTGTTTATGTGAGCACGCGACGAAAGTTTGGCCTAAAACTTTGTTGGACACACTCGCTGCTGCTATCAATAACGAAATGAGAGCAAATAATGCTTGTCGATTGCAAACGTGACATTTAAATATGAACTAAAGCAAGTGAAATAAGTAACGTTAATTGAAATTATTTTTGAGATAGATTTTGCGCAATGACTGATCAAAGCTATCAATAACGAAAAAAGGGCAAATAATGTTGTTCAAAGGCGAACCTGACATTTAAATATGAACTAAAGCAAGTGAAAAATGTAATTAAGTTATTCGAAATTATTTTGATATCTCTGCTCTCTTTAAACTAATTGTTGTTGTTAGAGAGATTTTGCGCAATGACTGATTGCGAACGTGACATTATTGAAGCAAGTGAATAATTTAACGTTAAACAAAATTATTTTGATATCTTTGCTCTCTTATTGGCTAATTTGTCTTGTGAGAGAGTTATTGGGCAATGACTGATTTCGAACGTGACATTAGAAAACTGAACTAAAGTAATTGAAAAATTTAACATTAATCGAAATCTTTTTGATCACTTTGTCTCTCTTATAAGCTAATTGTTGTTGTGAGAAAGATTTTGTGCAATGTCTGATTGTGAATGTGACATTAGAACACTGAGCTAAAGCAAGCGAAAAATTTAACGTCAATGGAAGTTATTTTGATATCTTTGCTCTCTTATTAGCTAATTGTTGTTGGGAGAGAGATTTTGTGCAATGACTGTTCGCGAACGTGACATTAGAACATTGAACTAAAGCAAGTGAAAAATTTATGTTAATCGAAATTGCTTTGATCTCTTTCCTGTCTTATTAGCTAATTTGTGTTGTGAGAGAGACTTTGTGTTGTAAAGAATTTAAAGTTTATTGAAATTGCTTTGATCTCTTAGCTTTCATATTAGCTAAATTGTGTTGCTAAAAAAAAGGAATAGGAACAGCATTTTCGCAATTTCGTAGTTGGTTTGCTCATGACGCCTAACGAATTCAGTTGTAAATTGTTTAAAATAAAACAATTTGAATGTTAGACTAAAATGTTGTAGCACGTTGGAACGTTCTGTCGAAAAACTCATATATTAACTTCAAACTCTTCGCCTTATTCGTTTAGAGATATTAGGAGTAATCAGTAACGAGTGTTTTATCGAATGTAAGAATACGAATTACATAGTGTTGATGAAGCTCAATCACTTATTACCAAAACCTCGTACACACTTTGCAATAAGGATAATGCACGATAC
Source organism: Chymomyza caudatula (assembly GCA_035041775.1). Classification (NCBI taxonomy): domain Eukaryota; kingdom Metazoa; phylum Arthropoda; class Insecta; order Diptera; family Drosophilidae; genus Chymomyza; species Chymomyza caudatula. The sequence goes on along the minus strand of JAWNKW010000141.1, from coordinate 1,498,261 downwards.
ACCGTCTCAATAACCAAAACATGCCAGTTTTTTCTTAATTTAGAAGCATTTTTTTTTTTTACTATTTATGCAAGCGCGTATGTGAAAGCAAAGTTTATTTTATATATACATATATATGGATATATATATATATTAATGAATATATTTGTACAATTTGAATAACTTAAAAAAAGAGTAAAAAAAAATAAAAATAAAAGCAGGCCACACAGCGTCCACTTTTTGATAAAAAATAAATAACTCTATTTCAATTTATACAAATGTAACTTGCCTGAAGCGTTTCTTTTGCCAATCATTCGTAAAAAAAGTGTGAGAGTAAATTAATATACATATTTTTCTAGTAAATAATAAAAACTTAAATCCAGATATGTGTGGCACAGTCATAAAATACTATGTAAAGTTTTAAACAACTATAACTAGCAAATCTTGAGAAAGCATAAAATTTATAAAAAAAATAAATGGCAGTTGGCAAAAATAAATTTTTTTTAAACAAATTAACGATAATTGCAACTTGTAAGGCGTAAAGTGCGAGTCGTCATATTTTTTGACAATAAAAGCTGTATAATTAAAAAAAAAAAATTGAAATGCATATAAGGATATTGTGTGAAAATGTTTTATGTATGCTACCAATACATATATGTAAGTGCATGTGGCATATAATAATATAAACTACTTACATATAGTTATACACGAAATTTTATAAACTCAAAAGTCTAGCAGTTGCATATATATATTTAAAAATAGATGTAGCTAAAAAAAAATAAAAGCATGTAAACCCCCAAAAAACAGGCACTCAGAAAGAGCTAAACACCAATCCTTCAATTGGCTTCCACTGATTTTATTACAATTTCTATGGCCTTCAAAACCAAGTCAATAAATAGTTGAAAAGCAACTAAGACACAAACGCAAATGAAATATCTACGTCCAAGAAGCAACACTTTTTAAGACCCAACTACTTGTCAAGGCCCCGCGACAGGGCAAAGCTTTTAAACGCTCCCATTATAGAGCACTAACCTAGCTTAGAAACAGCAATTAAGTAGCTATATAAATTATCCGGCTTATTTAGTGCATATACTAGCATCTCTCAATAAATAAAAGAAAAAAAAACACCACAAGCTAATTTTAATTGTAAGCAAATACTAAAAGTTAAAGCGAGTTAAATACAAAAACCTAAAAATTAAATGTGAACGGATAAAAATAACAACAAATTATACTGTTGAAAAGTTATACAAAATTGTAAAAAGATACAAAAGCATAGCAAATAAAAATGATATTTAAAACTCAATACAATTTCTTTTAATGGCGCATGAAAACCCAAACTCTTAATACTCTTCAACGAACATCTTGTGCCAAGTAGCATGGTAGAATTATATAAGGTATGATTACTCAGAGCAGTTGCGTCTTTTGAGGCACCGCAAAATGTATGTATGTATGCGATGTGTACATAAGGCAGTTGTACATTTCTCTCCTTGAATCAGACCTTATACTATTCTACCATGCCATCTAGTATATTACAAGGTATGAACAATCTACCGGCTCAATGCACTACATTTTTAAAGTGTCGGACACAGTGAGAAAGACGGGTTCAACATGCGTCAACTTAACCTCCCTCTTTGACGCTTTTAACAGAATGAAAAATAGTGAATAAAAAATGAACGAGCGTCGGCAGATTGCTCATAACATGTTATCTTTGGTACCAGAGGTTGCAAATATCCTCCCACCTTTTCAGCGTGTCTGCAAAAACCGTTTATTGCAGGACACAATGAATAGAGAGACGTTAAAAACCCATGCAGCCAAACCAAAAACCCTTTTTTTCGTTTCACATGTTTTTCCAGGACCATTTCGAAGATAAAAAACTTGCAAAAGGTCTTTTTTATACACGCATGATGGTTAGCGGCTGAAACAACCCTTAATGAAACTAAACATACACGTGCCACTCTTTATGCGCACAACTATTACTCTTTGGGTCTTTTAGGAAGACCTACTTTGCGTGCGCGTGATCAAATGGTTTCTATTAAGCGGTTTCTACAGAGCGGTCAGAATTTTTGCTCAACCATTAATACAAAACCAAAGACAAAAACGCAGCGAGAAAAAGTGTAAGGCTCAGAGCGAAACTTAGTTCACATAATATTTTTTTTCGGTTTTTCAGTGACCTGAGCGCATTGAAAATATGTGTTGACCGAGTTTTGCGAACTCTGCTTGGTACAGACCATTGCATAAGAATAACAAGGTAAGCGTAGTCTGCCGGCTAAGGTACTAAATTTTTTAAGTCTGACAAATAGGGCAAGAGAGGCGCAAATCACTCTTAGATAGAAGATAGAAGAAACCAACACTCGTGCCAGTGCACACTTAGTAAGGTATGATAACTCTTCCGAAAATTAATATAGAGTTGCTTATATTTCACTTTAGTGCGAACGCCGATAAAGAAGGTTGTGTTGTTGTGTCCACGCAAGGTTTTCCGCCTTAACGCGCAAGTCAGCGTACTTGGGCCCGTATTGCATACTATTTTTATAGCGGATCTTCCAGCAACGAACAACGTTTATAAAGCAACTTAAGCAAATGACATCGCGATCATTTCGAGAAGCAAACTGGAGCAACGTCGACTAATTAAAGCCTGGCTACGGAAATGGAGAATAGCAGTATTGACATTAAGACGTGCGATATGTCCTCGAGTAACTCTGAATGCTTTATCCATACCGGAAGAAGAGAGCGTTAAATCGATCTTAGCTCAGCTTGAAGAACAAAATACGCCTGTGCAAATCAATTTAAAAGCCTGTATGGAAATATTGACATTCTCCAGCGATATCAGTCAATTACGCTTAGAAACATTGTTAGTGTTCAATGGCAGATGACTCTTACCTTGTAATTTTTTTACAGTGCCACATACTATAAACAACTGACAAACAAACAACTGACTAGCGCACAACTTCGGACACTTATTGTTGCCCCAGACCCTCAGTCAACACTGCAGAGAAGTGAGTAACTTTGAAGCCGATTTCGCCAATTTGGTAAACTGCTATCTGACACAGTGAGTATTTCAACTTTGTCATGAAGCTTATCGAGCGCACAATTCCATCTGACATGAATAGTTATGTAAGCTGTGTTCACGAAAGTAGTTGTGCAGTGGACTGTTAAATATTAGGGTTGGATCAAATGATAAATACAAAATTCGCATGTATCTTAACTGGCCAAAGCCACTCGGCTACAGCTTGATGTAGAGCAACAGCACCTTACCTGAGGCATGGCCTGACCCTTCGTTGCGTTCCTTCAACAAGCGCATTGAAGACCTCTCTCGCAGTAGCTTCTTCATCCATACGCACAACATAACCTAGGCACTGGAACCAGAATATCTTACGGAATAATTTTTGCTCAAATACTCCAAGGGAATTTTCATTAGAGTGCGTCATCACCTATGCGCCCTTCAGCGCCATGAACGATGAGTAACTTATTAAGTTAAGTGGTCTCTACCAATGCATACCTATAAAGGTACTGTCATCGCTACGACCTCAGCAGCGCAGTTTCTTAATTTTTCATTCTCTTATTTGTATGTATTGCTTTATATTAGCATGTGTATGTATATGTGCGTTTTTCATTCAGCAACGAGATTAACTTGCGCATTTCTCTTTCGCTGTTTCAGACTCACAAAATTTTAAGAAGGTTCGCTCAACGTTGACTGTACCTATTACTCATTAGCCTACTGAGACCAAAGTAACATCTTTTGGCAAGAAAAATTCTCTGCTTGATCTACATGCTGACATTGTTCTTCATTGTGAAGGTAGTACGAAGAATACGAATTCTACTCGAAGAAAACAAGCACTTTGTGTTGCTCACATACACTACATCCGGGTCTTTTGGGAATCTTCCAGGAATTGTCTTAGGATTCGGATTCGGGAACAAGTATGTTTCAGACCAGTGTCTTAAATTGAGGTCTTATTTGTTGGCTAGTGTTCCTATAATAGAGGCGGCGCTTCGACTTAAGTAAGAAATGAAGAACACATTCGAAGCGTAGCTGGATCAACTGATATGTTCAGGAGTGTTCAGTGATGTTTAATGAGTGATTTGCCATTCTAGACCTAATTTGGAACGTATTCACGAACAATCGAACAGAACCCTGTGGCAGAGTAGAGGAACTTTCATCAAGACAGGTTTTCTATGCAAATAAACGTCAAGGTATTTAGAATATGTGTCATGTGCATTTTATGTATGTGTGAGTTGCGATGTTGTTGTGATTTAATGTAGCTACGAATACAATCTTCAAGGTGAAGGTAAAGTAATAAGGAAATTCGAATCGTTTTTGCCTCTTTTCGAAAAATTCATATATTAATTTGTCCATATAAAATCTGTAATATCGTAGTAACTTAATTTATGGACAGCGCCTTTGCTGTTTCTGTGTATAGAAACATACTGGTCCCTGGCTGCGGCCCCATCGGCACGTATCGTAACCCTGGATTCATCATATATCGAATATTCGTATAATAGAATGTTGTATATATAATATTATATGTTAGTTATTAAATTATAGTTAATTTAACTATAAATATATTTCCAAAAGTTTCCTTATTCTAAAAGTGAGTTGTTACTATAGTATAGACCATAGAAATTGTTATCTTCAATTCGTATTTTTTGGTTACATTGGCTAACAGTGTTCACAGTAAAACCAACAAAATAATTTCTAACCATTTCTACACAAATTTTGTTGATTCATTGATCATTATATACATATATTATATTTATACAGTCATTTACTGAACACTACAGTAAATGCACTGTATCCACAGTAAAAATATATAGTTACTGTCAACTCCTGTAACTATTTTCACAGTATGCATATTAACTAAAACCACAGTACAAGCAGCAACAATAGCTACTTACCGTACACTGAATTTGAAATTTTACTGCGCAAACAGTAAGAATAATAAGTTGCAGTAAACTTTAGTATGTGTTACCATTATCACATTCATCGATATTTAGAGTAATATCATTACTGTGACGAAATTGCTCTTTACGTAAAAGTTACTGTAAACTTTGGTTAGTTTTACCGATATTGTAGGTTGGCGCATTTCAGAATTTTTTTTGTGTCTAGGTCTATAACACTATGCAACTAATTTGACCTCAATGAAAGGCCTATGGCTAAAAAATATCTTTTCCGGTAAATTTCGGGTCGCTGAAACTAATTTTGTATCTGTATCTGTCTAAATTGATTCGATTGCAAGTTACAGGACAATGAACTCTAAATTTTTTGTTTTCCAAAATCGAAAACTCTTATTTTTTTTATTATTCCAAATGAAAAACTAAGAAAATTTTTTAATAAGCGATCCAGAATTTACCGGAAAAGGTTTGACCTTTTGTTAATTGGGCCAAAATTTGTTGCATAGTGTAATTAGCTGCATCTAATGTGTAGCAAAGAGCATTTACGCTTCGTTGCTGAAAGTGTACAACTTTCCATTCCTAGTATTACAAATGTTGCTTATATTTGTTTAATGCATATTATGTATTGACTCTCATCATATGGGAACGAACGCACAGTGCATTGAAATGCTTTTGATTAGTGTCTGCCGCTGGACGTGGCAGGCCTGCAAAGCGCCACATTAGTGCCACAAATGGGTAATTAGCACCCCTCTTGACCACATATTGTACGCGCAGAAACCTCAATGAAGAGAGTTTCCTAACGAAGGTGTGTGTGCGTGTGTGTGTGAGTGTCTAAGGTGTACTGTAAATAAACAACAAGTGGGCGCAGTAGCTGGGTCTCGGGTTTTTGGGGTTCAGTATTACTTTGAACGTTGTACGTATAACATTTGGTTGGTCGTTTGCTTGCCGGTTCCAATAGATTTTTCAAGTTCAACGACATGTTGGCGCTCATCCTATTGGCCAGCTGGTTGGTTTTATTATGGCTTTATTTCATGTGGACGCGGCGGAGATACTACAAAGCGGCCTGGCAATTGCGCGGACCCATTGGCTGGCCGTTTATTGGAATGGGAGCGCAAATGATGAATCCCGAGAGTAAGCAATTTCAGAGTTATCAGTTTAAGCGCCAAGCTAACTGCCTAAACAGCCTTTTTGCAGTACATGGAGGGACTGTCCCGTCGATATAAGACGCCTTTTATATCCTGGATGGGCACAAATTGCTTTCTTTATGTCAACGATCCGCAAACGATAGAAACGATTTTCAATTCAACCCATTGTACCAACAAGGGCGATTTTTATCGCTTCATTAGTGGAGCCATTGGCGATGGTCTGTTTACATCGAGCGGTAAGTAATTTGTGATATGTTCAAGCACCGGAAAACTGTGTTTATGAAATCGCTAACCTCTTTAGTGAGTAGTTTAAATTCATGCTCTTTAAAATTTAGTAAGCTTTAAATCGCAACAGGAGTTTCTCATATTTCGGCAAACTTCCATATATATTTAGGTATTCACACATGGCTTTGAGTTTTCCGTGTAAGCACAAAAAATATCGCTGCTTAATAGGGTTTGATGTAACGGTTTCGCTTTCGGTTCGTTTAATTAGCAGTTTATTAATAGACAACTTTAAGCCGAGTCAATTAAGTTTTGATTCGGGTTACTTTATGATTTCGGAGATATCCATAAGATCTTGGATCTAACTAGTAGACATGAGAATTCTCCACTAATTTTACTAACTAATTTTTATCGAGTGTTCATATATTTATAAATAGCAGTTTTTCTCATATAGAAGTTCTGCTCAGAGTTACCAATATCTATTTTGGCTATTTACTACATACTAGTGTTCGCCTTGTCGTCGACATTCACCGACTTAATACACACTCTCATAACAGCTGATTTCGAAGAGAAGAAAAGGAAACATGAAATAACAACGTTTGTGTGTACAATGTATTTAGTTGTTGTTTTTTTTTTTACTTCAAATTCATTTTTACACAACTAGAACGCAACGCATCTAGGTTTAATTTATATTCTGCACACCGAAAGCAGTTTATCCTTCGAATGGTATAGGTTTCACTGGAATACGTTGCGTTATTACGTAGTAATCGGTACCACACTGAATTTTTGCTTAGCGCATTTATATATAAGACTAGTGTTCGCCTTTTCGTCGACATTCGACGACTTAATACACTTTCTTATGCGCGAGCGTCGGCAGACGGCTCATACCTTGTAAACGATATGCCTTAACCGTCTCCACCCTAGCAGAATCGCTTTCAATAGCCGCAAAGGCTCCAATAACTGCTTTCTTAGCACGACCAATCATGTCGATATCATAGGCGTGCAACTGGAGACTTATACAACAGTTGAATATCTTCCTGTTTCGATGTACTTGAGCTTGTCGCCACACATTCTCTATCACAAATTTGAAGAGTTTGCTGGAGAGGGCAACGCCTTGTCTGAAGCCAAGCTCGATATCAAAAGGTTTGGTGAATTTGCGAGTGATCTGCGAGTGTTGCTCAACGTGATTCTGCAGAGGATACCGTACTGAGACATATGCAGCATATACGCGATCTCTTAACGAGCTATCAATGCAGCCTTATAATCGGCAAAGATGTGGTGGGACTCGTTTTGTTATTAGTGAGTTTTTACGCCACTAATGGCGTAATGTGAATATCTGGTGAACGGAACTTACCAGGCCTAAAGCTACGCTGATATGGTTAAATATGTTCTTTCTCGAATGGCTTTTGTCTTACACACAATTCGCTCGATAGAATATGCAATGACAAGATGACTTATGCCACTGTAGTTAGCGCACATAGTGTGGCGCTTCTTGATCTGTTTGATTGCGGCCCTGACTACGTCATTATCTATGAGCGGCATTGTGCCCATCATTATCACCACCAGATTTGTATCTACATATTTATTAGCAGCCGCTTGACTTTTTGGAAGAACTTGCTAACGTCATTCCTGCACCTGCACATCTCGATCTCCTCGCGCATCTTCTTCTGCTTAACTGGCTATAAAAACCCGTTATCGGATTACGGCCTGTTGTAAACACATTCTTTCATTGGAATTGTGGTTTTACGTGGTGAGTCCCAAACCCTACGCACAACCCTTGTAAGGCCTGGGGTGGCTCCACTGGTCTCCAAAGAGCCCAGTGTCATTGTTAGTCGCGTCATACGTCAAGCTTTGACCTGCTAAGGTGGTATTGTCTAACCCGCTCATCACCCGGGGGCGCTTCGTAGACTTGAAAAAACACCCAAATGCACGGCCTTGAATCTGTTCAGTTCAAACTCACTTTGCGGCCATGGTAACCATAACAACATGTACAAATTATCTAAAGCGCATCATGAATTATTTTAATATCGCAACTAAATCCAAACTCACTTATGCATTAGCTCCACGCTGGCACAAGCATCGTCGACTCATTAATCCCGCCTTTGGGCGTCAAATCTTGGCCAATTTCTTGCCCATTTTTAATGCTGAAGCTGACGTTTTGCTGGACAAATTGCAAACCGAGGGTGTGCAGCTGGGCAAACGCCTGGAAATCTATCAAATCTTAAAGAAGATTGTGCTCGAGGCTGCTTGCCGTAAGTGCGAATGATTATATGTATCTAAAAGATAATTGTAAGCTTAGCCAATTCGATTCGCAGAGACAACCATGGGCAAGAAGATGAATTTCCAGCATGATGGCTCCACCGCCATCTTTGAGGCTTACAACGGGTGAGTGGGCAGCAATTTTGCTTAAATCTTATCAAGTCAAGTAAGTATCCCTTAGCAACTGTTTGCTGCTGCTGCTTTAAAAGTGTAGCCACAATCCATTAAGCTTGCAACTGCCACACACCAGAGAACACCTACCTTTGTCTTGCCTATTAGCTAATTACAATCTTGCAGCATTTCTAGCCACTCAGCCATGGCTAATTCATAGCGACACGCTGTGTCAGTTGGTTTTGGCGTGCTTGTCTGTGTGTGTGTGTGTGTGTGTGCGTGGGTGTCTAGCTATGCAAATTCCCACGATAGCTGCACAGTGGTCCATAAGCCGCAACTTCACTCAAACCAGCTTGCATTGCAACTTTGTTTGTTCGTCGTTTGGCTGCTTCCGCTTTCCGCTTTCTTTCCTTTTCCTTTTACTTTCACTTTACTTTCTCTCACTGCTTTGATGACATTCGCAGCATGACCGAGGTCTGTGTGAAGCGCATGCTCTCCCCCTGGCTCTATCCGAATGCACTCTATCGACGTTCGCGCCTCTTTGTGCGCCAACAAAAGGTCGTCGGCGTACTGTTTGGCTTTGTGGAGCAGGTAAGTTGCAAGCCACAGCAGCAACAACATACATCTCTGTATAGCTTTTACAGCTGGGTGGCGTGGGCGTTGCCACGCCTGCTACGGCTGCTACTATAGCTAATGGGCAGGCCAACATGAAGTCAGACACGTACATGGACACGGATATGGCCACGGCTACGCCTGGCAGCACGCGTCGCAAGTCAAAGTCCATTTTTATAGAGCAAATGCGAGAGCATGTAGAGCGTGGACAGCTCAGCTGGCAGGATGTGCGCGATGAGGCAAATGTGACAATTGCAGCGGTGCGTGTTGCTACAAAAACTTTTATCCTATTTATGTTAATTTGACGCTAAACCAGCTCTCTCTCTCTCTATTGATAGACATTTGAGACTACCTCGACGGCACTGTACTTTACCATACTCTGCCTGGCCATGCATCCGATATATCAAGATAAATTACACAACGAGCTTGTCACGTTGCTGCCCGCTTCCGGCGAACTTACGCTGGACCAGCTGGAACACCTCACCTATACCGAAATGGTGATCAACGAAGCCATGCGTCTTTTTGCGCCCGTGCCGATGGTATTGCGCAGCGCCAGCCAGGATATACAGCTGAGACGCGACAATGTTGACTTTATTGTGCCACATGGCACCCAAATTGGCATCGACATTTATAACATGCAACGCGATGTGCGCGTTTGGGGCCCATTAGCGCGTTGTTACAATCCGGATGCACACTTTGGACCAGAGGCAATGGCGCGACATGCCTTTGCGTTTGTGCCCTTCACCAAGGGATTGCGTATGTGCATTGGCTATCGCTATGCGCTGCTATTGATGAAATTGCTGCTGGCCAAAATATTCCGAGAGTATCGCATTAGCACTGAGGCGCAAATGCAGCACTTGATAATAAAGGGTAACATATCCCTGAAGTTGCGCGAATATCCGCTCTGCCGTGTGGAGCGTAGATAGCAGCATTCCGGTTCGTTTATTTTTTTGTAACATTGGTCTAAACCTGACTCGGAATGCAGATTTTTCCGAAATGGAGGCTATGTATTCTGGTTTGGTTCAAATTTAATTGTAACAATGCATTTTAGCATTACAGACATACATATTTACTAAATTAAGAAAATCGTTATAAAACTGGAGGCAATGACAATTTGCAGAGTTTTATAGCAACAATTGTTCTATAAATAAATAGAAATTCAATCTAAATCTTAAATATTGTTTAAAATTACCTAAAAATTAGATAAATCTCTTTACTATTTACTCAAGTTTCTACATTCTTAGGTGATTTCCATTTTCCGGCTATTTCCTAAATTTGATTTCATATGTAAATGAGAGCTCATATTACATTAACATAATATTAAGAGTTTGGAATGGCGCACAGTGGGCTACGAGACTTCCCATTAGCCAAAAATCGAAATTGTTCAGCTGATATATTCAAAGTACCTTTAAAGCACCAAACTCAGAAATAACTAACTTCTTAACTGCCTATAACAACCCGTTACCGGGTTACGACCTGATTTAAATCTCTCCTCCAAGCGTCTCTGCTTTGCGCGCACCTTCTCCAATCGGTGATATCAAAGTTAGCTAGTGTTCTCACTACCTGGTCCTTGCAAAGGAGACATGGTCTGCTCCTTCGTCGCCTCCCTTCGATACTCGCATTGAAGACCTTTCTCGCAGGAGATTCTTCATCCATACGTACGACATGACCTAGCCAACGAAGCCGCTGGATCTTAATTCGCTTGACTATGTCAATGTCGTCGTAGAGCTCATAGAGTTCGTCGTTCCATCGTATGCGGTAGTTGATGCCAACGCGTATAGGGCCAAAAATCTTCCCTCTCAAACACTCCAAAGGCAAAGGGGAAGGATGAGCGTCTTGTAGAATGTTAGTTTCGTCTGGCGGTAGTAGTCTTTACTACTCATTTGCCTACTGAGACCAAAGTAACATCTATTGGCAAGAGTGATTCTCTGCTTGATCTCCATGCTGACATCGTTCTTTATTGTCATGGTGGTGCCAAGGTGCCAACCTGAGAATCCAACCGCTGTGTCTCTCTACTCGAAGAAAACATATTCTTTGTCTTGCTCTCATTAACAACCAAACCCACCCTGGCAGGCTCCAGTAACTGCTCGCTTTGTACGACCATGATATTGATATCATCTGTGTATGCAAGCAAACTGGACACTCTTATAGAACATAGTTCCGTTCCTATTTACTTCGGTCTTACGCAACACAAACTCCATCACAAAGTTGAAGTGGTTGCAGGAGAGGGCATTGCCTTGCCTGAAGCCTCGCTTGCAATAAAAAGGCTTTGTTGCTCAACGTCATTCTGTACAGTCGCACCAACTTTGCAGGGAAACCAAACTATCCCTCAAAGCTTTATAATCGACAAAGTGATGGTGGGTATCGATTTGGTATTCATGGGTCTTTTCCAGGATTTGGCGTAGTTCTAGGCCTAAAATAGAGAGCATATTCCTGAACCTTTGAATAGAGTTCAATGTTTCAGACAAGCTTGTTGAGTGCAATTCCTTAGTACACCAAAACCGGACATAATTGGATGTCACCAAGCGCGATGTTCCGGGAGCTTTAGCAGCTATTGAAAGAGAATCTGACAGAGTGGAATATGGTAGTAGATGAGAGAAAGAAAAAGTACATAGTTTCTTTAAGTAGAGAGGTTGTGTCTTTGATTGCTGTACCTAGCTGATTTTGTCATGGATCTTGGCACCCTCGTCACGACGGAGACCATCGACAGCATGTTGTTGAGGCGGAGTATCATTATTGCCAGCATTGCTTTTGTCTCACTAGACAAATGGGGAGTAAAAATCACTCTCGCCAGGCAGTTGATCCTTGCCGGTTTGCTTTGTAGCGCTGAAGTATAAGTGATGACGTAGTCTGATGCAGATATCTTAGGGGTCTTTTCGAGTTCTAACACGACATTAACATAGTCAAGCGAATCAATATTCGGTGGCTTCGTTGGCTCGGTCATGTGAACGATGGACTAAGCAGCTTCTGGGAGAAAGGCCTCCAATACGGGTATTAAAGGAATGAAATCATAAGGTAGCGATACTACTGTGGTACCAGCTAATCTTTTGTACCTTGAAATTCAAGTCTTTCGTCATGAAGATTGAATTTTCACATGATAGGATTGCTACTTAGTCCTTGGCAATCAATCTAATTGCGAGTTTAAGATATTTCCTTATTCAATAGCCAGAAGTAATATGTTTGTGACTGATAACAAATGGTCAGCACCAAGTTGTACTCAACCAGGTGGACTCAGTTGCAAAGTTACTTCTTTTTTTTTTCGTCTTTGTGTCATACACAAATGCACTTGCATGTGTGAAATTGATATTCGCCTTTAACTAAAAATAAGTAACAAAAAAGAGGTCAAGCAACTAAGTGAGCCTACCTGTTTAGTATACCTTGGTCAGCACTACCTTTTTATATTGTCACGTTGTCGGATTTTCCAGAAGCAATTACAGTGGTCATAAACTGTAAACCGGCTTCACATTTCACACCTGGTTATTTACAAAAGATAAATGGGTCAACAATCATATCAGCTCTTAGCTATTTGTCAGTGACCCGCAAAAGCGATGTGATGTGCTACCTAGCGCCCGTATCCATCCACATTTTCATGCTTAGTAATAGTAATTTGTCACCACCATTTTATGTAACTCTCACATAAGCATTTCTGTATATAAACCACGATTTCATAGGAAATAAATCAGTCAGAATTTAGCACTCAAAGGCTGAAGATAGTGTATCTTTGTTTCCTTTTTCAAACTTACAACATTGTCCACCTTGTTCAAGTACCTGTTGCGACCACTCACAGTCCTAGTTTTATACTAGAGCTGACCAACAACATAAATAAATTCCTGGAATATTTCAAGAGAACAGACAGTAATACAACAATCTGTAAAAAAAAAAATGATCTTTACGAAAAAAGCCGTTGGAACTGAACCGGAAATTATATACGGAATACAGCACAGCAACTGTTTTCGTAAGCTTACACGCACAATTGCCTATATGTTGCGATTCCGCAGAAAACGCAAATCATCCACCGTATTAACTCTTGAGGAACTAAGCTACGCCGAAAAAGTAATTATACGCAATATTCAGCAAATTGATTTTCCAACAGATATAAAGGATCTTAAAAAATATGAAAACGTCCACAAGATGAGCACAATTTTCGCATTGAACCCTTTCTTGGATAAAGACTCAATCATTAGAGTGAGTGAGTCATGCGATGAAAAAACACCGATATTGTTGCCATATAACGATCCTTTAGTGAGAATGATGCTAAACAATATTCACATAGAAAATATGCATTGTGGGGCACAAGCCTTGCATCACATATCACGTCAAAAGTATTGGATCATAAAAGGCAAATCAATGGTACGAAGTGTAACACAAAAATGTGTCAAATGTAAACCACAGCAAATGCCGACGCCTCTTACCACGACACCGGCAAAACCATTCCTGAACGCTGGTGTAGATTACTGTGGTCCGTTCTGGATCTATTCACAAGCTCGAGGTAAAAAGCCGACAAAGGCGTATATCGCTGTGTTTTGTTGTTTTGCCACTAAGGCTGTACACTTGGATCTAGTGTCAGACTTAACAACACAAGCCTTTATAGGAGCCATAAACAGGTTTATTGCCCGACGAGGGCAGATTGAGACTATTAACTGCGACAACGCCATCAATTCCATTCCAGGAACCGAAAACCAACTAAAAGAACTAAAAGAGTCCATCTTTTCAGCCAAAGCTGAAAAGAACATCATAGAGTTCTGTAACAACAAGGACGTGACCTTTAAGTTTATCCCTCCTCACTATGGCCGACTTTGGGAACCGGCGGTAAAAACTGCTAAACATCTGATGCTGAAAACGATGTCAACAGCATCTCTTACATACGAAGAACTGACAACATTGATAGCCCAACTGGAAGCAACTTTGAACTCTAGACCAATTGCGCCAATGTCACGGGATCCTCATGACCTGTCCGCTCTTACGCCTGGAGATTTCCTAATTGGAGAGCCCCTAACTGCTCACCAAAACCAAATGAAAGCCTGCAAACCAAAATCGTTGTTGGGAAGGTGGGAACTTGTTTTAAAATTAAGACACACCTTTTGGAGTCAGTGGCATCGTGATTGTATACTACAGTTACAGCATAAAGTAAAATGGCGAATGTTTTCAGCAAACATAAAGAAAGGATTAATGGTATTGATTAACGAAGACAACGAGCCAGTCTTGCAATGGACTCTGGGCAGAGTCGTGAAGCTGTATCCCGATCAAGACAACAAAATACGGGCAGTTGATATAAAAACCACAAAGGGTGTTTACTCGCGCTCCGTTCACAGAGTAGCACCATTATATCATGAAGAGGAGGGTACAAACAAACGTCTCATGCATGAGGACGCAAGAAAGCCATCTCCGACAGAGGAATATTCAGCTCTAAAAAAACCGAAAGTGGCCTATGAATATAAGCCTTACTAGCTACCCTCCCTATGAACGGAGTGCCACAACAAACTACATAATGTAGATTTTATTAATTAAGTGGTAGTAGTATTTTTTAAAGTTATTTTATAAATATAGCTTAAATAAAAGAATAGATTAAAATTTAGCTGTCGACTTGGTTTTTTACTATCCGTCGACCACCACCTGCAACCCCCAGCTGCACCACCTACATCTGGCTTTCTGGCTCTTCCATCGATACCAGATCGTTCGGTAGTACAAATAATTCTTCCGCCTGTTTCATGATTTTGGCAAGCTTGTTTTTGTGCATGTTCATAGCTTTTATCATGTATGCAGATCATTCGGTTAGGGGTAGCCAGTGCTAAACAAAAGAGTATTTTTGTGAAATACCTTAGCAGATTTTCTACTTTGTTATATTGCAGCAGACCGTAAACTTCAGCAACATTGATGGATCTGACTGCTGTATAAAACACTTTATAATTAGTGCTAATAGGTACATCCTTCCTACTCAATAGACACTTCCATCTGTTAACCTTTAGGCTTAGTTGTGCTTAAATTGTGCGTTCTGATAGATCCATACACCTAGGTATTTGTATGACCTAACAACTCCATTTTCTCCCAATGAAAGTCTCCTACATGCAGCGCATCGCACGGTGGGGCCATCTGACTTTGTTATCGGTGTACATGAAAATGTGGGTACCGTCCCATCAAATAGAAACGGGAAAAAATTAATTTTTTTCTTCTTTTGTTGCTTAAATTGCAAATAGTTTTTTGTCATTCGCTCTGCCGGAGCGCAAGCTAACCTATCTTTTTAGTGGGTCGTTTTTCTCACTTAACTGCTTAACTTATCATAAAATTGTTCCAATATATTCAGCTATGCCTTCCTTAAGCGCCTCTTACACAAATCGAGAGTTTCAAGTCAGACCGTTTAATTTGTATCTGCCACCGTTCGTAGGCCGCTAATATCGCCGTAAGTTGTCTCGCCTGCAACTCTATACAACTTGCTACATATTAGAAATCATTCTAATCTAGGAGACTAAATGTAATAGATTGAAATTCTGAACCGTTAAAAAATTGAACATTTTTGTTTAAAAGCGATCAATTCCAAGATAGTCTACGTTTAAGGCTGCTTGTGTTTCTGTCTCTGTCAGACCGACTCACTCGTAGGCAAAATTGAGAAAGAGCAAGAAAACGCACATGTGTGCACTGTGCTGAAAGTGATTTCACGCTCTTGGATTCTAAAATAGACGGAGATTCTTGCAAAGTGCTGTAAAGTGTGATTCAGTGAGGTGTTGTACCTCAAACTTTACTGTTGTGTTATATCTCAGCGTATCAGCGTGTTATACCCTGCCAAAACACTTCATCGGCGCCTTTTTTGCTTCCTCTCTCTTTCACATGTCTAGAGCACTTTTTGAGCCAATGTTTTAAATACGAGTAGACTCCTCGATTATCAGTGAGCTTTCAAATATCTAACTCGCATCGCTTTATATATCCTGTTGGCAGCTCTGGTTATATTGCCACCAGCTTTTGTCTGGCCTCCATCATTGACGAAAACGTCATATCTTTGTTGTCGTTTGACATGTCATAAAATTTAATGGACGCTCAAAAGTATGCTATACGAAATTTTTGGTATTAATATTTGCGCCACCTAGCGTTAGTTTTTTGCTCGGCTACTTACCTTTGATACATTACTGCCCGTGGCGAACAGCTGACTTGTGTCACCTCTAGTTTTTGCAAGATTGCTGGCCCACGCTGACAATTGGCTCTGTATTAATTTCGTCGAAGTTCCGTTTAATTTAATTTATTTACCCTGTAATTATTACATTATTTATATACAAAAATGGTTTTATACAGAGATTAAACTTAACTTGAGCTTTGCAACTGAGATGTTTATTTACATTGTGATTTTGTATGATTGATAAATGTAAGGAAAAGGTTGAAAAAACCTTAACGATCTTTCGTTTAATTTAAGTGAAATTTCCAGAGATCACTTGATCCCGAAATATGTAAAAGTATTAAAACGCGCTGCAGCTTAATCGCAGACACAAACACAATTTGGTAAGCACCCGCAGCAGCCTTATATGCAACAGAAGCTGACTCTTCGTTTTGTTGCAGGAACCTTTCAAAAAATTGAGTGCAATTTACAGTAGTATAGCATACCTTTGTTTCATTATACACTTACAACACTGTCCACCTGGTTCAAGTACCTGTTGCGACGACACACACGTAGTTCTGTACTAGAGCTGACCAACAACATAAATAATAAGAATCTTGGAATATTTCAACTAAACAAACATTCCAAGAATTCAACATTTTGTGAAAGTAATCCTTTTGGAAAAAAAAATGTTTTACACTACAGTAGCCACTGGAACTGAACCGGAAATTATATACGGAATACAGCACAGCAACTGTTTTCGTAAGCTTACACGCATAATTGCCTACATATTGCGATTCCGCAGAAAACGCAAATCATCCACCGTATTAACTCTTGAGGAACTAAGCTACGCCGAAAAAGTAATTATACGCAATATTCAGCAAATTGATTTTCCAGCAGATATAAAAGATCTTAAAAAATATGAAAACGTCCACAAGATGAGCACAATTTTCGCATTGAACCCTTTCTTGGATAAAGACTCAATCATTAGAGTCAGTGAGTCACGTGATGAAAAAACACCGATATTGTTGCCAAATAACGATCCCTTAGTAAGAATGATGCTAAACAATATTCACATGGAAAATATGCATTGTGGGGCACAAGCCTTGCATCACATATCACGTCAAAAGTATTGGATCATAAAAGGCAAATCAATGGTGCGAAGTGTAACACAAAAATGTGTCAAATGTAAACCACAGCAAATGCCGACGCTTCTTACCACGACACCGGCAAAACCATTCCTGAACGCTGGAGTAGATTACTGTGGTCCCTTCTGGATCTATTCTCAAGCTCGAGGTAAAAAGCCGGCAAAGGCGTATATCGCTATGTTTTGTTGTTTTGCCACAAAGGCTGTACACTTGGACCTAGTGTCAGACTTAACAACACAAGCCTTTATAGGAGCCATAAACAGGTTTATTGCCCGACGAGGGCAGATTGAGACTATTAACTGCGACAACGCCATCAATTCCATTCCAGGAACCGAAAACCAACTAAAAGAACTAAAAGAGTCCATCTTTTCAGACAAAGCTGAAAAGAACATCATAGAGTTCTGTAACAACAAAGACGTGACTTTTAAGTTTATCCCTCCACACTATGGCCGACTTTGGGAACCGGCGGTAAAAACGGCTAAACATCTGATGCTGAAAACGATATCAACAGCATCTCTTACATACGAAGAACTGACAACATTGATAGCCCAACTGGAAGCAACTTTGAACTCTAGACCAATTGCGCCAATGTCACGGGATCCTCATGACCTGTCCGCTCTTACGCCTGGAGATTTCCTAATTGGAGAGCCCCTAACTGCTCACCAAAACCAAATGAAAGCCTTCAAGCCAAAATCGTTGTTGGGAAGGTGGGAACTTGTTTTAAAATTAAGACACACCTTTTGGAGTCAGTGGCATCGTGATTGTATACTACAGTTACAGCATAAAGCAAAATGGCGAATGTTTTCAGAAAATATAAAGAAAGGATTAATGGTATTGATTAACGAAGACAACGAGCCAGTCTTGCAATGGACTCTGGGCAGAGTCGTGAAGCTGTATCCCGATCAAGACAACAAAATACGGGCAGTTGATATAAAAACCGCAAAGGGTGTTTACTCGCGTTCCTTTCAGAAAGTAGCACCATTATATCATGAAGAGGAGGGTACAAACAAACGTCTCATGCACGAGGACGCAACAAAGCCATCTCCGACAGAGCAATATTCAGCTCTAAAAAAACCGAAAATCGCCCATGAACATAAGCATTACTAGCTACCATCACATTTAACATTGTAAATATAGTAAAGCCAATTAGTTTGGAGCAGAGAAAAAGACAAAAAAATTGCCAAGACAAACATACCCTAGTTTAAAATGTTGGATATGGCACCATCGGCGGCGAACAACAAAAAACTTTGGAAATATCCTTGGTTGTTCTCTCCTCTAGGCAAAGAGAGAAATAAACGCACTTTTTCATTTTTTGTTGGGCCAACCTTTTTTTTGAGTAAAAACTCACCCCATCCACGACAAGTTAAAAAAAGAATATGTGTTTTCAATTTTTTTTTTTTTTTAAAACTCGCTATTTTATTAAGCAAAGTCGACCTGGTCGGTACGACACCACAATCAAGAAGAAATAGTAGGTCTTTCGGACGGGGTCTTCTTAACTCAGTGTAGGCAAAAAAATGGAGACCCAAAAAAATGGCTACTTTCCCACAAAGGGACGGGAGATAGTGGAGAAATGGGCAGTACAGGCACCCTGATTTAGATAGTTCATTTTACTTTTATTTTTTTAAACAACACTCGCAGCAAGAGTACTCGCAAAAACGAAAAACTCAGACGTAATTAAGAAACGTCTAAAAACACTATAAGCTAATATTATTAAAACTTATAAAATTGTAATCTACTACTTAAACTAAGCAAAAAAAAAACGCTATTGTTTACTTTTTGGCAGGACCAAAAAAAATCGTTCCTATAAATAAAATTAGGCGACAAGCGCTAATATAGGTTTTGAGTTGCTCTTTTGGTCTAGAAAGAGCCCAGTGTCATTAATCGCCTCATACGACGAGCTTTGACCTGCTGAGGTGGTATTCTCTAACCCGCTCACCATACGTATGTACAATTTACATATTTGTTTATTTAAGCTTACTTGTAATCACAATGTTTAATGCAACTTTTAATAGTTATTTCTGTATTTATACCAATATATATTATAAGAATAAAATCTTTCCTTGCTGTCCGACAAAGGGACACCGCACTCATTTTCTTGTTGTGCACTTGCCAAGTGGTGCAATCTGATTGTATGCAGTGTAATTAGTAGTGCCTATTATGTTAGTCAAAAAGGACGCATACTTTTTATGGTAGTTCCAAAATTTTAGTTATAAAAAGGAAAGCAAGATCACAAGATCTGTCTTCAAAAAGCTTGAAGACGCTGCCAACGCGTCGAAGGCCAAAGATCTTACGTAGTTCTTTGCGCTCAAACACTCTAAGGGGCTGTTCAGAAATGAAATGAAACTCCGAAGTTTTAACTACCTAGGTTGAAGATTGAGCCGAAATGAAGAGCTAGATATATTTTGTACGGGTTTCCTTTACCACTAGTGTATAAGACAAACTGAAGCTACTTGATGGACACGCACTTGCACGGTTGCAAAGAAAACTCCAAGTCTATAGCAACGAAGAACGACTCAAATGGGCTCTTGGCTCCTTCCAACCATTTAAATCTCCGGGACAGGTTGGAATCACACCATTCTCACCGCTCTCATTGCTGCACAATGGCAGAGAACTCCAGATTGCGCATCTCAGACGAATTATGATTGAGCCATTGCACAGAGCGAAGGGTGTCTTCATACCCAAGGCGGTGAAGAAGTGATGTCCTATCTATATCTATATATCTATCTATATGACACTATCGAGATACACTGATACACGGGATACACTCTCTGCTTAAGATAGGGATGTCAAAGCAGACAGATCCGTTACTAGAGAAATAGTGATAATATTGGATAGTCGCCTTAAGAGCGGTTGTAGAAACTAGAACAAACTTCAAGGAACTTCTAAGACGGAACAAACTTTCACTCAGCTGAGTCCCGGAATGAAATTGCGGACAGACTAGCAAGAAATGATGCTGCAAATAGGGTCAGAGCA
This sequence comes from Chymomyza caudatula, assembly GCA_035041775.1. Classification (NCBI taxonomy): domain Eukaryota; kingdom Metazoa; phylum Arthropoda; class Insecta; order Diptera; family Drosophilidae; genus Chymomyza; species Chymomyza caudatula. The sequence continues at coordinate 1,477,844 of JAWNKW010000141.1, read as the reverse complement.
CTTTTGTGGCATTAGCAGCTACTAAGAGAAGACCAAAGAGCAAGAGGGACTATGAACTGTATAGATACTACAAGCCTTAGACAGGCCAAACTACTCCTCGGCTCCTATAAATTAAATAGGTCAAGAAAAAATAACAACTAAGGAACAGTTCTGTTAGGATTCCGACAGGTTTGCTAACTGGATACCAACAGGCTATAAGTTCAGTAGGGAGCACAACAGATCCTTAAGGTTGTGGTGCATTACTGCCCAATACGAGTTTTTTTAATATTTTGAATTACGTTTAAACTAAATCAATCTATTAGAAAACTATTCGAAACTATTTCTATTGATATCGTTGAGCCACTTTAACAACTATATGGAAAGAGCAAATGATAATGAAATTTATTGGGAAGAGCATCAGGGTTTGTGCCTTGACAATTTGCCAAGTTTGGCATGTGAGCGTCGTAGTAAGTTTTATGTTGGAAGGTTGTTAAACTTATTGAAGTTTATCTAACAGCTGTTCAACGGAAAGTTGTAATTTTTCAATTAAAAATGTAATTCTATGTTGTAAAATTGAATTTGTGCAAACTTGCACAATAATTTACTTTAGTAAGCAACGTTGTTTGAGGGGCTGAAAACAGTAGTTCGGTAGAGGAAAATGTGTGCACGCTCGTTAGTTTGTTAGTAGAGCAAATTGCAAAAGCTAGCAAATGGTTTTAATGGCTATTGCAACATGCTGCCAGCTCACGCTGCGTATACGTAATTGATTGAATTGTATGCGCAACAAACTGGCCAAAGTCAAAGTGTTAACTGGCACGGTGCCATCTTTGCACTCCAAGCGCTGGGCAAGACAGAGTATTGAAGCACTTTGAATGGCATACTATACCCTTGGTTATTAATCAATGGAGCCGTCGATGACTCACAGTTTCAGCCATCAATTTGACAGAATTAAGGCTTCTCTCACCCAAAGTGAAGTGAAGCGCAAATTGACGTATTTCAATTTCATATCATGCACGATGATTATTATTGTTATTTTGAATGCTTCACAGTGAACTTAAGCCCTTGCTGACTTGTGCAAATGAATAAATAGCCGCCCTTGCCACACTTGGCTGCTGCGACGCTGCGACTTAATGCATTGCCATCATCAACATCATCATCATCATCATCATCATCATCATCATCCTCATCATCATCATCTTTCCATTTGCAGCTACTGTGGTTGCAACCCGGCGCTGTGCAACGGAATATGCATAATTTAATGCTCTTAGCTTCTGCGCTGACTGACTCGGGGGTCTTCATTGAGTCTTGGGGTGCCGCCATTTTGCCTGCATTTGAAGTAAAGGCCACAGCGCCATAATGTTTACGCTGAAAAGTATGCAATAAACGACTCGTTAACGCTTCAAATACAATTAACAGCAGCTGGGGCAACTGTGCACTATGGGCAAAATTAGCCTTTTTTGTGACATAAATGAATATCTTGCAGAAAGAGCTAGACTTTTGGGCTTATATTTTGCTTTAGGCAGTAAAGCACGCATCGGCAGCGTTTAAGGCGACAACAAATTTCAGCTCAATGAGAGGCGATTGGTTAAAATATGCATTTTGGGGTTGCTTTTTTTAACCACCAATTTGGAAATTGGTCGAGAATAGTTACTTACGAACGAGATAATAGTGATATTTTTAGCTCAAATTCAAGTGTACAAAAACTCAACATTTTTTCAACTTTCAAAAATTATTCTTTTTAGCTAAATAAATTAAAAAATAAGAACAAATTTGGTACCATGTTTCTTTTCAACTCAAGAAATTGAGTCATATGCTCATTTAGCACGAATATGAACAAAATCTGTAGAGAAATTGTAAAGTTAGTCGACTATCGAAAAAAACCCACAATCAACAATTTCATTTAACGCCTACATTAGGCCACAAAAAAGCTAAGGCAAAACCTACCTTTTCCGGTTATAGCTTCCAAATTGCGAAATCATTATTTCGCTTTCCAAGTTCACATAACAAAAACCGTGGAAAATTTGAAATTCATAATAGTTATTTACGCGGTACGCAGCAACAAACAAAATACACAGCCTTTAATACTGAAAGTTGCCACCTTTTCTAATGAGATTTGCTACCTGTTATACTAAGAGCTGCCATAAACCAATAGTTTGCTGATATAGCACTTAGGTAAAGCCTTTCTTGCGGTAGCACAATGGCAGTCGGACTACAAAACGAAAGGTCGTAGGTTCGATTCCCGCCTGTGACTTTAAAATTTTTTTTTTACTAACGCAGTTTCCATCCAAGATATAAAAACGGACAGCAATTCGATCGAAAAACAATCGAATATCCCTTATATATTGCTTGCAATATAGTTACAAAAAAAACTCCCATAGAAAAGCGAGACAGGAAAATTATTTTTTTTCTCATACAAACATTATTTTTAGGCAATAGGACTATATTTAAGGCCATTGATTCCTGAAAAATGTTTGCTTAAACATTTGTTTTTAGTCGAAATTTTCAATTTTTTAGCCAAGTGTTACCAAAAATATTCATTTCAGGATTTCATCCAAAATCCTAAAATTTTATGAAAAACTTTTCACTGAAGCTTCGTCAACATATTCGGGCGATTCGAACGAAACCAACTGTTCATCGCAACAAACCACAAATATGGTCTGCCACGCCTCCAACACATATATACATTGCACAAATCTATAATACCCTTTTACACTTTGTGTACAGGATAAAATATTCGCCTTCCAAAGTCTTAAAATATGTACTAACTTTTCAAGCGAGTAGCAACCTCTACAGCCGCCGTACACTAGATCACACAGGGGGGTTAGACACGTAGACCGCCGTCCCTATAAGCGGGCTATCACTGGCATCAGCTTACTGTGCTAATCCATCAGTATAGAAAATAGATAGACGTACGTGTGTTGAATTCTTTGCAGAGAAAATATCTCGCTTGGCAACAATTGCTTGCGCCTACTTCGAGGGCAGAGGGCGCTGCTGTTACCCAGGTGAGGTTGCCACAAATGTCTATAAGAAAAGCCTTTATATCCAGCAGATTCAGTACAGTTGCATCACCAAAAGTAAGAGACATGCTGATGGGAAGAGAAAAGCGACATTGGAACTTCGTTGTTTTTAACCATTTTTTTTATACCAGGAAACTTGCACATTTTTCCCATAGTGCTCTGACAGTAGTAGGCTGGGGCACGCCAGTCTTGCGCTGGTGTCGACTATAATCACAACATTAATCTAATGCGCATATATATATATATGGCAGATATATACTATAAGACCATTTGAGCGCCTTGTAATAATTGAATCATTTACAACAAATCAAAGCAAGTTAATTCTTGTAGTTAGAACACATCAGACTTGGGTCATATTATTAATGAGGCAAAGTTTTTCGGCTTTCAATTAGTTATGCCCCTTTCCCTGTGCAAGGCCAAAAAACAAAAACAAAATGGCTGCCGCATAATGAAATATTTAAGTGGATTTTGTCTCGGTTGGCGTACTAATTGACTGTTGACCAATTATTATGCCACAAAAAAAAAGAAGAAACTTAAAAATAGCATTTTGAACGTGCTCAGCCATGTTTTATGCTATTTTAATTCAAGCGGGCAAGCTGCATAATTTAATTAAGCTCCAAAGTGGCCACAGCCAAGGTCAAGGCATGCCATTTGTGGCAACAAAAGCGTCAGTCAGGTGGCACAGAGTGAAAGCGTAGCTGTATAATAAAACATAGTTTGTGGCAACATAAGCTATATAAAGGGTTTGTAGCTGCTGTTGTTTCTGCTTGTTAATATTGTATTGTAAGAGCTTGCAACTCAAGCCACTTAAAAGTTACTTTCAATTTGCATTATTACTCAATGCTATTATTTTGCTGGAAATACGGTAATGCATTCTTAATGAGCAGGAAGAATTCATTGTAAGAGTTTTAAGCTGATTAACTTTATGGAGAATTAGTTTTATGACATCTTCTAATGCATATTTCATGTGCATCTTGTAGAGTAGTGTATGAGTAATTGGCCTAATACTAGAACGCTGCAAACAATAACGTTCATTGTAGATTGCATAAGTTCTTTGCTATGTGAAGCCATAAATTTCCAATGTCCTTGACGTTTAAGCATCTAATTAACGTTAAGATTGTTTCTTAGATATCAACTATCACTGTGTCGCAAGTCTTGATGTAGCAGAAGCTAATTGATGAGAATAAAAAACAGCTACATACATATATTTTTTATCAAAACATTCCAAGGAACTATATTTAATGTCGTATACACACTGACGCCGCAAGGAGACGCCACTAAGCGTCGGAGCAAAGTCATGCGATGCGGCAGTAGCAAAAATGGAGTATTTTCTTTGTATTAAAACGAAAGCTGATATTTTGTGGACTACCAGGTACTCAGCCTCCTATATTTAAGCTCATTTGATCGTAAATGTGCCGAAAATGAAGAGTTTTCCCAGTTTTTCTTTATTACCCGCAAAAAACCTGCAAGGCAAGTATAGGGCGGCGGGAGAAAAGAGGTCAGAAGACGACCTGTGCAGGAGAATGAGCTCTGAGGAAGAGAGTAAGGAGTAAGGGAGATTCAAGGAGAGTGAGGAGTGCGGAAGAGTGAGGGGTGAGGGAGAGTGAGGGCTAAAGAGTAAGCAGTGAGGAGTGATGTGCTTAGATTAGATGATATGAGATAAATTAGATGAGATTAGGTTAGATAATGTGGGGCGGGGTAGCGAAACGAACAGGTGTAGAACTCCAGAGTGAGGATTAAAGAGTATGTAAAACCTAATAGCGACGAGGGACTCTGGAATCATATATCGGAGCGGATCCTTGCGTACTAGCGCTGAGAACGACCGTTATTTCCAACGTCCGAGGAACCAAAGGTACGATCAGGGGTGTCGCGAAGGATTTAGAACCAAAGCGTCTTTCTTTAGATATGCAGAGCAAAATATGGTGCACTGTGTTTGGGGAGGGCAAACTTTTACTAACTAGCAATGATGGGTATAATGCCGCTCCCGGAGTTAACTTAACGACGTCCCCAATCATGGATGATGGCGAGGTTGTACGCCGCCTAGCTATGACGAGTTTGGGTCGCAATCAAGCGGCTCAAGAACAACAAAGCTGCTGACGCAGAATACCTGCCTCCAGAGTTGTTCAAGACTGGCGGCCAGCTTTTTTTGCAGAATATAGCTAGATGAGAGCATGCCCGTTGATTGGAACGTTGGTGTCTTCTGCTCTGCCCTCAAGAAGAGTGGCCCCACGTCGTGCGCTAACTATCGTGGTATCAGCTTTCTTTCTGTCGCATATAGGGTCCCATCGAGCGCACTGTGTGGCCCTTATCAGTGTGGCTTTAGGCCTGGTAAGTCCACCATTGACCAGATATTCCCACAACGCCAAATCCTGATAAGACTCACGAATACACCCACCATCTCTTTCTTCTTCTTCTTAACTGGCCATAACAACCCATTAACGGGTTACGGCCTGATGTAAATACATTCATTCATTGGAATTGTGGTTTTACGTATTGGGCACAATTCTTTTAAGGCATGAGTTGGCTCTTCTGGTCTCGAAGTGTCATTGTTAGTCGCTTCATACAATAAGCTTTGACCTGCTGAGGTGGTATTCTCTAACCCGCTCACCACACGGGGGGTGAGCCATCTTTTTGTCGATTATAAATCAGCATTTGATCCCGTTGATGAGCCCGTTGAGGGAGAGCATATAAGTCGCACTGTCTGAGTTTGGAATACCAGCAAAGGTGGTCCGCTTATGCAGAATGACGTTGGGCAATACGCGCAGCTCCGTCAAGGTAGAAAAGAGGTTCTACGAGCCATTGGATACCAAGCGAAGCTTCAGACAAGTTTCTATTTTGCTACCTCTTCATCCCCTTGAAGTGTTTGAGCGGAAAGTACTCCGTAAGATCTTTGGCCCTCTACGAGTTGGCAACGACTACCTTTTATGATGGAACGTCGAATTCTATGAGCTCTACGACGACATTGACATAGTCAAGCGCATTAAAATGTAGCGGCTCCGCTGTTCAATGCGGAAGTGGAAGGGAGGCGACGAAGGGCAGACCATGTCTTCATTGGAAAGACCAGATAGAGAAGAAGAATAAAGGCACAGTTAAACGAAGTTGTCGAAAGTAAAGGTAGTGCTACTGTTGAACGTTCAACTGAATGTCGCTTTGGTCGCTGTGTGTGTGTAGCGCAAAAAACGTGTTTGCCGCACACCGAAACAGGTTGTTATGGCTAGCAAGAAAGGAACATTACATATATACTGAGAGCCGATATTTTATACCACCACGATTTATCGTTGAAATCTCAATAAAAGGCGAATCTATTTAATTGTACATACTAGTCTTGGAAAAGTCAGTCCTAAACGTTTTAGTATGATGATATTGTCTGCCTTCTACCGTCCTTAAACTGATGACACCGAAATAAAATTGTGAATAAAGGTAATGGCCAAGACTGCCAGAGTGCTAGGGAGGAGTTCACAATGAGTGACCTATTCAAAGTTATAAGTCTAGGTAGTAAAATGCAAAAAAATATTTGAAACCTAGAGAAAGGTCACCAGTAAAAAAAATTTTTTTTTGTGCGTCTACCATGTTCTGTATACCATTTCTACATAATCCTTTGTGCACCTCTTCAAATATTTTGCATGCTGCCAAGAACTTTCAAACGATTTTCGCTAAGGGCACATTCAGCATTCCAACTATATGCCCATCTGTGCACGGTGCACCATTCGCTTCGCTTATCCTGCCAACTTGGTGTACTAGTTGGAAATTCGCGGAAAAGTTTTTAATTAATTGCGCGTCATTTCGTGTGGCAGCCAAGCAAAGCTTTAATTGCAAATGAACTGCGCAAATTCTCTATGTTGCATGGATACGAGTGAGAAAGGGACTGTCCGCCAATCCGACACCCAGTCGCCCGTGTCGCCACAGCAGCATGGCTAATTAGCAAAAATACTGTTCGAGAACCAACAAGCGGGGACCAACAGTGACCAATGGCACAGTTAACACAGGGCAGAGTCAATCAGTTGGCCATTTGTGTTGGCCATACTTTTAGTTCAACAGGCTACGGCCATGCCCAATAGTGTTCGTGAGTGTGTTTGTATGTTCATGTTGCTAATTTATGCGGACGCAGCCACAGTCGTTGGCACTGGCAAGGACAACAAAAAGTTTACTAACGGACACAGCAGCCTCGTTTCGCTGGCAAAACTTTACGCTGTAAAGAGCACATTAACTTTATTTGCAACTTTGTAACGCACAGCTTAAACTTTGCATGTGTTGCATGCAACATACAGAAATAAACATCTATCACACACAACGGCTAACTATCTCAAGCTCTTTGGTCATCACGGCATGTATGCCGTCAGAGCGTAGAGACAATCTTCATCATTAAAGTTTTGTTTTAATTCAATTAGGTGTTCTATTCAGGGATTCAAACCGTAGTCGAAACCGTAACCGTTATCAAAACCGTCAGCGTACCGAAACCGAGTCGACTCACTGAAAAGCGACCATTCCCAAGACACTGCATACTTGTGGCTAGTTTTTGATATTTCTCAATTTAGGCTATGAGTGAGTCGGTCTAACAGACAGCACAACAAACAGCAGGGTACGGGTGACTGTTTTAAAAATGGTCGCTTTTGAGCAGACATTTGTAATGCTCTTTGGTTTTTGTATAGGAACCGGTAAACCGAAACAAATATCGGTGAATCGGATCAAAACCAATGTTATGGAAAAAAGAAAACTGAAAACAAAATTATTTACCAAATCAGGAGAACCGGTTCTACTGTAATCATAACCGCATCCGAAATAAGTTTCGGTTTGAATAGCGGGTTCTACTTATAGAGGTCGGTAATATTTCAAAAATGTACATTCACATAGCTTTATCTTTCGGAGAAATATCTCCCCTTTATAGAGTATATTCAGGTTTTTTAGTTGCGAGCAATATCCTTATTTCTATTTTGCTGTTGTTACTGCTATACGCTGTTTTTGTTTCCTTATTCCCCTATATTATTGTCTTAAACTTTAACGCACTTTCCATCCGGTTCGTGCTTCAATTGTTGTTGCACTCACTCCACTTAACTCTCTCACAATTCCACGGTCATTACGCATTGATGGTAGCCACTTTAAAGTTTCTGTTTTTTTTTTTTTTACATTTCAATGAAGGACAGTACACAGCAATTTGTCACACAACACAAATAAAATTTTACAGGACTCGCATTTACACACACACTTTAGCACACAGATACAAAAATGCTCAACACATTAAAAGTTATTATTGCAAGGAGCAAGGCTGTTGCCCAACCAGGCCAAAAGCCAAGCAGCAGACAACAAGAAAAACAACAACAACAACAAAACTATAACGGGGCACAGTCTGTTGGCTGATTTGTTGTTGGCCAATTTCCAAACTTGCACAGTTTGCCAGTAAAAATGATTTTTGGGGCCACTTTGCGCCGAAAACTTTTTAATGCAATTTTGTTAAATATTTTTACTGTGCTTTTCTTTTGGCCTATGTGCGAAATAGTTTAACGTTACACTGTGACAAAACTCTAACCAACTTGGCCTTGGCAAATTTAATTGTCAGGCATATAAACTTGCGCCTGTGTGTATGCATCACTATATTGTGTTATCTTCTCTCAAGTGCAACAGCACAAGCTCGTCTATAAACATATGTATGTTGGTGTGTGTGTTTGTCTGTGTGGAAACCATAATTTGATGGCAACTCTAGACGAAAGTTTCGTTCTGCTAAATTGAGTTAAGAGTTTTGTAACGCTGCGTAACTGTTAAGCCTTTTAGGCGGCAGCCGCGCCCACATGCTGTGCTACTAGTTAGAGCAGAATGTACGACTTAGGAGCACCTTAAATTGAGCGATTTTGTTTTTCTGACATGAAAACAAACACACACACAAGCGTGTACGCATCAAACTTTATCCTTCAGTTCATTGTTTGTGACTGGTGAATCGATAGAACTTTTTTCGACAGAACTAGTCAGCTTCCAATCAACAGTGTAACACACGACGTACAGAATTGAAAGAGCAGATGATACCGGTACGGAGTACGCTCTTGCAGAAGAAGCTGGCTTTCCAGTGGCGAATTCAACATTTTTGTTTAAAAATACTATCGATGTATCGATAGTTTTAAACACAAAAGGTTCTGGGCTTTGGTGGAGCAGGACGAAACCTAGTGACCGCTTTTAACCTGCCAACAGCAAGAGTGATACCTGCTCTGCCTCAACAAAGTTAACGCACAACCTCCTCGTGGTGCCTCCGTGGATAGCTGACCTCATAGTTATGCGGTGTTAGGGCATTGAGCTAATGTGCGCAGGCTTTGAATGATGTGGGATTCGGGACCAACGCGGAAAACCCCAACTCCAGTGAAGAATGAGAAGAAAGAAACTAAATGTATAATCTATAGCATCGAATCTTTGCAAGCTGATGATAGTATTGTTACCATCGAATCTTTTTCCAGAGAGTATCGATATTATCGATAGTTTTGCAGCTCTACTTGAAAAGTCTTGTTTACTTTGAAGCAGAAGTATTTCATGACATTTCCATGCCTACATCTGCTCAGAGCAACGTTTTCGACTCATTTTTGATCAATTGATCACTGATTTTTTTGGTCCTCAAGTCCATCGTCTTCCAGCGACTCCCATCCTAAGATATTTGGACACTCGGACAAACAAATACTTTTTCACGTTATAAAAGATCATTGTATTGAAAAATTAAAGCATTAACACTACCCTACTTGAGTCCCTAACCGCACAGATTGTTCTGGTCTGACTTATTTTGGCCCTAGGTCGGCTTACCCCTGGCACCTCGTGGAGTCGTCCTCGTGGCGTGTTGACGTTGAGGTCTTCGTGGCTGTGCTGCTGCTGTTGCCCTTCTTGCGGTCGAAGGCTGTTGATGGTGTCTCCTTCATCACTTGTCATTGTATTAATCGTTCACTGATACACCGAGAGTAGTACGCGCACACAACCGATCCATTTTGTAGCTCCAGAATAACTAACTCGATCTCGCTTGGCCTACTGACCAACTACCCTCTATCAGCTCTAAGTTTCACTCAAAGTCCAGCGCTCTATCCTTCTCTTGACCTGTCGCTCGCAAATGGCCAAACTCCTGTGCCTGCGCGCTCTGTTGTTGAGTGTAGCTGGCGTGCTCTCTGCTGGTAATAAACAAAGGTGTGCTCACTCTCAGTACGTGTCTCTTTAAATTGTTGCCAATTTAGTCCACATCTGAAGGATATAGTGAGTGGACGCAATTCTTGTTGTTGTTACAAATACAATGTCTGGTCAGTTTTTACATAAAGCTGAGCTTTTGAACTTTCGCTCGCACAGATTTTGGCAACTGAAAATACTGAGAGTGAGCACACCTTTGTTTATTCCATTATAGACCTGAGTGATATTCGTTCCTCTGCTGCTGAGAGCAACCCGTATATGTGACACACACACACACATAAACATCTGTTTATAAACGCAAACATATCACGAAAGGCTTGAAAGCGAAAGAAGTATCTTTTAACGAATATATTTATCAAAAGGTGGCGCCAGCCAGAGTTTTTAAAACAGCTTTTTAGTATGCAGCTGATTTTGTATGTATAATAGCAGTGGCAACAAATTGGGAGTCGCTTTGATTTTGAATCCGGCAAAAATTTTGGATTTTCTAGCACGAATTTCGAGATACAAAAGAATCATACTTCCGATCTAAATGAATTTAAACTAAAATAACTATCGGCTCAATGTCTGAAATCAACATCTATAGCCGCGCCTTTGGGGTTAAACTGGCACTCAAGTCATAGGGTGGTGAGATTGGTGTGGCCCGATTCGCGTTTTCTGACTCGGGTGCAGTGTTAGCAGCACCTAGAGGGGAAAGCACAGTGGAGAGAAGGTTGCAACCGCGTGTGAGATAAGATAAGAAGGGCTGAGTAAGTATCAAAACCTAGATACCTAGTTTGTAGGGTAGCGATGGCAGTGTGCCATAGTGTCTACTAACGAGAGACTCTCCAATGGTAGTGCACCAGTGTTAATTGATCCAAGTAAACCCAAACGCTATCTATTAAGGACCAACAGACTTATTGCATACTGAGGGGATAATAACAATCAACAAGGACATATTGAGGCGGTATTGATGTGCTGCTTGTTTGCAGCTTTGTACACTCACGGACACACAAATATACACACCATGTTCACACACACAGGCACGTACTTAAGCTGAACTCGCATTTTGGCCGCCTATCTGTGAGTTTGCTCAAATGCGGTTACTTTGTTGTTAAATGTGTGCGAAATTTGGCTTAACTGTTGCCCTTGTTCGCATTGTTGCTGCCTTTCGGCCATAAAAAAACCCGTAAACTGAGTTACGTACGTATTTGTTTGGTATAATTATCTTAGGGCTTGTTGCTAAGCGTTTAACTATAATTAGCATGAACATTATCCATTTATGCACGCATTCAATTTCGGACAAACGAAAAATATTAAACCAAATTGAAGTTTGGTATTCTTATAAGTTGGAATTTAATTGCTTTTGTTAGACTAAATTTCTTTAAACAGCATGAAGTGGGTGCCAAGATTATAAGAGTATTAGTTATGAGCAATGTGTGTAACAGGCAAGAACGATTACCGCATTAGATGAAACGGTGAACTTACAACTCTGGTTAACATGGTATGTGCATGCACATAGCAATTCCTTGGAGAAAGGCCTTTAATGCGGCTCTTGAAGGCAGAAGACAATCGGGCAGACCCTGCCTCCGCTGGAAGGACCAGGTTGAGTGTGATTTAACAGTGTTGGGAAGCTTTGCGCAAAGCAGAGGCGCCAGGAGGAATGCTCTTCAACAGGCCGTAATCCAGTAACAGTTTGTTATGTCCTCCCTACAATATCCGCATTGAAGACCTTTCACCATGGACCTTCTGCATCTATACGCTCAACATTACCTATCCAGCATAGACTTTGTCGTACCATCGGGTGCGTTTATCGTTGCCAACGCGTAAAGGTCTTACGGAGTACTTTCCGCGTCATCTCCTATGCTTCAGTACCATAAAGCCAAACACTCAGATTGATGTTAAAAGCTATACATTTGATGTTGTCAAGGATTTCGTCTACCTTGGCACCACCGTTTTGTGCGTATGGATTGAGAAGCTCCTCCAAGAAAGATCTTCAATGCGGTTGTCAAAGGGAGGCAACGAAGGGGCAGCCCATGTCTCCTTTGGAAGGAGCAGGTAGAGGGCCAGTCAAACCTTGTTGTAGCCGGTTTTGGGAGATGACAAGTATGTAGACAATCACAAACGTATGGAAAGATGAAGATAAGAGAAATATATATGATAGTAAAAGATATAAAGAGATAAAGAGAAAGGAAGAGTTGGGACACGACAGTAGGATTACTCAGGTTCAGATGGAGGAAGCGAGCAACCTCGACTGGGTTTTAGCCAGAGAGATAGCAGTGTAAGGTCAGTAGGCGACGCGCACTCGAATGAGATGAGCCGTTGTTTGGGGATCAAGGCCGCATAGCGGGCAGACATCTGAGACAGCGGTATTCACCCCGGCCAGTTAACTGTTCAGCATTTGGAGAACCTAATCTAATACTGCATTTGGCCTACCGTGCTGGAGAACATTGTCCACGGCCTTAGTATGTAGCTGAAAAAGCTTGTCTCACATTGGATGAAGGAGCTGGGCCACCTGCACAAAGGGGGGGGGGGGGGGGGGGGGCTAATTAAGGCGCAGATATAGCACAGCGTTGGATTGTCCAACGCTGCAAGATTCAGCTGAGAGACATCAGTGGACTTTAGAAGGAACAGGCGACAGAGAAGGGGCCACAGTTCTTTGACAGGGATCATAAAGCCCCCTCCCCATTATAACAATTTTAAAATATGTCGCCTTTTTGTCTTGCGTTAGCGAAACAATAAAAATTCAACAAAAATCAAGCTCAGGTGCTACCTGGAATTCATCGCGTATACGTCAGGTGTTCCAGCAATTAAACGCTGCTGCTTTAACTTAATAAAGAATATTGCGTATACGACGCGTTGTTTGTTGCCATACAGTCTGCTAAACTAATGATAGCTAAGTCCTCTCTTTGGCTTATATTTAAATCTGCTACAAAAAATTATTATGCAGATTATATGTGGTAAAGTTTGCTTAGACAAACAAGTGACATTAAAGTCGCATAAAGCAATAACAACAAAGATGTTTAAATAATAAAGAAATGGAATGGCGTGGAGTGACTTGAGTGAATAAATCACAACAAACGCAAGACATGCGTAAGTCTAACATACGCACACATCACGTAACTTTCCGTCCAAAATCGGCGGCATTTACAAGTCAGCAGTCGGCAGTCAGTAGTCCGTCGGCGGCAGGTGGTTTGCATTCAGTGTAAACTTTTTTACAACCCGGTAACAATTTGGCCAAGTAGCTGTAAAGCAACCGAGATAACTCAATGCAAAGGCGGCTCAGACGTGTACATAAAACTGAATAAAAAACGCAAGGGAATGGAAAACTAGAAGACGACCAATGAATTTTTTATACCCTGCACAAAACATTCCTTTAAATTAAGGAAAAAAAGAAATGCGAAAATCACAATTGTTGTTGTAAGAGAAATACAATTTAAATAAGATGAAACCTGTTAGCTGCCGCGAGCCTTAATTACAACTATAAAACTAATTTCGATAAACAATAAATGCGAATAGTATACGGAAATAAGTTGGCAATCGAATAGATTTAAGTTTTATTTCATGTGAAATTTGGCTGATATTTAATTAGTTTTTGGCTCTTTGTTGAAAAATAAGAGAAAATTTGTTGTTTACGCTCACATTGGCATATAAAGGAGTTTTCCATTCACGATTCGATTGAAGTTTTCTTATGATTAGCAGATATCTATTATATCTATATTATATAAATAGGCTGAAGTAAAATTTGCGCACCCTTTTTGGCCAACTATATGAAAATAAATATGAGTGAAACTTATATCATTGTCTAGGGAATTACCCTAAGAAGTGCACATTATTTGATTTATGTCGATATCTCACCACTTTTCACCGTGACGAAATTTCATAGTTAATATATATATAAAAGCTATCGAATTGAAAATGCGGTGTAAAATTTATGAAAAAAGTCTTATTTTGATCGATAAAAAGCGTAAAACTACAAAAATTGACAAAAAATCCAAAGCCTACTATTATTTTTTCCCAAAACTGTACACAAAGTCTGGCAGCACCTACTAATAGGAAAAAGAAAAAGAACCGAAATTAAGAGAAATTGCAAATCGCATCCTGAATTCGGTTCAGGATACGCCACTTTTATGTTAGTTACTGAAGCTTGTTGCCGGCATCCATGTTGAAGACATGTTGATCCCGTTTGAAAAAGATCCTTTTGGTTACTCCGCAAATTAACTTAAGAGTCCTTTAAGACGTACGCCTGAAACCTCTTAGTAACTCAGTAACAGGCTGCTTGTCCCATTGCTACAACTTTTTTAGTTAGTTAGTGTATCAAAAAACGTTGGATGAAATGCAGCCACCTGGGCGTATTGGCGGGCAGCCCACACGCTTTTCATGCCTCATTATGCCAACAGTGTGTAACAATTTCCTCAAGAAATTGCGATAAATTCAATCTTGGTCGTTTTGCTTTAGAAAGAAGAAGATACTGAAAACTCACTTGGCCTGGGAGTGCGTCTGTGACAAGGATTGCGACTGAAACTGGCACTGCGATTGGCACTGTCTGATTGTGTGTGTGTGCGTGTGTGACTCTGGGCCAAGAACCTCGGGGAACGACTAAAAGAAATTAAATTAGTTGAAATTTATTTTTTATGTGCACTCAAAGTTGTAAGTTTCACTTTGTTGTCTGATGCCGCCGTCTTTTGCTAGGCCACCAATCTTTGCCGGAATTTAGTCGTAAAGTTTCTGTTTTTTTTTGGGAACGCAGGTGAGCGGATTTTATTCCGCTTCTTGATGTTTGTTTTATTAGCACTGTTTTTAGCAGGATGATTTTTAAGATTTGACTTGGGTTAGAAGGTCAGCTGTTTATAACTTATTTAAGAACAATAAAGGAATATAGTAGAAGAAACAAGAAAATATAATAATTTTAAGAAAAATAAGCTTAAATGCATCTCTTTAAGTTGAAATTTGTTTAAACTGCAATAAAGTTATATTGTTCTTCATTAGCTTTATCTAACAATTTTTCAACTTTAAGATTCTATTCGCGTTTTTTAAGTTATGCAGATTTACTGCTATTACATATTTACTTTGTCTTCTAAAGCATATTATTCACTTTTTCTACTAACTACAAATTAATAGTATTCGATACAAGTGTTTTTCAGCCCATATTCACACGCTGTCTCTATTAAGTGTCCCACCAATTAAAACCAATCGAGTGAAAGTAGCAATTGGCAAATAGCACCCAACAACCGACCATTTGTCGAAGTGGTAAGAAAATGGGTAATGGAGATTGGCTCATATAATATGTTAATTACCAAGTGAACTTTGAACGCCTTTGCCGTCACGCTCTGCTGCGCCAGCTCCCAACAGTTTACAGCTAGTGACAACTGGCAACAGCCCGTGGTGGCGACATTGTGGCTCTGGCTTGTGGCTTTCAATTGGAAAACGGAAAAGGAAAATGGGAACTTCGTGCGATCATGTTAATTAGTTTCCTAAAGGCTTTTAATTATGAAAAGTATTGTATCCGCCAAGCAATTCGCTTTAAGAATACATGTATTTGAAGTACACAACCGTGGCATTGCCTGGCAGTATACCCTATACCCGTAACCCCAAATATAGCAAACAGCTGTGCTAAATATTTTATTGATATGTGAAGGATTTTGAGCGTAATCAAGGCAGATGTATTGCGGTTTGTTACTTTGTTGTTTTGAAATATCGCATATTTTCGTAATACGATTTTCACACTGAAGTTACCCTATCCAAATTTAACAGCACATTCTACCATCAGTTACGAAAGCCTTGGAACACGTGTCCATGTCCTGGCCAGATACGAAAAGAACTTATTCTGCTCTTTAGCTGTTAACAGCGATAAGAGCCATAGATTTTTCAGGTTATAAGTACTTGAATCGTCACGTTAAATCGTTCCCTTCTTCATAAAGACGTATAGTTCGCAGATGCCGCAAGAGAAGCTATAGGGAAAAAAGTGCAACTACAGATAAAAATTGAATTACTTTTTGCCAAAACCGAAACAAACTTCGGGTCAAATTAATCGATATATTGTTAAGACTGATGCAATTGAATATTATTATCGATATTCATTTACGTACAAAGACTGACATTATTTGTCACTCATCTCGAAGAACGTTTCTGTACATCTTTAAGTGTATTTTTCCATTGAAACAAATATTAAATTGAAAAATATTCCATTATTTTGTATGACTGTTGTCCTAAAATACAGGGGTAACTCCGATTGTTGTAGGTTGTATATAAGGCGCTTGTTACACGAAGCGAGATTTTCAAGCGGTGCCGTATGATTTGTATCTCTCACCGATTGTAGGAGTGGTAAAATCGCCCGTATGTTGTCTCGCCTGAAACGCTATGCGACTTCTTTTATATTAGAGTGCATTCTTTTATCGAGCGAAATTTTGACAGAGATTTTTTTCACTTTTCGACTTGATAATCTCGCTGCCTGCAACAAGCGCCTAAAGGTAGCCACCTGGAATGATGACGCTACCCTATTGGCGGATGCTCTCAAAATAAGCAAAAATAAGCATCAAGTTAAAACTGTTTAACGTCAAGGACATGGCTACATGGCTATCCTCTGACTACGTTGTGGTCAATGAAAGGTGCGTACGTTCAGAGTGGTCAACTTCACCTCTGACCATAACCATTACAGCCAAGGTTCACTTGCGGCTAAGCAAAGCGAAGAACTTGCGAAGGCCGGACATGACAAAGCTGCAATCACAATGAAGTGCCATAGCCCTCTCCGCTTTACTCTCAACCTTCCTCCGAACCTGATAGGGACAAGGGACTTTGGACGCATATATACCGCTCCACGTTCCAACGCCCACTGCCGAGAAAACAATGGTACGATCGAAAGTACAGCGAACCCACTGCGCTGAGTAATTCCGCATATATATATTGTATATATAGAAGGACTCTGCAGTTGGGTGCTTCGCAATCTGTGCAAGATCACTATCGGGAGATAAGGTAGATGAGGCACCTTTTCAGACACAAGGAGCAGAAATGACGTAAGGAAGGTTATCCAAAAAGTCAAGAGTATGGCTAAAGGGTTTAGTACCGCTGCATCTTCCTGTAGAGATACAGAGGGAAATGTGGAAGTGGATGCACCGGTTGCACTGAGGTTGTGAGCCCTTCTCCGGCTTGTTATATTCCCGATGTCCTCAATCATCGAAGATAGCGTCAATATACCACAGCCCAGCCATGATAAAGTTAGGGTCCGAATTAAGCAGAGTTGTTTAAGCCTGGTGGCAATGAGTTGGTAGGGTAGATGCACTTTCGCAGAATATGGCAAGATGGGAGCATGATTGGAACCTTGGTGCCCTTTGGACTTTCCCCAGGAAAGGGCTCAACCTTCGTATCAGTCTTCGTATCAGTCTTCTTTCTATCGCATATATGGCCCTATCAAGCGTACTGTGTGAAAGACCAAATCCATTCCCATGGTAAGTAGAGATCACTCTCGCTAGACGAAATTGATACCATATAAGAAGCCATTCTTAATATTACCTTTTTATCCAAATTTTGTTGTAATTTTTGATGTGCTATATAGCAATAATTCTGATAAGCTTGACTCTCCAAGATAAGCCCATTGTCAGTTTGCGCAGAAGGAGGCTACTCAGCTCGTTAGTTGCAGTACCATTTAGAGACGCATTTCAATATTTTTCCGAGCTCTCTACCGATCCTCCCGTTTTTAAGAAAGCGAAATTATAAAGGTCTATTTAGAGTTTAGTCCCCATTTATTTTCGATGTTGTCTTTTTTTGCCATTGTATGTCCTCTGAGCGCATTTTCAATGGAAAAAGCCTTTAAGATAGAATGCTCAACTCTTAGTTGTATCTAAAAGAACACAAAATATTATAAGTAAGTACTGGAAAAAGAGACCTAAATGGCAATTAAACGTTTTGACAAAACGCCAAAACACATACCAACTCAGAACGTGTCGCAACCCTTCGACAGACAAACACACTCACACAAACGCAGCCAGGAAGATAAAAAAGCATGGCATGGCATAATTAAGCCCGAAACCTACTAGGCGTGGACATTCTGGAACATTTGAAAACTTTTAATAACTCATTAATGCATAAATTAACGTACTGCCTCCCTTTAAATAGCTCAACAGCACTAACGGACGCCGGCAAACGTTGAAGTTTCAGCAAGCCAAACAGCCGCATGGCCAGTAGTCAGTTCCATGGCGGGGACCCGCACATAAGCTACGGTCTGGAGGACAAACGCCGGGTGACGCAACTGTTTCGTCTGCACCTCAACATGCAGTTGCTGAGTGGACAGATTCCTATGTCATGTCCTAGTTGGCTGCCCGCGGCTTTAAGACCTTTCGGCTGGCTGCTGGCGCGACTTTACTGCATTCTGTTCATATGCGGCTCATTGCATTTGGGAGTTTTATTTACCAAGACCTTCCTGGATGCATTGCCTACGGGCCAGCTGGAGGATATTACGGATCCACTGACCCTGACCATCATCTACTTTTTTACTAGCTATGCAACCAGCTATTGGTTTCTACGCTCGCAGCACTTGCTGCAGTATCTGGAATACTTTAATCGCTTCTATCGCCATCATTCACTGGCTGGTGTGTGCTTTGTCAATTCCAATGCCGCCCACCGCTGGTCGTGGAATTTCAGCATTGGATGGGTGTGCACCTGCATCATTAGTGTGACCGTTTGGGGCATTACGCCACTATTTACGGGCTCGCACACGCTGCCGTTGCGCTGCTGGTATCCATTTGATGCACTGGATCCGGAATATTACGTATATGTCTATGTTACCCAAATGTTTGGACAGATTATTATGGCCAATACGTTCTCCGCAGTTGGTGTGCTGTTTGTTACGCTGTGCATGCTAATACTGGCACAGTTCGATGTGCTTTATTGCAGTCTCAAGAATCTGGATGCCCATGCACGGCTGTTGTCTGGTGAAACTCTACATGGACTACGGTTTGTATTGAAGCACTTAGCCTTAAATTAAGTTATTGTTTGCAAGGATTGTTTATCAGTGGTTGATACCTTAAATGACAGCACTGTTAACCCTAATAAACACAAGATAGAAAAGCGTGCTATCTTTCAGTAAGAATTGGAGTACTCGAGTAGGTGGCGCCTATTTCATCAAGGAGCACTGCACTGGAAAATCTGTTAGGTTTCCAGATTACTTTCAAATTAACTAGAGACATAGGCTTATAGTCATGCCAAGTGGGTACCAAACCACTTGGAATTCCAAGTCGCCCATCTCCAGAACTAAAAACAATTGCCGCATATCTCACAGTTTGTCATATGGGTTTTGGCCACTGAGCTACACTGTTATATGGTGGTGTAATGGTGTTAACCCGAAGCTCGGGATTCTTTTGAACGTGAATTTAACTCAATATGGCAAGATGGTAACTTCAGTGCTACTCAATAATAGTTCGTACCACCTCCGGATTCTGGCTAGGTGAAATCCATGCTTTCAGTCTACAGGCTCCTTATAATGAATTTTTGTAAAAGGTGTCATGCCAAAGTGGAGAACGCAACCATGTCTTCTATATTCTGTGAAGCTCCCCCGCTGCTCTTTTCGAAAAACGGCCCAAGCTTCTATCAATTTCTCTCCAAGCCTCAGCCTGTTCATATGTTCAAACTTTCAATATTTGGACATTCATCGATATTGAAGCATCCTTTAAACAGTAATTAGCTCAGTGGGCTGCGGACTTTTTAACATCAATAACGAAAATTTTGGAAAATATTACTTCAGATGTAAGGTTCCCTCTTGTTCGCAATTTTTAATCTAGTAGTTTACGGATAGTTGACAAATCGATAGTCGGAATTCGGGATAACTAAATATAATTTGAAAATTGGAATCTTCAGGATTGCTCACAATCTTACATTGAAGTCAAAGAGTCTGCAAGTAATAGAATGGAATCCTGGACCGTTGAAATTTAAAAATTTTTGTTGAAAAGTGACCACAGCGTACGTGTGAGGCTGCTTGTGATGCTGTCTCTGTCAGACCGACTCCTTTGTAGGCAAAATTGAGAAAGAGTAAATAAAGACGCATATGTATGCACTGTGTTTAAAGTGGTTGAAAGTAGACTCAATGTAACGGACAAGGAAAGTAAATATTCAGTTTAACTTTTTGTTCTTCTTCAGACGAGACAATGCTCAACATTGTTTTCCGTGGCCTTATGGTCTGACACGACTTCTTTATACATTACACAAATCTATTAAAATCTGTATACTATGCGTACAGGGTATAATCACAAGTGATATAAAAATGGCTTTTCTTAGTGAACTACAGCGCGAGATGATAGCCATTCCCGCCCTAGACGAGCTTAATCAGTATGCTATACTAAAGGAACACACCACGGACTTGTTGGCTTTAGAACGACAACGTCATTTACTACCCGAAATAGAGCTAAGCAGAGCTCTTCATGCATCGCTCATCGAGTGTGTTCGTTTGCATCGCTTCATTTTGCGTAGCAGCAATGAGCTGGAGCGCCTATTTAACCCGTATTGCCTGGTGAAATCACTGCAGATCACATTCCAGCTGTGCTTGCTGGCTTTTGTAGGCGTGTCCGGCGAACGTAATGCGTTTCGAATTTTTAATCAGCTGCAATATTTAGTGCTGACTCTTTTCGAGCTGATGATGTTCACCTACTGCGGAGAATTGCTTCGCAGGCACAGCGTGCGTGCTGGTGAGGCTTATTGGCGGTCCTCTTGGTGGCGTCACGCACATGTGATACGCCAGGATTTGCTTATCTTTTTGGTGAATAGTCGACGTACCGTGCAAGTTACAGCGGGCAAGTTTTATGTGATGGATGTAAATCGATTGCGCTCGGTGAGTAGCGAATTGGATACTTGACCAATCTTAACTTGTATATTCATTCCAGGTTGTCACGCAAGCTTTCTCGTTTCTTACTCTGCTGCAAAAGTTGGCTGCCAAAAAGGAATCACCTTAAGATGAGAAGGAAGAGTTAAGGAGCACATGAGCAGTGTCAAGTAGATGATTCTCAGGAAATATATTTATGCTTCATTATATTTGTGTACTCACTGTACAGCTTTTTTTACTTTTTCGCAAAAAAGTATTGTTTTTGGCCAAAAAACTAAAATCTCTAATTTTATGTTTCTCTACGATTTAAGCAATCTGACAACTTTTTCGGCGATTTGGAGATGTTTTTTTGTCTGTGCGTTTTCGATGTACTATAGTGTGTTAGTCAAATAACTTTAGTAATTTCGACTTTAGCAAGCTAAATGTTTTTTTACCGTGATTGGCATAACTTCAAAGAGTTTCCTATTGAATTTGAGCACTCTAGTAGATAGTTGGGTCGCCCGAAGAATAATAAGAGTAAATAATTTAACACCATTTTGGTGTTGGGAATGTCTTCAACTTCTTTCCTATTGAATTTGACCACTCTAGTCGCTATAGTTGGGTCGCCAGAGGAATAATAAAAGTAAATAATTTGCCTGGGGAAAAGCCTGAGTTGGTTACCAACTGTTTATTTATTTTTCTGATTTAACATAATTTTACCATTAGAAGCGGAATATAAAGCAGGAATACTGGGATCTCAAATCAGATCACTAACCATTTTGCTGGAAAGAGTTTGTTTATCTTGAGCGCTGTAGCATGACTTATAAATTTGATAAGCTATACTATAATAAATAATATTTGTATGTGTTACACATAGAACTTATACTCCTTTTTCAAGTAGTCGTCGTCCGTGTCCGGCAATTTACTTATATTGTAATGAAGCTTGCCCTGCAAAACTAAAACGGCCGTTCCAACCAAATCCACTGTCATATTTTCATTTAAAAATAATTTGACACGAAAACATTAAAGCTCAGACCACGGTTCATAACGGAATTAAGCTTTTGTTATGACCATGCATAAAGTCCAATAACGGCAGGTTTGTAAGCAGATAAGATTAAAGGACACGATAAGAAATATAACGGAGCTAAGTAAATGTGCGCATGCAAGTTAGAGCGAGGCAGAGATAGGCGCAAGCAACGATTGGCTGATAAGTTACCGGTCAGCACTATAAAATAGTAAAAAGTACAATTGAACACCGATCACCAAATACGCAGCAACACCGGTAAGTGCCCAAAGTAGCTAATAATAGTAGTAGTATCACCATAGTTCGCCCTAATCCTCTTCCGCAGGATTTGGGTCGTGGGCCCTAGGGTCGCTTAAAGACCATATGCTATACATATGTATATAAATAGAGACGACAAGTCTCCACGTCCTCCGTAAACAGTCACAGCGGCAATGCGCCGCCGCCATTGATGCGCTCAGCAGCCTGACAAAATGCTAGTAGGTGTAACACAGTAATCGATAAAGTATTACTATCGATATATCGTATGAGCAAAAGAGGGTAAGCAATTGCTTCTTTTTGCCGCATATGGTTTATTTATTTATTTATTGCCTACTTACGCCTGGAGGAGAGCTTTACATCAGGCCATAACCCGGGAATGGGTTACTATGGCCAGGTTAAGTTGCTTACACTCATCATTCTTTCGCTCCGCCGAACGCCTCCGTCGTTTGCCAAAAGAATCTTGAATTTCAAATATTTCGATCTTTTTATAGGTTAAAGTGTTATAAGTCGAACCGCTTTAGATATGGCCTCTGTCCGTGTTGGTCTCTGTTTCTCAGATACCAGATGAGCCTTATCCCTAGGCTGAGGGAATTTGTCGAATCAGGTCCATAACTTACCACATACCCCCGTGAAAGATTTGCGCGGCTTACACCCACACCATAAAAGCTGTACAACTGAAAGAGTTATGCAAACTGTCACTGTGAATATGTGGTGTGAAAATTATTAAGTTTGTATAGAGACCTTAAAAGATATAGGTAATAATGGGCCAATTTTAGACCCCTCTTCCTATAAACTGCAGAAGAAGTTCACTTTTTATAGAAATGTAACGTAAAATTTTATGTTAACCAAATGTGGTACGTAGACCTATGTTAGGCTTATAAACAAAACAGTACTGACCACTTTCCGAATCATCCCCCTTACCTCCGCAGTATAGTTAACGTTAGTACGCACATACCATTTAACGCATCGATACAAAAACTTGCAAAGAAATTTGATTTCATGAATAAAATTGGTACAGGGTATAGTAATTTCGTGGGTTCTCGACTTTCTGCATAAAATGTTTAATTTTGGATTATGCCAATATACAGCCAACATATAAACGTATTCCAATATTCGCACAAAATGAATAATTTCATGCTGAACTTGCTATTCAGGACTATAAAGAAACATAGTTTAAGGATTCAAAGGCTATATTATTTTTTCGAAGAATTATCAATTTCAGCTATATATGCATTTAGTATGTGTTTTCATCTCAATTCGCAATATCAATATTGAACCATATGGCACTGCTTCTATTTAGAGCAAAGATTCTCTTCTTTGCCCATTTGTTTAATAAAGCTGCGCTCATGATTCGTGGTTGGGTCGTCAGAACCTAACCCCAATGGACAAAGCCTTTCAAATAGAATGCTCAGCTATTAGTAGCATCTGAAAGCACGCAAGAAATTAAAAGTAGGTACTGGAAAAAAATCCTAAATGGCAATTAAACGTTTTAACAAAATACCAACTCAGACCGTGTCGCAACCCCTTGACAGACATACACACACAAACGCAGACAGTAAGATAAAAAGGCCATGGCATAATTAAGCCCCAAACCTGATAGGCGTCGACATTCTGGAACATTTGAAAACTTTTAATAACTCATTAATGCATAAATTTAGGCGCAGTGACTGACGTACTGCCTCCCTTTAAATAGCTCAGCAGCACAAACTGACGCCGACAAACGCAGAAGGAGCAGCAAGCCAAACAGCAGCATGGACAGTAGCCAGTTCCATGGCGGGGACCCGCACATAAGCTACGGTCTGGAGGACACACGCCGCGTGACGCAACTGTTTCGTCTGCACCTCAACATGCAGCTGCTGACTGGACAGATTCCTATGTCATGTCCTGGTTGGCTGCCCGCGGCATTAAGACCTTTCAGCTGGCTACTGGCGCGACTTTACTGCCTGCTGGTCATATGCTGCTCATTGCATTTGGCGGTGTTATTTACCAAAACCTTTCTGGATGCATTACATACGGGCCAGCTGGAGGATATTACGGATGCACTGACAATGACCATCATCTACTTTTTTACTTGCTATGCTACCATCTATTGGACTTTGCACGCACAGCAGCTGCGGCAGTATCTGGAGTACTTTAATCGCCTCTATCGCCATCATTCACTGGCTGGTGTGTGCTATGTCAGCTCCAATGCTGCTTACCGTTGGACGTGGAATTTCAGCATTGGATGGGTGTGCACTTGCTTTGTTAGTGTGACCGTTTGGGGCCTCACGCCACTGCTTACGGGTTCGCATACGCTGCCGTTGCGCTGCTGGTATCCATTCGATGCATTGGATTCGCAATACTATGTATTTGTCTTTGTTACACAGCTGTTTGGACAGATAACTGTGGGCAATACGTTCTCCGCAGTTGGTGTACTGTTTGTTACACTGTGCATGCTAATACTGGCCCAGTTCGATGTGCTTTATTGCAGTCTCAAGAATCTGGATGCCCATGCTCGGCTGTTGTCTGGTGAAGCTCTACAGGGACTACGGTTTGTTATAACGCATTTAAGCTTATATTAAGTTACAGTTTGCAAGAAATGTATTGCAGTAGTTAAATCCTTAACTGACAGCACTGTTAACCCTTGCATTTCATCTATAAGCCCCACCATGTTTTTATAGCTTTCAGTAAGATTTGGATTTTGACGCCACATAAAGCTAGATAGCCGGAGCACTGCTTTCGAACATCTTTTTGATTTCCGGATTACTTCTGATTTTAAAATTCCCCATCTTCACCGAAAGCTAAATACTTGCTACTCATATCACCTGCTTCTACAACAATTGCCGCTCATCTCTTTACGATTTGGCTGAGCAGTCAGTCATATAGTTTTCGATCCACAAGGGTTATCTACACTGAGTAACATTTTTATCTCTTCCAATAATGAACACTTTGGTATACCCTTGGAGTGGTGTAAACTACAAGTTCGGTATTCTTCCTAGCGTGAAATTAACTCAATATGGCAAGATGCTAAATCAGTTCTCCGTGTTGCAACAAACTACAGCGTTACTCAATAGTAGTTCGCAGCATCGCTGCCAGACTGTATTTGTAGACCTCCCCTGCTGCGTTTTTGGAAGAGCAACCTAAGTTTCTATGCAAGCCTCAACTTACATGTTCAAATTTTCAACAATTGGACAGCCATCCACTGTGAAACCCCATGAACCAGTAATGAGCTAATTGTTCTGAGAACTTTTTAACTTCAATAACTATAAAGTTCTATTCATCCGTGGCCAACATTCTTTACATTCTTGTAGTTGACTTATCGAAAGTTGACAAATCGACAATTTTGAATAAACCCCTTTGAGCTTATTAAAAAGCTTTGTTGGTTCAGTTGTGTAAAGTGCTACGCGGAGGTACTTTCATACTGCTTTGGTAAAACAGTAACAGAAAACTATAGAGAACTCTAGATGTGCGTAGGGCTTCATGTCTAAATTAGTAATGTAAACCTTTTCGCATGAGCTTCATAGCGATAATAGTCATGTCTGCCACTATAGCATCCCTCATGAAATTTTCGGTGAAACACGAATCTATTTCGGTGCCATTTGGTGCACTGGGGAGAAAATGTCAAGAATCAAATAATATCCATGCCTCGGTTGGTAGCAGCCAAGCAGCCCTTTAAAGTTCTATATCTCATGCGTTCATGCAAATCGCGCTCTACTTTAAGCCCTCTAATCTAGTAGACCTCAAAAATCGCGTATTTAGTTAAACTACTTGCTTTAGTATGTGGGCTGCTAGAGATTGGCACTCCTGAGTGGCGGTCAAGGGCAGATATAACCTTCCTTATTGAAGTTTGCACAAAAGTAAAAATTATGGAGTTTAGTCTAAGAAAGCTAGCTGTGCCTTAATGCTAATGAACCTTATGATCTGACACGCCGCCTTCTGCCTATACATACATTTCACAAATCTAGACCGTTCCTGTTTTAATCAAAAATGTATTCAAAATTACTTCCCTTAGCGAACTACAGCATGAGATGATAACCATTCCCGCCCTAGACGAGCTTAACCAGTATGCCATACTAAAGGAGCACGCCACGGACTTGCTGGCTTTAGAACGACAACGTCATCTACTTCTCGAAATGGAGCTAAACAGAGCACTTCATGAGTCCCTCATCGAGTGTGTTCGTTTGCATCGCTTCATTTTGCGTAGCTGCAGCGAGCTGGAGCGCCTATTTAACCCGTATTGCCTGGGGAAATCACTGCAGATCACATTCCAGCTGTGCCTGCTAGCTTTTGTGGGCGTAACAGGCGAACATAAGGCTATGCAAATTATTAATCAGCTGCAATATTTAGTACTGACTCTTTTCGAGCTGATGATGTTCACCTACTGCGGAGAATTGCTTCGCGGGCACAGTGTGCGTGCTGGCGAAGCATATTGGCGCTCCTCATGGTGGCGTCACGCGCATGAGACACCCAAGGATGTGCTTATCTTTTTGGTGAATAGTCGCCGTGCTGTGCAAGTTACAGCGGGCAAGTTTTATGTCATGGATGTAAATCGATTGCGCTCGGTGAGTAGTGACCATACCTGACAAATCTTAACTTGTCTATTTATAATTAGTACTAGGGCGCTTCTATCGCCAACACCCGTGCTCATCTCGATGTACTGTATATAGAGCATATTCATCTTCATTTCCCGTTTCCCTTCCTCTTTTTGTTCTTCTTTTTTGTCTTTGTCATCTTTGTCCTCTTTCGCATCCTCTTCCTGTTTTTCTTCCTCTTCCTTATCCTCATTCCAGATGCTATAAGATGAAACATCGCTATTAACGTTTCACTCGGCAGAACCGAAAAGGTCGTTCGGAACCCTCCTGCCACTCTTTAGGTAGATATTTTTCCTCTTCTTATTCCTCTTCAACTTACCGCGTTGCCTAACTCTGTAAATAGCTTTTGTTTACCAAAATAAGACTTTTTTTAAAATTTTAATTTGTAACAACATGCCTCATTCCAAGAGCTATAAAGTGGATCAACCCGATTTACGTTTCACTAAGGCGTTTATCCAAACAACGGCCACATACAGATTTTTGGATTCTTTATATATGTATATAGATTTAAGTATATATTACTTGCAGGTTGTCACGCAAGCTTTTTCGTTTCTAACGCTGCTGCAGAAGTTGGCTGCCAAAAAGGAACCATCTTAAGACAAGAAGGAAGAGAGAAGTAGCACATGTGCAGTTCCGAGTAGGTGATTCTCTGGAAATATATTTATGCTTCATTATATTTGTGTATGGTGTTTTTACCGGTAGTTCCATATAAGCGGAACACCAAGCAATGCAGAATACTTGGATCTCAAATCAAATCACTAATCAATTTGCTGGAAAAAGTTTCTTCATCTTGAGCACTGTAGCACGACTTATAAATTTGATAAGCTATACTACTTTTTCAAGTAGTCGTCATCGTTGTCCGGCATTTTATTTATATTTTCCTGCAGACGGCAGCGGCCGTTCCAACCAAATCCATTTTTTTATTTCCATTTAAACATAATTTGACACGAAAACAATAGAACTCTGACCACAGTACATAACGGAACTGAGCATATTGTTATGACCATGCATAAAGTCCAATAACAAAGATTAAAGGACACGATTAGAAATATAACGGAGCTAAGCAAATATGAGTATGCAAGTTAGAGAGACAGATGTGCGCGGCTATCTGGTGCTAGCTTAAGTGGGGATGGCTGCCCCAACATTACTCTGTTTTCGTAGCTGAAGCAGTAGCCATCCTTAAAGCTATGAAGCACGCTAAGAGAAAGCACATCATATGTAGCGACAGTCTATCCACCATAGAAGGTACATATATCAATCTTCTACAACAGCAACAACCAACTTTGTGAGATCAGACACTACTGCATACAATACCAAACCAAAATAAAGCTACTCTGGGTTCCAGGGCACATGCGTATAGAAGGGGATGAGCTTGCCGACAACTTGGCAGCAAGAGCACCTTTTTGAAAGTTTATTCCCGGGGACATCAATCGATTTATTGTTATTATATAAGTTCTGCTTTGTACATACACATATTGAAACCAGAAGTATTAAATTGATTTATTTCGAGCAAAGATTCTCTTCTTCACTTTAAAATAAAACTGCGTTCATGATTCGTGATTGGGTCGTCAGAACTTAACTTCAATGGACAAAGCCTTTCAAATAATATGCTCAACTTTTAGTAGCATCTGAAAGCACGCAAGGAATTAAAAGTAAGTACTGGAAAAAACCTAAATGGCAATTAAACGTTTTAACAAAACGCGAAAACACATGCCAACTCAGACCGTGTCGCAACCCCTCGACAGACACATATACACTCACACACACACAGCCAGTAAGATAAAGAGCGTCAGGCCAAGGCATAATTATGCCTCAAACCGTCTAGGCGTCGACCCTCAAGGACACTTGCAAACTTTTAAAAACTCATTAATGCATAAATTTAGGCGCAGTGACTGACGTACTGCCTCCCTTTAAATAGCTCAGCAGCACAAACTGACGCCGACAAACGCAGAAGGAGCAGCAAGCCAAACACCAGCATGGATAGTAGCCAGTTCCATGGCGGGGATCCGCACATAAGCTACGGTCTGGAGGACAAACGCCGCGTGCCGCAACTGTTTCGTCTGACACTTAACATGCAGCTGCTGGGTGGACAGATTCCTATATCATGTCCTGGTTGGCTGCCCGCGGCTTTAAGGCCTTTCGGCTGGCTACTGGCGCGACTTTACTGCCTGCTGGTCATATGCTGCTCGTTGCATTTGGGTGTTTTATTTACCAAGACCTTCCTGGATGCATTGCCTACGGGCCAGCTGGCGGATATTACGGATGCACTGACCATGACCATCATCTACTTTTTTACTGGCTATGCCACCAGCTATTGGTTTTTGCGTTCGCAGCAGCTGCTGCAGTATTTGGAATACTTTAATCGCTTCTATCGCCATCATTCACTGGCTGGTGTGTGCTTTGTTAGCTCCAATGCTGCCTACTGCTGGACGCGGAATTTCGGCATTATGTGGGTGACCGCCTGCCTTAGTGGAGTGATCTTTTGGGGCATTACTCCACTGTTTACGGGCACGCATACGCTGCCGTTGAGCTGCTGGTATCCATTCGATGCACTGGATCCGAAATACTATGCAATTGTCTTTGTCACCCAGCTGTATGCACAGGTCATTGTGGGTGTTACGTTCTCCTCCATTGGTACGCTGTTTGTTTCGCTGTGTGTGCTGCTACTGGCTGAGTTCGATGTGCTCTATTGCAGTCTCAAGAATCTAGATGCCCATGCACGGATGTTGTCTGGTGAAGCTCTACTGGGACTACGGTTTGTTATAACGCACTTAAGCTTATATTACAGTTTTACAGTACTTATTAAGTTACAGTTTGCTAGAAATGTATAGCAGTAGTTGAATCCTTAGCTGACAGCACTGTTAACCTTTGCATTTCATCTATAAACCCTTCCATTTTTTATTGTTTTCAGTCAGAATTGGATTTTAACGTCACATTATGCTAGATAGCCGAGTAGGTGGCGTTTAATTCAGCAGCTAGCACTGCTTTCGAAAATCTTTTAGGTTTCCGGACTACTTCTGATTTTAGAAGCTCCTATAAGCATTGCAAACTCGAGACACATTCATATCTTCACCGAAAGCTAGGTGGGTATCCAGTACTTGCTACTCATATCACCTTCCTCCAGAACAATTGCCGCACAACTCTTCAAAAGACGGCTATGTTTTGTCACATGGTTTTCGGCCCACAAGGGTTATCTGTTACTATGATTTACACTCTTATCTCTTCCAATAATGAGCACTTGGTATACGAAAAGTTTTAGACATCCGTGGCTAAGAAACATTGCTTTAGATGGTATACTCATTCCAATCGGTTCGTAGTTTGGTTTTTAGCTTGAAATTGAGAATTTGATTAGTTGTGGAAACTGCTGCGCAGAGGTACTTTCATTACATTTCTGGTATCGGTAAAACAGTAACAGAAAACTCTACAGAACTTTAGTGATACAAAGGGCTTCCTGTCTAAATAAGTAGTGCAAACTATTATATCGATAAATGCTCATGTCTGTCATTATAGCTTTCATTGTGATTTTTTTTACAAAAGTTGTGGAGTCATGTCACGAAATATTCACCAACTCATAAAAAATATTAATGCTACTCTAAAAAATATCAATTAACAACGAATCTGTTTTTTTTCTTAAATAAATCAGTTCAGTTTAGTTTTCGATCATGACGAACTGTAGTTTGTGCTGTGACGAAAGCATGAGACTTTGACAAAGTGCTGTAGCTTACTAGTAATAAATTACAGGAAGTTTTGAACTTTTGACTAGAACGTCTGATCCGGTCAAGCCATATACCGTTGGGAAGGTGTTAATACGTAGATTAGGCTCTTTATAGACGATTTTTTGATTAAGCTATTGGTTTGGCAGATATAGTGGTTTAATGTAAATGTTCCCTAGATCTAGCGGAGTGCCGGGCAGACATAGAGCTCCCATAAAAGCAGTTTTGGAATCTAGGCGGGAATATAAATCCAAAAAGACTTAAATGAGTAGTAAATCAATAATATTCGTCAAAAGTTACAGCCTTTTAAAAATGTTGTCGAAATCTGAAATGTAAAAAAATGTTTGTCTGTTTCTTACTTTCATCGCAACGTTCTGAAATTTGGTACACATAACATAAAGTGCATTTATAACCAAAAAACATTTGTTCTAGAGTTTTCTGCTCTTTCCCCCATTTGAGCGCCATGAGTAAAATTAAAAAAATTCATAAAATAATAAATTTTTTTATTATTTTTAAAGGCCAGTGTATCACACAATTCTTATACTGGTTGTCTCTCATAGATGAATAGTCAAGGGCTTTTGAATATTGTAATTAGTGCAAATAAGTCGGAAAATTAGTTGCGTTCATTTATTGTAACCGTTCTAAGATCTGTGATATGAAATTTCCTTAGTGAACTTCAACGCGAGTTGATAACCATTCCCGAACTAGACGAGCTCAACCAGTATGCCATTCTAAAGGAGTATGCGACGGACTTGATGGCCTTCGTTAAATTGAATCGACAACGTCATCTACTACCCAAAATGGAGTTGAGCAGAGCTGTTCATGCTTCGTTCATCGAGTGTGTTCGTTTGCATCGCTTCATTTTGCATAGCTGCACCGAGCTGGAGCGCCAATTTAACCCGTATTGTCTGGTAAAATCACTGCAGATCACATTTCAGCTGTGCCTGCTGGTTTTTGTGGGCGTGTCCGGCGAACGTAATGCGTTTCGAATTTTTAATCAGCTGCAATATTTAG
The DNA here is from genome assembly GCA_035041775.1 of Chymomyza caudatula. Taxonomy (NCBI): domain Eukaryota; kingdom Metazoa; phylum Arthropoda; class Insecta; order Diptera; family Drosophilidae; genus Chymomyza; species Chymomyza caudatula. The sequence goes on along the minus strand of JAWNKW010000141.1, from coordinate 1,446,363 downwards.
TGCTGACTCTTTTCGAGCTGATGATGTTCACCTACTGCGGAGAATTGCTTCGCAGGCACAGCGTGCGTGCTGGTGAGGCTTATTGGCGGTCCTCTTGGTGGCGTCACGCACATGTGATACGCCAGGATGTGCTTATCTTTTTGGTGAATAGTCGCCGTGCCGTGCAAGTTACTGCGGGCAAGTTTTATACCATGGATGTAAATCGTTTAAGCTCGGTGAGTGGGGAAATGGATACTGGACCAATGCCAACTTGTCTATTTATAGTTAGTCGATTCGTATATAACCAACTGTCTTAATAATTACTTGCAGGTTATCACGCAAGCTTTCTCGTTTCTAACGCTGCTGCAGAAGTTGGCTGACAAGAAGGAACCATCTTAAGACCAGAAAGAAACGAGATGGAGCACATGAGCAGTGCAGAGTAGATGACGCTCAGGAATATATGTGTGCTTCACTATGTTTGTTGATTCACTATACATTTTCAATTTTGCCGATTTAACGTAACTTTTGCATCTATCCCCTATTCGCATGCATTTCAGATAGCGTAAACCTATTTGAAATAAATTCTAATAATTTCTACATTACCACCTCGACCTCAGCTACACCGAACCAAGGCATATCTATTACAAGGTATGAGCTATCTGCCGCCGCAAGGCACCAAATTTTTGGAGAGATAGACGGCCGCAAACAACATGCGTCGACATAACCTCACTGAATTTTGGTTTCTGCTCGGGAGCGTAAATGAAGAATGACTATGGATTCCCAACTCGGGCACACGCCACATATACATAGCTGGCTGTGCGGAAAGCATGACATTTCCAGATTTATGTCGTACACTTCTTGACTTGCCTATGATTCGATGTGGAACGGCAAATCGGTTGAGGTCAAAGGAATTCGTAGAATTAGACATGCTTCTCCTCAAATTGTTCATTAGCTTTGTCATAATCAGTCGGCTTCCATTGCACTGTTTTGGGGCATGAAGATTTCATAGCATAATGATGGCAGATCCAATTTAAAGACGCGAATGTTGAGAAGGCATGCTAGATAAAACCAAAGAGTTTAGGAGTTCCACTGGATAATTAACGACTTTGTCGTTTTGACTTTGACTTTGAAAACAATTCAACATGATCGAACGATTTGTACGCAAGCAATTCTCCTCGAATATGATATACTTGAATCACGGTAATTGTTCGTCGGGAGTCGCTCTCCAACAGTATCATCACGCCTTTCGTATAAATCATAATATTGACGGCAAATGAAGCTTCTTTCTCTGAAACAACCAAGTTGAAGCACAAACTCCGCGTGGTGCCTCATGGTTAGCTGTTCTAATCAAAATCTATGATAAGACAATGAGCTTTTTTCTTCCCTTGACTTTAAATGATAAGAATATTGACATTACGCACTGGGTGAGCGGGCACTATGAGCAGAGCGTAGAGCCCCCTATGGGGGGTGGGCGAGCTAGATGGGGGTGGAGCCCCCTAGTTATTATTATTTTCTTCCATCGATTATGCCTTTGTTGCGCACTCTATTAAAATTAACGACTTTTCCGACCTTCGACTCAAAAAGTATGCTAAGCAGCTGGGACACAAACTTTACATCACGTGGATGACATTTGTTTCACGATGCACTCGCTAGAAGACGAAAGGAGGTATAATGTTGTGCCATTGATTAACTAAAATAATGGACTGTCGTGCATGTTGAATATGTTCATATGGTTGGTTCTACGAAGAAATTCAGATGTCCTTTTCTCGAAGGCTTGTTGGTTTTCACAAGTGGATGAAAAGGACAGTCATATTATGCCTATGGAAGAAAAAGTTCCTGGAAAAAGTTCCTAGGTGCTGTTGAACTAAGGTAACGAAGGGATAGGCCTTGTTCCTATATCACTTTTAGTATCACTACTTACTTAGTATTTCGAAGTGCGCCAGGCAGGAAGAATGTAAGAAGCAGATGGATGACTTAGTATATGCGCAAATTGTTCTTGGGTCGCAGCTTTGATCTTCTACCAAGCGGAGCTTGATAAGCTTCTTGTTTGTCATAACAACCTGCTCGAAACTCTTTTCGTAAAAAACAGCTTCCGCCCTGAATGCATGTCTTTAGCTAAGTCACATTATTACCAACATAAATCTTAAGCCCAAACAAAAAAAATTAGTTATAATTTTAATCAAAATGTCTGATTATCTGAACGTGTCTTAACTGTTTCTTTTGTTGTGTGTTGTTTTTGATCTAACTCGTTGAAGAAATATGCGCATACATTCATTCACTCCGAGTTGGCATGTCTCCGCCACAGCTTATCGAATATCAAGCTTTAAGGGCACGACCCCTCTAAGTATGCTACACGCATAAAGGTAGTTAGCGGGCGACCAAATAGCGCAAAAAGTGAAAAGTAACCGTATTTCCGAAATGTGAAAAGCTAAGCGAAAAAGGTAATAATTCGCCGCAAGAAGCGGAGGCACGGTCGGGGGCATGCATAAAGTAGGCAGGAACAAAAGGCAACCGGAAACACAAAAGCAAGCTAAACAAATGACTCACTATAAATACACGTTGCATACTTACAAGGGCATAATGCCGTTATGCCGAGTCACCAGAAATTTCGTGTAAGTCACAAAAAAGTTTCCGCTGATGTACGCGCGCCTCTTGAGTGTCTTTGGCGCAATGAAAAATGAAATGCGTAAATGAGTTGAAAAGTTTGCCATAAGTTTCACTTGATGCGCTGTCCCGTACGTGAGTTGCGAGGCTTAAAAACCAAAGATTAAAGTCGACTTTTAGGCTGTGCCCCATATAAAACATATAGCTGTAACTTTGAGATTTTCAGAGATAAAAAATAAAATAAGAACTTTCTTTGGCAAGACACACGTGCACACACGTACATATAGGTGATATTATAGGCGCAACTTTTTGAGTTGGGTTTGGCCGTAAGCGTCGCTTTTTTATCAGTGACAACACAGTCAAACACATACACCCACACCCAGACACACACACACACACACACACACACACACACACACACACACACACACACACACACACACACACACACACACACACACACACACCCCACCCACCCACACACACTTTGATACATCTGAAACGTCAAGTAAATAGCACAGAGGAAACACAAACATTATGTATTTGCATTTGTACTCGACTTGTTTTAATGAGCAGTGCAAATATTATGATAAAACAAAGATGATTCCAAAGAAGAAGTGGCAGCAATCAAAAATCTTGAGGCACACATATATGAGGGTTAGCTCAAAAGTTACACTATTTTTGTTGGTAGACATCTAGTGGCATACCTTGGGTGTAAAACCGCCCCGATAATCTTTTATTTCGCTCGTATGGTGTGACGCTTAGGTAGTGTTACGCATGTGTGCGCTGTGTTAGCAGCTTCTAAAGGAGAGCGACATGGCTGCTAGTAGTAAGAGCAAAAAGAAGAGCGTTTTTTATTACGTTGAGAGAGCAAGCAGAGTATCACTGCGAATTACTCGCAAAGATTATTGCTCCTTTTTACGATGCATCAACACCTGCCGCATTCGATAAAAGGACGAATTTTATGTGATCTACGATGACATTGACAAAGTCCAGCAAATTATTATCCAGCGGCTTCATTTGTTTGGTCATGTTAAGCTTCTGGATGAAGAATCGTTTTTCGTTTAGATTTCTGCTGCTTAGGCGGTTTTGTACGTTTTGTATCCCATGTGGTGAACGGGTTAGAGAATAACCAACCGTTGAGTTACCCCTGGCCTTAAGGGGGGATGTGCGGTAACTGGTTGTTGTCTTACTTCTTACATCCCTAACAATTGCCTTCTTTTTGGCTACAATCCTTTTCCATTACCTACAGCTGCTTTATAAAAGTTGAACTTTTCCGGCGTTTTTCTTTTGATATCGTCGATAACTGCCTTATTTTTAGCCGATATCGATTTGCTTTGGTAATTGCGCTGACATTTGTGCTTGCCCCTACATTGCCGCATCTTTATAGTTTTCTCTTCATTGTCTCAAGGTTATTTAGGGCTTGAGTTTCTTTTTGAGGATCTTGAATTTGGGTTTCAGGCCCACTGCGTAAGGGGAGAGTATACAACTCGCTCATGTTGATTGTATCACTTCTCAAAATGCGCATTCGAAAGGGTTTCGTGGAGCCGTATACTTTAAGACTTCAAGACGCAACTTGAATGTGTCAAACTCGGACTTATCGCTAGTTGTTGCGCTCTGATCCTGGTATGACACACTTTTTATTTCAATAGATGGCTGCCGGTAGAGTCAGTTTCTTTGATAGCTAAACCTTTTAAGTGCGTAATGAATCACTGTTCGGAGATCTTGATCATATTTTAGATATATTTTTCAAAATAATATTTTTATTGCCTATTATGTGTAGGCATTATTCGCATGGCCTTATTCTAGTGGTGTGTTTCGGATGGTTGAAGGAGCAACTTTGCGCGCTGCATAGAATTATTTCTAATGCTAGATAAGTAACCTCCTACTAATACTGCAGTAGATTAGGGGCCAAGCAGTGGCAATAAGCAGATTCAATAGCCAGCTTTATTATTTGCGGTCTATATGCTAGTATAGGACAAAAACACAAGCAAGCTTCTCGCCGCTTTGGTCTCTCCTATAGACACTATTAATACAGCTCCCGAGTCGCAGGGCCTGAATCAGGACACCCGAATCAGGCCAATCAAATCACACCACCCGATGACTTAGTTAGCTGTTTTACACCCTAGGCGCGGCTATAGATGTTTCATATGAAAACAAAAAAACGTTTGAGATGGCGCTTACGTAGATGACTGCTAGATGGCGCTAGCATATGAAGTACAGTTTTACTACTTCTTCAACAGAAGTCACAGAAGGTACGTAAAATATTATAATAACAAGCAATGTTTTAGGTTTGATATTTCCTAGCATTCCAATAGTTTCCATCATTTCTTCAAGATGAAATAGCGAAAATAAATGTAAAGCAGTCATAGAGCTATGCAATTTTTCATCTTTTTCCGTTGAGCCAGGTGGGTCTAGTCACTAGTCTGTGTGCTTCAAAAGCTAGATGTTTGGTTTTAGAAAATGGCAGCTACAAAAACAAAAAAACTAATAGCTGCAGACCTCGGCGAATTGCATACGCCCCCAGAAGTACTGCACTTGGTTGCGGCTTGAGCTTAATTAGTTTTGCGAACATAGCTTCCATTCCAGTCCAAGAGGGCAAATCAAATTAAATGAGCGCAAGAGGACAAAAGTTGGCCCAAACTGTTTGGCTGTAAATATTTTGTGGCCTTGGGCAGTAATGCGCGAGAATATGTTTATAAACTAATTTATTTTGAACTGCTGCCAACCGTTGACTCAATCCAACTGGAAAGTGGAAAGTGGCTATAAAATGAAATCCCTTGGCGGAAGTTTGTGAGCGATGCTCTATTTGCGCCACTATATCATATTGTCGTTGCGCCCTGGTGAGACCCGCATTGATGGGTTCGCAGTTGCTGATGAGGCTCGAGAACTTTGAAGTACAACTCGTGAAATTGAATTAACACAAAGGCATTTTGCCAACTTTAAGGCAGTCGAAAGAAGGTATTTTAATTGACAACAATCGTTGGGAAGCGGTTGCTCAGACTTCATTGACTGAAAATCATATTAACGAGGCGCACACACAAACACAAAGACACACACACATGCTCACTTACCTTTTGTAAATTAAATTGGCCTTGTATTTATTGATCTTTAAGTTTGCATTTTCTTTAAGTTTTGACTTTTCCAAATTTAATACTAAGCACAATTACTTACTGTTTGAAGAAGCAAAATTATGGAAATTTCAGGATCTATTTCATATTAGAGAACAATTGTTCCTACAGTGAAAGGGAGTTTTACGCTGGCATAAGTCAGGGGAGATTAGCACTCTTTCCTAATATCTGGTGGTAATTAGAGTGGTAGAGATTTTGCGACAACTGATCTGAAGCTTTACACTGCTATTATCTGGCTCAGCACTGATTGGAAGTCATATAGTTAGGGATTGCGTATACGCCGCGTTACCTGAGCTTGGTATCCATGTAAAGTTGCTTAGCTTGACGCTAGGTAGAGGACTTCTTCGAGCTTGTTGATACCGTGTGAGGCTTCAGGCAAGGCGACGCTCTCGCCGCTTGAACATTGTGATGAGAAGTTTGCGGCAAAGGACCAGAGTGCATCGTAACAGAACTATTTTATATAAACGTATACAATTGTTTGCCTACGCAGATTATATTAACATCATTGGGCGTACCAATCGGCAAGTTACCGAACTTTTGCGTCTGTACCAAAGTACTTGATTTCTTCAAATAGAGAGACTCTACACTTAATTGAAAACGACACTCGGGCTAGAGTCAAGAGTCCAAAGCCCGCTCAATAGTCAGCAACATGCCTATCAGAGTGCAAAATCTTGTGAATCAGCTCCTCATAATATTGCTTGCAAAAGCGCGGAGGGCCTAGAAAAGAGAAAATACACTCTGGGCGTATTTCTAGACATTGAGGGAGCCGTTGACAATGCTACTTTTGATTCGATGTGTTTCGCAGCTAAGAGACATAGCATCTATGAAACCTCATGGAGGTGGATGAAACGCATGCTCCTTGACAGGCGTCTCACTGCTGGCAATGGTGATATAGGCAAGGTCACAGTGGAGGTAGAATGAGGATGCCCCCAAGGGGAAGTTCGTCTTCACTTCTCTGGTGCTTGGTTGTGGACCTGCTCCTGGAGATTCAGAATATGGGCGCACATATACATGCTTATGCTGATGATGTGGCGTGCTGGTATCGGTTAGATCTCTCAACACAGTTTGCACCACAATGCAGGCTGTATTGTATTGGATTGACTCCTGGTGCAACATACAAAGTCTGTAAAAAATCCTTTGTTCTGTTTACTCGGACGTAGGATGACTGATCCTTCTAATGTTAAAAGGTGTGACTCTGGCACTAGCCAGCGACGTAAAGTATCTCTGGGTGAGCTTTGTTCACTGGACGTACAAAGTTTTAATCAGGTTGGGTGGAAGAGAACAAGGGTTCTGTCCAGCGTTACTCTTCTCACCAAAATGCAAAGGCAGGCCTGCTTAGGGATTACCATTATTTTAGTGGCCAAAAAACTACAAAAAATTACATAAAATTCCAAAGCCTACTTTTCTTCACTCCCAAATATGTTCACAGAGTCAGGGAACGCCTACTAATAGGAACGGGAATTGTAAGTAGAAAGGGATCGGCAAGATGAAGAGGAGGTTGTGAGCGAAGCGAGAAGAGTGCAAAATGCAACATAAAACCTGATTTCAACTTTTAACTCTTAGAATGATTATGAAGAAGAGGAACAAGGCGAGGAAGAGCAAGAGGAATAGAGGTTAAGGAACAGGAAGTGGAACATAAAGAAAAGGAACAGGAAGAGGAATATGCTATGCCTCGAGAGGGTCACAGGGGTTGGTGAGCGGATCCACTAGTAACTAAAGTACGTATTTTTTTGTATACAATGTAATACAAAGTGTTTAAATTTCATCAAATATAAATCGATTTAATTGCCTGTATACAAAAAATAATGTTGCAATCCAGCCAAAAAAAAAAAAACAACTAATCTAAATATGCAACATGCCGGCCTACATGTCGTATACGTAATGCTCATTATACAAACAATAATTTAATCGTTTTGTTGTCAGCTTTTCACTGTCATAAATTATTCCAGTTGGTTTGTTAATTACTGTTTGCTGGAAATAATTCGGTTACATAAAATTAAACAAACTTTAAAGGTTATTTGCCAAAACTATAAGCTTTGTTTAATGGTTTGATTTAATAAGGTTCAATAGTTTTTCAACGTATGGAAATGGAATTAGACCAGCTTTATGCTCTATATAAATGTATAATTTTGTGTAGTCACAAATAACTTACGTAATAATTTAATTGACGCTCATAGTTGATTGCCAAGTTCAAGTAAGTAAGCAAATGGTTTCCTTAAGTCCCTCTAGGGTAATCTTTTGGTAATCATAGAACGTAATGAAATGGCTGAGCAATCAATTTGACTAGTAACTTTTAAAAGACTGATAATCCCATTAATACCTCCAATGGTTTGATATAGATATGGGCTTTTGTTACACTAACCCTCATGATTCTCTGAATCATTTTTTGTAGTATGCTTAGACTGTAGCTATTGAAAAGTTCCTTCAAATGGAATTACAAAGTATCATTATAGACGTTACAAAAAAACAGAACAGTTTTTTTTTTCATTAAAATAGCTATAAGTGCTTTGTAAGCCTCATTTAACTTTTTGGATTTCATACTGAATCCATTAATGGACTCAGAGAATTCTGTTGATAAAGAACTTTCATTGTGGAACAGAACATAAATCATAAATAAACGTTTTATTAAAGATGAGTGGGAGAGTGTGAGATAGAGAGAGACGGAAAAACTTAAATACATATCAATGCATAACAGACCGTTGCACATTTCACAGGATATTTGTATAAAAATAAATCCGGATCCTGTATATTGATATGCCGGAGCTCTTGCCTTTGTTCAAAGATTCCTTATACATATTTATTTATACCCTGTGCATATAGTTCAAAAGAGTTTTACAGAATTGAGCAATGAATGTGACAGGCAAAAAAGGGCGTGGCACGTCATCGTATATCAGTATTGACTGGGTAGCGACTAGAATATATCCGTCTGTCCGTATTAAGATTTTGGCGACCATTGCAGTTAAAGACAAAAAAGTTTCACTAAAAGACGAGTATTTTCTCTACGCAGATGAAGTTTGTCGATTTATGCTGAAACCCCAAACCATCTTCCCCTGTGACACCATTTTGCGGTTTGCAGCTGCGATTCTACTGAAACTTTATATTTATGTGTTTGCTTGCTATAAAAAATTTTCAAGTTTGAATGAGAAAAAAGAAAGTTAGAGTCATTTTCACCCACTTTCGCTTATAAACTGCTTTAAAAAAGAACTTCCTATACTTTATTTTATACGTTAAGTATGAGCTAAATCATCAAAACTATGTTGAAGTATTTTGAATACACTTGGTACTTTTGATCCGGCACATTGTTTTATTTCTTTTTTTTTTTCTGTCTTTCGATGTCTGTTTCGGCTTACCGGTTATATCGAATCTTATATAAAAAACCATAGAACATGAATTTTAGGTGGAATCCGTAAAAAAACTCAAAATGCTTGCTGAAAAGCGACATTTTTTTTAAAACAGTGTACGTGTGATCCTGCTTGTGTTGCTGTCTCTGTTAGACCGATTCACTCGTAGCCAAAATTGAGAAAGAGAAAGAGCATAAAACGCACATTCAGCAAGCCGACTCAATGTAACGGCTAAGGATTTCAATCTATTACTTTTATGCCCTTTGGCAAAAACAACGCCAAAAGAAAACTACAAAAAAAAAGAAGTGGGAGCGAGAAAAAGATTGTGATTCACATTTTATGGCAGCAGCAGAAGCACCAGGAGCGTTATTATTATGCGGCCCATACACTTCGCAGTGTTTCGCAGAAGCCTAAGGAATTCTCTATTACATGTACTTTAAATTTTTTAAATATTTCTACTCGTTCAAAAGTTGCAAATTTTGTCGACAAGATGTCAGATGGCCCCACTGTACGACGTAGATGCAAATGCTTCACAGAATGACGAAATATAAAACACAACATGAAAAAATATGTATGCTGTCGGTTTTAATTATGTTATTTCGGAAAAATTATAACGCATTACGGCTAACGAATTTAAAAAAAAAATGTGTTTCGGCAACGGTACGGTTAAGGTCTGAAAATTCAATCGGTTGTTTTGGATATCGGTTGGAATGGATGTAATCCCTAGTAGTTAGTTCTCTCTTTCTTCCACAGCCGCCTTGAAGACCTTTTATTTTACTTGACCATGTCGTCATGGAGTTTGTCCATCGAAAGCGATAGTCGTTGTCAATGAGTAAAGGGTCAAACATCTTATGGAGTACTTTCCGCTCAAAAAGCACCAAATACCAAGGACATCAGCATTAGATTACGTCATCACCAGTTTTTCAGTGTCATAACGCAAAACTGAAAGGATGAGCATCTTATGGAGTGCTCTACTACTCATTTGCCTCCTAAGACCAAAGTAATACCTATCGGCAAGAGTGATTGTCGGCTTGATCTCATTGCTGACATATTTCTTCATTGTGACGGTGGTGCCAAGGCAGAAGAAATCCTTGATAACAACAAAAGTACTGTTTTCAACATCAATCACAGTGTCCATTCCACTCGTCGCTTTACTGGAAGAAAAATGTGCTTTGTCCTGCTCTCATTTATAATCATATCAGTATCATCTATTGGACACTGCTATAGAAAATGGACGCCACTTCGTCTTGTCCGAATTCTCGCTCGCTTTCAACAAGTTCGAAGATATCTTTTCTTACGTTATCGGAGCTGCTTGTATTACTTAACGTCAATTTGCAAAGTCGCACCAATTGTGCAGTGGTATCGAACTCAGACAATGTGGCGTATACATGATCCCTCAGCGAGCTATGAGAAGATTATAATTGACAAAGAAATTTTTCTATGATTTAGCATAGGATGAATAACTGAGCAATTGTGGACTTACCGGCGTAGAGCCGTAATGATAGGGTCTTATGCACTACCAACTCATTGCCGTAAGTCTCGAAGAACTCTCTCTTGAGTCGCTCGATTGCAACACTAGTTTCGTCATTGCTATGCGGCTATATGTCATATGTGATTGAGGATCAGCGGCATTATTCCCGTCCTAGGCAAACAATAAGCTAAAGGCCCATTACGCGTTTGCAACGACTGCCGCATACGATGGGATGACAAACTCTATGAGCTCTACGACGACATTGACATAGTCAAACGAATTTAAATCCAGCGGCTCCGATTGCTGGGTTATGTTGTGCGTATGCATGAAGATGCTCCTGCAAGAAAAGGAGACGAAGGGAGTGCTCCCTCTACAACTTCCATGTATCCTTTGCATCCACTACCAGATTTTACCCTGCTTATGTAGCGTTTCTACACGGTTCTACACAAGCAGTGGGCCTATGGAAAACAAGAATTATATTTAGCTCAAAACATCATAAATTACAATGAGGGAGAGAGACAGAGAGAGAGAGACGGCATCATCTACATTAAACCATACCGAGAGATGGTCCGGTGGGATGTTGTGAATGCTAGTCTCTTCTCAAGTCGACTCGTAAACCGTGCGTCTCAGGCAATCGTGAAACTCTTCGTGCCCTCACAGTCCGTGGTATTTCACATATAGCGGCTTGGGAGTCCGTCTAACAGTGCTCTGCTGATTTGTTAGTGGCCTTCTCGTGCCATTCACTTATGAGATGGTAGCTGATACCGACACTGATCGGTATGCTAATAAATCCCAATGTTCAATGATCCTTGCAGCAGCGTGGCGACCAACTAACAACCTTCCCAGTCTGGGTAGTCAGAAAACATCGCTTCGCGGGCTTGGCCCCCCTCATAGTTGTACAAGGCTTCTTTTCAATGAAGGAAGCTTAAAGCAGGAAACTCTGAATTATGCCGATTTGGCAGCTGAGCTTTTAGATACGAAGTCCCAAAACTCATGCCCAATCATGACTGGATTTGATAACTGAGACTTCGGAGGAAACAATTTACCAGTAGTGAATGTAGATGAGTGCTCCTCTGGAGGCTGATCGAAGACAGACCCGCTAATCGCTGTGAACGCTGGAAATCCAACACTGGATGTCGCGTAACAAGACGCTTTGTGAAAGAACCCAATACAAAGGCCCTAAGATATATTCTTCGTCAGATGGGCAAAGATCTGCGAGCCCCTTACGAAGACTTCATGGCTTCCTACGGAAGTCTATGTCTTCTTTTGTAGAATTTCTCCCAATGAGAAATGGTGAGTGCTTGCGAGGGGATCAACCTTTCATCTCATTGACTATTATACTCTTCTCTCTCTCTCTTCTCTACAGATCGGAGTGCTTAAATGAGACTTAGCCGTAAATAGTTACTTTGTTATCCATTTTACAGTACGATGGATTAATGGGTTTTTGGGTAAAAGTTTACAGGGTAACCAACTATCGGTTTTTTTTTTGTTGCTCGCTGTTGTTGTTCAATTAAAACAAAATATTTCACGCCAACTTTTGAGCAGGTGAAATGCATATAAAAGAGCCAACAAAAGGAACGGATAATACGAGGGAAAACACTCAGCTGAGTTTTCAACTGCAATGTTTATCCGTAGCCTTTTGTTGTAGACTCTATTTGGTGGATTTTATTGCACTTATTTGCATGCAGGCGTAAGCGATTGTCCGTCCGTTTTTTTTTTCGTGTCCATTCAACTATTCGAGGGAAATATTTTACACAAAAAAACCATTCAAGAGCGGTTCGCTTGGTTTGCTTTCACAGCAGTTGCAATTTGCAACTGCATTAAATATACATATACACATGCATATGTGCCGGATATATACATAACATTTCAAAAAGCTACCCGACTTAAGCGATAAGTGCACTATAGTTTACTTTTTGCGGCTGTTGTTGCCGCTTGCCGCTTGGGGCGCACCAGTGCCTGAAATTTAAGCTACCGCCAAGTACAAAAAGCATTTATATATATAACCGTAAATGTAACTGTAACTGTTGGGTTAACTTTTTAACCAAACTCCTAAAGACACCTGCCCTGTTTTTATGAGCTCTTAAAGCTGAAATGAAATTAAGAGACGCTGACGTGACGCCTTAGCTTTTGACTCTCAGTTTTTATGACCTCGAAATAGTGACTTTTGTCACTTTGTCGCTGTGCTTTTGGGGGATTTATTTATTTTTTTTACAGTCTATCACAAATTTGTGGCTTAATTTTAAATTCGCTAATAATAAAGCAGCGCATAAAAATAAGCGCCTTTTATTTACACCTCAAAACTGTGTGCAATTGTGTGTGTGTGTGTGTCTCAGAGAGTACATGTCAATAAAACCCACGCTGCCACATGTGGCGTATACGCAATGCTTTGTCTGTCTGTTGGGGTTGGCGCTTTGAGGTTGTCGGTTTGGGGTTTGTTGGTCATTTCAATTGCAGTTTTTATTGGCTTGTGCGCACAAAACAAAACGCTTACATCAGTGTGCAGCGTTGCTTAATTGAGTGGAATCGTAAATGGAAATCGAAGTGTTATTGTCTCTGTGTGTGTGTGTGGTTGTGTGTGTGTGTGTCTATACTAAGCCAGCGGAAAATGGCGGCACTTTAATGCCTTCATCATCAACAGCCATTAAGTGCCATGTCATTGCATTGCACTTTGCGCTTGATTTCTTTGATTCATTTTTCACGCAGACTTTTCCACTTTTATTACCATAGTAAATTTACCTTGAAAAACTAGTTATACGCAAATAAACTAAGGGGCGGATATGGTTTCTTTAACACTCTCTGGAATACTCAAAATAAGACGGGCATAACAGTTGGAAGTGAGTGTGAAAAAAACACACAAGAGATTGCTCTTGTAATATAGCAAATTCAGCCTTATGAAAATCTGATATAAAAGAAAACTACTTCTTGTACAGCAATTCGCCGACAACTTAAGATTCTCCTCAATGTCAAACATCATATCTCATCTTGATTTAAACATAGCCCATTTATCGCTTATTATCATTTTCAATATTAATTATGGTGGTCATCTGTTTGTGTACGTCGTATATTAGAACTGCTGCCTGGTTTATGCCGTATTTCGGCCCGTTGTGCTACCGAGGATCTTGAGCTCACTCCAACCAATAGATACAAAATCAAAAGAGAGACCATTCAGATGCAGCGATAAAGTCTGCGATCTTTTTGGATCTTATTTCGGAAATGTTTGCTATGTTAATTACGAAGTATCTGCATAGATATTTGTGCCTTCGCTTACAGAGAGCCGGTCATGAGCAGAAGAGATGCTCTACCGTTTCATCCTCTTCCTCGTCCCTGCAAAACTCATTGAAAGAGGCCCGAAGCCGGTCCGCAGAAGCGCCAATCAGCCAAAGTCCTGTGATGGCACGTAGAACTACAGAACATCTCACCCTATTCACAGAGCAGAGCTCCGCTGTACGTTTTTTTTTTTATTTTAGGCCAAGTTTGTTTGGCTATACCGCAGTGGCTTTATACTCAAAGCGATTTTTAATGTAAAGCTTACAAGAGAGAGTGAGCGGTAGTACATTGTCTGGCAAGCTCGTCAGCTAAGCAATTACCCTCGATACCCCGATGTCCAATATCCATATAAAGCTTATAACGAACTGTTGAGCCATCTTATGAGATCTGCGACAGTTAGTTACAGATATAGAATTGGGCGACATTGAGCTTATTAGTTAGAGTTCTTTAGGTACATTAGTGCCCTATTTATTGGAAGAACTTCCATCTGGAACACACTGCAGTGATCCGGAAGTCTAAAACTATGCCTTTTATTGAGTTCCTCTGAAAAGACCTTAGTGTGTTGAAAGGTGTGCGGGAAACCCGGTCCCGGTACACAGCAGCCAGTTTTGTGTGAGACTGAATTATGTTTCGTTAGTATAGAAGAGTGACCAAAGCTACAATTGTTGCCGACCTATCTACGTCGCAAAAACTCATTATCTTTTGTTTGTATGGGAACCCATCTCATTATCATTGCATAGCAATTCCCCCTATGTGAACTCATAAATTTCATAATTTTTCTCATTATACGCCAGATGCCATGCACTTTTAAAAGGCGAAGGGGATCGAAATCAACCTATTTTTGACTATAACTTTTGATGTATTTATCCGATTTCGATAAATTAATAACGTAGGTGCACATAAACACGACGCAAATCTCTGTCGAATTAAGTTGATGGGTTCAACGGAGCTCTAAACCGAAAGTCTGTCACGGGGAAAGGGGTGAGATAGCATGAATTGATAAACTTCCTCTTTTTTTGCTCTAACTCTTATAGTCTCTGAGAAACATGTTACAACAAGGACAGACATACAGACGGACATGGCTATATCGACTCGACTATTGCTTCTGATCATTTTTGCCCATGGAACTTATGATCTGCCACGCTTCCTTCTACCTGTTACATACTATACTTTGCTTACAGTGTATAATAAATAGATAAAATATAATTTTAATAGAACACTGTACTTGGAATACACTGAATTTCTACCGATATGGAAGATACTAGGAGCATTCCACAAGCACCAGAAGTGGTTTGTAACTATACATACCCAACTGGTATGCATCCATAACCCGATTACTAGTTATATACCACCCGCAACCAGTTCCTATGACAGCCCTGTGTTAAACATTCCACTTGGCTTCAAACCAAAATATTAGCATTGAACCATATTTACATGCTCTTTTTCTGGTTTAAAAGTTATTTCGTACTAGTATGGTTTTATAGCAAAAATACAACCCCAACTGGTTTACGAGTTCCATACCACTCGCAACCAGTTCCTATGACAGCTCCGTGTTAAACATACCTCTTGAAGTCCAACAAAAATACTAGTCATGGACCATAAAACCATCCTTTTTTTTTTGGTTGAAAAGTGGTTCCGAACTAGTATATCTTCCTGGAGGGTTATTACTTTGTCTTATTTAAGCGTGCATTTGTATGCATTGCTTGATTTGCGCCTCTCTCCCTCGCTCTCTTGGGCTACCACAAAAATTTGGCACTCAAGTCAGCAGCGTGCACGTTTCTTGTACCGATGCGATTTTGAGTGTAGATCGAGTGCCAGGGATGGGTGTTGTTTTACTTAGGCTTTAATGGCTTCAATGCCGAGCTAAAGAACTACTAGCTCTGGCTTAATGCCCCTACACTAGGCTTATAGTACATACTTATGTTTGTATGTATGAACCCTTTGTACATTGTGCTTCTGCAACTATAGTGCTAGAAATATTGAAAATAATTGAAATTAATAAAACACTTTGATTGTTTTGATTTAATGCACATTTAATACAAATTATAAACTTTCGAAAACTTTGTGTACATGAAATAAATTTTGAAATCTTACATATTAATTAAGCTTAATATATTTACGCTAATATGTTTAACATATCTTGATTTGGGTTGCAGCGTCTTTGACTTAGAGTTAACGAGTTAACTACAAAACACACACATTAGTAAGTGATAGTAGCAGATTATAGGTACATTTCAATTAGTTGGTATACATTTATATGGCAATCGTTGCTACCTCTAAGCAAATACATCGATTATGTCTCTGGGATATGCATCTGTCTGTCTATGCAGACATAAGGAATGTCTTACGTCACTTAAGCTAGAACTACTTAGTAATATTGAGTAAGTTGCTGTGTTGTGAGAGTTGAGCTTGAGCTACATGTTTTTTTCTATATTTTCGCTATATAAAATATATGTATAACAAAAATGATTTATGTCTATTTGCGATTACTTATTTGGAAAATTTGTTCTACAAATTCGTATATTTGCATTGCTGATTAATATATTCATGGCTACACACGCACACATTGAACTATTTGAATTGATTGATAACAAATGTCAGTTCAGTGGAAACCTTTACTTTTGTTTCAAAATGGGAAAAAATGCTCTCTTGGTGGTAGCTGTTCCATAATATATATATATGTATATAAGCCCAAATATGTTACTACACTGCCCGAACCCAGCTCAAATCATCTCACATCAATTTAGCTTAACCCAACACATCACATTGCATTACAACGCAACTCATCTCAACATCTCAGCTTGACTACGCTTCAACCCACTCCACTCAATTCATCTTGATGTGTCTCATCTCATCCCAGCTAATCACATCTCATTTGTTAACGCCTCATCTGAGCGAAATCCCACATTCACCTAGTATACTCTTATCAGCTACTCAACTACGTACTACATACATACTATACGCTAAACTAATCAGGATACGGCTTGATAGCTATTGATAGAAATACAGAGAGAGAGAGAGAGAGATAGAGAGAGAGAGACAGAGGCGGAGAGAGCGGGCGAGCGTGTACCTTACAAACTATTTTAACTTGGTTTGTTATTGTTTACAGTGTATATTTTAAGCATTTGTCTACTCTTAACACTCATAGCACCTAAACACTACTTGTAATACTTAATTAGTACACATAAAACTTTACATATTGGTGTACTTCACTTATGTATTAGCTATTTTAAAAGCGCTTTGTCACAATGCTCCCCTTTCTTATGAAATAAACACATAAATATTTATTTATAACATAAACAAACACTTAAAATACATTTGCCTTATTCTTAAAAACAATATAATCACAAAAAATGTATAGAGGCTGCAAACCTACATAGTTTAAGTTGATAAGTAACATCAAGGTTTTTTTTTTCAGAGTAAGGCTGTACTTTTGTGGTTTCTATCAATGTATACCTAACAAGGTAAAGTCGTCGCTGTGACGTCCGCAGCGCAGTTTCTTAGTTTCTCATTCTCTTACGAATTTCAATGAGGGAGGCGTATGCATTGCTTTATGTTTACAACTGTATATATATAAATTTTTCAGTAACGACAGTAAATTGCGCCTCTCTTTTTCGCTATATTAACCTCTCACAAAGTTTAAAGAATGTTCGTTCAACGACGAAGTTACCTTGTTAAGTATACTTTGGTTTCTATGCACTTGTTGTCAGGGTTAGACAATTGTGATAGCATGTGCCGTTTAATATCGTTTGTTTAGCTGTTGGTCAACCTTGACAACATGTTTTTAAGCAACTTTTACACAGTTTTATAGAGATTTACAGTTAGCAGAAAGCTATTCATTGATTTTTTTGTTTTGTAACAATGACACATACTATACATAATAAATAGTTTAAGCCTTTTAATACAATGTGTCTGCCATGAAGCTTAATTGGTAACAGAGTTGTAGCACAACAAACATGTGTTGATTATAAATTCGTTTTGTTCATCTTCTTTAACATTATTTATTCACTATTGTTTACTTATTTTGAGCTTAACTTTGTCCGAAACTTTTAACCAACTTGCTGCAACTGAGAAAGCCTACTACATGCTACAAATACAATCACTAAAGTCAGCTCATTTAACCCGGAACGAGCAGAAGCAGCCAGCCAGAGCAAGTCATCCAAGCAGCAAGCCAACTGCCAGGCAAATGTAGCAAGTAGCCAACTTTTTAATAAGACAAAATAATGCCAGGACAAAAAAAAGGAAGAAACTTTTCAATAACTGTCAAAGTCGAAATTGACTTACGTCAAGCGAACGCCAACAGCAAAAGCAAAACAGAAGCAAAAAAAAAAAATGCCAGCAGGACTTCTTACATACCAAATATATACTTTTCCAAACAGACAACAAGCAGTGAATAACCACAGCTCCCGAAAGTATGCCATAGTATGCCATCGAACATATGTTAGCTGAGCAGAAGATGGGACAGAGAGGAAAGATTCCCTCACCGGATGTGTGCAGTGAGGATTGTTGAAAAATGAAACAGACTACAGAAAATGCGCTTTCTGGATACATCAAAGTCGCATTGCCCTTGATGCTGCGCTTACACTGTGGCACACAGCGTCACATTTTGGTATCACACGCGCACAGCTCAGTGTGAACACAGCACAGTGGCACAAATCACTCGAACGAATGTCGTTTCAGTGTGAAGACAAGTAATCGGTTGCTGTCATACGCTCCGTATGGCAGTAGCTGGAGAATAAAATGTGTCGCCGCAGCGTAATAGCGTTTTACTACTATGTAAAATTACATTAAAATGTCGCTTTTTGCACTCATCAAGAAACACTTAAAATACGATATTTTATTTTAACCCATTTTGCCCCATGGTTTGCCCCACAGTTTGCTGTTCAAATACGAGTGCATGCTTATGGGTGCTTTTGATCTTGTCTTGTTAGAAATCGATTGACTTATGCAATGACACATGGCACAGCTCCTTAGTACGAAAACTTTTGGAGTTATTACATGTCACAATGAGCAGAAAAATAAAAAAGTTCAATAAAGTGCATTATGACGTCACATCGCGCCTAAGTTGTAAAAATATATATAAGTATGCCAAATTGTTGGAGGTAATCAATGTTTTTGATGCGATTGTTTCCGATAAAGATGATCTATACGTTGAAACTGAAAAATACGTAAAGCTATCAGATGTACATTATAATTTAGGTAAGGACGACTCAAATGAATGTGAAAATAGTGCTCTTCATCTTGATTTCAATCATTTGGCACAGCTGTGCAAAATTCGCATGGTTCGAAAGGATGAGAAAGACGACGTATCTTCTACCCCGTACGAGATGAAGCGAATTTCCAGCGATTTTGCAAAACTGAAACAATCAGTTTCTAAAGTGAACCGTGCCACACATTGTCCATACATTTAAATGATAATGCAATGAAACAGTTTTTTTATGGCATAGAGATATAACAGGATATTACATTTTACTTGGCTGGTAGATATTTCTGTGTAGAATGTTTGGATTCTCTACAGAAATCTGGAAAGCCTCAGCCTCAGACTACTTGAGTTTAATCATTCCATCGCATCTTACTTTTATACTTTTGGATCCAATAAAACTAAAGTTTCTCAAAAATTAAGTCGCTTAAGCTGCGAATTGTGGGAACTTTTATAGTTGGATCATAACTTGAAATGATGTGGCGCCATCTAGCGCGCATAAAATTCTTTTGAAGTATAGGGAACGAGATATTTGCAAATGTTTGAAAGTTAGTCACCAAAATTTTGAAGATTATGAACCCCCTCCTGTTTTTTTGTCGTAAATAGTCACATTTACAACAAAAAACAACTGTGAGCATTCCTAGAAACTTGAAATAGAATATAGGATGCACAGAGTATACGCTGCTATAAGTCCTCAGCTTGGATGCATAAGTGCAACGCGGATTTGAAAATGTCGCATTGAGCGCTTCTCTCACTCACTCCAAAATGGCGGATTGGCATAATCTCCCCCACTTCGACTTATACCCTTCTCCCATTGGAGTTGCATTACAGTTGCTGGCCGATAACAACAACTTTTGTATGGCATTGTAATCGATTGCTAGCATTGTTGTTTTTGCTTTCAAGGCATTTTTGGCTGGCAATTGTCGTGTAACATTCAGTGGAGAAAGTCTTTTACTCGGTTAACCTTATCTATAATAAGTATGGCGTTAGAGATTCCTTTGTTAATATCTATGGACAGAAGATTGCCATAACCGGCTGAAATAGCGTCGTGCAAGCTCCTTAGAGCAGGCGCGCGGTAATATATGATAGTCGGCAGTCTTGAGAGAAATGTTACGCCTTAAGAAGACAATTATTATTTCACACTCTCTCAAAGCTCTCTAACGCCTTCTCGTAGTTATTCTTAACTTAACTTGGAATGCCTTCACGCTTCCCAAAGCTTCAACAGAGAGACACGAGTTGATTGTATTTGTTAGTACTAGAAATGCCAATAAAATTCTTAAACTCAACATATTTCCAACGATATATACGGTAGTCGGAAGTGGTCTGAGCTGCAGAAGCTGTGGCCATAGCAGAAGTTTGCTCTAGCTTTTGCTTATTGAGAAGGGAGTTGCTCAAGCTCAACTTGGAAATCATCTTCAAAGCTTTTGTGCAATGAAAAGTTAAGGTGTCAAGCTTCCCTATTCTTCTCTTCTACTCCTTATTTTTCTTCAAGTATCGAATGCCTTTAATTGATTGGAAGAAATCCCAGGGATTCATGAATTTCACATATGTGACGAACTCTCGAAATGTTCTAATATTAATGTGACACTCTGCCAGCTGCTTTTCTGCATGTTTAATTTCTTTGCATATTTGCAATTTCTAAATTTCGAATATTTTTGGAAATTTTTAATTGCAATGTCAATTATTGATGTCATCTTTAGGAGCAAGAGCCAACCCTTACGCCATATTAACAACAAATTGCTCGATAAAATAATCATACTGTTTGCCCAGTGTAGTGGATGAAAATTGGCTTTCATTCGCTCGTTGATCATTCTCATTTGTAGTTGTTGTTGTAGCAGCTTCCTGCTCTCATTTGCCATCAGTATCTATGTATTTTGCTCCTGCCTTGCGGCTAGCCAGTTGCCTGACTGCCCGGCTGAGCTATTAAAGTTCAATGAAGTTTCTGAACAGAGACCCATTCTGGCGCTGTCACGAAAGCCAATGTCGCGCCTACTCACACCCATACAATCAACATGCCCCTCATCCACACCCACACCCAACAGACACCCAACTGACACCCAACTGACATCCAACCCACATCCACATCCACACGTTCGGCGTTTCAATGAAGTGGAAAAAAATATTTCCGCTGGCGATAAAATAGCTATAAATTTTCAAGTGCCACGGGCGGCGCGTGAGACTTTGTCCCACTGTATCAGTGTTAGTGGTCTGTCTGCGCGTCTCAATGTCTCCGTGTTTGTGTGAGAATGCGTGTCTGCCACGGCAGCCGTTCGAGAATTTGTCAAAAAATGCTTTACTTGCTACACTTTTCGTTGAAAATTTGTGCACTTTATGCCGTTACATTTTGGCGGAAGGTGTTACTGCTTAAGACCCATTCCAAAGTTCCTGCCTTGCGCCTAGCGGACTTTCAGTGGGTGTTACTAATGGTGCTATTACCTTTTATGCCTCCGTTATGTGAGTGTGTATGTGTTTTGAGTCTCTTACTTTGTAGCCGCGACTTGCACGGCATTTTATTATAGAAAATTTCGCTTTAAACTTGCTGCTCAACAACTTTTAGCAAATAACTTTCATTGTTGTTCTTGTAGGAGGCATCCTTATCGTCATTGTTGTTTGATGTCTTTTAAGCAGTCCATAGACGTGCACAGCTGCCATAGCTGCCAAAGTGTGACCGGCCGTCTCTTCTGGCCAATTCGGCCGAATTGGTGCACTTTTCTAGTGGTCTTCTCTAGACCTCTTCATTGGCAGCGCAGCCGTAAAGTTTTTACGTGACCAAGTGAAATTTTTCATTTGCCAGCACACAACAAAAATGAAACCAAAATGAATGAACTTTTCAAATAAAAAATAGCAATCTGCTCGCAGAGACACAAATATACACACACACACATACATAAAAATACACTCACATACAAAGTGACAAAAATACGGCTTAAATTATTTTCATACACTGAGAGAGAAAATTGCGCATATCGATGACAAAGTAGTTTTCTCTTAAATTTTGCCACATTTAAAAAGTTTTTTAAATTGCCCACAAATATAAATTTTTAAAGATAATCTTATCTTCATTTTCGTCTTTACATCGGCAAGTAAACAAAATACTATTTTGTGGAATGCTAAGTTAAAACTATCGAGTGGCCAGCAAGTCTTCAATACAAATCAATAATTTTGGTGTAAAGAGCAAACCTTGAATACAGAGTATGAAAATTACACATATAGAAGGTACTACATGCTTTCGAAATCTTTTCGGTTTTTGTTCAGTTTTCTAATCATTGACGTTTTTAAACCCATGATTCGGTCTGTTGCTTTGATTTCTGAAAACATTTAGAATATTGTTTCGAAGCTTTTTGGTTTACAAACGGCTTGTAGCTCTGGTATTAAATATTAAGTTGCATATTTCAAAGAATCTTCTTCTTCAGAAGAAACGTTTTTCTTGAATGCAATATTTCGTTTATTTAACAAAGTGTCTTCTTAATATAACAATATATGAATTTCCATTCAGAATTCTGGCACCTGCATTGAACTTGCCTGTTCGCAAAGTACCAACAGCTTTGAAAAATCATATAAGAGTTACAAAAGTATAATCGCAATAATCCGGACAAATAGTATCCTAATTCCTGATATGTCCTTATAAAGATATGAATAAGAAATACTAGTATTCTGAATGAAACTCATTTCCACAGTATTCTATTCTTGAGCTTTACGAAAATGAAAATCATTTCGACAGAATTATGCTAATGTCTCTCAAAAAATGTATACGAATCGTCTTTTGGCATATAAACGATTTTTCAAACAATTCTTAAGGTTTCATCACATTATGCCAAGTTTTTTGTCGATCAAAATATATATTTCAAGAAATTCATTTCAAGGAATTCAATGAACTGTTTCGTGAGCTGGACAAAATGGTAGATAGAGCAGCTTTTAAAATACGTATAGCACTTCGTGTCATTGGCTGGGTAAGAGGCGTGAATTTAGTGGCAGAAATACGTCATAAACTATATATTCTTATCGACGTATAATAAAGATTATGAATGGCACGTCCCATTGTCAAACACGGGTTTAAAATGTTATCTTATGTTCTCCTGTAACATTAGAGCAAACCAATAGCGTGACCCTTTCTTTACTTACCCTATACACAAATTTAGCCTCAATCAAAAGCCTATGGCTAAAACATACCTTTTCCGGTCAATTTTGTGTCGCTGATTTTAAATAAGCAAATCATTTTGGATTTTCTAGCATTTGTGTCAATTTATGTAGTACGCTTTTTTGCGGGGGAAGTGGTTAAGATATTTCCAAAGAGCCTATATTTTATGCCAAGGTCCTATCTGTGTTTACACCAAAATGTATAACAATTGGTTCAGCGGATTAGGCGTGAAGAGGGAACAAAGAGACAGACAGAGTTACTTTCGAATTTATAATCTCTATATAAATAAAAAAACTTGCAAAATCTGTTCGTGATCGATGTTTGAGCGAACCAATACCAAATCGCATATTTTTTTTTTGTTGTAATGGCGATGTCTGTGTAAGTGTTTTAAGCTATAGAAGGTCTCTGGGTAGAGGTAGAGATATAGGATATAAAGATATTGGTACCAATAGTATGAAGAAGAGTGAGAGAAATATGAAGTATGGAGGAAGATGAATGGAAAGGGGAATGGGAACGGGAAGAATTAATTTATATAATGAATTTACTGACGACTTTATCAATGCGCAGCAGAGCGCACGGGTTGAGCTAGTATTAGTATAGATTCGACTTGTTTGTTAACTTCAATATCAAGTTGGCAACAAATTAAACCACGTTTGACGCTTTTTCTCTCCGTGTATCTATTTTTTTCATAACACATTTAGCGGCTTACAAATTTTGCCATAAATTATACACATAATTGCAAAATTGGCGAACAGTCGCGTACATTTTTACGTATATTTGGCAATTTCAAAATTCTCCACAAATAGGCAATAAAATGTTTGCAAATGCTTTAATAGATAGTAAGAAGATTTGAAACAAAGCTTGTAGAGTATGTGTTAGTTTGGTTTTGTGTGTGTGTGCCATAATGAATTTTGGCAAATTTTGTGGTCTACTTGAAAATCAAATCAAACGCCTGCGGCAGGACAGAATTGGAATTGAAATGTGGCCAAGACAAGAGACACACTTAATGTGTTCGGATGCCGCAATATGTTCATGCCCTCTGTCTATAAGCCGCTTGCCTTGACTGTGTCATATACATAAGCCGGCCAGCTACAAGTCGTTACAGGTTCCAGCTGAAGGGCAGAAAAGCTAAACACAAGGCGGCAGGCCAAGGCTCAATGCCATGCAAATTGAATTTGAAATTAATTAGAGACACATAAGCACCTAATCCCATGCACAACCCACAAACAACCACACATACACACACACACACACACAGACACACACATCTACTTATACTTGACAGCATGCGGAATAACAGTCTGTGGAATTTTAAAGTAGAATTGCGTATACGTCACGTTGTGCGCCCAAGAACAAAAGCGTAACCCAAAGAATGCTCTTTAATTCTCTAACAAACATTATTTTATCTGCTGCCGCTGGGCCCTTGAAGTTCAGAGCCGCCCCCATTATTAGTGTTGCGCTTCAGCGCGCTGGCCAGGAAGCGTTTGCCCGCTTCGCCACTTCTGACTGCTGTGGAACGTGGCTCAAAATCCACGCTGGCGCATTTAATCGGCTTTATCTTGCCCGGCTTGACCGGTGTCTGCTATCTACTGGGACGCCAGCTGCTGGAATTGGAATAACGGCAAAGCAATACCTTCTTAAAAGCCTGCCTAAATACCTTATTGAAAATTGTATAGAATATGGGATTGACCATGGAGCTGGCATAGCCAAGCCAGGTGACCACATCAAAGACCCAATGACTCATGCGCTCCTCACAGTCGTCGCATACAGTCGGCAACAGATTTAGCACAAAAAAGGGCGACCAGAGTATGACAAATGTAAAGAATACCACGCCCAGCACCTTGGTGGCCTTTTGCTCCAGACGTATGATGCGCCCATGCCGCGACGAGTTGCGTGATATGACACTAGAGTTGCGAGAATGATGGGAGCGCACGGTTTGTTGACGCTGCAGCAGGCAAGGTGACGATTGCGGCGTCTTCGACTTGGACTTCAGTCCGGTTGAAGAACCTCCGCCGGCGCCACTCAGCTCGCTGGTGCTGTGCGGATGATAGTTCATGTTGTTGTGACTGCGCAGCGTGGCCGAGCGGCGCAGCGGCGTGGCCGAATTGGAGGTGGGCACCGTGGTTGTCTTGGTGGGTGTCAGCAACAGCGAGGTGCGCACACCGCCAAAGCTGGAGCCACGTCGTCGATGGCGACTCGAGTCCCAGGTAACCACCGAGGCGGTCTTTGATATGCTCAGCTTGCGTCTGCCCGGGCAGGGTGTGCCTGGTGCGGCAAGATAGCCGCTGGCATCGCTGTTGGAGTGCATGTTCAGCGAGCTGCCACTGGCCGAGCTCCGATGGTGAAGTTGATGCGCGGAGTGTGGACTCAAAGTACTGCCCGCTGCACCAGTGGTTGCTGTAGTGCTAACGCTGCTAGTTAGAGATTTGGTGACCACTGCTGCGCTGGTGGTGCACAGCAGTAGATCTATTTCGCTGGGTGAGCTGCTCACAGCAGTTGCCGTAGCTGTGGTGGTGGTGGGCACCTTGAACGAGGAAGATATTATCTTGACCTCTGCAGTCTTAACGCAGTTTTGCAGCGGACGATCGCCAAAATAAGGACAGGTGCAGACCGAAGGCAGCTGCAGATAATCCGACTGATGCGATTGCTCCATGCCGCGACACTGCTTGCCTTTGCTTTGCTGGTCCAGCTCGGTGTCCGAGTGACAGCTTTTATCAATGGATGTAGACTGCTGCGATTGACGTCCACTGACCTCGTCGCCATCATCGAGACTTTCCTGTAGCGTGGTGTGACGCGTGAAGAGCGCATTTTTGGGCAGACTATTAAAGCGTCTGCGACGTTGCAATGTAGGCGTATCCTCCTCCTCTTCGGCATCGTCATCTTGACCGCCACAACGTCTTTCGCATCCAGGAACAGCCAAGGAGGCACGTCTTCTTTTTTTATAGGCTCGCAAACGTTGTGACAGCTGGGAGAGCGTTCTGCAAATAGGCGTAAGGAAAGAGTTCAGTAAAACAGAAACAATGTATGACAATTTAAATTCATAGTTTAAAAAATCACTTCATCCATAAGGCTCATTTAAAAAAAAAATGGTGATATTGTTTATGAAATTCAGAAGTGGCTCTAGAAAGCAGAGAAAAACTAATTTGGCTGAGATGTAGGGAAGTATCATTAAGACCAAGAATCAGTTTATGGAGAAATAAAACAACAAGTCAGTATCTGTGATTATACAAAGAAGGCAGTCGAGAGAGGTTGCGTATATCAGAGAAGGTAAACGAAACTTAAGAGCCAAATTTAAGATTCTGCTAATCCTAACTTGATGAACATGGCACTGAGGGTTTCGAATGCAAAAGCAATAATCGAGATACCACAAACACTTTAGATTATCGTTCGACGAGATTAAGAACCATAAAGCGATATTGACAAAAGTCAAAACTGTTTGGCAAATCGATTGATTCAATCATCTTTATTCATTCAATCATTATTTTCAAAACACAAAAGATCTTAACATAGAGGTGACGGAAAAACGATAGAGGCTTACAATGAAATTAGGACCTGAAGTGTTTCGAGGCGACACTGCTTGCCATCTTTGGCCGCAGTATAATTTACAATTGTTTCGCTCGGAAAATAAAATTGCGCACTTTTTTAACCTTCCGTTGCTAACACCTGTGTCTGTGAGACCGTTGTATACAACTCGGGGAATTTCAACCGTGAGGACTGTGTGTTTTGGTGTTTTTTTAGGGGATAAATGATGTTTGGAAAGAGTCACATATAAAGAAAAACAACAAAGTCGAATCTTTACAATTAGTTTTCGTCAATACTACAGGGCGAAAACTTATTTGAAGGAGCAAAACATGCTGATGTTGTCAACTGGGGATGGCTTCTGCATAAAGTTGTATGGGACTCAAACTCAACCATACAACAAACGTGCCAAAAGTATGTTGCATATCTTCGAAAATCGTTTTCGATGAGTATCCATCTGATCCAGCCTTATGGGATACAAAAACATGCGAGCGTTTGAGACGCGCAGTGAAACATTTGTTTTGACAAGCCTTCGACTCCTTTGCTGTCAACAAAAATTCATCGCGAATGACAAAAATAAAACAGATTTCATCAAAATTCACCCTGATTTTTTATGGAATGACGGTAATACTGTGATCTGTGTACTGCGATCGTGGATGCAGAAACTGTTATTGCAGGCCTTAAATGCACATAATATGCAAGATTTGTAAGAAACGCGAATACCTGAATGAGACTGAGCTCCCATGCTTTTCCCAAAAACGGACGAAAATATTGTCATGACAAGTATAACCTGGTTTTACAGTAAAAGCCATTCTTTAATTGATAGTCCAGTAAAATTAACAGCTGAAAGAGAAATTACTAAATGAAAGGTACACAAGAATCGAAAGCTTTGAGTTAGCAACTTTTAACTGCACGCAGCTTGAAGCATGTGTATGGAAGGGACCTGGAAACGCATAAATCTTATAAAAAAGGATTTTGCATTTTTTAGAAACAAGGTATTCGCCTTTGGGGCACTGTTTCCACTCTATTAAATATTTTGATACCATTTTCGAGTTGCCATAAAGACATTCCCTAGCTGAAAGATACTAAATTGGTCTATTTATAAAAGCACGATGGCGGTTTGGAGGTTTGGCCAAATATGTTAGAAGTTTTTTTTTGGTCAACAAATTGGATCTGCTCCAAAAAATATGAAAAATGTATTAATTTATATTAACGAACTCTAAATCAGGTCACTTTAATACCGACTAAAGTACTTTTGAAAACCCCTTAAGTGCATTTAAGCTTAAGCTGCAATGAATTGCAATTCGGTTCCATTGTCCGCCAGTGGTTGCAGCTGAAGCGGATTTGGCCGGATTGCTTGTCAATTGGTTTTTCTATAACATTCGAATTTCATTCAATTTTGGTCATATTTGGCAGTTTGTTTGACAGTTGAATGGTTCAATCAATAAAATGGATTTCGGCTATGACTTTAGCTTATTGCTTGCCACTTTTGCGGCTTGGCTGAAGTGGTGCTCAATTTAAGAACCGCTATTGTGTGAAAAAAGCCGAGCAGCGAAAAAAAGGCAGAAGAAAACTTCTAATTGTTTGACAATTTGTCGTCTCATGATTTTTCGACAGTCAGCTGGCGTAACACATTTTTGTTGTCAGCTTTTGGGCGCACGCATTTTGCATGTCGTTGACAATGGCGGGCAATTGTAACTGCGCACAATGGCGGAACAGGCTGTTCTGGTTGAATCGACGGAGTTGTTAGAAGAAAAAAAAACGCAACCCAATTGTGCCGTCTGCCGGAAGAGGAAACGATGCGAGCGGGCGAACAGGCATTGAGTTTGGCTGCACGCGTATGTGCCACAAAGTTGGCAACAATTTGCCAAGTGGCAACTGCAAAAATGGGGGCAGGCGGCAACCATGGCGTTGAGTTGGTGCTGACTTGATGAGCTTGGCAGCTGTTTAATTCCTTTGTGGTTAAAACAATAATAAACTCAAAGCGGCACGAGCATGCGGCGCTTTGTTTTACTTGCATAATGAGCCAGCCGCAAAACAAAGAACACACACATACACACAGTCAAAGACACATATGTGCACACTGGTACAAAGACAGATGGGGACACACACACACACACACACACACACACACTCGACGCATCTCAATTTATGCGCGCGTCTCGTGCAAATAAATCAAAAGTGGCAAGGCTGCATAATGAGGCGTACCCTCAAGCCCTAACACGCCCACCCTTAACCGTCAACCCACAGGCCCCTACTTAAACCCGGGCAAAGCTTATCCAGACCAGCCGGCTTGACGTCTTCATTAGCAGCTCCAACTGGCGCCAAGGTGAGCCGCCAAAGCTCACGCTGCGTCGCTCGTTCTCTTTGTGGGCTTCATGGCTTTTGCTTTTTAATTTACACGCACCAAATGAAGTTGCCGCAGTACAGCTACACACACACACACATAGACACACACAGACACACACACACACACACACACACACACACACCCAAACACACACCCAAACTCATAGATTCACACAATAACAGCTAAAAATTTGCATGCAAAGCTAACCCAAAACAAACGAAACGAAACAAAACTGAATGGAACGAAACCACGAAACCACCTCGAAATTCATGCGCTTTATTAAAATGAATGCGAAATGAGCCAAGCGAAACAAGACGAAAAACAACAAAAAATTTGACTTTGAAGTATTAAAGTTTAGATACTCTTCAACAATCTGTGATAACAAAAGTAGTAAGTGCACCGTTTAGCTCGACTTTCCGATAAAAACGCCGCCATTCCCCCTTAGCCTTCCTTCAAAGGCAGACCTTTCTCCTTGAAAGCTTTTCGGCACAATGTGACTGTCCTTGTGCTATACAATGCCCCTCGGAAACGGTGATCTGACATACCATATAAACATGCTCAACAAGCCAGATCGTTGATTTAGTAAGCAAATTTAACGTCTTGCGAACTTAAAAAGTAGTTAACGATCGTCTTCTAGCGAGCGCATTTGAAACAAATGCAGTCCACGTAACATGGAAACTAGCTTATCTACAAACATCAAACTACACCTATGTTTTTAATCAAGAAGGCTGATGGATCCTGGGATTTTAAAGGAAAGAGCAGAGGCATTTGCCGAAGATTTGGATAAACGTTTTCGACCCTTCAATAGGCAGAAAGAGAAAGGTCAAGCTTGTACTCGGCAGTCCGTAGCAATTATGTCCTCTATCACAGCTAAGAAAGTCGTGATACAAACTAAAGAGCAACATTATATAAAACACAATACGACGATCTGTGTAATCCATAAAACTGAAAAAGTCCTTATACCCTGGACTCAGAGAGACCAACAAGCTTGCTTCCCACGGTTGAAAAGCTCTGTGAACGCTGCCCGCATTATTCCTTAGGGCATTGAGTACGTACGTAAGAGTATGTGGTAGTAGCATACTTAGACATAAAACAAGATTCGACAGAGTTTGACATAATGGTCTTCTCTGTAAAGTCAAGCCAATCTGTTGCCGCCTCTACTACTCTGGGTAGGTCGTAGCTATTTGACCGACCGTTATTTCTCGGTGGTGGTAGATAGTGTGGAATCTGGCAAAGGAGCCATCAGAGCTGAGGTTCCACAGGGAAGTGTGATGGGGCCTATGCTTTACACCCTTTTCACAAGACTGAAAAAGAGATATGTAGATGGGCTAGAAGAGCATGACACATTCTGTTGAATCAATATTTTTTCATCGGACCTTACAAACTTATGTTGGAGATACACAAAGTTCTCAACAGGCCGTACCAATATCCGCAGCGGGTCTTAGAGAATGAGGATGAGGAAGGGGACTATTAAAATTAAGATGAAGTTGACGCTGAAGAGAAATATGACACTGAAGATGACGAGGTGAAATATGATCTACCTTGAGAGGGACGCGAGCGGAGCGAGCAGGGGGCGGAATAAGAGAAAGTTCTTGACGGGATTCAACATTCGAAAAAAAGATGGTCCAATATGTGCCTCCCCACAAAAAAGGTCACCAGGTGCGGATCATGTAAAATTGAGTTAAAATGTTTTCACCAGATATTATTACTTTTTATACCCTGTACACAAAGTCTAAAAGGATATTATAGATTTGTGCAATTTATGTAACAGGCAGAAGGAGGCGTGGCAGACCATATATATAGTCAAGAGAAAAAGAAAACATAGCTGAAGCGTAAATTAAGAGTCACTGCATTCGGAAATTCTTATCGAAATAGTGTGCTCAAGCGGAACAAACTTTTTTGAAGGTCCTTGAGAAAAACCAGAAATATGGAAAAATTGAATTGTCAATCTTGAATTAAGGTTGTAACGTTCTAAATATAAGACACACGTCAATTATTTCGTCAAAAAACGCATGATCAAGACTGTTCCGGATACGGTTACAAAAGTAATTTGTGCTGAGGTGCTCTTATTTCAAACTTAATTCGAAGCGATTTTGGATCACGTTAACAATTGCGTAACATTATCAAAAAGCATAGCTTTTGAAACCGAAAAAGTTTAATCGGAATCAAATAACAGTCCAATTCGAAATTCGCAGCACGGCTGTATTTAAATTTTTTGTTTCCTGTTAACTGTACTTGAAACGAATGGGTTGAAATATAGGTAACAGCCAAAGGCAATGTACTTTTATTTACAGTGCCATAAATGCCTCCCACTCTCTTTGTTGCAGAATTTATGGCACAGCTAAAATACCCGTTGCAAGGCTATAAAAAACGAAATGCTACAATGAAATAATATGAATGGAAGGTAAATAAAATGTTGCGGCAGCCACAAAGCGCATTTGTTATGCACATTACACAAAAGTGTACTCTACTTTTGAGCATAAGCCTTTTGACCACATTACAGGGGAATGTTGTACTTGCACACTAACGGTACTTGTCTCTCTAACGGTTCTTATGGCCCTTGCTTAAGTATTGTTGTGTTCTGCTGTTAGCACGTATTGTGCAAGGATATTATATGACATATTAAGTTTGGTCAGCTATTTACATGTTACATGTTCATCCAACTGTTTATGACAGTTCATTATGTAATGAACTACTTACACTGACAACTATTCATTTCTTTTTGTTTATATGTTGTTTTATGATGGGTTAATTACAGGTTAAATAACCAAAACTGAATTAACACAAAATCGAAGCTGATATACTATTCATTTTTATAGAGCGTCATGATCCACTTATCGACTAACTCTCTTCTTCTTTACTGTTTTTGTCGAGAGTTGACTTCTGCTTCTGTAACTCGAGGTTATAGCACGAATATGGTCGCTTCAGTGTAACTTCGAATCAAGGTGAATGCCCAGATAAGGCTGCAATGGAAGAACTTTTCATTGAAATGGTGAAACCTTTCAAACGATACTTCAATATTTCCATAAGTATCAAACTGGAGTGGACAACCCTAAAGGAGATGCATCCTATGGAAATGCACAATATGATATATTAAGTTTGGTCAGCTATTTACATGTTACATGTTCATCCAACTGTTTATGACAGTTCATTATGTAATGAACTACTTACACTGACAACTATTCATTTCTTTTTGATTATATGTTGTTTTATGATGGGTTAATTACAGGTTAAATAACCAAAACTGAATTAACACAAAATCGCAGCTGATATACTATTCCTTTTTATAGAGCGTCATGATCCACTTATCAACTAACTCTGTTCTTCTTTACAGTTTTTGTCGAGAGTTGACTTCTGCTTCTGTAGCTCGAGGTTATAGCACGAATATGGTCGCTTCAGCAAACCTTCGAATCAAGGTGAATGCCCAGATAAAGCTGCAATGAAAGAACTTTTCATTGAAATGGTGAAACCTTTCTAACGAAACTTCAATATTTCCATAAGTACCAAACTGGAGTGGACAACCCTAAAGGAGATGCATCCTATGGAAATGCACAATATGATATATTAAGTTTGGTCAGCTATTTACATGTTACATGTTCGTCCAACTGTTTATGACAGTTCATTATGTAATGAACTACTTACACTGACAACTATTCATTTCTTTTTTCTGTGCTGTAGGCCTATCCGAAGATAAAAACCTAAATAGGAATTATCGGAATAGGATAATATCATCGGATTGTCAGGCTGCCATAAGGGCGGTTACAGGAACCAGAATAAGCTCCAAGCTGCTTTTGGAAGCCCGACTGAAGCTAGACCGTCTGAAACAATGTAACTCACTCTCACTCAGATGGTTACCTGGACAAACTAATATTCCCGAAAAAGGTGCTGCAACCCCATTGATATGACTACAACCTTTCTGCAGCATTAGCAGCAAATTGTAAGGAAAGAGGAAAGACTAGGACGAGCCACGAACAGGCTAAACACTCTAGGTCTTAGACAGGCCAAACAGCTCCTCGGCTTTTACAACCTAAGCAGGTTCAAGAAACTATCGCAGTTAGGGAACAATTCTATTAGAATTCTTATAGGTCTGCTTATTGTCACTAAAGACTTAGAGGTCACCTGAACAAGGTGGGCATCACCAGATCCAGCATCTGCAGGTTCTTTGAACTCCAGGAGGAATCCTCCCAAGATATTAAAGCTGATTGTGATGCCTTGGAGCTGACGCTCCTAGATCCCGCTGCCCGATATGACCCGGTTGGAACGATCACATATAATTCAGTTTATAACAGAGATACGACTGGCAATGGAGCTGTAAGCTTATTAATTTTCACCATCAAGCTGAACGTTCCATCGTCTGACCCACGTCCCGATTTTGTTTAGGTCGCCTTGCACACCTTCAGAGGCATTCTAAGTTAAAAGCTGTAAGTGGCTAGAAGCATGTCTAGTGCCAGGTTTCGATCAATCGCTGGAAATGACATATCAGCAGTGTACATAGTGTCCAAAAATGGAGCGAGGACGCCAACTTGTGCGGTCTGCTCTTTTGATAGTTCGTCTTTGACAGAAACTCTAATGACCGGTTAGCCGGGTAGCATTTGAGAATCAAGTATTGTGCGGCAGTTAGAGTCATTTTTAACTTCTGAAAAAGTCCCTCATGCCAGACACGATCATCAGCTTGCTTCATCGAGAATATTTTGCACCATATGTTGCACTTGTTCTGGTGGGGGCTGAAACCGAAGTGGTGGTGTGGAAAGGTAGTGTTCGATTTAGCTGCTAATAGAATTCTATTCAATAGCATTCCTTCAAATGCTTTGGAGAATCATGACCGATGTAGCGTTTGTAAAATTTTGAACACTTTCCCCGCCTTGTCGCAAATAGTCACATATAGTCAACCGGCCTCCTCCTAATGTGACGTCGTAAATCGTTATAGCAAAAGCCGTAGACTTTTAAAATATTGGCCATTTTCTTGATGAATGATGTCACTAAGATTTGTAAGATTTTGAACACTTTAAAGTTGTTGAAAAGTCGAGCAATAGGTGAAGATGAATAGAACAATTTTTAATACAGCGTTAAGCTTTTGACTATGATTTGCTTGAAAATGGCCAGAGGTGAGCCCGCCTCCACAGTAATTTGACTCACAAACACTACGGGGTGCCTCTTGGTTAGCTGCTCTGTTATAAGCGTATTGAACTAAGCTGCGCAGCGCTGTCAACCCTGGACACAAAGTCACCATGGACAACATAATCAGTGATTTAGGTAAATCCTCTTTAGGAAGGCATGCACCAAGCAGCGGCACTTTGAGCTGTATTAAAAGTGTTTCAATATTTGGGTTGGCGTAACGTGACGTCATTGCAGCACGTTGCATAGCGCCGCAAGTACAACAAAATTTCCAGTGTACTGAGGCGCTACTTTTCACTCGAATCCATGCATGTTTTGCTTTTTATAGAAGGATGTCGAAGTAGGTTGAGCGCTCAATGCATGTGAAATGAAGAGCGCTCGCAGACAAACTTAATATGGCGTGTTTCGATAACGTGTTTTTTCTTGGATGCAGCTGCTTAAGTTTTAATGATAGCTCGTTGATTATGATTTAAAGACGATTTATGCATGATTTTCATAAACACAAAATGTATTCTTAGTGGCATTTGATTATAGTTTCAAGAGTGCATTAATAGAGTTTTGCTCCTGTTTATGTGAGATACCATTTTTTGCATAGTATATGCTTTATATGTTATTCATTACAATGTAATTAGTTAGGGTAACAGTTACGATGGTAAACTTTTGGCATCCTGTGTTCGAAACCAATTTGACTTTGTGAATGTATCGAAGAACGAACACGCATAAGGAGATGGTCTATTGAAATATTCAACAGAAATCAGTCTTTTTAAATAAAGTTAGTCATTGACGAATATAACTTCAAGTTGTCAGTTATTTAAGGCATACAGTTGAGCTTTCTGTATTCTATATAAAACCCATAACTTTAGAGAAGTTTCACAAGATGGAGCTTGTGTTCCATTTTGCAATTATATAAAACTGTCCATAAATGTGTGGGTTTTGACAGTCTTGCACACAACTCAAGGCCGCGTCTACTGAGTCCCACTCCAATGAGCTGTCTGCCAATTAATTTTTATAGATATTGTCTAAAGAAATACGCAATTCCTTAACGAAGCACGCTTATTAAATTTCTTAAATATTTTCCTAAAATTGCAACTCGTTTAATTGAGTTTTTGTTGGTTTTTTGTGAACATATTTAACTAAAATTAGAGAATTAATGAGAAAAACATTGAGTAGGCAGCACAAGCAGCAAACTGCCCAGCAAATCACTTGAGCAGCTTAAACGTCAGTTTGAAAACCGCTGCCCGTTTCCAACCCTCGCCGCAGTTCAGCAGAGACTGTCAAAGAGGAAGCGACCAAAAGGCAAAAACTCAAAAAAAAAAAACATTAATTATTACGAAAATTTTCACAACAAGTCAAAGGCGGAAGGACAATAAAAGAAGTAACACAAAAAAGAGTAAGTATGTCAAAAAAAAGCAGAAAAAATAATCAAGAGGAAAAAGAGCAAACTCGGAGGCCTCAGGGCGCTTCAATGCGTACTTCACAAACAAAATCCAGATGGCAAAAAAAGGGTAACCAAGTCGCTGGAAGCTGGGTGCACTCAGCTGTGCACAACAAGAGCAACAATAAGCAGCCCTTTTTAGCGCGTTTCTGAAGTTCCTTTGGCGGTCTTTTGTCAGGTGGTCAAGTGAGCATGCCAGAAATTCCAGCAAAACGTTAAAAAGGTGCCGTTTAAATTGGATTTTCTACGTCCACTCGGAGAGTTGACACAAAACTTGTTTATTTTATTGCTTTTTCATTTCTTGCGGTCGACCTTCAAGCAGAGCAGAAGCCAAAGCTCGATAAAAAGGGGCAGCATTGTCTAAGGCAATGCAAAAATTTACATGCAATTAAGTTTTCAATTAGCCAAAAAGTTTCGGCACTGACTTACCCCTCACTTTGTTCCCCAAACCGACTGCTGGCCAACGAATTGCGCGTGTTCTCGCGCTCCAAGCCGAACACTTCACAGGGTGGATGTCCTGTTGTTGACAGATTCTGTTGCCGGCTTTTAGGCGACGTCTGCTGCTGCTGATGCGTCTGTTGTTGATGCAAGTATCCAGCAACGCCTATTCCATGGTGCTGTGGCAATAATGGCTGTTGATGTTGTTGCTGATGCGGCGCCAGCTGGGAGTGCGGCTGGTTAGTGGCCACGTAGCGCTGCGGGCTGCAGGGAAATTGCAAATGATTGGAAATGGAAAATTCGGATTTGGTTGGCGAGCCCGTTGTCGACGAGGATGCCACAGATTCCAAACCACGTGAAAGTTTTAGCATCTCAGCGCCAAATTGATGCAGTGCTGTCATCGTTGTTGGCGTTGGCTCCGGTATACTGTAAGTGCATCATGTCAGTTTTATAGCACTCGATGTGTGTTTCAGTTTTTGGCATTTAAAGTTTGCAGTAGGCGTGGGCGCGTTGCTCACTTTTGCAGATGGTGCGGCACGAACTCAAGCAAATCTTGATAACAAATTTCAGAGCATAGTGTCAACTACCAGCGCAAAATCTGTCTAGGCTTTACAAAATAACTGCCTTTGCCTGTTTGGAGTTAAATATACAGTGCGGGGTCTTTTGGCTTGTACGTTAAACAGTTAATAGTGCAAGTATTAAGTGTAATTCTAAAGTGTAACTTCTTTAGAAGTCTTTTTGTTTTTCGGAAAACCTGAAACGGTATTCAAGTGAAACAGTTTCGTAGCGCAGAGCAACGAATAAACGTGTGCAAAGCAAAAACTTGGCTCTTTGTACGAGCACAGCACGCTCCAAAGTATTTTTTAAAAAACCTAAAACGGAATTCAAGTGAAAAACTTTTGTGGTGGGCACTGCTGAAGGCGTACAGAGCAACGAATGAGTAGGCGCAAAGCAAAAGCTTAGCTCTCTATACAAGACAAAAAAAAAAAAAAAACATTAAAGATAGGCGACTTTTCTTGGCATCCTATGGTATGTACGTATGCTTTTTAGCGGTATGTGCATCTACCACAATGTCATCTGCTTCCCATTAATTGTTGGATCAGCGTTATAATAGTTCATTCTGTCTACAGCATAGAAAGCTCTAGATGTGGCGATGTAGACACTGAAGCACTGAAAATCATCTGAAATCATTACGGAGAAACCAGAAGTCCCACTTTGTCTTTACACCCAAAAGCAGCCGCCGCAAAAGCCAAACAGGTCATGTAAAGTAGAACAGCCAAAATGCGATTTCGCTGACTTCTGGTCTCCTCAATCGTAAAGGGATCGCAAAGGATCACCAGTAGGCGTACTTAGTTATAAAAAAGATCCTTAATAGGCTAACAAGATGCCAGGTAAAACGTCCAGCAAAGACGATCACTCCAATACGCATGGTTTAAAATTATTGACTATTTCGTTGAAAGAAACTTCCCTTCTAGCTGCGCAAAGGTATAACTAAAATTGGAAGTAGTTTAATCACTTTGGAAATAGTAGCTATAAGAATGACCATATTACATAGTGATTAAGGGTGTATTTTCAAGGATACTCTTTTTGCGAACTGGGAAATATATTTACAGAGAAGTTTCTGGAGTGTAAAATACCCACGATATTCTTTATTGCTGCTACCTACTGAAAATGTTTTCAAGTCATCCGCCTTTTGAGTTCAGTCCATTGTTACTAAAGTTGAACAAATTTCTTTAAAACAAAGTCAATTGTATTTAAGCCTTAAGCTTCTATTGCCTTTAAATTGGAGTAGTTCCGAAACAGGCAAAAGCGCGCATTATGAGCTCCTAACACGATGCTGCCCACGCCCACCTCTAGCTTGCACATATCTGTGTGTATTGCAGCTCCAACGCAGCACTTACCTGGAATCGGGCAGCCAGAGCTCATGATTGTCCAGCGTTGAGAGATCCGTGTCCGTTGAGTTGGCCGAATGTGCATGCAGCGCAGAGGGGCCATGATTCTGTCCGGGCTTAAGTAAACGCCGCCAAGTGCAGCGACGTTCTGTGAAAAGCAACAAAAGGTAAGCGAAAGTAAATAGATAGTTTCGTGCCTTAAAATTGTTCAAGTTAGTCGCGCTCTAAAGTCACATAGCAAAGTTGAGCTAAATAAATACGCCAATAAATTCACACGAACGGATACGTGTGTGTGTGTGGCTATGTCTCCGTGTGAGTGGTTGTGCAGCCAACGGCAACGATCCGTAAACTTACTTAAAGCCCGTAGCCATAGCCGCAGCCTTAGTTGGAGCCCGGCTACGTGCCTGAGCAAAATGTTTGCGCTTTACAGCAGATTTAGCTTAAAATAACTGCACTGCCACTTACATAGCACACAATCACACATACACACACACATGCCTGAATGCACTTCGATTGGCTCAATGCCCTGTTGCCAATTTGCACATCTGCAATATGCTGCACTTTCTCCTTTCTTTTTCTCATTGATTTTTGTACTCAGCACTTAAAGTACTGCCGAAAAGTAGGCAACGAAATTTTGGCCAGATTACAAAACTCTTCACCTACATGAGAGCTTTTTGAGGCAATCCAGAAATAAGCTGTCACATATAGTAAGTATAACTATCTCTTTAAACCTCTCACTCTCTGTCTCTTTTTCTCTCGACTGTTTGCTGTGGCTTATGGTACTTTGGTGCATTGTTGTCCCGCCCATTTTCTGCTCAGAGTTTTTTCAAGTGTCATGCAAACTTTTGTGCATAATAAAAGTGTGATGACAGTCAGCAACAACAACAAAAACAATTGCAATATTAACAGCCACAACGAACAAATGCAAATTTTTGCAACAGGGAAATGCGCACTGACAGTTGTTGTCAGGGTTGGCCACACTTCTAATTTAAAACACATCGTGAAGCAGTTATTTACGCAAGATTGCCATTTATATATGTTATTACATGTATATAGGGGTGTGTCAGAAATCTCTTTCCAAAAAGCAATTTGTCAATACGCCTAAAATATATCTGAGAATAAGGAATATACATCAAGAAATTCTTGATCGTCGAATTTGTCAAGAGATTTCCAGCACAGCTCTGATTACACTACTCAAAACGAGTTTATATTTAAGAACTCTGATGAGTGATCATGTTTAACCCTGGAACGTCGTCCTTTTTTTCTGTACATTACGGCGTGCTTTGTCGTTTTGATGAAAGATGAAGTTCTAGAGTTAAAAAACCTTTCCTCAATATCGCTTCGTGCTTAAACCCTATTTGTTCTCCAATGAGGTATTAATTCATATATTATTCTATTTAAAGCTAATGATTGCCACTACAATTCTTTCATAAACCAACTTTGGATTTGACCCATGAGTTTTTGGTTACAGACCTCACAAGCCGCTCGTGCCTGAAATTTAGCCACCGATTTGATCGCACTGCCTGGAATATGCAGCAAATTGCGCGGCGTCGAGGTTATTTCTTCGCCAAATCTGGTCTAAAGGGTCTTGTCTTTATATGCAGGTATCTTTGAAGAACCGTTGACCAGCTTATCTGCTCTTCGCTGTGGGCAGCCACCAACAATCGAGACTTAACGCGGTTTTTCATCTGCTCATTACTTTTCAACAGCTTTGGTAGGAGTCACCAATTGACCCGCTCTGTGCTGTCACTGAGGAGTTGGTATGTTTCCCAAAGTCTAAAAATGCGTGAAACTTGTTTGCAACATCTTAATACATGCCTTCTTCGGAGACCTTTTTTTGTTCTATACTGTTCTGTGCAATTCAGCGAGCGTTTCAATTCGGCTTGAAAACTTTTGAACTTTTTGTTGCAGTCGAAATATTTCCACTTTATGTGCTTATGTAAAAATTTGTCTCAGTAAACCTGTTTTCAAAACACTAATGGAGCCAGACGTGCCGTTCTGAGCATAAATATGCTCTTTCCATATAAAGTTCATATTTTCGACAACAACTATAATGAATACCTAGAAACCCGCTGGGTTGCTATTTGGGCGAACTTTTGCTGGCCGAGTATATTAGTTTGAATGTTATCAAAATGGAATTGTTGTTCTAGTCCTGCAGTTTGTGGTCGGTCAGTCACTTAAGTGCAAAACTTTTTACCATAGCATAGAAGTACACTTACCCAATGCAGGCGTTTGACCTAGCCAACCACTGGCCCAGCCTGGTGTAGCAGCTGCTGTAGGATTTCCACCGCCCAAATTTTGCTGTTGACGTGCCAAAAGACGCACCGTAAGACAATAGGTGAGCAGCATTACGCCCAGCGGTATGTAAAAGCAAACAATTGAGC
Source organism: Chymomyza caudatula (assembly GCA_035041775.1). NCBI lineage: Eukaryota > Metazoa > Arthropoda > Insecta > Diptera > Drosophilidae > Chymomyza > Chymomyza caudatula. The sequence goes on along the minus strand of JAWNKW010000141.1, from coordinate 1,406,096 downwards.
CGACCAGCTTGTACACCGGATCCGGTATCTGGCACGTTCCATTGACCAGCACCGAAGCGTGATTCTGGGATAAGCCAAAGGTTTAGCACAAAGAGCAAAACCAAACTGTTGAGCACTTACCTTCGAGTACATCAAGCTCAGGGGCAAACTCATCGCAATGCTCAGCAGCCAGACAAATACGATTTTGAGTGTAACGCGTCGACGTGTTTTGTTCCGGCCAAATCGCATGGGATAGCGCAGCGAGAGATACCGATCCACCGAAATGGTGCACAGGTGCATAATGCTGGCTGTGCAGAATAAAACATCCAGGCAAATCCATGTCAAACAATGCTCCGAGCCCAGCGGAAAATAGCCTGCAAGCGACAAAACAATAGAACCATAAGTAACAGTAACAACAATGTGTAATACTAACAACAACAAGACCAGCAGGTTGCCAAGCTACTTAGATTGGTTCAGAGCTAAGCAACCGGCTGTCTGCCATATTATAAATTTCAATTTCCTTTGCGAAGCCGGGAAAACACTGCATAGTTTGCGGAGCAGACTGACTTATGGCCGGCGAAACGAATTGCAATATATTCCACCTAAGTGGAAAAGCGACGAAAACAACAACAAGAGCAACAACTTTTCCAGAAGCCAAATGGGCAACTGTCGTCACTGCTGTCGCTTGGCCATTTTATTTGAAATTTTGCGCAGGGATTTTTTATATACCCTTTATTTGCGTGTAGCGTATATTCGTATAGGCCTAAAGTTTGTAACAGGCTAAATCTTCTTAGTTCTTCTCACACACACTTGCTCATGATGGAATGAAGCCAATGTGCTCACTCGAAGTCGGTGCCTCTTGAAATAGTTACCAATGTAGTGTACGTCTTACACATGCACACGTACATACATTTCATGTCAGTTTTATCACAAAGCTGAGACAATCTTCTCAGCGTGGCTGCGAAAAGCCCGAAATTGCAGAACACAATGAATAGAAGGACGGTAAAAACCAATGCAGTCCGGTTTGCTGCGCAAAAGGTCAATGCTCAACTGAAAAAATTTTTTTTTTGGTTTCTATTCCCTCATGTTTTTTCAGAACCACTTTGAACATAAAACACTGGCAAAAGGTCTTTTGTGTACACACATGACTTGTGAGCATATGTGTCTGTGTGTGTGTGCGTCTGAAACAACCCTTGCTAAAACTAAACTTTTTTGAATATACATAAATTATTTATGTATGACTCGTGGCTCGCTTCATGCGGCACAACTATTTCTCTACGCCACACAACAACAACAAAGGAAAGACATTTTGGTCTTTGACGAACACATACTTTGTGTGCGTGTGATCAAAGCTGCTTCTACAAGATCGGTCAAAATTTTTGCTCAACCATTAACACAAGACCGAGGACACAAGCGCAGCGAGAATAAGTATTCGGCTTAGAGCAAAAACGAGTTAACAACATTTTTTGTTTCGGTTTTTCAGTGAGCATTGAAAATATTTGTTGACTGTTATTTGCGAACTTTGTGCACAAGTATTGGTATTCACATATCCAGCAATTCATTGCTTAACAAGGCAATAACCATTGCGATGGACGTCGGCAGAGTAAGCTTACCTTGCATTCTTATACTATTGGCTATAAGTTCTTAAGTACAGTGAATACGAGTCACATGCAACTGGCGTATTTTCACTGCATTTCGGCAGTGGCTGTGTAAGTGCCAAGTGGCGAGCGTACATCGTTACTCAGATGAAAATAGAGTTGGATGACTAAGTACAGTGAGCACGAATCTCATGCAACTAGCGTATTTTCACCATATTGTATTGTATTGTATGCATATTCATTTGTCGTCACAGAATCAAATGATGAAAAAGCCGCGAATAGACTATATTTTGGTACATCAAGAATGGTTCATGCAATTATGCTTTGTAAGTCCATTGTTCCGCATTCATTGAATATTTCTATACACCTAACCAAAATATTAAAGAGATTGAATCTGACCCATTGGGTATCAAAACATAAAGCTATATACACTTTTCAAGAGTTATTTCCGTTTTCGAAACTCTGGAAGTGAACATCGGGGACATGTACAAAATTTAAACGAACCCTATGGATTTGGATTTTGCGATTAGTCTACAAGTCATTTATCTGGTTTATCAAATTTCTTTGCCTTTTGCGTATTTCAAAAGGTTAATTTATATTTGGTACAACCCAATGTATACTAATAAAGGTAATGTTGTTGTTGAGCGACCATTCGTAAAACTTTGTGAGAGTCTGAAATAGCGAAAGAGAGAGGCACAAAAGAAACACTCATGCATATAACATAAGCTGAAATAAGATACGCGACACACAACCTCACTCATTGAAATTCGCAAGAGAATGAAAAGTTAAGAAGCTGCGCTGCTGACGCCGCAGCGATGCCGTTACCTTTATAAGTATTTAGGGTACTAACCTTAACAATATACAAAAGAGTAGTCGGCAAACAGGAAGATCGTGCAAAGACTGAAGTTTAGAGTATAGCAATTTACTCTCGTGGTCTATCCATTTGTGAACATCATGGCTTTTGAAAAGATATTTACGAATCACAAAAATATACTAGAAGGATTTTCTTCGCACTTTACGAATTGCGAAAATGACAAAGCATCTGATAAATTCATGAAAATTGTCGAATTTCATAATGTATTTCTGTCTGACTGGCCACTTGCTGTTCTTGGCGAGTTTAAAATGTGAAAAATATATTTGATTGGCACAGGCGAAATCAATCTCTATTTTAAAACGGATTAAAACAGGTCAAAGTAAATCAATAAGAGAAATGAGTTTGTTATGAGGATTGTTATGTGGACTCAAAGTTCTTGTTTCTTTAATTTTTTTTGTTTTAGAGTCACAGTAGTGCAAATCAGTTTGTTTACTAGTCACTGGAAGCACCGCTGCTGTTGTTATGGACTTAAATGTTAAGAGAGCTCGACGAACCAGCAGTATTAATATGTCTGCCTTCGATGCGGCGCAATACTTGACTTGCGTTAAAATATTGAAAAATTTTTAGAGTTCCAAAAGCCATCATCGACTATGTATGAAATAGAGCGGAAAACCTTAAGACTGACAGCCTTGAAGTGGCTGAAATAAAAGGCTTGCTTTAATTTCGATACAATTGTGTTGCCATTGTTTAAAATAAGGTTGCAAGTAAACATCTAAAACCCAACAAAATGGTTTTACAATCACGAGTTTCAAAGTTTAACGTTCAGTTTTATTGCCTTTGAACTTTCTGTTGCTATTGTTAAATTTTTGTGGTTTAGACTCATTTGCATCTATCTGCTTTAAAATTAAACTTTATTTCACATATTTTATTTAAAAGTAACTAAGTTTAAAGACCATTTTTTCACTTTGGTAATGCATTTGATTGAGTTGGTTGTCAAATACAAAGTCCAGCGTAGTAGCTTAAAAGGAACTTTAACTTTTTTTTGGAATGACAGAAACAATTTCCAAACTCCGCGAACTTGACTTTATTTTATTTTATTAACACTATGCACTTTTTTTGTTGTGAATTGTTCTATTTACAAAATCGCCGTATCGATAATATCAATTTTAAAATATAAATATATCGATTTATCGCCAAAAATTTAAAAAATATTATTTAAGTCCAAGTAATAAGGAATATTTAACATTTTTATGTAAGCGGATGCCAACCTTTCTGACGATGCCCCTTTCTCTAAGCAGTTCCACTTCGGCTAAGTTCTTATCTCCTTCTGTAAGTCGCTTTGCACCACCATATTTCTGTTAAGGATCATGTGATTAAGAACATTCCACAATCTTCCGGTTGACAAATTGGTTTTCATAACTTTTGCGCACAATGTGACACAGAATTTTGATCTATTTTTAATTGGTCCATCATACATATATTCATATATCCAAATAAAGTTCACCTTTCAATTTTTAAAAAAACATATTGAAAATATCGATATGTGATATTATCATCCACGAGAAATTCGTTCCGATATTATCGTATCAAAAATTAAAAATATCGCGCACATCGATGTTTCAATATAATATCAACAATCCTAGTATACTTTCGAAGTTTATCTGATTTTTATACGCATTTTCGAGTATTAGAAATTGTATTACATGTAGATTTTTGCCAACATTGGTGCGTTTAAGTCAAGGTTAGGTTAAAACTACTGTCAGGCCATGGAATAATAATACAGGGAACGCGCATGCTGCCGACGCGATTGCTTAATTTTTGTTGAGAGCCTAAGAGAGCGAGTGTGAGAGGCGAAAATCAAGCAATACATACAAATGCTTGGCAAGCGAACAGTGTTTGAGCAGCAGAATGCGCGTTCCTTGTATTATTATTCCATGTGCACGGGTATCTACCTGACACACTTGGGACGTATTTCGGTCGTTGTACTACCGTATGATCTAGAGCTCACACCTTCCCCGTTATCCAATAGATACATAATCAGAGGGGTGACCATCCAGTTGCAGAGATAAATTCGCAATTCTTTAAGGTCAGACAGATTTGAGATGTTATTTAAAAAGTAACTGCCTAGATATTTGAGCTGGACAAGAGCAGAAGAGATGTTCAATCGTTTGATGCTCTTCCTCGGCCCAGCAGCTCCTGCAAAAATTAAGAAGCCAAGCTGCGTGAACCCCAATCAGACAGTGGCCTGTAATGGCGCCTAAGACTGCGGAACATCCCTCACTTTAAAGGAAGCATAGCTCTTCGGCTATGCAGTTACCCCCAATAGCCTAGTCTCATGTAGAGGTGTTAGTTGCAGATCTCGCATTAGACGCCATTGAGCTGATCGATTTGATAGCCACCTGGCTGTCACTTTAGATATTTCCATATATTTCCTGATTTCTTTAGGTACGTTAATGCCTTATTTATTGCAGAAACTTCCGCCTGTAACACACTGCAGTAATCCGGAGGTCTATTTTATTCTTCTTCTTAACTGGCCATAACATCCCGTGTTATCGGGTTACGGCCTGATGTAAATACATTCTTTCATTGGCATTGTGGTTTTACGTTGTGGTTCCCAAACCCTACGCATAACCCTTTTAAGGCCTGTGGTGGCTCTACTGGTCTCGAAAGAACCCAGTATCATTGTTAGTCGCTTCATACGACAAGCTTTGACCTGTTGAGGTGGTATTCTCTTACCCGCTCACCAGAATATGCCTTATATTGAGCTCCTCTGAAAAGGCACCACATTCAACTCGATCTTCTAAGATTGGGCGTAAAGCCTAGCAAATTATTTGCGCGTTCGGTTTATTTTTCTATGTGTACGCATCCGCTGCTGAGAACCCCATCTTATACTGGAGCAGCACTAGCTTTAAACGTGTCCATTTTGGTGATTCGTATTCCTAAGATCACAAAGACTCAATGAAAGCAAGCTCTACAAAATGTTGGGTCCCATTTTGGTGTATAAGGTTTAAAATGCCGCCGAGCCTTTTTACAAAGACTGTAGCAATCCGGGCGCTATTAATTGCTTGGAATTAGACCTAGTCTGACCTAGGTGGATCGTGAGGATATGGAGACGATATGTTTGTAATGACACACAAGTTGGCATGCTTTTGGTATGCATATAGTATGTGCGATTAACAACTTGAAAACCCCGAACAGTGCATCAGTCATCAGGACTGCTGACATAGATGGAGCAATCTGAAGGAGTATATACAGTAAAACCGCACAAAGTAAATTCGTGAGTAAAACCTAATAGTTGAATCGTTACAACTTGGCCATTGCCAGTATAAAATACCAGAATTAGCACCTTTGTTGATTAGGGAAAAGAAAAGAAAGTAGATTTGAATAAAAGATTTCACATAGTCTTCACAGCGCATTCTTTCGCCAGTTTTACTTTTAATTGCCTAAACTTGTTCTCTGCTAAAGGCCTTCCATTGAATTGTTAGTATGAAAATGTAAGAAAATTGAATGGAATTGGAAAATAAACCACCCCAATTCCCCTGAGCGGGATCGACCGCATGGGCAGAATGCTCTGCGCAGACCATGTTCGTTAGAAGAGTAAAATGTTCGTATCTTGTAAGAGTAACTGCTAGTTGGCTTAACTCGAGCAGACTCCCAACTTGTTTGCTATTTCATCATCTGAAAAAATAACAAACTTATATAATGTATGGCACGGCTGTTCCCACTGTAGTTGTTGTTATTGTTGCCGTTGCCCTGGCTGCCAAATGATATCCCCTGGTTTATGCAACATATTTCTCTATGTGAACCACGTTGCACAGCTGTTGGCGGCCATAACTCAGCCAAAGTGTTTCATATGGCACAAAACTACAAATGTGTATGTGTGTGTGTGTGTGTGTGTGTGTGTGTGTGGGTGTGTGTGTTGGGATAGTTGATTGTGAGTTGTAGCTACATATAAGTTCAAATGTACCATTGTGTACAAGTGAGTGTAATAGAATATATATAGATGAACTTTTGTTGGGTTTCTTTAAGCAGCCAACAAAATTGCAATCAATTTTATTATTAGCTTACACTTGTAGTCAATTTGCATTTGTTGAGCAGAAGACTTGTACAAAGAGATTTCAAATACGTGACAGAGCTTTTTTTTCCAACTTGTTAGCAATAAAAGACAATCCTGGATAGTCGACCGTAAACTCAAGTATTTAAGGGGTTAGGTGCAGTTTGAATTTGAGAAATATAAATTGTCTCAAAGTTCCGATGACCGATATCGAGAGATTTTGCAATGACTGAAATGCAATAAAGTTAAAATATTTATCATTCATAACAATGGCACTTGGATTGAATCTTCCATATACGGTTTCTAGAAACGTAATTTTTTAGTCTTTTTCATATGAGTTCCACTAATGAGTCGATTTCGAGCAATAGGGAAAACAAACAGAGCTGGAAAACCAACGATATTCGCGACCAATTTCATTACATTGCCTTAAAATGTTAAATTATTTAATTTTAGTTTTTAGTATTTTTTCCGCCAGATTCGTATCATTGTTATAACATAAAGAACTTCTTCTGTTTCCGCTGTCTTCTATTTGGCTTTAATATATATTTTTGTCGTTGCAGCTTACAGACGATCACTATAATTAGAAATACGATTATGGTGTTGTCTGCAGAAATTTAAATGGTAATAGAATCTGGATTGTCTTTCAAAAGACACATTTCTTCAACCGAAAAATACAGAGGAGCCGTTGGCATGTTCAACAGAACAGCCGAAGAAAATTCTTTGGTCTCTTAAATACGCTTTATAGTCAGGTAGTCACTTTTATAATGTTTGGCTACTTGCTGAATCCCCCTATAGGGATACTGAGTTTAAAGAATGCAACTATTCGCCTGCATTTGTTCAGTAATGGTGACAAACTTGGTAACTTAAGGAATTTTGGGCAATCAAGTTAATGGTGAGTGAAAAATATGGTAAATTTTTATTTTCCAAAAGCTCAAACTATTTTTTCATTTGTTGAGTCATTGACAGTTACTATTAAAAACACCTTGTTAAAGACGTGCCACTTAATGGGAACTATGCGCAATGTTTCGTCTGTATCCGTAAAACGGATCCTGAACTTTACCATTGATTTGACTTTGAGTTTCAATTATCGGTGCTAATGGCAACATGCTTCATACTGTTCCAAGTTGCCTTTAAGCGATCTTTCAAATATTCATAGTTCAAGTCTTCATAGTTTCTTTTCCTAGTACCACATAACGGAGATGTGTTGTGCTTGACATCTTGTATTTTTGGCCTGAAATGTGAACTAACTCTCGCTCCTCATCGTTGACAATTCCAAATGTCTGCACATCTAATGGAATCAGATATGTCACTGCTTTTGACGAGCTCTATTCATTGAGCAAAGCTCTCGTTACTACAATTGTTCCAGGCCATTTAAATATCCTGATCTAGGTGCTTCAGATGATCCATGAGGTTTCTTGTCATGTCACCAGTTTTATATTACTTGCTGTACCGCTTTACCGCATTGCTAACACTAAATAACTATGTATTTTACTATGAAATTTAAAGTAATAAAAAAGTAAATAAATAACTGTGCACTTGCAAGCTTTAAGGATAGGGTAAAAACATCGATGGTTGCAAAAAAACATCGATAGTTGCGAAAATTCAAAACCATCGTTTATTTTCCACCTCTACAAGCAAATGTATATGCCGTATTATCTGAGCTCGGTATCCATGCAAAGTTGAAGCGACTGTGCAGAATTACGTTAGGAAAGAGCTTGTGCGATCGTTTTGATACCGAGCGAGGCAACAGACAAGGCGATGGTCTCTCATGAAACCTTTTCTACTTCGTGATAGAGAAAGTTTTTCGAAAGGCCGAAGTACATCGGAAGGGGACCACGTTTTATAAGAGTGTCCAGTTGCTTGCATACGCAGATGATATCGATATCGTCGGGCGTACTAAGCGAGCAGTCTTTGCGGCTATTGAAAGAGAATCTGCCAGGATGGGTCTAGTGGTAAATGAGAGCAAGACGAAGTATATGCTTTCTTCGAGTAGAGATACACAGTAGTTGATCTCTCATATTGATGTTGTCAAATATACTTTATATGTTGTCAAGGATTTCGTCTACCCTAGCACCATCGTCACACAGAAGATGGATGTCCCCATGGAGATCAAGCGGAGAAACACTCATGCCAAAAGGTGTTCCTTTGGTCTCAGTAGGCAAATGAGTAGTAGAGACCACTCCCGCCACTCTATAAGACGATCATTCTTCCCGTTTTGTTTTATGGCGCTGAAGCATGGGTGATGTCGCAGTCTGATGATGCAGTTGTCGAAGGGAAGCGACGAAAGGGCAGACCATGTCTCCGTTGGAAGCACCAGGTATAGAGTATACTAGCTACCTTTTTTGTCACCAATTGGAAACGGCTCGCGCAAAGCAGAGACGCCTAGAGGAGAGTTTTACATCAGGCCGTAACCCGGTAACGGGTTGTTATGGCCATTTAAGTAAGTAAGTAAGAGTTTCCAGATGCTCGTATATATATGCTGATAATATCGATTTCATCTGTCGTACTTAATGGTCCCCTTGCGTCAGTTAAGGGAGCCTTTGCGGCAATTAAAAGAGAATCTGCCAGGGTGTGTCTCATTATAAATGGAAGCAGTTCTTAAGCATTTTTCAAACGCATCATGACTATGCATCTACCCACACCTTCTCTAAGATGATCAGATAGTATGGCGCAACGAGTCTTCAACCCTTTGATTGGGCCCATAACTGCCGTCGTCTTAAAGACCTACCACGCTTTCGACTACAGAAAAAACTGCTAACAAAAGTGTGTACACTCAAGCCGAAACTTATCCCGATATTTTCATACAAATATTGTAGTATCGAATAAAGCTTAGACCTTAAGACATAGAACATTAAGTCACTTATGATCTAAAATGAATCAAGAGTTGGAGTCAGACATTTTAGTTAAGTGCAAGTGTATGTTGCCTGCAGCTGCGTTACAGTGTAAATTCACTGTAAATAAGTTAAGCCTAAACAAAGGCAGAAAGATTTAACTTAAATGTATTCCCTACCCTAACCCCAGGAAGCAAGTTTGAATTCCCTAAAGCATGCAATTTTCAGTCTCAAACAAATGCTACAAATGATTTTCGGTCACTTTCAATTCCCATCAAAGTAAAATCGGGCCAGCAAAAAGGACAAGCCTGTTGCCGCTTTGTGGCGATTTCGTTTAAAGCGAAATACTAAAAAACAAAACAAAAAATCTAAGAAAAAAGTGTCAATAAGACAAATCTGAAAAGTTTTTACGGCCAAGTGAAAAACGCATTGAAAATAAATTTGTTTAAGCTCAGCAAGGAAAAGCCACTATAAAGAAAAGGAGAAAGTTAAATTAAATTAAATCTGGCATTGCAGAAAGATGCCAAAGGACGGACGGACAACAGGCGGCTGAGCGTCTTTGATATGTTGTGTGTGTGTGTGTCTGTCTGTGTGTGTATCTCATTTAAAAGCAGCGTACCATTTACGTAAAGTTTTTCCTTTCTTTATTTATTTTTATACCCTGTCCAGGATCTTGGCCATTGTAGATACGTATATTGTATGTAACAGGCAGAAGAAGGCCAGGTCGGCAGTGTGACCGGAAATGGTATTTTCAATACCAGAGCGGTATTTTTTATACTTTTACTGGTATAATGGGGTATTTTCGGGTAATTTTACTTGGCCACACGATCCAATAATTGAAATGAGTGGAAAAGGAAGAGCTAAAGCTAAATATAGAGCACACTAGGAGACAATTCCCGAGTTCAGAAAAGTGACGTCACAATTGTATAGTTAAAAAGTGCAATTTGCGACGATTTACGACTAATTCATTTATGAACAGTTTTTCATATATATATACAGTATATCATGCAAACATGACAACAAACAGCTAAACATTTTCCGATTTCGCCAAAACATTTAAAACACTATAACTTGTGAACAGCTTATACGAACTAATTGATTTTGGGCTTGTTGGATTTGTGTTTACGCCTTGATACCATATCTGCATTTATTAAGATTCTTTTATATGTTTGGTGATGCCTATAGAACATATTTACTAAGGGTATTCTGAACATTTGAAAGTTTTTTTTTTTTGGTATTTTTCTCAAAAATGTATATTTTACCGAGTTGGCACATAGTTTTCGAGAAATTTTTATCACTTCGAATGCCAGTTAACTTTAAAAGATGTGGTAAGCGTCCAAATCGTTTTTTCAGGAGTCGAAAAATGTTGAACTCTTCATGTGAGGAAACACAAAGTAATCATTGGTTGAATCGAGACTAAACGCCATGTGAGCCATTAATACGACGTTTTGAGTGCTCCAAGATGTTCTTGCGGGGGCCGACATGTGCGCTCGCATTGTTCTGACGACGGATGACTCATTTTTAGCAGTTGGTTTGCCTAAATTATACAAAAACCTCCGACAGCAGATGATTGTTTGGAATTGAAAGTACTACGTTTCTTTATTGGGTGGTAGCTATATGTCCGGCTTTGAAGAAGAAAAATGCGAACATTTGTGCGCGAGCAATAGTTGTTATATTTGGCGTTTCTTCGAAGATCCATAAAGTCAATGGCTGCAAAGTATCGAGCTCATAGACTTATTAGTCTTCGCATTCGTCGCCCAATCGACACTAGCCTTCTTTTGAGCGTTTCTCAAATTATATGGTATCCAATGCGAAAAAATTGCCTTGAATGCCGAATGCTTATGCAACACGGAATGTACGCTAATGCCAGATGGTTTCTGGCAAAATAATGTTTTTTGAGCGAATTTCACGAAATTGTGGTTTTACATGGTGGGTGAAAAACCCTACGTACAACTCTTCAGTAAGGCCTGGGGTGGCGCTACTGGTCTCTAAAGGATCCAGTGTCAGTATAAGTCGCCTCATACGTTAAGCTTTAACCTGCTGAGGTGGTATTCTCTAACCCGCTCACTACACGGGGCATTGGATCATTAATAAATATTAATTCGAATTCGAAATCAGCGACACAAAATTACCGGAAAAGGTATGTTTTACTAATGAGTTGCTGTTTTTTTTTTTTATACGGAAATTTAACAAATTTCTCGTTCGCATTTTTTTCTACCACCTATGGCAGTTCCCATTCAGATGGTTAAGATTAGATTGCTTCAAAAGTGTAGAGTTTTAACTCGTCAGCGTACTGCAGAGTTTTTCGTGAAAAGAGAACTAACGTCAGCTCAGTAATGAATATATCAAACTTCAGAGGTTGCATTGATCAAGTTAGGTAATATGTACCATTAAAAGAAAGTTATTGTGCTTATTCTTTCATAAATAACATTCCATGTATCGTAGCTCCGTCCCGTAAACAGTACTCGGATATTCAATCAATATTTACGAAGGAAGTTACTATGATGTACAGACTAAAACGATTGTTTGGCAGCTAGACGGAAAACTATTGTAATAGAAATTTTGAACATTTCGAGGGGTTATCCGCCAAAGCAACTTTGACAGTGACAATACCAATGAAACACACGTTTCAATAGCTAAAAGGCCTAACAGAAGTGTTGGATTTTCTCTCTACGGATCTAGGACTAAATCTTGCATAATATCATCTGTCAGACTTCAGAAGATTGGACTTGCAAGGAGAGACGTGGAGAGGCGTTTGTACTTAAGTTACCTTCGCCACGTATGTAGTTCTTTCTTTTTTATTTCGAAAAAGAAGGGTATACGTCAGCCCACTAACCGCATCTTCTCCACTGTACTACATATTTTTCATGTATTCTTCACATTTTTGTGTGTTTGCTGTTGCGTTCTCCTCGCTTTGCTTTTCAATGGAACGCACACAAAAGGGCAGCTGCCGCTGCAGTCTGAGGTTGCCAGTGCCTAAGGGTATGCTTTTTTTTTATTTTGATTTTATTGTATTTTTTTTTGTTTTTTGTTTTTTGTTTTTATTTTTTGTTGCGTTTTGTTTCTTGCGCAAAACGCTCGCAAAACATTTCAACTTACAAATGGGAAACAAATTTCAAACAAAAGAAGAAAAACTTTTGCCCCGTCGCTTTACAAGCAACTAAATTTTAGCTGATTTCTTTTGTGTATTTTTCTGGTATTTATTTTTGTTTTTTGGTTTTTTTTTTTTTCTCTTTGTATTGTTTTGCATGTTTCATGCTCGTCATCGTCATCGGCGTCGGCGTTTTTATTTATATAACAAAAAAAACTAAACTTAAACACCAAATACAAATACAAGAAGTGAACTCGGCTTGAAAATGACTTGGTAAATGCGTTGAAACTTATTTAATTCGTTGTAAGTTTCGAGGGAACTTGGCGCGCCTTGGCAGGACTATATGACTAACATACTGACACAGGACATAGAACCTTATTTAAGTATCTTTTTATATGACAAACGAAGTGACAAGCCCGAGTAAAGATGCTTAGCGTTTGTGAATAAGAGTTATTGCACAGTTCTTTAATATCTTTATTTCAAAGAGTTTGTGATTTTCATCTATTATACAAATAGGCTAAGGAAACATTTGTGCACCCGTTTTTCCAACGCTATGAGAAGAAATATGAATGAAACTTATATCATTGTCTAGGGAATTTCCATAAGTAGTGCAGATTTGTCAATTCATGTCGATATCTCACCCTGTTCCCCATAATAACTATGGAACTATAACAGCTATGTACATACACTGAGGTATATAAATTATCAAAAAAAAAAAAAAAACCAAATGTCTTATTTTGGTGGACGAAAAAGCGTAAAACTACAAAAATGACACAAAATCTCAAAGCCTACTATTATTTTTCCCAAAACGGTGCACACAGTCTGGCAACACTTACTTATAGGAAAGGGAAGGGGAACGGGAAGGAGGAATATGATCTACCTTCAGAAGAGCAAGTGGCTTGTGAGCGAGGTGAGAAGGGTGTGGAGTGAAACGTAAAACGGGTTGTTTCATCTTATAGCTATTGAAATAAGAATAAGGAACATTAAGACGAAGAAGAGGAGGAAGATAATGGGAAAGGCGAAAAGGAAGAGAAAGGAGATGAAAAAGAAGAAAAAGATCATCATGGACAGTGACACAAAAATTGTACCTAATTAGTTTCTAATTGTAGAAACTTTAAAACATATAGGTAATAATATGCTAATTTTAGCCCCTCCTCCTACGAACTGCAACTGAATTTAACTTTTCATAGATTAAAATTTATGGTAATCAAATGTGGTACGTAGAATCATGTTATGCTTATAAACCAGACAATGTTAAGGCTCTTTCTGAATCATTTCCCCTACTCCCAAAGCACAATCACGCGTCACGCCCATAACCCTCAACGTGTCGATACAAAAATTTTCACAGAAATTGGGTTTCATGAGGAAAATGTCTGCATAACATTTTTTATCACAAATCGAAATGCTTAGTGCTGGTTTGTCTTCAAAACTGCATAAGTGTCTTATACTTAACACAATGAAAATGGTGAATACAATACGCTTAATAATGGTACAAATCGATTAACCTGGGAGCTAAAGTAGCGAATGGACTAAGCATTTCCGGTTAAGATAAATATATTTCGTATTGCGTACGTTATGCAACAAAACACTTTTACTGACGAGCTAGATTTGGGAACGACAGAACATTTATATTGGGAATGTTCTCAAGAAGCACATCTGGATAAATTCACACTGAGACTCAGCACATAAAGGCCATGAATGACCATTAAGATACTGCAGTTAACTAATTCATTCCACACACAAATTTGACACAAGGAAAAACATTTTCGGCAACTTTGTTCGGCTTGAGGGTTTTCTTTTACGTTCCAGCAGCTCCAGAAAAAATCATTGAAGGGGGAGCCTAGTTGCATGGACACCAACTACCCAATATCGAGTTGCGGTATTGGTACTGCCTTCTTCGACAAGCTCGTCGGCTAAACAGTTGCCTTCAATGCCCGGTGCACATATCAGGCTGAAAACGTTGTGTTTAGACTTCTCATGGCTTGGTAGTGCCATATGTATGATCCTTCGCCTGAAACGCACTGCAGCGATCCCGAAGATTAAAGCCCTGCCTTAGTTTGACCTGTTTTGAGTAGAGACCACCTCCAATCCGGTCGTCTGGCTTCGATCTTACAGTGACGAAGGCGCTAGCATCGGTGTGTTCGTGGAGACCAAAGTACCATCCTTGCCTACATGGAATAAGAACGTTAAATGCAAAGAACGAAAGTATCTTTCGTTATGCTTAAGGAGTGATGAAAGCTTAAGAAAGATGATAACTTTTGAGGTTGAGTCTCTCTAGCATATTGCAGAAAGTACAAATTACAATTTCCGGAAACTTTCTGGTCATCTCTCTTTGTCTCTCTAATTTTTGTGGCCTTTACCTAGAGTTACATCAATTAGTACTACTTTTACTTTTTTAATAGTTACTTTACGTAGTTACTGAGTAAAAAGATTGAGCATTGCTGTTGCAAACAGTTAATCATGGCTTCATATGAGAGATGTTTCGATGTAAAACTTCCATTCTTAAGTTAGTGTGTAGAAACTATTGAAACAAGAACTTAATGAAGGTCTTTTATTATTGAAAACGAGCTACCCCTTTGACTGCTCAGACATAACATAATCCGAATACATTAAGAGAGACGTACACGCAGAAATTGACCATATATGCTTATCAATTAACATTGCACAATACTTTATGGAGCGTATTTCGTGCAATTTGTTGCAAATTTATGGATACAATAATAATGAAATGCGTTTCGTTAAGAGTATAATACTGAAATAGCATTTGAAGCTCACAACAAATATGAAATTGTGTAGCATAATTTCAAAAGATTTGTTGTTGGCATTTACGGCAAATTCTTATTCTGGCGCACAAGAAAGTCCGCCGGCTGACTGGTCAAGCTTATGACAACAAAAGCTTTATTTTGCTCAGCCAATACACACACACATACACACACACACACACACATACACACACACACACACACATACACACACACACACACACACACACACACAAACACCCACACACACACATTGAATCGCCACAATTGCAAAATATTTGTACATTTTTGTGTGTTGGTCAAATAAAGCAAACAATTTTACAGAGTTATGAATCAAATCAAAGTGGACAAAACGCAAAAGCAACATAACAAACAATGCAAAGTGATTTATGAATGAATCACTCAAACCTTATTTGTGTGTGTGTGTGTGTGTGTGTGTGTGTGTGTGTGTGCATAGTTTTGTTTTCTTTGGCAAGCTTAATTAGTAATATTTGTGCGCTTGGTTTGCCAATGAAGCAAAAGCGCAAAACTTGATTTGACTTTTGATACGTTTTTTCATAATATAGCCATAAATATTCATAGAAACAAATACCTTTGAAAAGCTTGTCATTTCACCGAAACAAGCTAATAAATAACAATCCAATCAAATGTGAAATATCAAGTATCTGTCAATAAATAAAACGTTCAACACAAATGCAAATTATTTATGTCAATAAAAAGGTGAAAAACAAAATGTCAGCCAGTTGTATAATACGCCATGTTTTCTTGGCTGCGGATATGGCAGCCATTTTTAGGCGCCAACAAATTGAAAATTGCTGTGATTATAACAAACGCGAATGCGCGCAGCAATAGAAGTGAGAGAAAGAGAGAGAGAGGGAAAGAGAGAGAGAGAGAGAGAGGGAGAGGTGACAGAGCGGATAAGTCGGCATAACAACAATTGATGATTGCTGTAAGCAACACACAAACCATAAAAAAATGTTATGCAGACAATCGGGACGGTGCCCGACAGTGGAATACCCTGTACCCTTTTTTTCACCATAAGCACTAAATGCAGCATATGGTAAAATGGGAACGAAAGTATTTTCTTTTATGTACCTTTTTACAAGTTTAATACAAGTTTTCCTATTGGGAAGTGGGTGCAAAAATTACTTTTGTGCCCATAACTTCAGTATTCTTGGGTCAATGTCGTTGAATTTTGTAACATATAGATAGATAAAAATGTCTGCGACAATTTTTAAATCAATATATTGGGGGGTGTAGCAGTATTTAAGGTAAATCGATTGCGGGGAAAGGGAGGGTTTTATTGAAAAAAAAGTGGATACAGTTTTAAAGATTAGGGTCACACGATTCTCCACACCAAATTTTGTAACTCTAGCTCACTTGTATCCATATCTACACGTAATAGAATTTTGGCAGAGTTTATACATGTAGCATATTTATGACTATAACTTTTGATGTACTAATCCGATTCCGATAATTTTTGAAACATAGATGCTTTCGAGTTGAGAGATTCCACGGAGCGTTTGTAAAGCGCGCAAAACTGTCCCAGGGGAAGGTGGTAAGATATCGACTTCATTCGAAAAACTCCCTCAGTCATGAGAAAATGCACATATTGTAGCTAAATTTTTTTTGCTCTAACTCTTATTGTGTCGGAGAAAGCTGGCCCAAAAAGGACAGACGGACAG
This sequence comes from Chymomyza caudatula, assembly GCA_035041775.1. Taxonomy (NCBI): domain Eukaryota; kingdom Metazoa; phylum Arthropoda; class Insecta; order Diptera; family Drosophilidae; genus Chymomyza; species Chymomyza caudatula. The sequence goes on along the minus strand of JAWNKW010000141.1, from coordinate 1,389,282 downwards.
ACAGACATGTCTATATCGACTCGACTATTGCTTCTTATCATTTTTGCAAATGGAACTTATGGTCTGCCACGCCTCCGTCTGCCTGTTACATACATTGCACAAACCTATAATACCCTTTTACACTTGGTGTACAGGGTATAAAAAGTGCCCTTTCATATCGCATTCAAATACGCATAGCATACTTTTGGGTGAAACCAAATAAAATATATTACTTGTGCTCGACATGCATAACCCGCTGTTTTGGTTGACACTGGTTGCTGTCGGCATATGACAGCTACTTACAGCGACAGCAGAAACAACACCCACACCCACACACACACCCACACACACACCCACACACACACCCACACACACACCCACACACACACCCACACACACACCCACACACACACACACACATCCGCGTTGTAGGCTGCGGCAGAGAAACCCGTAAACCTCCTCCCAGTCACGCACATTCAAGTTAAACAGACAGTTGACAGACAAAGCAAGACAAGTCTTGTGTGGCATTAACTGCGGAGAGGGGGACATTTTGTGTTCAGTTTAATGTGGCAAATATCCATAAAAAAAGAATGTGTTCCCGTGTCATAGCGGATACGGATGCTGCTGTCGTTGCGTACATGTCGTATACCCATAGGTGTGGTGACTGATAATTTCAATTTCATTTTTTTTTTTGCTCTTTCTATAGTGTATGTGTGCTATGGTGACAAGTTATTATTGGAAGCAAAGAGGCTTCTGAAACGCGAAAAAGTATAGATGATCTTTTTGAAATTTATAAGCTTGTTTATTATATCAAAAACTCACTGTTGACAAACACTCGAGAATTTCAACTTTACTTGTAATTTCGAAATAATACATACAGTAGATATCGCTTATAGTAAAAATGCAGCACAATTGTTGCATGTAGTAATAGTTTCAAATAAGCTATAATCGGAAATATGCAAAATATTTCAAATAAGCGAGAAACAATTACAGTGCTTATCACATATATGCAATAGCGAAAATGAAGCGCAGTTGTTGCATGTACTAAGAATTAGTTTTAAATAAGCAATAATCGGATATATGCAAAATATATCAAATAAGCGATAATCAAATACAGTGCTTATTGCATGTATGCAAAAGAGAAAATGCAATGCAGTTGTTGCATTTAAGTGCTTATCGGATATATACAAAATATTTCATCTCAGCGATAATCGTTTGACAGCTGCATTAGCAAGCAAACGATTATATTACTGTTAATTAAGTAAATAAAAAGTTTTGTTGACAAATTGCAATAGTGAAACAGATCTGGGATGTTTGCATATAACCGATACAGTTTTTAACACAAAAAGCTATCGATAAAACTGATCGGTTGCATTTATGCCATAAACGATTTGAATGAAAATTGAAAGCAAAATGCACTGAAATACATATTTTTTGGCATATAAGCAATAGTTTCTTATAAAGGATAAGTCAGACAACCGATACTTATTGTAATTAAGTAATCTGACATTTCATGAAAAAAATGTATACTTTTGTGTTCTATTGTATTAGTTGTTCTATTTTTCATCAACTTAAACAATGATTCATTTGTATATAATTTAAAATAATTTTGTAATTATACTCTTTAAAGATGAATAGAACGCTCAAAATTGTCTTTTATTGTTCTTTTAGAAGTGACTTGTACATTGTTACATTTTTTGCGTATCATGTACTGATTTTGTTCCCAAAAAGGTCACACAAAGGATCATTCTCAATAAGAGCTACTTAAGTAACTCGTTCTACTGCGCGAAGAAGCCTATCACTGTTCAGTTTGAACGATCAATGATTCTATCATGCAGCTTTAACTTCATGGTACAATGATACAATGCATACAATTGTTTGCGAAAGAGTAAAATTGTTGGTTAGGTGTCCTGAACTCAGAATGTTTCACGATCATGAGCTTGAGCGATGACAGTATACTAGCGCAATCTTCGTTCGTCATCCGCTCCGTGGAACCAGCCTCTAACTTTAAATGATTTATGTTGAGCTAGCTCAGTCTTCGAGAATGTATATCTTAAAGAAAGCCACAGCGTAAAATCTGTCCACCACTTACCAGGACCATATACACTTTCAACTACCATGCAAAATATGTTTTTTTCTCTGCAAATTAAGCAAATCGACCTAAAATGGAAGTACTGCCAAAAAGAGAACAATTTTAAGAAAATCGTTTTGGATTATTTTTGGATTGTTCATTGCAATTTGATGGTACATCATACTAGTAAAACCAGTTTAAACCCAAGAACCTCTTTGCAAGCTGGTCAGTTTAGCACTACAGCAAAAATTTGTGTACAAAACACACTTTCAAACATGAGACGCTCACCTCACAAGACACACATTGAAAAAAAAGACGCGTGACGCTATACAGCTAATACATGCATACATTCAAAGCATTCGTCACAGCAACTTGGCAAAGGTATATGCCAAAGCATTCGCCTAACCTCACGAACATAACTGTTCCGATAATTTGCTTTCTTAGTACGCAATATTTCTGTTTTTGTTACTATTTTTCTATCTGGTTGATTTCACGTAGTTGTTGTTGTGATATATGAGACTTGACTGTGTTATAATGAATATGTTTTCATCTCAAACTTTGACTGTTGCGTTCAGTTTGAAAGAGAAGGTCAAAGTGCTGGTGGTGTAGCGCTCTGTTAGAAACATAATTTTTTCTTAACAACAACATATTCTTAATAACAACCCGTTACCGGGTTACCTGATGTAAGTAAATTCTGTCATTGGAATTGGGGTTTAAGGAGCTGGGTCCCAAACTTTATGCACAAGCCTTTTGTGTTCTGGGGTGGCGTCCCTGAGTTATTTTTAGTAGCCACATACGATAAGCTTTGATATGCTGAGTTGTTATTCTCTATCCAGCTCACCACTAGGGAAAAGAGACGTAACATAGTTCATAAAATTACAACAAAAACTTAAATTAATTATCGACAAACATTGAATTATACAGCAATAACACCATCAATAGGAGACATCTCACCAAATCAACAAATCAATCAAGTTATAAACATCCTTCACTTCGTTCTTTTTCATTGCTCCAAGTCTGCTCAACTTTGAGGAGAGTTGGACAAGTTGTCTATGATTCCCCGTGCTGACTTTCACATCAACTTTGTTGCAGATATTGCTTCTGTTAGCATTACTTTCCAGTTTTCTTATCGTTTGTTGATAAGCTTTAAATTTGCTGCTCTTTTGAATTTCGCGCTTTGGCGACTTAACAATCCATCATTGAAAATGCTGAAAAAGTGTTGCATAATTTTGGGTGCCGCAACATATTTTAAAGTCAATGCATGATTTGCTTGTCTTGGCATTTGAATTGGGTTTGTTTTTACTGTTGTATGTGTGTGTGACTGTGTGTGTGACCCCCCAGCGCTTGTTGACACGTTGTCACCTCAGCTGTCATCCAAATTTATGCGATTGCAAAAGAACGATGGCATACAAAAAGGGGCACGCGCTGCCTTGCTGCCTTTTGTTGTGCGCTGCGTCTGACACATACACACATCCGCCTCGTGCCGCTTCCGGTTTTCGTTTTTGTTTTGATCATATCATCGGTTTGACTTTTAATGCATCTGCATACATAACAGTTTTTCGCGCTCTACATATCCTGATGCATATGCGTGTGAGTGTGTACACACATACATACACATGTGTACATGTATATGTGCATGCGAATGTAAGTTTGTACACACATACATACACATGTACGTACATACCTACATATGTGCATGTGAGAGTGAGTGTGTACACACATACATACCTATGTGCATGTGAGAGTGAGTGTGTACACACATACATACAAATGTACATGCATTTGTGCATGTGAGTTTGAGTGTGTACACACTTACATACACATGTGTATGTGATCCCATGTAACTTGCGTTATTTTGTTTAAAGCATTGCAAATTGTCTGTCAGCAAAATGTTGTCGCAGCTGTTGCTACAATCCCAGCTTTTTGTTGTTGTTCTTGTTGTTATAGTTGTTGCTGTCATATTGTTGTTATTGCGACAGATCCTGTTGTCGCTGTTTGTGTTTTGTGGTCAAATATTTGTGCTGACAGCAGCTCAACGCCTCAATGATGGGCCTCTGGTGAACCGGATGAACGGATGTTTTTTTACATATAATGAAGAGCATGTTGCCAAAAGTGTCGCAGAGCAAATTAAATGGATTCGGCTTGTAGAGAAAACCCATTTGGGATGTACAAAAGTTGTTTATTTACAACCTTAAGATTTACTTTAAGTTGCCAGAAAGACAGCTTGAACAGTGAAAACAGTTTTCATGTTTGCTTTTAATTTTTTCTTTTTTACTTGTTGTCCAATTCCGGTGCTTCAATATTCATGTACAGTTTGTTTATACATTTCTCTCGTTGTGTTCGTTGTAAAAGTGGTATTTTTGAAAGCTGCTTAAAAGTGACAAAAAAATAACATTTCTTTCTCAGAAATATATAGCAGATCTTCTTGATTGGCAAAAAATCACATCTTTTAAAGAAATAAAGTTATTTTCATATAATTTCCTTGGAATTGCAATCAGCCATGACAGGCTCTGCCTCAAAGTTATACACTCTATGCTAAATATACTGTATGTTCGTACTGTTATACGAAGCGAAAGTGCAACCGCAACCATGTTTTAATTTGAAACATACATAGAATGTATGTGTCACATCTGAATCATTTTCAACGTTAAAAAATATAATCATATTAGTAACACCTTTCGTATGTCATCTACTGCATGGCTGCTGTCTTTTTCATAGACATATTACGTATACGCAGCATTGAGAGAGAGATTCAATGCAGCAAATGCACGTTGAGTAGCAGTCGACTGTCAGCCAAGTGACAACCAACGTTTCCAAGCTTACACTCAAAAAAATGTCTGCCACGCCTCACACTTGAAGTAGAAATAAAAGTGTCGTTGACAAAACTACAACTAAGATGCATGAAACTAGATAGTAGATACGTATTACAAAGCCATCACACACAATGTTCACATTAGGCATGCAAGGACAACACATAGTCATGTGTCCCATGTAAACGCTTAGCAATGGCGTACACGGAAGCCATTTGCATTATTGCCCTTTGCCTTGACGATACCTGTGCCTATACAAGCATATATACCTACGTTTGAAGGAAAGAGTACTTTTTGTGCGTGAGTGTGTGTGTAGGAATGCTGGTGCGAATGTCAAGAACTTGAAACGAAATCAAGAGTCAAAGAGCAAAAACGTCAAAAGCAAAGAAACAAACCGAATTGACGATGCCTTTGCCAATGCCAATGCTAACACACCAAGGCAAATTGCAAATTTTGCATAAAAATAGCACAAGAAAAGAAAAGTTAAAGCAAATGAGTTCAAAGCAAGTGCTAGAGAAGGAGGGGTAGATAGACAAAGAGAGAGAGGGAGAATGAGTGGCTGTTGGCATTGAAACAGTTGCTGTCATTGCTGTGCTGCCTCAATCCCAAAGTGTTTCTAATAGCATTCGATTTCCGCATGATTTTGTTTCAGTCTCCCGCCGTTTCTGGCTCCCCCATTCTCATCGTATGTGTGCGTGTTCCACTCTACAGTTTAACCAAATCGAAATCCCATTAAATAGTTTACTTTATGCGTGGCTGGCACATTTTGTGCCTACCCTCAAGTTATTTATTTTATTTTTCCCAACAATTCCATAAAGCTGATGATGTACATCATAATGAAGCATCATGTGCCGGCCCCACGATAAAGTTGATCATCATCATCATCATGATGATGAACTGCTCGCAAAAGGGATAAGCGCCTTAGCAACGCCCGGAACAACAACAACAACAAGACTCAGTGTGCGCTGTGGCATGTGCCACCAATGCCAACTTTTGCCCTTTGGCATTGTTCTGGGTGCGCCTAAATATGGTTTCCATGTTTGTTTCTCGGTGTGTGCCTGAGGTTTCTGGTTTATGCACGTTGCTGCGGCATGCTCCATATCGAGCTTTGGTTTTGAATTTGACGGTCTTCAGCTATTGGGGAACGGGCTATTATATATGCCCACAAATAGAAGTTATACACACACACAAAAAAACAACACATGCATATTAATAACTTCCTGTTAAATGAGTTTTGTTGTTGTTTGCTTGTATGGTGTGTCCATTTTGCTGCGTGTCATGATTTCGCTGTCTGCATTGGCTTTTAGTTAATAGCCATAGTTCTGGCCAAATGATAGATGATCAAAGCTGCTAAACTTATAGAAAAAGTACGTTTTATAGGCTGGCAGCCAAGAACATGTTACGTCCAGTGCAAATATACTTAAAGGGTTGGGGGTTGCGAGCATTTAAAAAAGCAAATTGAAAAAATTGTTTATGTACTTGTGTGAAAATCATACGGAAACCTTAAATTACAGAAGTTTTACAGAAAGATGCGAAACAATCCAATTGACGGTATGGACTTCAGCCTGAACTTTGAGTACAATTATTAATTTGAATTTCGACGCTGTCACTAATGCTGCTTTGTATTGCTTCGTTAGATCACACAGCAGTGAACTAGCGCCATCTAGCGTGTGCATTTGCTAACGCCATCTAGCGTGATAGCTAAACTAACGACCTTGTTGGTTGTAGTTGGAATGCTATAGAAATAGAATGTAAGCTTAATCTGCCGACGTCGTATCTTAAATTGTTTTGAGAGCCTAAAAGTGCGAGATTGAGAGGCACTGCAGACAAACACAAAAGTCTTTATACACATTATAATACACATACAGCTGTTAACATCAAGCAATACATACGTTTACATTGACGTTTCCAGCAGAATGAAAAATAAGCCACCATTGCAAGGGTCGTTGACAGAGTAAGCTTACCTTCTATTCTTATACTATGGTTAAAAGCAGCAATGTCTGTTAGAACGTTCCAAACTGTACCTTATGACTTTTGCAACATGTGGGTGAGCGTTGTCCTGCCAAAAGAACACTTTGCATTTTTCTTCAATTGAAATTGACATCTTCAAAAACATAAAAGCAGCTCTTTCTGCAAATTGTGACACCTAAGCGAAATGACATGTGCTGATTTTTGATGGGAAATGATAATGCCTTAACATGAAGAGAGTTGCCTGATGAAGTAAAGAAACTTGTACATCTTACATAAAAAACGTTTCTTGTACGCTTATAAACAAAGTTTTAAATCTTTTAAAAACAAATTTGTAAAAAGGCTGCATCACAAGATCCAATATTGGACCACGAAGTTTTAATGCATGACCAGTTGCAAATGTGCGTGTGAGTCAAGCAAACGGATACGTCATCATATGATACAATTGTGTGCTGGACGAAACGTTGCAACGCGCTGATTTTCTATAAGATTTCTGGGACACCTTCTTTGAAACTGAGGTTGGAATTGCCAACTAACACCAAATTTGTAGGATTCGCAGACGACCTTGCCATCCTGGTAGTAGGTTACGAGCTCCATGATGTGAAATCAACAGCATCGGCAGCGCTCCATACAGTGAAGAACTGTATTGCCAACATTGGACTACAATTGGCAGAACACAAAACTGAGGCCGTGCTCATTAGCAGCTAATATTATTTTTGGCGTTACACACATTCGACTCTCCTATAAGGAACACTTAGAGTATATTTGCAAAAAAGAGTCGGAAACCTGCAAATCTATAATGAGGCTGTTGCTGCACCATCGAGTTCCAAACTATTTTATTCGATTGCTGATACACAGCGTGGTGCACCCTGCCATTATGTAAGCATCACCTATGTACATGGGGAGACAGAAGCCCGCACCAGTAGTTACATGAGAGGAGTGGATGCTACCTATAGAACAGGAGTGCTAATTCAAATTGGTTCTTTCGCTTGTTCGAGTCTCACGTACTTGCAATGATTCCGCAGCAAGAATGACATTTTTCACACTTTTCAACAATTCTTCTTTTGGAAACAATAAAATACACAATATTTTCACTTTCGGTTTAAATATCAACAATTGTGAATGTCAAATATTTATTGGTTACTATGGTGATATAAAATCTACAAAAGAGATAGAGGTAGAAGGCTTTGAGATTTTTTGCCATTTTTAAGTCTTACGCTTATTTTATTTTAAAAAAATTTGATGCAAGTCGGTCGACCTGTTTTCGATTAAAATGGATTCGGACATACATACAGACTTTCATTTTTATATATGTGTAAAGATATTTCTATGGAAAAATGTTGGTACTGATGATAAGAAGTTGTAGTCCTCTGCGTGAGGCGTATAGGGATATAATGATGATGTCATACTTGTTAAACACGAAACAATGACCTACTTACAGATATTTATAGGCCACATTCAGTGCTACGTCCAAGAACATATTTGTTGCTCAGACATATATAGAGGTATTTGATAGCGAGCTCACTTCCAATCGATTTCCCTGGCAAAAAATGGAAGATAATGCTCGATTCTATTATTCGCAACAAACATTGTTACATTTTAAGTCCCTTTCTGCCATGACAGACTTTGATTAAAGTGATAAGTAGTGTCCCCGTGAGGTGAGAGGGTTAGAGAATACCACCTCAGCAGGTCAAATCTTGTCGTATGTGGCGACTTACAATGACACTGGGTTCTTTTGAGACCAGCAGAGCCAGCATAAGCATTAAAAGGGTTGTGCGTTGGGTTTGGGACCCACCACGTAAAACCGCAATTCCAATGAAATAATGTATTTACATCAGGCCGTAGCCCAAAAACACGGGTTGAAGAAGAAGAAGATAAGTAATGAAAAAAATTTTAAAAGAGGTGAAACCTAACATTTTAAAAAAATATCATTAGAAATTGGAAAAGTAGGCCAAGCACGAAAATTTGCTTTGTATTAAATATTTGAACTTCAAACTATCACAATTTTTGTGCAGTCGTACAGGAAACAACAATTTGAATAAATTAATTGAATAATTAAATATTTTCTTCGGTAAGAAAATAAGAAAGCGCTAGAAAATACAAAATTTTAAACTCAGTTCATTTTCTTGAAGCGTCGAGAATTAACCGAATTTTCACGTCCCGACATGGATTATAAGTTGAACGAAATTACTTGCGTCGCCAAGGCAGACGCTTTGCCGATATGCATTTGCTTTCGTGGCAAAGTAACGTATGAGTGTAGCTGCTGTCATCACTATTTCTATGGGCGCTTGGCTAAGAAGTGCCTGGAACATCCTCGGGTTAGTGTTGAATACTTAAGCAATAGCAAAATATTAAGTTTTTCTCTTGGCAGGACTTTTATCTTATGGATTTTCGCTGTTGCCCAATTTGTTTGGCTGATCCGAATAATATTAAGGAGTCAAATATTACTTGGGAACAAGCTCAAGAAATAGAGAAAGCGGGCTAGCCCAATATCAACGATGGTTTATAAGCTAGCTCAACTGTTTCGTAAAAATCCACAAAAAACACCAACACAAACATGAAACACTTCAGCAAAGACATAAAAGTAGCGCCCAGTATCTTCCATTTTCCATAATTGCGATTATTAAAACAGCTACAGAAATTGTGTCCGTGTTTTGATTTAATAAAAATGTAGCATTGCATTGCAGTGCATTTCGAACGGCTTCAAACGATGCAATACTACTCGTAGCAGGGACTGTTCCCATCGGATCGAGCTTCACAACCAGTGCCAGTCACTTCACTCACGACCATTATGGGCCCAGGCGAAATAACGCGCGTAGCCGGCCAGTCGTCAAGAAGAAGCAATATGGAATCGGCTAAGCATAGCGAAGAACTGCTGAAGCCTTTTCCGCTCAACTCTCTGAGCAGCTACCGGACCGTCTTCCTGCAAAGATGCAGAGGGAAATCTGGTAGTGGATGCACAGGGTGCACTGAGGTTGTGGGGGGAACACTTCTCTGGCTTGCTATCGGGCGATGATGATGACAATGCCGCCCCCGGAGCTAACTTGCCGATGTCCCCAATTATAGACGACGGCGTGGATATACCGCCGCCTAGCTATGACGAAGTCAGGGACGCAATCAAGCGGCTCAAGAACAACAAAGCATCTGGTGCAGGTGACCTGCCTGCTGAGCTGTTCAAGACTGGAGGCAATGAGTTGGTAATATGCATGCACCGGCTCTTTTGCAGAATATGGCTTCATGAGAGCATGCCCGATGATTGGAACCTTGGTGTCTTCTGCCCTGTCCTCAAGAAGGGTGATCCCACGGTGTGCGCTAACTACCGTGGTGTCAGTCTACTTTCTATAGCATATAAGGTCCTATCAAGCGTATTGTGTGAAAGACTAAAACCGTTTGCGAAAGAACTGATTGGACCTTATCAGTGTGGTTTTAGACCTGGCAAGTCCACCATAGACCAGATATTCACACTACGCCAAATCCTGGAAAAGACCCACGAAAAACAAATCGATACCCACCATCTCTTTGTTGATTATAAAGCAGCGTTTGATAGCCCGTTGAGAGATCGCGTAAATGCCGCACTATCTGAGTTTGGTATCCCTGCAAAGTTGGTACGACTATGCAGAATGTCGTTGAGCAACACGCGCAGCTCCGTCAAGGTAGGAAAGAGCTTCTCCGAGTCATTTGATACCAAGTGAGGTTTCAGACAAGGCGATGCCCTCTCCTGCGACCTTTTCAACTTTTTGATGGAAATGCCTTATTAGTGTTTGTGCGGGAAGTACTCCGTAAGATCTTTGCAACGACGCTTCGAGTTGGCAACGACTACCTCACACGGTGAAACGACAAACTCTATGAGCTCTTCAACGACATTGACGTAGTCAAGCGAATTAAAATCCAGCGGCTCCGTTAGCAAGAAAGGTATTCAATGCGAGAGTTGAAAGGAGGGCAGACCATGTCTCCTTTGGAAGGACCAAGTAGAGGCTACACTAGCTACCTTTGGTATCACCAATTGCAGAAGACGCGACTAAAGCAGAGACGCCTGGAGAACAGCTTTACATCAGACCGTAACCCGGTAACTGGTTGTTATGGACAGTTAAGTTAGTAAGTAAAATGGAATTTCAAAAGTGGCCTAAAATTTATGGAAATTTTGTCTGAATTTGTGGCTATGAAAAATGTGGACTTTATTTTAGGACGTTCATTGCCTGAACAAATATTTAGTGGGGCAACGGGCAGCGATTCGATCCAAAGACAATCCAATAATCTTAATATTACGGTTGGCAACAAAAAACTCTCATAAAAAAGCGAGATAAAAAACTAAGTATTTTTCGGTATATAGTGCTATCTCACTCTCTCTCATACAATTATTATTAATTCCTAAAATTTTTGTACCAAAAATTGCTTTATTTATGTAAAATTTGCCGTTTTTTAGGCAATTGTTAGCTATAGGTACTAAAATCTATATTTCTAAAATTTTATGAATCACTTTTTTCTGAGTGTACAAAGCTACGACTGCCAAAAAAAAATGAATATTTCCCATATGAAATTTGATGTGTAACATAAAATATTAGACGAAATTACCCAAATAACAGTTTGGTTTTGCTTTACCAACATCTTTCTATGGCTTTCCAGTCAGCTTTTCCCTTAATTGGTCAACTAAGCAAGGTTTTATTTTGCGGAAAAGCTTGTTTCTGCTTTTATTAAACACGCTCACAGACGAAGCCTTGTGCCTGTTACAAACAATAAACTTCAAACATTTTCTCGACCCAACAACAACATTTCCCTAATAGGAAAAAAAGCAAGCAGACATCAAAACAGCAACAACAACAACTACTGCACAAAAATTCAATTAAATTCCTAACAAGTTTTATATAAACACATTTATACATTTTAATAGATTTCGCATAGAATATTTAATTTACGCTTCTGCACAAATCCTCTACAGTTATGCGCGCTCTCACTCTTACACTACCTCCTTTTGGCTGTAGCTGACATATAACATACAGCAATAGATATTTTTATACCCTGTACACAAAGTGTTAAAGGGTATTATAAGTTTGTGCAATGTATGCAACAGGCAGATGGAGGCAAAAATGGTCAGGAGCAATAGTCGTATCGATATAGACATGCCCGTTTGTCCGTCCTTGAATGATATCAGACACTATAAAAGGTAGAAGCAAACAAATTTATCAAAAGATGCGCATTTACACCGAAAAGATGAAGTTTGTCGAATCACGTCAATATCTTGCCCCCTTCCAATGTGATACTTGCGGTTAACAGCCGCTCCGTTTAATCCATCATCTCAAAACTAGACAGAGGTGTGCGTCGTGTTTATGTGCATCTATGTTTCAAAAATTATCGAAATCGGATAAATACATCAAAAGTTATAGTCATAAATATGCTACATGTAAATATCCCTAATCTTTAAAATGTATCCACCTTTTTTTAATAGAACCCCCCCTTCCCGCGCAATCGATTTACCCTAATTACTGCCACACCCCCCAATATATTGATTTGAAAATTGTCACAGACAATACTGGAGTTATAGGCATAGAAGTTATTTTTGCCCCATAATAACCAATTGCCCAATAGGAAAACTTGTCAATTGAAACTTTCCGATAGGAAAATGCTTACAGTCATATCGTACTTGTATAAAGAGACGTAAAAGAAATTACTTTCGTTCCCATTTTACCGTATGCTGGATTTAGTGCTTATAAGGAAAAAAGGGTACAGGGTATTCCACTGTCGGGCACCGTCCCGATTGTCTGCATCAAATTTTTACCGTTCGGCTTGGTCGACCAGAGCAGAGCAGCGCAGAGCTGCAATGTTTTGCTTTATTTTCACACTTGAGCAAACTTAAGCGCCGAGTTGTGTGGTACAGTCTGCTTCTGCTGGTTGTTGCGATTGTTGCTTTTTTCCCGTTATTATTAACATTGTTGTAATTGTTGCTCTTAATGTCGGCCGTCGGTTGTTGAATGCCGACCGAGCACACTCACACGCTCCTCCTGGCAGTGGCTTCTGCCGCCTGCTCCTGTCGCCTGCTCCTGTCGCCACTTGGTTTTCATGTACTTTTTAATATTTACAGAGCATTTCTTTCGCCTGGCGTTAACGCTCGGCTTAACTTAAACATCAATGTTGGCCAGCTGCTCGCAGTCAGTTCGGTTCAATCTGTTGCCAATGACGACAACACAATCTCTGCTTATGTTTTTTGGCATGATTTTGGCCAACAATTGACATTTCAAAATTGCCATTGAGACAGACAGACAGAGGACAGCTCTTTCCCGCAGCGGTAGCTAATGTGCCAAATAAAGTGGCACTTGCTTCGATTTTGACTTCAAAATGTGCGACTCCATTAACTTGAGCTTTGTCGGTGCCCCTTATGACTTGTATTGCTCCACTTTTTGCTGCATACTGCTCTTTGACTCTGGTAAGCTGCAGAGCTTATAGAAATGGCCCCACTTCCGTTTGGCTACATTATACGCTCCTTTAGCGTTTCATTATGCTCATTGTTTGTCTGATTGCCTTGCTCCTGGCACGAACTGGAAGCGTCCTTTTAGCTCGTCGCTGCGCTTTATGAGCCTTGTTATTGTTGTAGTTGGTGTAATACTCTTTATTGTAGTTGTAGTTGTTGTTGTTGTTGTAGCGGCAGCTTACTCTTAATGGCAGCAAAGTTTTGCTTCTGCCATCTTCAAATAGATTTCAAAGCACTTGTAATACCTTTTCCCAACACTAACGGGCATCGATGCACAGTGGTCGAGGTTGTAGTAATCATTGCTTTTGATTTAAATAGTTTAATTTGAATATTTAACTATGAAAGTGTTCTAGTTGTTTAATTTTGTAATTCTCTTTAACATACAACTCTTAAATTTTAAATCACAAAACATTTGATATAAATTTATTAACGGAATATTGAGTGCGATGAGTAAAGATCTTGCTGCAGGAAATCTAAATTTCAAGCGAAACTTGAGTCTAACTGTAGTTGAAATGAGTATAAAATCCAAAATCGAAAAATAATGCAGATTAAACATAAGCCAACTGCGATTTATCACATTCTTTTTGCTTAAGAAAGTACCACAACAATAGTCCACGCCTAAGAATGTTCTTTATAGACGGTGTTTGAACGGGAACTTATTCTTTAAACATTTATGAATCCAATTTGTTCAAAAATCACATTAAATTAATTGAAAATCTATTGCGAAAATAACACTATGCAACAAATTTGGACTTAAATAGAGGCCTATGGCTAAATCTTACCTTTTGCGGTCAATTCTGGGTCGCTGATTTCGAATCCGGAAACCATTTTGGATTTTCTAGCAGCGTTTTCAAATTATCGCTATTTCAAAAAATTCGCGCCGAATCAGCAAATCTCATATTGCTCGGGAACCCTGCTATCGATCGAGATTCAATCGACAATGGTTTTCGGATTCGAAATTAGTTACTCAAAATTTACCGGAAAAGGTATTTTTAAGCAATAGGCCTTTTCGTTGCATAGTGTAATTGACTTAGTTACTGACTTATGAGTTTCTAACATTTTTTAGTGTTCTTGCTATGCTTTCAATTTATTGCCACTTGTTATCTATCCGACCCACTGTGCCGCTCTCAGCCGCGTCAGCATATAAGGCTGCTTCACATTGCAAAGTTATTGCAACTTTGTTTAAATAGCCCAACTAAGAATCGGCAGCTGAACTTATTGATGAGCTTGGCATTTCCCGTGCTTGTTTTTCTTTTAAACTTCCCAAGGAGTTTAGAAACTTACGGGCAATAAGTGTAGAGATCGCATCGCATTTGGTACAGTTTCAGCCTTCAGGCTTTGTAGCAAGCACAAAACTTTGTTGCAGCTTTTAGGCGCTTTTGCATTATTCCTTACAGGTTTGTGTTCCGGCTTTTACAATAAACAACAAGCAACAATTTAGGAAATGTCATGTTGTTTGTTGTATCCGCTTTTTACTTTTGTTCACTATTGTTTGAGTTGATATTAAAGAGTTTAGTTACTTTCAATGGCCATAAGAAACATTTATGATTTCAGGCATTTATGTTTTGAAGTGCTTTCACTTCAAGTGAAATGCGGAACAGACAGTTTGTTCATTTGCAGTGAGTGGCAATTGGCAAATGTTTGCCATCGGCGTACAAAGTTTGGACTGTTTTAATCAAATGATGGCTTTCAATGGCACAACTTTATGATAAACTTTGCTTTTACCAGGCACAGCGGGCCGCACAGACAACAATACCAATAACAAGCTCTTGTCCATATTGTTTTCAAGGTCATTAGTCAAATAATCAATAAACGTACTCGTTTATCTTTAGAAATATGTTCTGTGTTATGTTAAAATTATGTTTAAACCAAACGCAGTTTATTGTAGGCCCAAGCTGACCCAAAAAAAGAGACCGGTCAAAGGACACTCGATGAGTTCATTTAACATATTTCCTAAACGAATTTGAACAGCAGGCGGCACCAGTTATGACAGACAATGCCAGGACATGCAAAGATATTACAAAAGTTTTTTATAGACAACATAGGAGCAAAAAATATAAACTAAGAAGCAGAAAAGGTTGCAAGCCGCATAGTATGTGACCGCTTTCAGCATCTGACTAAACCTTTCCCTTTCTCCTCTTGTATTATATAATAAAATAAAATTACAAGACGATGACAACGACGATGACAAGAACAAGAACGACGAATACCAATGTCAAGCTTAACATCCAAGAAATTCGGCCTAGCTTACAAACATATTTCATCTTTATGCTTTTGAATTCGCCACATTTTTGGGACATTTATGCAAACACACACACACACTCACAAATGTATGTAAGACTAATCCCACCTACAAATATGTTTGTTATCTTTGATGTAGTTGCTTCTCGGTTTTTGGTCAGTTTGCATCAAGGCTGTAAAACGGATTCAAACTTCAGATGAATGTGGCAGTAAATGATTTGAGCGCCTTTCTTACCACGGATTCCATTGAGCTCTCCGGTTTTCAGACACGAATCGTCACAATTCGATGAACATCCCCCTTCCCCCAACAGTTTGTGACGTCGTTTATGAACAGCCCCTAGCCACGGTGATACCTGTCTCTACCTTAACCAACTTGACGCACAACCTCCACATTGTGCCCCCTGATAGATACACTAATCGCCACCCAGTGTTAGAGTAGTGACCTAAAGTGCTATGCGAAGCCCTCCCTGGGCTTTAAATGGGTTGTGCGTAGGGCTTAGGACCCGCCGCGTAAAAACTCCCACCTCCACTAAAAGTCTACAAAGCCTCGGATAGGAAAACCCACAAATTTGACGAAACCCCTCCCCCCATGAAAATGTATAAAGGACTACGAATTGAGAGTATGCACCTGATGCCTCTACCCAATTGGCGGATGTTCTTTGATATAGCATATACAGCTGCCATCCACAAGATGCGATTTAGAGGGCAGGGCTGCTGTGAGGTAGCAGACACTGCCATGTACTACCGCTGCCATGCGGAGCGGCGCGAATTTGGGTGCGGATTTGTCTGGAGACTATGTCTCACTCCAGTTAACGAACGGCTGGGAACAATCCGCAACAAGGCTAATTTTTCAACATTAGCCTGATAGTTGGTTGAGGAATCGTGTATATAGCGCACTGTCTGCGTTTGGAATTCCTACAAAGTGGTACACTTGGCGCGCTCAAAGCAGAGACGCTTGGAGGAGAGTTTTACATCAGGACACTTAAGTAAGTAAAGTATTAGAGTGGTAGGAGGTAAGGAGTTGTTTCACCTGTCTGAGTCCTGGTGTACCCATTCAGTCTGCGGCTCTTCAGTGTTTCCTCATCTTTTAGTAGCTGTTTCACCAAATGTCTTCTAATGTCAAAAAATTTCAATGTTTCCTGCAACATTCGTTCGCAAAGTAATTACCAAGAATGTTGGTGTGGCCGGGTACCCACCGAAGTGTCAGATTGTTGCTTCTTCCCAAAAAATCCAGTTTAGCTCCGTTTCCGAAACCAGCTTATTTTATTGTAGTAGTTCGTGCGACCGCTTTTATTGCGGCTTGACTGTCTAAGCTGTATAGCTATTGCACTATATTGACAGGTTGGAAGACTTCTTATTTCAGCTTGGAAGACATTTAGAAACTTCTAGCTAAATAATTTCAAAGTGAATGCTACTTTGGCATTTAGGATTAGGTTTTTAATTAACATGCTAACACTTTCCATTACTTAGCAAATATTTCCAGCCAAAAAGTTATAAAATAATGCTGTAAGTGCAGCTCATTAAGTTTTTACCATATGAAAAAGAAAACAACGAATCTTTTACAGGAAATTATTTCAATTTGGGGCCTTTAGTTGTATGCAAAACCCGCCTGACCCACTTTGAAGCGAATTATGATATTACTTGTATCTTTCGTGCTTTCGCAACTATCAACAAAACCGAAAGGCAACATTTTTGATAAATTCTAATGTAAAATTAACAGCATAATAAAAACCACAAAGGCAACCAAAAAGAATCGGCACGTTTCACGACTGTGGGATACCCTGAGCCCATAAGTTAAAATCTGTGCCTAATCTTTTATATTTGCATTGCGGCAATTAGACTAACTCAGAAGGGTATAGTTCAGTTTATTAGGCTCACACGAAGGTATACACCAAATTTGGAGGTTACAGCTTACACATACACAAAAGGTGACCTTTTATTGCTGTTTAAAGGAGAAGGTTCACAAAATTGATACATTATTTTCAATATGTATTCATGTTTTCCCCTGATCTTGACGATTTTAATACGATATATGATCGTTAATAGAGTTTCTGTTGTGTGGGTGTAAGTTGCGTGCTGTGGGAAATCAAAATTGCTTCGACAAACTGGATATTTCCATGGGTACGCACGTGACAGTCGTACATCTTTAATACGAACAAAAACAAAGCAAAACGAAAAGCAATTTCTTAGCCTTAAGTTGTAGCGTTAAATCTATGAGCCGCCGAGAGAATGCTCTTTAGATGTTAGTACGCAACGAGTGATACGTAACGTGACAAAAGATAATAAATGCATTTTTTAAGTTTTTTGTAAGGTGCAATTAGTAAAGAGAAAGTGCTATTAAAAGAGCTAGCAAGTCGTGAGTTCAATTGTGCAGTTCTTTTTCCTGAATCCTTGAACCCAACTGTAAACGCGCATATTTGAGATCAAGGTGCTCATAGGGACGTACATGCAAAAGAAAAACTACGGTTGCCATGTGTTTTCTAGCTGTTTTTTGCATAGCACAAATCTATAATACCCTACACACTTAAAGTATAGTGTATAATGATATCATCATCTGAGCCAGACAGCCGCTGAGTGTTCCAAACTTTCTTTGGGCTGAGATTGTCGGCTGCGTTTTGCTTGCCAAATGCAATGTGGCAGCCCATAAACTGTGTGCCTTCCTGACTCCCCTACACGATTACTTGGGTATTTGGGTAGCTACCATGGCTGTTCCTTGGCTGTTACTCAGCTGCTAAGTTTTCAAGTTTTATGTACTTGGGGCGTTTTCGGCTGCGCTTTCTTTTGCCTTGAATGGAAAACTTTTCGCATAATTTTCCCCATAAGTACACACACATACACACACACACTTGGAGCCACAATTGTAGGGTGGTTGGCGCACCAGCCAATTGTTTCGTTTAGACAGCTCTTAACGCCATTTGTTAGTCATTTGGCAAGTTCCAAGCACTGATATGTGTAGCCATAAAAAACCATTAAACTGAAACTTTTTACACCCAATGCGCCCTCTAATTGCCCAGTTATTGTGGGAAAAAAGAACCGTGTCACTAAATTTAGACAGAGCACGAACAAAATGCCAACGCGCTGAAATATCCCGTCGATGTCGTCAGCGATTTTACTTTGCGTGCGCAGGAAAAACTTTGACCGCAAGTGAAAACCCTTAAACAGGCACTTTCCGCTGCCACCGCCAACTGTCAGCGGGTAAATGTCAATTATATTGAGATTTATGCATAATTTAAATAGACTTTACCGCTAATTCTGGCAACGTCGTTAGACCGATTTGTTGCATTAAAAATTTAAGACGAGCTGCTAAAAATAAGAGCGAAATCATTTTGAATAGGCCATGAAAATGTCAAGTGCTATTTCTTGTCGCCAATTGGCATTAGAGACAGGCATTTATATCTGTCATTTATGGTTTTATACAACGTTTGCAATCGATTTGTTGTGAGAAATACAACAATTAGAGAGCCTTAAAGTTGGTTTTTATGAAGCTGCCTCTATTAAAGACTCAAGAGCTGTTAGTGCGCCTATAGATAATATTATCAGATTTTCGAAGTTCCTAAGATTTTATTTATTCTTATCTTCTTTTTGGCTGACCATGAAAATCTTTTGCTGAGAGAGTTGTTTGCTAGTCAAATATCTTTGACGTCCAACACCATTTAGTGGTCAAAGGAGACTTGATTCTTACAAGCTAGGTATGTAAGAAATAGTCTCTTTATAAACAATCGGTAATAAACTCTTCTTTTCGAGTAGCGACTCGAAACTCTGGAAAGCTTTCTAACTTTAAGTTTGGCAACCTCAACCTCACTCTTCTTCTTTCAGCTACCAAAAGGGAGCGAAATCTCAAAAGCTCTGCTTTGTGTAAAACTGATATGACATGTGTGAATGCATGTGCATGTGCATGCATCCCTTCACCACATCTATCAGACGTAAACTAAATTGGCTACTATTTTAAGAGGCACCGACCTCGAGTGAGCACACTTGGTTTCACTCCATCATGGCTCTGCACACGAGTCGGTCAGCTCGGCCTAGTGCCAGAGCAGCTACACCATAGCCACGAGGGACCACAGCAGAACGCCGCCACGCTAGGCCCTGAGGTGCCACCGTAAGTCGGCCAAGGGCCAAGTTTAAGACCCAGCATTTGTGCGGTTTGGATTTAGTTAGGGAAATTAGGATATATTTAAATAATAAAGTGAAATGTATTATAACGTGTTGATTAAAGATAAAAGTGTTTGCCTGAGGCAATTACCCATCCTGTTCCATTTGTACTGGCATTATCAATAAATATTTCTGGCCCTGGCCAGAATGAGTGCATCACCCCAGCCATAGACATCCTTACACGGCATGCTTTTGTATTCTCTTGCTCTTTGTGCTTAAAAATTACTTATTCTACGTGGTTTTTTTTCATTATTTCTTTTCTATATACAAAATACAACAATCGTGGAAAATAAATTTCCTAGCCTAGCCATTACAATCGGATTTACTGTTAAGTTTGTTCAGTGTGGATGATGAAACTTAATTTGATTTCAAAACGCACAATCTTTATGTTGATTCCGATATACCGGATCGGTTGAAGAGGTTGAAAATAAGGAACAACATTGGTTGACGATATTAATAGATCTGGAAAGGAAATTCGGCTGGAACGAAGGAACGATTCCTTAATCGAGAAATGAGCACAGCTAGTCTGCAAGCCGTATTCAAAGTTTGATTAAGTGATTTAAGCTGCGTTTCTGAAGCTTAATAACACCCACAGATTTGAGCAGATTTTTGCGCTTTTTAAAACGTATGTAAATTGGAATTTCAACTTTAAAAATTTAGCCGTAAGAAGTTTGTGTGAAACAAGTGAAAATCTATTACGTGTGATGTGCGATTTGGTAGCTCAAAAATACCGACTTGGTGACTGTACTTAGTTTTTACATTAACAGATTTACAGATTTCAGAAGTTGCTTCTCAAAAGCCATAAAAATTTAGAATATTTAACAATTTTCTAGAGATTTGGATGCAGCTTAAACCATAGATGAATAATAATAATGTTATTGGGGAATATAGCAGTAGAATAAAGCCTTTCAGATCTATTGTGCCTACTTCTGAGCATAAAGCTCCCCTGTCAGTGATATCTCTAATACAAACTTAATTATATGTGATGGTTCCAACCGGGCTAAATCTGTCAGCGAAGTCCTATAGTTACCGGGAAGCTAAATCCTTCTTCTCGCAGTGCATCACGAACGCTCGATGTGGCTTAAAACTCTTTCAACCGAGTTGCAAACGAATCCGTAGATTTGCAGAAATAACTTGGGGTAATGTTTGAAAAAAGCTGTTGACAGAAGCCAATTTTCAAAAGTTTTTGAGTAAATTTATGGCATAAGAAACCGCTTTATAACTCTTTTACGCAATTTTCTTCAAAATGGCGTTTTCGCGAGTTACCCCCAAGTTTTTTTTAGTGAAAAAATTTGATTTAATCTTAATTTCCAGCTGATTTTTGAACTATTCGTTCAAAATGGCGTTTTCGCGAGTTACCCCCAAGTTTTTTTTAGTGAAAAAATTTGATTTAATCTTAATTTCCAGCTGCTTTTTGAACTATTCGTTGCTTATACATTTTTTTAATTCACTTTGCAGTTTATAATTTTTTTTTTATTTTTTACTTGACGCTAATTTTAGTTTCCTTTTAGTTTAATTTTAATATGCTTTTAGCGAAAATCTATTAAATATGCACAAAAGAGTAAAAACTAATTTTAATATTTTCACTATTTTAACGCATTTTATTACGGCAAGCTATTCACAATTTCACAATTACAATTAAGCTTGCTGTACAAACAATTTCATCGCCAGAATATTACGCATACGCACATTTGTACCGTAGGCAAATTATATGCGATAAATTTGATACATATGTTAATCAAAATGGAGCATTGTTTTCCATGCCTTTTGTTTGATTGCCTGTTTGTTAATTAAGGCTTTACGAATGTTGCTAAATTTATACACATCGCATGCAATACTAATGTACAGTGTATGCTGTACATAGACAATACACACAAAGAAAAATCTGATCGGCTTAGTCAAGCAACGGTAACTTAGGAGTATAACTTGATTTGATGTGTTTTCATGTTAATATTGCTACCATAGAAACGATGACTTTCACAAAATAATTAACACAAGTACATTGTTAACACTGTTAATCACAGTCAATTTAACTGCAATTGCAGTTTGTGATAAAAGAAATTGAAAAATTGTACACTCTTGCTATATTTCCAACTCGTATTTAGTTGTTGCTTTGTTTAACTGTGCCTACAGTAAGCCAATATGTACATATTTTGTTTTTTTTTATTATTGCAACTATTCTAGAATGAGTTTTTATTGTTTGTTTTTTTCTTAATTTCTTAGTTAAACTCCATAAAATATAACCGTTTTACATTTAATTTGTTGTGTTAGAGCTTAACTCTGCCCACAGTTAAGCCAACTGCCAAGATTTGTAAAGTTTTTGTGTTGTTTCATTCATTAACTGTAGTCAGAGTAAACACAACTGCATTCAACAATTATGCCAACACAGTTTCCGTAATTTACTGAATATTTTCCGTGTGTACGGTAAAAATGGCTAGTTACTGTTAAAAATAGTAAGTGCTACAGTGAACACAGTAACAAAGTCATGATACACTGTGACATTTACTGCTTTTTAGTAGTAAGTTATTACAAATGCAGTAAATGATACTGCTAGTTAGTTACTATAGTAGTATAGTATAGTAGAAACAGTAAATGTCACAGTGACCTTGTGAGGAAGCATTCTGGTAGCGGTAGATTTAAGTTCATCACAAGTTCAGTTGGCAAACACAGCCAGCCCTGTCACCGATCTCACTCAAGAGAGTGGTCAGCAGCATGGTGGAATAAAGAAAGGTGTGCTCACTCTCAGTATGTGTCGCCTTAAATTGTTGCCAATTTAGTCTACGCCACACACATGAATGTAATCATTGTCACCATATTTGTATACATGTCAGCTTTTACACATAGCTGAGCTTTTGAGCTTTCGCACACACAAATTTTGGCAACTGAAAATACTGAGAGTGAGCACACCTTTGTTCATTCCATCATGCTCAGCAGCAGCAAAAGGAGTGTGGCCTCGCTCACACCACGCATACGAGTCGGCAAGCAACAGGCTAAGAGAGCGCTAAGCGACGCGCACGTTTGGCTCAAACTTCTGAGCCGAGCAAGGATTGCTGGTCGGCAGCATGATGACATAAAACCAAGGTGTGCTCACTCTTCTTTTCTCAGTCACCAAAATCAGTGTGAGCGAAAGCTCTGCTCTGTGTAAAAATTGACAAGAAATTGTGTAACAGAACTAGAATTACTAATTACTAATATATCAGATGTAGACTAAATTGGTAACTATTTTAAGAGGCACCGACTTCGAGTGAGCACACCTTGGTTTCATTCATGGGTCGGCAGCCTCAATTAAGTGCTTACAATGATAACGATTCGACTTCCGCAAAAAGCTCAGGACAGTATACAATATAGAAGTAGAAAGTTTCTCTAAGCTAGTGTTAGTTTTATCTGTAAGCTATGGTAAATATGCTACGTAAACACTAAAAATAGAAATTTACTGTAAACTACTGTAAATGGACTGTAACTACTAAGCACATAGTAAGAATACTGAACTACTGTAAACTTGCAAAAGTGCTCTTTAAGAATAACTGTGTAATTTGGCCATTTTGTGGCTTGTCGCATTGCAGCCGAGAACGATGGTGGAAATTTACTGTAAATATTTTTTGTGTATGTGTTGGTATGTGGCAACTTGTCAATTTGAATATTTGTCTATGCAACGTTTCGATTACAGCGAACGAATATGGAAATCTAAGCGTGAAGTAAATATGTACATATGTATGTGTGAGACTACACATTCATATATGTACTTACACGTGTATGAGTGAATGTTGCATGTTTATATTTGCCAGCATGCAACTCGACGTTGGCAAATGAAGCAACAACAATGACAGCATCAACATGTCTACCAAATGAAAATTATATTTTTATTCATAAAGCATGCAAATTGTTTGCCTCCAGCTGTCTGGCATAACATTCAACATAACCTCACTCGAACACAATCTTCAACTAACATTTGGCATGTAGAAATGAAATTTAACGCTAAGTCTGCTGTATTTTGTTGTTTGTGCAGTTAGTTGGTTGCTTCAATTACAATTTCAAATTGTAACATAATAAAAAGCAGCTCAATGGGAGACCGGAGCGTGTATTAAGCTGAAAAGCACGATGAGCTTTCTAAATTCAATTAAATGAAAATTGCACTTGTCATTAAAACAATACAATTGTTAACTTTGTCATATCAACAGGAAAGCGGATTACAAGCGCCGTACTACGTGTGTAGGGTGTATCTTTTATAAACCCAAGAGACAATCATTATGCTGCGGCTTGTTTTGTTTTTATGGTTTGGCAGCACCCTCTGTTGCCAAATTTAAGGCTAATGATGCTGATAAAGTTGTAGTAAAGCTGCACTGACCTTAAACTTTAATTATCTTTTAATAATATCAACGTAGTGGCTCTTAAATTGAGCTTGCCTCTAGTCTGTCTGAGTTCCATTAATCAAGCTTCTGCCTAGAGACACACAGACAGCGAGACACTCGAAACACTCAAACGCTGCAAATGGCAGTGTGAGTCGGGTTACAGTTTCAAACTTGATTAACGACATTGGCAGAACAAAACTTAATTTGGCTGTTGCATACTTTTGTGCCACTTAGGCATTGAGCTGCCGCCAAAAACCGTAACTGTGGCGACAGAACGACACTGTCCGTCAAGTCATATTTCATTTTTAGTTACACCCACCGATACGTGTATGCAAATGAAACATATGTAGTATGTGTATTTGCTTACAAGGGTCAAAACAAGAGTAAAAGAAAGCCAAATGAATGGCACAAAAAACGAAAACGAGCTTCACATTTGCGTGACATGCTCGTTGACTGTCAACATGCGCGACCTTGTCACACACACATTCACACACAGACGCACACATTCACACAGAGACGCACACATTCACACACACACGTCTGCATGCGCTTCCGGAAGCATGGTTTTTGACATGTTGGCTGTCAGTCGACGCGCAACACGGCGTATGCGTAATGCTTAATTTAAGCTAGATATGTGTGTAGGCTCGATGTATGCGTCACGTGAGTGAACCGCTAAGCGCGCCCTATAAATAATTATAGACAGGACCAAAAATTGTAACAGCAAACAATAAAAGTAATATGCAAGAGACTCACGAGCTCCTAAAAGTATTCTAGGCACGTTTAAGCTCTTTCCTGCGAACCGCACAGCGCAGTTATTTTTAATGCCATTGCCGGTAAGTGCGGTTATATATATGTGTGTGTGTGTGTGTGTGCAAGACCATTCATAACACGATAAATGCTCGGACTCAACGAAGCTTTAATACACTTAATGTAGCAATATATTGAATATAAATAAGCACTAAAGTGAATAAAAGCCATTTCGACTTTGGTCATTAAAATTTGTTCTATTTTTTCTATAATTCGTGTATAAATTAATTATTTAGCCTCACTTTATTTAAAGAGATTTAAGTTAAGCTGCAGATGAGTTTTTGCCGAATGACCTTCACAAAAAGCGGCACGTCCCTCCTCTGCTATAACACTTTGTGGCAGGCAAACTTCATTTGCAACTCCGAAGTAAAGCTTGCGTGGTTACTGCTTATGCTTATTATCACCGGAAAATGTCATTTGACTTTGTGTAACTTGAACTTGAGAATAAGAAGATACTAGGAAGGCACACGAGAAACTGATTTGAACACAACTTATTTTGTGGAGAGACACAGAGATACAGGTAAAACGACACAATACATAGACTACCGTGACCTAGGCAGTTTTGGGCCTCTATCTTTAGATGATTCTTATGTAAAGGCCTACAGCCTTTAGCAATTAATACATTGACACACTTCTTCTTCATCTTAACTGGCCCTAACAAACCGTTACCGGGTCAAGGCTTGATGTAGAGCACTACTCCTATTTTTGCTCTGCTTTGTGCATGCCGTCTCTAATCGGTAGTTAGTATGCTCTCTAACTTGTCCTTTAAACGAAGGCTTGGTCTTCTTCGGATTTCTTAAACAGCCACATTGAAGACCTTTCTCGCAGTAGCTTCGTCTTCCATTGCCTAGCCAGCGGAGTCGCTGGATGTTATCATCATTGAGCTCGTCATTCCAACGCGAAAAGAGGTACAGATCCTATAAAGCAACTTCCGCTCAAAAATTGCATTTCCATCAGATTGCGTGATCACCTAAAACAGGCATAATAAATGACTGGTCTCTACTACTAATTTGCCTACAGAGACCAAAGTAACATCTAACAGTGATTCTCCGCTTGATCTCCATGTTTATATCGTTCTTTATTTACATTCAACTCTTTGCAACCAGACCCAACCTTCAACTACCTTTACGGAGATTCGTGTGTTGTTCCCTCAGCGAACTATCAAATGCTGCTTTATAATCGACAAAGAGCTTATCGTTTCGGTATTCGCGGATCTTTTCCAGAATTTGACGTAATGTGAATATTTGGTCAATGATGCACTTATCAGGCATAAGACGACACTGATAAGGTTCAAAAAGCTCTTTCGCGATTGGCTTTATAGTTACGATAGTTAGCGCACTTGAATCAGCCTTCTTAAGTGCAGTGCAGATTACACGAAGGTTCCAATCATCGGGAATGTTCTCATCTAGCCATATTTGGCAAAAGAGATGGTGCATGCACCTTACCAACTCATTGCCGCAAGTCTTGAACAATTCCTTGCACATATCGATCTTCTTTTTTCCTGCTCGCGTTTTTTATGTCTGCAGCAATTGACTGGAGGTTCCTTCTATAGGCGACGTTCTTCACTGCCGTGGCTGCACGACACTCCCGATTGGTTCTTCGGCAGCGGGCATCGGTGACCAAGGACGTTCACCGCGGTTTTATGCATATATGGGTATGGAGGCATACCTCCAAGGCGCTAGGACCTCAAAAAAAAGAAAGGCTGAGTGAACTGCTCATAGAGTTGAGCGTAGAAGGTTTCAGCAGTCTGTTGTCATTGCAGCTTTGTTATGTCTAGCTCAGAAGCTATTTGAGTTCGCAACTTCTACTAGATTGTTAATCGAATTCAGTAGTTTTAACTTTGCAAACCAACATTCCAAGTGGAAACTAATGATTCCTTTCTCCAGCTTTTAAAATAGTATGCTTAGAAGTTCGATAAATGCATCTTTCACTAAAATCTAACTACTATCAGAGATACTGAACTTTACATTTTGTCCAATTCCTTGAAATACAATTTGGTGGCAAACGTTAAGAGATACTTGTGGTACGAGCCGTAGAAGTATGTATACACGAAATGTAAAGCAAAATAGATGAAAGCTCTGAAATATCCTTCAAGTCTGCTAAGATGTTTCTTTCAGCCATTAAGCGCACATAAAGCGAGCAGATTAAAAGAAAATCATAAAAATAAAAAGCGGTGAAAACGTAATAATGTAAAAAACATGCGCTAATTGGAGTTATCCTTGTTATGTCACTCTATTAGTGGCATTAAATTACTGCGTCCTGTGGCACGGGTGCAGGTGGCACGGGTGCAGGTGGCAGGTGACACGCAGAGGCATGCCAATAACATGCCAAAATGCGATAACGAACGGCTGGCAACAGAGTGGATATGGTGGAAATTGTGGAATGTTATGGACACTCACATCGCATTTTCATTGAAAATAGCTTCGGCTTGTTTTTAAGGCTACGGCGAGCTGCTGGTACTTGAACTTCCTTCAGCTGCTGCTGCCGCTCCTGCCTAGCTTCAACCTGTGGTCCTAAGACTTAAGCTGTGTAGGTTGAACAAAATTGAGTTTCTTTCACAATTTTGCTTAGACTTCTGTTTGTCGGCTGTACATAAGTATATATATATATATGTCTATATCTTGTTAGCGCCGACGCAACGCCTCCTCACCCAGTCATTGCTTGTTATCATTTAATATCCTGTCACTTAAGTGTTGCTGGAGCAGCCCATCAGACTGAGCTGCTCCAACTGCTCGTCATTTCCCGGAATTTGACTCTGACTCCGAGTTTTAGTTTTGGTCTACGGCACAAACTTTGCATTGACTGCAAAAATTTCATGTCATTTTTTATAGCATCAAATTCTCGTTTATAAAAACCAATTTCGTATTTATGTGCTATATTTATTTTCGGGCAACTGGCGCTATTTATAGCGCCTGTTAAGTACTCCTAGCCGCCCATGCGTCGTATACTTTATGACAAACTATCATTGAAGCATAAAAGCTGTCATATCCGCAGCAGTACTTTGCGCTCTTGGTTAACTTTTTATGACATTTGCCATGCAAATTTAACACTAAAATTGCCACAACAAACAAAGTTGACAATTCAATAATCATATGAGTGTAGCATGCCTTAAGGCCCCTCTAAGGCCCCGGACAACTCCTGCAGCCCACATAGCTGCAAAAGTTTCGCCTGTCTGACTTCTAAAAAATGTATGAGCTTAGACCAGCACGCGCACTACAATGGAAAAGAAGAACAATGGTAACGGAAGTGCAAAGCCGAAGTTTGCACACACTTTTATCATATGAAATATAACATATTTCACGACAGTAATAGTTCGTTCATGAAGTCTTTGGCTGGCAACAAGGGAGTGGATAAAATTCCGGCGGATAAGGAAGCCGAGACTCATACGAGGTATGGGCTAAAGCCAAGCTTTGAGCATGACTTGATTTTCTTACCTCTTTCTTCATGAATTCCGATATCGGCAACAGGCTCTCACAAATATCTTAAAAACGTAGCGAATGAGCTCGCCAGACAAGGTACTACTGCTGCCCTCCTCCCCTGGTCAGAATTTAGTAACAATTGAACAACCCTCAGTAGTTAGGGATGCTCAGTCGTTGAAGATGAAGAGGAGGAGCAAAACGGCAGATCTTTTCTTTTGCTCATGTGCTGCTCTCCACAAAAGACGACATAAGTTCTTGGCTGGGCACTTCCTTGCCAGCCTTTGAGAACTATACCAAATTAGCCTCAAGAAAGCGGATTTCATATCTACATCTCAATGGTCCTCCCTATAAGCATATATCCACAGTGCATGAAAGGATAAGTAAATCCAACGCTATCACAACGGTTCCAATTAGAAATCCGGCAGCTGTTTGAACCTAACTTAAGCCACGTCTTTCTTTTTCTACGGTAATAAATTGTAATTTCCGCAGCCATAAAATATTAAAAAACAGTCTATTATCGAAGAAATATATTTTGGCATTTGTTAATATGCTTCTATAATTTGCTTAACAAAACCGTTTATATAAGAAAAAGGTTATGTGCATGTTCAAAATAAGTTTATTTCCACGAGAGAATATAGTTATTATATAGTTAGTACAGTTACATGCAAATATTTCTATTGAAGAATATGTTATTTGTTTTGAAATCGACTAATAGCAAAATAACGATTATTTGCATTCAAAATGGCGTTTCCATTTAAACGAATTATAGTTTCACTTTTCGTCCGTTTTCCTCCAAACGGGGCTCATTTTGTTCTTTGCGAATGGGACTACTGGTTCTAGAAAAATCTTAACATAAAATAGTTTGACATCAATGTATGTGCTTAGGTAAACACATAATTTTTTCCCTTTTTTGTTTAAATTTCAGGCTTGAGATTGAGATATATTGCCAAAAACTCATAGGTCAAATAGAAAATTGTAAGATCTATGAAAGGATTGTGGTGAAATTTATTAGAATTAAATAGAATAAAGAACTAAGTTGATGCTTAATTGGACAATAGAGACATAGCGGTTTGAATTGAACCTCCTAAAAAATAACGATATTCGCGAATGACCAGAAAAAAAACGGAGAACAAAGGGATATTGAGGAAAGATTGTTTAAGCATAATCACCCATCAGAGTTCTAACATATTAAAAAAGTTTGAATTTTGTAGCCAAGTGTAATTTGCATAACGAAAAAAGGTTATTTGCAAGTGCAATTTTCACAATTTTTTGCAATGTTTCTAATATAAAAATTCCAGTTGGGGAAAACCACATATAATCAATAAGATCAGTTCGCTACAACGATATAAAAAA
Source organism: Chymomyza caudatula (assembly GCA_035041775.1). NCBI lineage: Eukaryota > Metazoa > Arthropoda > Insecta > Diptera > Drosophilidae > Chymomyza > Chymomyza caudatula. Next base: position 1,359,670 of record JAWNKW010000141.1, on the reverse strand, counting down.
GTTGCTAAGATAAGAGAAAACTGTCTGTGAACAGTTAACTGCTGAAAAATTATCTTTTTAATCTAAGGGGCTGTTCATAATTGACGTCACCAACATTTTGAAGTTTATGAATTTGACTGTGACATCACGTTTTCGGAACACCTCCCCTCCCCCGTCGTCACAATTTGATGAATCTCTGCCCCTTCTCTCGGTGTTAACGTCGTTTATGAACAGCACCTAAATGTCGTGACAAGTTCAACGTTTCCGTTGTAAAGGATATTCCATACTTTTACAAGATATTCTATTTTGACAAGTTACTAGATTAGAAAACTCAACTGACTTCTGAGATAGTGATATTTGTTTCTAAGGGAGTTCAACTTTTTATGGTTGTTTGATTTGAATTCATGAGTTCATGTTAAAATGACGATAATGAATGTCTTTCGAGTTCTTTGGAGATTTCAAATATTTTTGATAAATTAAGCTGAAAAGTCTTTATAATAAGTCTGTGGCATACTTAACAAAACTGTTTCGCCAATTTTGGATTTCCTGCCTATTCTTAGAGATTTGTGTTGTAAAACAAAATGAGCAAAAACATTGAAAGATTCGACATGCTCTCTGCCAAGCACTCTAACCTGTGCAACAAACTTAATATACACGCTTGAAGAGCATATAAATGAAATGTAGCATGCTTCAGGGCTACTTTTTTTTTACTTTGTGCTTAAATGCAACTTAGCTGCATTGCTAAACTAGCCTAGTGCCACGTCCTGGCTTGACTTGGCGCTTCCTTGGCGCTGAGTTGCTCGGACTTGGTGCACTCCTGGGGCAATTTTCGCACTCTTTGTACACAGTGGCAGCAATGCAAGGCATATAAATTACACGGCACTTACTTTGCGCTTTGGATGTCCTTTGAAGCACATCGCAGGCACTGCGCGTAGAGTTGAATTAACAACGACCTCTGAATGTCAAGGCAAGTCAGTTTTTGTTTCGCAATGAAACACTAAATCAATTATAGTTAGCAATGGCAACTAAGATACCTGTGAAACTGTTGAAACTTTCATTGATTAATCGAGGGTAACCGACAAAGCACCACATGCAACGGAACAATCGATATTTAAATAATTACAAAGACCTTGAGGCAGTTCTCACACAGACACACACACACACACACACACACACACACACACAGACATCTAAGGACGCGTGCAGGCAGACAATTTGCCAAGTGCATTTTCAACTTCCGCTTCCTGCGCCTTAACCTCATTTCATTCGCACGCAGTTACACTCGCTCATATGTGGCACAAGTACTTTGCATTGTAGTTTGCCACTAGCCACCTGGTCAGAGCCAACCGAACATCGGCCGAGAACAGCGAACTATGGGCACTAAGAACAGTTACAAAAACAAGGCTCTTGAATATGATGATCCTTGAGGTTTTGTTGCATTTTCTAAACTCAGCTGAGCTGAGCGTTGGCTTTGCTCTTGGTCTTGTCACAATGTTATGTTTATGTACAATTTGTGGCATTGACTGTCAAGGCAAGTGTGTCAAACTTATGCACAAACATACACAGCGAGAAATCATAAGTTAGTTACATGAAAATATTTAACAGCAATTCGTCGAATGGCGTTTCCAAGCAATCCTTAATAGAAGAAATCGCTGGAAAATCGTTCAAAGTACTTTTGCACACTTTTTAAGATATTCTATTATGCGACCTATTCTATTTGATTTCTTCTTTAAACTTTCGATGTTCGGTTTTGTTAGCAAGCAGTTGGGAAAGTTATTTGCTGGCACACTATGGCCGTAAATCCGACCGTTGTGATACATTGGGATTTTTGTTTAAAGAAAACATAGTCCCGGCGAGTTCTTTCCACAAGCTGGGATGAAATCTGCAATCCGTCTGGAACTAATAACGGAAAGCTACGGGAAGCGGCCCTCAAAATAGCTCTCTTGATGTTTGAGTCTTCTTCTGCAGGAAGGCGAACATGAGCAAGGGAAGATTTCCACAGTTTTCACACTTCTGGCTTTTAAAGTCAGCTTTGTCTTTTGGAACTCCACCTGAAGAAGGTGTGAAGCAGTAATAAACCGGCCGTTCGGTCCCTACATTAGTCTTATAACCATTTACTCATCTCTTAAAGATATTGTCACATTTTGGTACACATGTAGGCTTTGAACATTGTATTTTTTCATATAATCTGAGTCGATCAGAGGTGTGCTATCTATGTTTAGACGGTTTTACCAAAAGTTTTATTTGAATTTTTTTTAAAAATCCATCGAAAATATGCTTACTTGTAACATTTCCCACGGTCTCAAAGATAGTTCTGACACGTTGACGAATTACCTTTTTCATTAAAATTCGGTATAAAAAGGTATATGTCATAACGTAAAATTGCGTTAGATTGAAATTCGGCTGAAAGAGATTCCAGGCACAACCCCGTATGTTAGAGAATTTTAGGCACGGTCAGGATGATCAATTATAGCCAAAAAAAACAAACTCTCGCAACATAAAACTGATACGGAAGCCTAATAGTTAAGCTGTTATGAAGTGGCACCACCCGAACACCGTTTTCTAGTTTTGTAGCATAAAGCATAGAGAGCAGTCGGTTCCCTTTGCACCTTGCTAGTCAAATATGAGATCCTTAATATAAGAAATCACTAGAATATCGGCTTCACCTTTAACTTCATATTTTTCTTGAAAATACGAAAAAAAAAAAAAATAGCGATTAAGTGATGACGTCATCACTACCTTTACCCCCCCTTCAGCCATGTCATCAAACATAAACAATTAGGTTAACTCCCATCAGTGATGATGTAACATATAAACGGCCCCTAACATTAAACATACGAATAGCACTAAGCTAATAGTTGCTTTTTAATACTAATCAGACCAATTTTCATTTTGAAGTTGTCCCTGGCAAAACGACGAATGGCTTTTGGGTTTAAATTCGATTGAAAATGATATCGTGCAAAGATATGGTTTAAAATTCTGTTGCAGATATTTCGGACACGCGATTAAAAAAAATGGTAATAAAAGATACACATCCATTTATAGAGTTGTTTCAATGCGAATGTTTTTTAAAAGTTATCAAAAATATATTGAAAACTATCATCCTTGGATTCTTTTTTTTATTTAGCTGTTTTTTCGACTCGAGATCCAGGGACAACAAGGTAAGAAGAAGATCAGGTCGCAAACTCTACATATTATTTTTTTTTCGGATATGGTGAACATTTAAAACACTGTCCAAGCTACGACATTTGCAAAACGACCTAAAGAGTTGTTTTACTGCAACCACTAAAACGTGTGGCGATTTCCGGAATTTCCCTATTGAATTAACAATACTCTGCTTGAAAGATAATTACACAAATTTCTCTCAGTGTATTTATACTTAAGACACAGGCACTTCAAAGTATACCCTATGCGAGATGCACAGACGATTTGGCTTGACTTTCGCTGACTCAGAACGCTGTTTCTGTTTGTTTTATGGTGTTGTTGTTTTTGTTGTAGTCGTATCCACCAGCTGTTTACAAGTGTGTGTCTTTGCTCGTTTCTTCGTAATGTTTACATTACTTAGTTCCGACTCGCTTTGTGTGTGGGTGTGGTTGTGGGTGTATGTGTGTGTGTGGGTGTGTACCTTGGCTGCCCCTTAGCTATCTGCAATTTGGACAAGTTATCGATTCAACTCAAATATTATTAAAGTAATGGCTTTTCCCATCATCCCAATTCTGTTGGTTTCTTGTCGATTAATCATGTAAAGTGCAGTTAGCGAACACTTAAATTGCCAATATGTGCATATATACTACTCCCATTGTATACAGAGATGGATAAGCAGAGTTCAACTAATATTTGTAGCATACTTTTGTGCTCCAATTATGATTGTGGACAGAGCAATTAAGCAATGCATCGCTTAAGAGTGATAGCTTTGTAAGCAAATATGTACATATATGATGTTCTTCATTATGCATAAGAGACATGGAAATGAATTTTTTATTATAAAATGCCAAATGTGGCAAGTATTGTAATGATTCTTTTGGGGTGGTACACATACTATCCAGGGGTCGGTGAGAGAAATTGCTAATTTGCGGATTGGTATGTGGGTCTGATAGTTCGCCTGTTGTAATGATAACTTACTGGCCCGCACTCAGCGGATGGATTTCCTATTGCCGGTGGAGAATCCTTAGGGAATTGATTTCAGGGACACGAGGGGACCGTGGAAGGAATGGACGAGTAAATGTCGGGGACTGGCAGTACAGAGATGACGCTAACGTACCACTTGCCGTAAGGGTGTCGTAAAAGAGAGAAAACTTTAGTATCCGGCCTAGAAAACATAGTGAGGAGAGTAAGAATACGGGACAATTGACGCAGGGAGGATGCTGTCGCGTAAATAGTCCGAAAAATATATCATGACCAGAATTAAAAACTTGAGGTACTGAGTGATTCTGCCCTGATCCTAGTATTTAGAAGTGAGATAGAGAGAGAGAGAGAGAGAGAGAAAGATAGAACAAGAGTGCTAAGATAACAGCGGTAAGCTTTCTAGCCGATCTTCCCACCAGACCGCTTTTGCTGACCTTTGCACTCTTACCAGATCGCTTTCGAATTTTGCGCTTTCAAACAGTTGTAGTGTGAAATCTTTGTCAGTCCGCTAGATGTCGCCTCTATGCGAGCAAGCAAACCAATCATCAATGCTTAATACAAGGGCTAACAAGTTTGTAAATGTGGCGGCATTTTGGGTCCAGTATTCTCCCCCTAGATGTAGGTTTTAGCTTGAAACTATTCAACATTTTTTTTAATTTTATGTAAAACAACAGTAAAATAGGCGTAGTTCGTACACTGCGATCAGCTGTACATCGAAATTTGTCGATACCACAAACTCAATTTTCTATACAGTTTTGCCTGGTAGTATCAAAGATTGAGATTGAAAGATAAAGTGGTGGAAAGAAGAATAAATTATGTAACAATAATCTTCTGAAACAATTAAAAGAAACTGAACATTGCTGGCGACTGTTTTTATATTAATAAAACTCGCTTTTTATGCTCCTTAGCTCCATTTTATTGCTATAATGGCCATCAATAAAACTTCGCGCTCTATGGGAATAGGCCAAAGCTCAAATCAACGAACGGTCAAAACGACATACGCACGACTAGCCCACACACGATACAATCCATTTTGATAGTTGCACGTCGATTATACAAGAGATTACATCGTGCATGAGTCGCATTAGTGAAGGAATGAAAGGAGCTCGTGAGACCCCCTCTCTCCAATGCAAAATATTAGGAAATCTATCTATGAGGACTAATCATGTAAAGTGGGCGGATTTTCGTATATATGCAAACTCACATATACTATTACAGCAATATAAAATCTGACCAATGACAGTAGCCAATAGCAACTGAGAGGAGGTTTGTGAACACATACATACATAAAATCTGTGCTGACACAAAAATACCCTTAATGTAAGGTAATGAACCATATTTATTCGGAATAGATATAGAACCAAGTTTTAAATGCTTAACGAATTGAAGTAAAGAGACTTTATTTGAACTAGTTCAGTACTTTCGATAAGCGTAGAGACAAAACTCTTTAACATTTACTAAGCGCTGCTTCTCAAGGAACTCTGCTGTAGTCGTGGTTAATTTACGAGCCTTTATTAAATCTGTATAAGGTATTGCTGGGAATTAATAATTTTCTACATTATATCAGTGCAGGAAACCACATCCATCCGCTTGGCAGACTACATACGTTTTTTTAAATGTCAATTCTAATGCTCCATTTTTCACAGTTTCATCGGCAGCTGTTTCAACCCGTTCACAGATTGCCTTGCTTTACCCAAACCGCCGGCCACGCCCTTATCTTTTGGCTGATTTACAGCTACATTTGTGAGTAGACACAAAACACTTAAAAGCCAAAAGGGACTTTGCATAAGCAATGAGCAAGCGCCAAATGCCGCGTGCCAAACGCCAGCATGACGTATGCAAAATGGCGAATGACCAGGGCTGGGGGCGACGGCCATAACGTCTTTCAGATAGTGGGATTGCAGTAAGAGAAACGTGTGTTGTGAGTGAAATACTACGGGTTTGTCCGGCTAGCCGCCTGGGCTCCCGAGAATACGCTTAATGACGTAAAGGGAAAACAGTTAGGGATCTGGAGACGCTTTGACGCCTTGACTTTTTACGCATAACTGCACAAGGCACACAGACAATGTCAGGCAGCTTGATTGATGTGCCAAGCAAGACAGCTGTGCGTTCTGATAAGAAAAAAAAGTGCACACACGTGTACGAAGATGACCACAGAAATAAATGGCACACTGATTGCAAAAAGGGTTCGTTCTCTACGATGTTTCACTCTATTTCTGCGAAATAACTGTAATTTAAACAGTCTGGCAACTTCATTATGTCGTTTGTTGCCTACTTTTGGGCTTGTGTCTAAATTAATTGGCTGCTGCGGGCACACCGACAGCTGGCATTTCGTCCCGTTACTTTTATACATACATATGATGATGTGTGCGTGTTTGGCTTACTTGGCATGCATAGACATGTCAGTTTTGTGGACTCTGCAGGTAGCTTAAAGATTTAGACATAATGCCAACTAGTTGACTGCTTGCACAAACCTCTGACGGAAGCGGAATACAATTTTACGTTAATCAGTTTATGCGTACAACAGTTTACACATTGTCGAGTTCATGAGTTTTGCATATTTATAAGTGAAATAATTCGTGATTGTGTGTTTCAAGCCATTCATATCAATCTAACGATACGTTGGGAACTTTCAAGAAAATTAAGGTCAAACCGGCTAGAGATTGCTGGAATAAAGCGCTATGTATGTGAATATCAATTTATGTCTAGAATAGAAAACTATCTATTTATCTATATTTCTGTGTTGCAGCTTTTCCACTTCTACACAACCAAGAGAAAAGTATATTATAAAATCGGGGTGATACAAAACGTTCTTCATATTGGCCATTTAGAATGCCACCCACAAAGGAGATTTCGGTAGATATTATGATTCCCAAAATACGAAGGACGGTAAATCTTTGTCTAACGTCGCTTTTTTCCATAATTTAGAGTAAAACTATGTCATCTGCAAAAATCACTCTTTCATGAGGTATATCTGTACCGTCTATGGTAATGAACCATAAATTGCGGCTATTTACATCCCTCCGCGATTTTATCACGACGGCTCTGACGGTTCTCCAGCCAACAAGGAAGCAAACGTCTGGTAAATCTTCTTTGATAGAAATTCCAAAGGTGTGTCCTTCAAGGTAAGATTTAAGGATTAACCATGTACCACACTTGAGAATTGCGTAGTCGTTAAACGGCTACCCTCTTCTCACGTGAGGTCCTTGATTGGCACAATGGGCAAGGTTGCCTGAATGATGGTTCAACTTTCTCTGATTAGTCATCGCAGCCACCACAAATCTTATCTACTTGTCGCATTCAGAAATCATTATGTACATGATTCTTATTAGTTATTTACTTATCTTTATCAGCCAAATCCTGATCATGAACTTGAGCAGCAAAATTGATTCATTTCCAGTTTTTAAAAATAAAAGTTGGCTGCCGACCGTCTGACAATGACGTGAAACTTGGAAGGATATTGCTTGGCCGATTGTTGCCCACTGTCTGCTCAACAATAAAACATATGATTTAAACGACTAAGGTCACGAGATGGCACGCCAATTGTCGGCGCGATTTTGATTTTGCTTTCAGATTACTCTCTGAGATAGAGTCCTCTTTCGAGCGGATAAGTTTTACATAATTTGGTGAAGTCGTGTTCTCGCGGTTTCAGCTGAGATAAGCGCTACAAGAGGTGCATGGGCAAACAGTACCGGGCCAAAACTGGCGTCTTATACTAAATCCAATCCTGATAGCCAACCTAGTCATTTATATCTCATTGTGGTCGGCCCCTTTGTGGAAGTATTGTGGTGGCTGCGGTTGACACCTAAATCGCGGTAAGAAGCATTTGTTCCGCGCGGAGTTGCGTTTCAAGCGAGAAAGGGCGACAGAAATACTTCTCCCCTAACAAAGGGGGAGTACATGCATGTACCAGAAAGCATGCACTTAAAGCAGTACTGAAAAGGCAACAGCTTTGGCTGCTGTTTTTTGAGTGGCGTTACTTGGTGCATTGTACCTGACAAGTTGTGCTATGTGTACACTTAGAAGGCACATTAGAGTTGAATAAACTACAGTTCGCCTTATCGTCGACATACGACGTCTTAACCACGTGTGTGTACAACGTATTTTGTTGCTGTTTTTTTTGCTTCAAATCAATTTTTGCCAGACTAAAACGCAAAGTAAACTGGTTAAAATGGAAATTCTGCAAACTGCAAGCATTTGATCTTTCGAATGGCATAGCTTTCACCTTTTTCTTTTCACCCATTGTGAAGTTATCGGTACCACACTGAATTTTCGCTTATTTACATATAGATTCTGGTGTAGATCTGACCGTAGCTTAAGTCTAACACTCATATTCACAAAGAAGCTGTGAAACGCAACAGTATAGACTCAAAACAAAACGAACAACTGCCGATCTTGTGCTATATCGAACACTTTAATGGCCACAAGCATGCAAATTTCGTTCAACTTTTAAAAAGTCGCGTTTTCGAAAGAAACGCAAGTAAAACATAACAGTAATATTCAACGTGTAAACACAGCAAGTGAATAGAAACAGTGAAATGCTGTCAAGGTTTGGCTCATTACGTTGCGGCTCGTTTATCTATGAAATGAAAATCTCAGTAAAAATCAAAGCAAAAACGTTGAGCACTTGGCTAAATGACAACTTGATGCCGACACCCAAAATGGATCGAGACTCTGGTGCGCTGACGCTGCTGTGGCTACCCCTGCTCTCTGTGCGTCTTTGTATATAGAAATCTATCTGTCTGGTTGTATGCCACGCGAGGCGCTCAAGCGTCAAATCAAACACTCCGAATGGGGAGCCAACCCGGGACCCAAAGTGCGGCAACAAACTCAGTCAAACAGGCAGCGTTTTCGCCGCTTTTGTTTTTAAACCAAATTGCTGGTCTGCCTTTGCCTCAGTGTGAGTGTGTGTGTGTGTGTGTGTGTGTGTGTGTGTGTGTGTGTCGCAGCTTATGCTGTGGATTATGCGCTTAAAATGCTCTTTGACAACAACAACATCCGCGTTGTCGCCTTTGTCGCTGTCATATCAAAATACAGTCAAACCTGCTTAAGTTGGCCACTTACCGTTTGAGAATTTTTGGCCAACTTATGCAGGTGGCCAACATATGAGGCTGTAGCAGTTTTTGTTTCTTTAATTTTTTTCAACTTTATATAATTTAGGTTTATGATAGTTTTTAACATCAAAATTTGTTCAAACGTGTATGTTTATGTACTTTGGCCATAAACTCCACTTATAATAAGATGTACATACATAAATTAAAGTTGAAATTCATAGTTGCAAGCAGTTTGTTTCAAGGGTACTGTACATTATTCAAAATTGCATTTCAATTCGAATGTAGCTTAAGAGAACCTTTTAAAATTGCTTATTTATAAGCTTTCGACTTTCTTTCTGTTGATTTTCAACAAATGATTTCTTCCATCTGGAGAGATTTCATTCAAATTTCTATAAGCAACGAGTTTACTGCAACCAATTTCGTTCAGTTGTAAATATTGCCATAGTTTTGGACTATTTTTATGATTCGCAAATGCAGGTGGCCAACTTTTTCAGGTTTAATTGCATTTACAGAATTCAAAAATCGCTCAAAATGTGGCCAACTTACAAGGTATACAGGTGCAAGAAAAAATTTTAATTTTTGTACTAACATATTTTGGTTTCGCTGAAAAGTGTCCAACTTAAGGAGGTGGCCAACTTTGCAGGTTTGACTGTATATGTACGCAAGAGTGTGTATTATGTGTTTGCTTCTGCTTAAAAGAAACGTACACGAAAATTTCATTGCCTACTTTTGTGCGCAAGCAAAAATCACTACACCCTCAATTTGCGCTCAATTAATTACGCCTTTATTGTTATTAATATTATAACATAAATTTTTGGGTCTGCTGTCTTGGTTTTATTATTTGCCGTTGCTTTTATGTTTATCATTCACCACGCGACGGCTTTTAATTCATTAAGCGAAAAACATTTTCATTTCATATCACTTTTCATATTTTACATTTCTTTGACACACACACACACACACACACACACACACACACACACACACACACACACACACATTTCTTTCATATTTCAGTGTTGGTAAATTTGTATTTGACCTTCATCTGTCCCCACTGAATGCACCATTTACTTGGCCTATTCAATTAGAGGCTGGCTCTTTATGCCTTAAATTAATGATATTTACGGTTATTAATTGACTGACATTTTGCATACATATTTTCATAAATTAAATTACGCAATTTATTATTATGTACAAAGTAATAATTAACATGCGAAGCAATAAACTTGCATGCAAAATTGAAAAATGACTTTGACACTTTTGATAAAGTGCAAATTAATGGCATATAAGCTGTTAATTACTCTACATACTGTGTTAATAATAGATATATAAAGTTTATAAGCATTAAATTTGAGGTTAAAACTGTGTAACAGCATAATAGACATAAACTACATGAACAACAACAACTACGAATCGTTGCTTATTTTCTGCATCACTGTATTAGCCAACTGGCAAGAGGTGTTTTAAGACCAAAAGTTTAGCACAAATATATATTCTATAATGTGATTTGATTAATTTATTCTAGATTCCCAAAAATAAGAGTTACGATACTACCCTTTTTAGTTATTTTTATTTACGAAACTTGAAATAAATTGCAATTAATTTAATAATTCAGATCAAATCCAAGTGAACTCGTCTTATTCTGCCTAAAATCGTGCAAATTTCTTCAAACATTACTTGAAAATGACATATTGCCGATTACGCGCCAAGTGAGATATAACGATTTCGATACCCATACAACTAGATAGAGAACGTGACATCATGAGGATTTGGCAAACATTTCCATTGTTCACAACACCGCGCCCACCGTAAAACTGCTCCTTAGTTTTACCCAAGACATCCAAAACAGCGAGTTTTGAAAGAGGTCCACCTTGACAATTCATACATGGCCATCCTTAGCAGTAAATGTCGGGAGTACTATTCCTTTGTTTCAGCTGCAACTAATTTGTAACAAATAAGTCAATTTTTGTTGAGCTCTTGAAAGTTGGTCACGTGTGCAATCTCAAACATTTTGATACAATAGCTAAAAATATCGGTTTGCTCATGGTCATAAATGAATTCAGTTGTAAATTGTTCAACCCAATAGAGATTCCATTTTAAGTTTTGAGCCTGACAAAAAAAATCCGGTGTGGTACCGATTACTTCGCAGTAACTTATCATCTTCAGGTGACACCTATACAATTCGAAAGGTAAAATGCTTGCGGCTTGCCGAATATAAGTTTCACTTGGATACGTTGCGTTTTAGTCATGTAAAATTTGATTTGATTAAAGGAAAGGGAGTGACGCTACCAATATATACATAGTATTACACTGGATTGGTAAATTTTCTTACATTTTTTTATTATGTTATCGAATGGCGCCGACAAAACGAACAATAGTATTTAATAAAAACTTAAGGAAACGCTTTTCATGTAACGCATGTATTGTCACGTCACGTATTACCATTTGCCTTAGTACCATACTGTCAACGGCTCACAGCTTTAACACTAAATATAACGCTACTAAAATGCAATGACAATATTGCCTGAGTAGGCCTGCAGTTAGAATAGGGTAAAGCCCCCAATGACGCCACACTTGGATGTGGTCAAAGTGATACCTTTGCCACAATGTGCACGTGGTGCACCTGGTTAGCTGCTTTAATCAACACGCGCTGTTAGGGTAATGAGCTAATGTACGCAGCGAAGTCACGTTTGTGCGTAGGATTTGGAAACCACAAACCAATGAAAGATATTGAAAAGCAAAATAGGACGATGATTTAATGGTATGCATGTGGAATGCTCGGACCCGTAATTGGACTGACGCCGCAGCCAACTGACAGATGCTCTTAAACTGCTTAAAGCAGATATAATCGACAACCAAGAGATGCGATGTAGAGGCTAAGGCTGTAACATCTGCCACAGCAGTCAACGGGAGAGGTACAAACTACACACCTGAGTCCAGTGAATAAGAAGCTGGCAACAATCCGTATGAAGGCTTAACTCTTCTCCAATGGAGACCAAGATTTGGCAGCATCTATGACTTCATAATTATGTCTTGTAAGCTTCTTTCTAATCACTTCTTATTTCACATGCTAACCTGCTAGCTTCTTTAGCCTCTGAGTAACATGTGTCCAGAGCACTGATTCTCTTAAGCTCTTTCAATTTTTCTCTAAAGGTTTTGGCTTTTCGCTTGGCAAATTTATAATCCGTTTTTCATATAGAAGCAGGTAAAATGGTAGCTTTTTCCCTCCAACTGCAAAACGAGTATTTTTCACACTTGATATAACAAGCAGCCATTTGTTTGTACTGCACACACACACACACACACACACACACACACACACACACACACACACACACACACACACACACACACACACACACACACACACACACACACACACACACACACACACACACACACACACAAAGACACTCAACGTGCTGCTCACTTTGCCATTTGCCAAGTGGGCGCCAGATGTTTGTGTAATGGTTCCCAAAGCGCACAAACAAAAAAATAAAAGAAAACTGTCAACATCTGTGGCAGATAGTCAGACAGGCGGCCTGCAGCAGCAGCAGCAGTTGCAGGTAGTTGCAGGTAGTTGCAGGGAGTTGCAGGTAGTTGCAACTAGGATGCTACCAGGCATTGCTCAACGTCCTTGTCCATCATCAGCGTCGGCAAACTCAAAGCTTTTTCTCTCTCGTTTGCAGCGTCTAATGCAATTTTTATGCCACGCTTGATGCACTAAAGCAAAATGCTTCCGTTTGTTTTAGATGCACTTCCGGTTTTTGTCTTTCTGCTCTTCTCTGTCTCGCTTACGCTCTCGTTAGCGCTTCGCTTTCTTTCTCTGCCGTAAGGCGGCAACAATACGCTGCGCTTATTAAATCTTACTGCTTACTGTGCTCCTCCCGCTGCTCCTCCGCCCGTCTTGAGCACGCTCTCAATCTTATACGCTTGCTTCTTTTGATCAAAACAACTCGCGCATAATACAATCAGCCAGGCGATGCCGAAAGCCCGTGCTAAGAGGACTGAGCAAGTACTGAGCGTGTAGCGGGCATGAGAGCTCTGAGCAGCGCACAGTGGTCCAAATGCATCATAAAATTGAAACTTTCAGAGTCTGCTAGTCGTTTAAATAGCCTTCTCCTAACGTAAAAGTTGTTGTTATCAAATTCTATTCCGTCTGGTCGAAATGAAGTGCATTTTTCAATCGACTAATTGAAATCGAAATTGCGCATAGGCATGAAAAACTAATAGGAATTAAACTAAGAAAGCACCGTCATGTTTTAGGAGTTTTGTTAATATATGTATTTTAGAAAAGGTAAGTGGCACCTTCTTTATCTCAATTGAGCTATAAGCGTGATTATTTCTTCGAATGGAAACTGATGAATACCACTTTTATATATTACTAGTGGTAACCCATGGTAAAACAGTGATATTCTACCATACTTACTTCCACTGACGAAGTTCAAGGTCAGACCGTCGATCACTTTTTGTGAGAGTAATGCCTGAGTAAACGTTAGTGAACACATGCATGTTGTCCATGTGTCAACTTATCTCTATCGTCACACAAATACTATTGCAGATGCTAATAGCTAACAGAGAAAATGTTCTTGAACAGTAACAATAAATTATTTTTTTTAATATTAATTTTACCTATGATTTGCCAAAATATATTAAAAAAAAACTTATATTCTGCACTTCTTATGCAAATTCCCTACACAATGATATAAGTTTCACCCATATTTGTTGCAATATAGTTGGTGAAAAGAGGGTCAAAAAATTTTCCTAAGCCTATTTATATAATAGATTTGGTACAATATATACGTTTTTCGGCACAGTTCTTATGTCTCTTGTGCATAAAACTTATAAAAAAAAGTGGTGTATTTGTGACAAATTGACCTATTATTCAATAGTACAATTTGCGGAGAAGTTTCCTGATTCGAGCAAATCCCGAAAATGGAGAAGTGTAAAGAATAAATGATCTGACATGTAAACTTAATATGCATTGTTAAGTAAAGTGCACTTTTGATCATCACTCAGAGTTATTAAATATTTAAGATATTTATATACTGTAGCCCAGTGCTATCTGTGTGTGTGTTACCTGTTCATGTGATGTACCTCAGTAGCGACGTAATGGATAAGATCAAGAAGTACATGCTCCTTTTCATTGGCAATGATATACGATGATGACATGCTTCTTTCCAGAATATGTATTTTAAGCTTATGACAAAATAGGATATTATAAATTGTTACCAAGCTTGCTTATATTGGAATCAAAAGAACCTTAAAAAGGTAAAATTTTCAATTTTCTTTAGCTAGATTTCCCATAGGGACCACTGTGCAGCGTTGTTAGTCATATAACAAGCTTTATCATTTGTGTGTGCTCGCTGCTTGTTTCTTTTCCGGTGGATGCAACACATGAAGCAACTGCAGCCGCATTCATCGCTGGCTGTGGAATTTCTGTTGCATGTTATGAGCTCAATGAAGCTTCCTTTATGTTCACTATCGGATTTCGTGCTTCAATCGTTGATATGGACTGTCAATTAGTTTAAGACTCTAAAATACAAATCATTTTTATTCGAAGTAAAATTTTTGTTGAGTCGACGGAATTCTAAACATAAGACTTAGTAACTGGTAGGATGGACCTTTGTACTATTAGAAAGATAGTATTAAATGCTTCATATTAGAGCAAGAAATCATTATTACTTGACTCCACTTGATACTACCGCCGTTTGCAAAGGTCGTGGTGTTATTCATTTTTTGACAGCAATAAGTAAGAATACTACTGAGAGACAGAATACGCTTTATTAGACCGATTAGTGATCAACGTCGCGACAAAAGTCCATTACTAGACGCCCGAATCCAAAACACAGTAGTGGTAAATCGATAGGACGAGCCAATGCCAAAAAAAAGTTGTAAAGTCCGCGGAAAGAGTCTTTGCAACGTTCTCCTGGAATACTAAGCATATGTTGCTGATCGCTAACCTATCCCGTGGGACCACGAACACTTCTGCACGATATTCGACTTACTTCCCTGGCCGTGCACCAAATGACTTTTACAGTTGGTTGATTGCAAACCAGTATGTCGATAGTATGGAAAATCGTTTATCACAAAGCTTCGAAGTATAAATTTAAATTCTTAGCACTCTTTTTCTTTACTGGCTATAATAACCCGTCACCGGGTTGAGGCCTGATGTAGAGCAGTGCTCCAGGCCCTTCTGCTTTGTGATAGTGCGCTCTCTATCTGGTCCTCCCAACAGAGGCATAGCCTGCCCTTTCGTCGCCTTCCTTCAACGGCCGCATTGAAGACTATTCTTCTTGATCCACAAGCACAACATGACCTAGCCAGCGGAGCCGTTTCAATGAATGCGGTAGTCATTGTCCACTCGTAAAGGGCCAAAGAACTTACTAAGTGCTTTCCGCCCAAATACTCCAAGGCCACAAATGCACAAAGCGAAGGATGAGCACCTTATGGATAGTTACGTCTGGCGCCAGTGCTCTCTAATACTCATCTGCCTACTGAGACCAAAGTAACATCTATTACAAGAGCGATTCTCCGATTGATCGACGGTGGTGCCAAAATAGACTAAATCTTTGACAACATCAAAAGTATAGTTTTCAACAATTAAATCCAAACGCTGCGTGTTTTTATCCGTTAAAGCATATATCTTCTCTTGCCCTTATTTACAACAAAACCCACCAAATTCTCTTTCAATAGCCAAAAAGGCTCCGCTACTGGTTTATTTCTACCAATGGTATCGATATTATCAGATTAGGCTATCGGACATGATGACCGCCAGATAATCGGTACGCCGACGTCTGTCCAAAATAAAATAGTTGTGTCGGTTTGCTGATTGTCCACAGCCTAAAATCGGAATGTGTGACCACCACACTGCAGACATTTGTCGCAGTCTGCAAATTCTTAAGTAGCTACCGTGTCAACAACGGGCGGACCGAAATATGCCTTTCTTTTTTTTTTTTTTTTTGTCTTTTTGTTATAAAGATTCTACTCCTCTAGCAACTTCATTATTAATAAAGTGCAGTGCATATTCACTTCCAATGTTTTATTCCGAGTTTGCCAGCAGTTATTCAGATTACTCAACCTATGCAAATGGTATTGCAAAATGAGGTCACGCTTTTGGCAGTTGTACGTGATATTCAAGTGACAAACTCAAAAAATCTCTCCCAATTTCTCGCTCGATATTAGAGTACATTCTAATATGAAGTAAGTCGCATAGGGTTGCAGGCCAGACAACTTACGGGCGACAAACGGTGCGAGTTACAAATCTCACGATTTCGCTTGAAAATTATGCACGCGCCTAAGCGACTTTAGAGAAGAAAAACACGTCTGACCACGACGTCAGAAAATCTGCCAGCAGCGAAAAATTTTCTTTTGTGTTGATTCCCGGCTAAAGTCCGAGCCACCATTTTTGTATTTATTAGAGTTTATGTTTTTGACCGATTCAGTGCACGAGTCGGCATGCCGATTGTCGGCCACTCTGAACGTAGCTTAAATACGTACGTAGAAAAAATAAAATAATAAACTCGTCATTTTGCTTACCTTTCACCAGTGTTAGTATGCCCAGTGGCATGACAAGCACAGCCACCATGAGATCTGTTATGGCCAGTGACATAAGAAAGTAATTGGTGACATTCTGCAGACGACGCTCCCAAGCAATGGCCAGGCATACGAGAATATTACCCGCCGCTGTGCCAAAGACCAGAACCAGCGCCAACAGGGCCCAATAGTTGTTCGCATCGAAGTTGGGTACGGGCACAGCGTCGGTGTCCATGGTGGTTGCATTGTTCGTGTCGTTGCGTGCTGCCAGCTGCACGTCATAGCTGCGGCTGTGGTTGTGACTATTCGACAATTGCTCGATGCTCTCAAGGCTGTTTCTGGAATACCAGAAGTAACGCTCGTTGGTGTCCATGTCGCTATCATTGTAGAAACTGCCGACAGATGTGTACACATCCTCTTCCATGTTCAGCGGGTTGTTGGGGCGTGGCTTTTAATCCCCTACTGCAGTAGTAGTTTTTGTTGATGGGTTTTTTGAGCAGCAAACTGCACTTGCCGCATGCTAATTAACATCGGCATATGAAGCAAAAGAAAAATAATTTAAAAAAAAAAATGGCTTATTATTTGCTGCCGCTGCTTGCCAATTCGTATAGCAAATGCAAAATGGCGGAAAGTGTGCTGCGGAAATGAGCGCACTGGCCACACCGCGCCACTTCGTTCAGCCGGAGCAAAACGCGCACATCTCACTGCGAAATGTCGACAAAATGTGCGCAATATTTTCCACGTCTTTGGCTTGGAATGGGCTAATGGGTTATGGCTGAGCGGATATTGGTGGCGAATATTTTACGGCACAAAATTGCCGGAAGTTTATGCCAAATGCCGGCACAACTGCTGTTGCCACTAACGCTGGCCGACAGGTGGTGCCAGCAGCGCGACACTTTTGGCCTTCGAATTGTGCGCCGCTGTAAAGACACAAGAGTGAGAGAGAGAGTGTGAGTGGCATATAGAGACAGGTGCAGGCGTATTATAAGTAAATGCTTTAGGTTATTATGTTCTTTATGTGTAAGCTAGGTAACACATAAGTTCCTAAGCTCCTTTAGCTAGTAAACAAGCCAAAATTGACCCACATATCAATGAAAGGCGGCGAGTCAGACAAAGAACTCTGCTCTGCAACCGCTTTGACGTGGCTCTTTTGCCTTTCATCGTTTTTACGACTTAATGACTCTGCTGGGATTAATATGACTAATGGCTTGTCGTTTTTTTTTTTTTCAACTATTTTCATACCAATAGAACAGCTGACCAGCTGCCACCAGCTGCTTTTCTTTCCGCTATACTAAATGCAAGTCATGCTAAAATTGCCTATTGTATAAGCCAGCTGAAGCAGTTTTTACGGCCATGCGAACTTGTTTATGTCGCAGGCGAAAAAAAAGGTTAAACCGTACAGCCTTACGCCCCGTTAATAGGTACTATCTAGCATATAATTATGACTCGCACGCCATTTGTAACTGCTGTTGTTGTTGTCGTTAGTTTGGTCACTCTAATAGCAAAAATTGTGGCAACTCGAAATTTAAATACTAGACATGTGAAGTGACCATCATTGACTGTCAGTCAGTGGCTGTCATTAGCCGGGAAGAGACAACAGTTTATCAAACTGGCAGCAAGTCCAAAATGCCGGTCATCGAGGCGAAGCACACACATACACACACACACACACAAATGCAGGCATGTTCCCGATTCCGTTTTCTATGGAATTTTGTCAATAGAAATTTGGCAGCCGACAAAATATTTGTAACCTTTGTGTAACACTATACAAAACATAAGAGCTCTATGAGCGGGTTTTTACTAAAACATACCTTTCCCGGTTACTTTGGGTTTGCTGGGTTCGATTCCAAGATACTAATATTGGATTTTCGATTTTGAATACTAAATATTTCGCGCATATTATTCAAGAACCTTACTTTCGATCGTGATGAAAATAAAATTGAAGGTTATTGATTATCAGTTCAATGTCCAATGCCATCATCTGACCAGAGAGATTACGTAGAAAAGGGGATGTAGCTTGATATACAATATCTGGATTTTGCGCGCTTATAAGGTCAGGTCAAGGATATAAGGTCAAGTTTCATGCACTTAAGTACCAAATGAAGAAGATGATTACGGCACTCACACTTCAACCTTGGTATGGCTCGAGTTCTATCCACTGCCAGTCCAAAAATTAACAAATATGCTGGCTTTATACCCGAGATAATACGATTTTGACACTCCCAACAGTTTACGGGCTCGCTACACCTGTATGTCAAGCTCTCGAACGAATGGCCTTTCATTAGGCCTATAGGACACCCTCGCGAAGTTTATGTGACCCAAATCATTTTCAAAAAGTAAATGTCAAGAATTATAAGATAATAAAATAATTTTTATGAGTATTTGGTCAAACTTGTGTTTTATTAAAAAGAAGAGAAGAGGAAGGGGTAACGGTGACGAAAAGGAACGGGATACGAAACGGGAAATAGAGTATGATCTACCTCGAGAGGGGCGTGAAGGTTGGCAAGCGGAGCGAGCAGGGAAAGGAGCCCCCTAGTTTATTGAAAAAATGTTCTCTGTGGCCGATGTTACAACAAACGTTTTGGTGAAACGTAAATCGGCTTGTTATGGCCAGTTAAGAAGAAGTAGAAATCGGGATAAATGTTCAAAAAAGTTTCATTATGACGGGAAAAAAATCGGTGGTTCGAGCCGTAGACCTAATGAAACTAATAGAGGAACGGTAGAGACAAAAAAAAACATGTTCAAGAGGCCATGTTAATAACTACCGCTTGTCTTAGGATGATGATGCGCATGATGAAGGCGACCGGGAAGAGAAACTGGAACGGAAAGGGTGACGGGAACGGGACCGGAAAGGGAACGTGAAGGAGAACGAGAACAGGAACTGGAAAGGCAACGAGAAGAAGCAAAAGAAAAGAAAATATGATCTAGCCCGAAAGGGGTACGGTGGCGGAGCGAGCAGGGGTCGTAGTTAGTACACTTTAAAAATAAATAAAAATTCCAAAATTTTATATCTTTTTGTGATGTGCACCAGGTGACTTTAATAAAGTTGTGAAGACTGCATATTGCAGCGAACGAAGTAAGTGCCAAGATTCTTGTGTTTCTTAAATCGAATTTGTTGTTTCTTTTTTGGTAGAACGCCGATATAGCACGCCTATCCATAATACCATATAATGGACATATCAACCACTTCCTTGTTATAGGACCAAACTTTTGTTGAGAAAATTTTGCATTGTCGGACTAGACTGACTGTACCTTGATCTCGGAAACCTTTTAGGACACAAAAAATGAAGGTTATCCAAACGTTTGGACAAGAGGTAGACTTTTCCCTGTTAAAGAAGCCAATCTTTTGTTGAACAAAATTTGTACTGTCGGTCTGGACCGTCTGTATCACAATATTTTAAAGGTTGCTTGTGACAAAGACAAAGAGTTCATTTAGTACATTTGAAACAGAATCAAGTATTTTTGAATTTTCCAGAAAACCTTAATGCAGCAAAAAGACTTTAGAATGACAATACAACGATGTTTACATCTATCAAAAAGACAAAAAAGGGAACAAAAACTGAATTTTAAACTCTGTTTGTGTTCTTTGCCAACAATAACTTTTCGTGAACCGATGCAAAAAATTGTTCTAAAGCGTTTTTGTTTTACTAACAAAACTGCCGTTTATATTTCAATAGCAACGTGCTTTTTATGGAACAATTAGAACATGCGTTCTTATTTTTGGAACGCAATCAGAACTAGCGGTCATTGTTAGTATAAGTAAGCTTGTTACTGCTACCCTGTTGTTCTGAGCGGTTTTGGAGTGGTAGCTTTGTGCTAGAATCCTACCCATTAAAAAAGCGTATTTATTTCCAAAAAAAAGCGACTCAAAGCTTTGAAATGAAAGTGGGAACATGCCTCATAGAAACATAGAACATTTTTGCTTGGGCTTGTGCTTGAGATTGGGTCAAGCGGTCAAGTCAGTTGGGTCGGTTAGGGTCGGTCGGGCGGTCGTTCAAGTCGGGGTGGTATGCTCTAATCAATGGCACGCATCAGTCAGTCAGGAAAATTAATTAACAACAACATTGACACTTGAACATTTGACAGAGCCCACAGACAGTGGACAGTCGAGGGCCAAGGGCTTATCACTGATATGTATATATGTATATATATGCGTGGGCGTGTGTGTGTGTCTAAAAAGTCGAGCAGTTAGAGCAGCTACGTTAGAAGGCGCTTCAGTGCCAATGCCAATGGCAAACGTCAGTGGCTCCGTCTGTGGCTCCGTCAGGGGCACTCGTAAAGTCAACAAGGTGTTGTCAAGTCTCTGTTGTCCAGTTGTAGTTGAGTTTTGCTTGGTTTTCTTGGTTTGCTCTCTTTCCGCATTGTTTGTTATTGTATTTGTTGTTGTTGTTTACGGGCTGTCATTCATACATGGGCACAAACATGTGCCAGTGGTTACTGACCCTGACCACAAGAGCAACAACGACATAAACAGCCAATCAGACCTTAAAAATAGCCCGCGCACACTTGCAGCTGAGACGGCCGGAGCGGGAGAGAACCTTCCAACCCGCTGCGCCGGCCCGAACTCCCGGAGCCACAAACGAAATGAAATAAAACGCTTTTGTGCCTTCTGTGTGTCTGTTTTGCGGTTGGTGCGCTCTATAAAACTTTTGCAGTTTGACATGGAAATAAATTTGATTTTATTGTGTCTGTGTGTGTGTGTGTGTCTGTGTGTGTGTGTGTGTGTGTCTGTGTGTGTGTGTGTGTGTGTGTGTGTGTGTGTGTGTGTGTGTGTGTGTGTGTGTTGTTGTTGTAGATATTGCTTCTGTGTTTTGGTTAATATTTGAGATTTATGTGCACGTGTGTGTGTGTGTGGGGGGGTGTCTTTTGTGGCTTTTGCCGTTCTCTCTGCGATGAGATTGGAACCTGAGCCTTGGCCCTGCCATATCTCGGTGTGAAATATGTCTCAATTAATTATAAATGTTTGTGACACATCGAAATTGATTTGATTTCTGTTCGTTGGTAACTGTATATACGAATACTACAAGTGCATAAAGCCATTGATATAATATACGCTCTATATGTGTGTATGGGTATTTGTGTATGTGTGGCAAATAAGTCAAGAGCAAATCACATTAATCAAAGACCACCTACGCATTATGAAATGAATGGCATATTTTGTGCCGCAATTTGATTTCATTTTGGAAATCAAACGAAATAATAACAACAAATTTTAGCAGTAAACAAAATGGCTAATGACTATGTCGATTTTCTTATTGGTTTTTCTATTGACTACAAATAATATTCGATTTTAGACAGGCGGCCAAATTGCATTAGACGCAATTTTCGTTAATAGCAAATCAACTAGAGCAGGAATACTTAAAATATACCTAATACCGAAAAGAGCAGAAATGGATAAAGTGTTTCAAAAAGATTAAAGGTATTTTGTTTTAATGAATTTATGAAAGGTAACTTGCAATAAAGAAGCCAACGTTTAAGTTTTTGCTTTGACCAGTACAAGAAGTGACAATTCCATTGGTGACGCATACTTGATGTACATGAGTAGGATCAGCATTTCCAGCAGTTTTTAAGATATTTCAGCTACTTAATCATAATAAGCCGCATTGTGAGCTGCTTTGGGGCTTGTCTATTTAAGAAAACTTTCCTTGCAACTCGGCGTTTTGTTATGTAAGCTTTTTAAGTTTATATAACATTCGTGCATTCCGTGCTGGAAATGTACTAGTTTTGAATACTTGAATGATAGCAATATAGCATCATATATTTATGCGCATCCAAAAGGTATTTTGACGTATATATGCCGAAAAAGATACAGAAATATTAACTACAGGACTATTGAGTAAGGAGGGATTTAAATAAAAACAAATGAATATAGAACCATGGGGTCGAGCGGAGAGAGCAGGGGGGGCGGAACCCCATACCTGAGGTATCGACTTAAGCGATGAGAGGCAGATCCCCATATTGGGTGTGTCGGGCGAAATGAGCAGGGGGCGTGGATGTGCCGAAAAAGAGACAGAATGGGAAGAGGCGGAAGGGGGCGTAGCATATGGAATATTGAGTAAGGAGGGATTTTAATATGTAAATTTTGGTGGCGGAGCTCAATACCGGTGGTGTCGAGCGAAGCGATCATACATGGTGTGTCGAGCGAAGTGAGCAAGGGAAGTAGATTTGCCGAAAAAGAGACCAAGTGGGACGTGGCCGAAGTCGGATTGGGGCGTGGCATAAGCAATATTGAGTAAGGAGGGATATGAATATGTAAATGCAACTGAATATAGAACAATGGTAACGAGCGGAGCCCCTTAAGGGTGGTGTCGAGCGAAGTAATCAGAGGGCGAAGTACCGTAGTGATAATTATTTTAAATATGTACGTAGATGTAGTAGATGGGTCTTGCAACTATAGTAATGGGTTAGGTCTTACATGCAGAAGCCCAACCTCAATTGATTCTGTGGAGAGTTGGCGTTTATCTCTTGTTGAAGTAGAGGAGAAGCAACTTGTGTGATAGCTGACGGCATAAGTCGTAGTGGAATATAGTCAGAATATAGCTCTTGGAACTCCTTTTCTCATTTAAAGGTATTTATGATACATAAGCCTCAAGCAAGTTCACAAGTTACAACTTATAAATCTTAGGAGAAGCATTGCCCAAAATTTTGAAAGTTAGAGACATCTGGCATTAACTGTAATCACTTAACATTTGTTTGATGCAGTAACTCTGGTGAGTAGAAATAGCATGACTAACTTCTACTATCCCTTGATATAAAACAACACGAATTTATTTGCAGTCACATTTGGTTTTCAAAGTACTTTTGACCTGCACCTTTTGTCACATCAATAGAGACAGATGAAATTGAAATAAAACAACATGAAATTTCCTCTGTAGTATCGATATTTGCCAGAATCTGAGAATTTCATATGTAAGTGTAGTTCAACATGAGCTGATATTCCCGAATTCATTATAAAGATTTATGTGAGCTTAATAAACAAAACACTGTTGATATTTTTGTCAAGATCACACGCTGCCTGTTGCTGCCACAGAGATGACATACCCAAAGTCTCAAAACAAGACTTTGCATAATCTGCTGAAAAATACTGAGTACTATAAACTATCGTCATATACAATAAGTCACGAAAATGCTAAAATTAAATTTTCCATACTAATAAAAACACAAAACAGAAAAAAGAAACCTTCAATATTAGCTCCCACATGTCATGCAAACTTAAATCACAGTCTATCTGTTTATAAAGCTGATAAATATCTCCAACCAGCTGTAGTTTCTGCCTTTGCTCAAGTTTGTTGCCTTTTTCCTCACACAACAATGCAATTACATTTTATGGCATTTCCCCAGTAGAATATTTCCAACTGGCACGCGCCACTTGCGACAACCGGATCGCTACATAGTTGGCCCGAAGCCTACGGGCAACCATCTAACCCATCCAACATACGCGCATCACGCATACGCCATGTCTGCCACGACTTAAGCCAAGGGCTGCAAAAGCGTTGAACAAATATTTTTCATACCATGTCAATGTAAAATGCAAAACCCAAAAAAAAACAAAAAAATCAAAAAAAATTTTGCAAAATTCGATTCTATTGTGTCACAAAGCATTTTATTTACTTTATCTGCTTTTGGCCCGATTGTTGCGTTTCGGAGTTTTTGGACTAGCTTTTTCATTTGATTTGAAATACCCATGTACACCTGGGCCAGCTCTAAAAGCGCATCAGTGAATGAATGTAGAGAACACAGTATGTACAATGGCGTCACGCCATTTGCTTTATACAATATCGGCTTATAATGTAAATGAATTTCATTTGCATATTCAGCGTGTTTTTTCTCTCTGTGTGTGTTTTGTGTAATTGAAATTCGTGAGATTTTTGGCATTGAAATGGATTTCTAGTCGAGCGAAGGTTTTTAATAATTCAATTGTAGTAGTAACAGGGATGCAAAGCACTGTAGATAGTTTATCCTGTCTTCTTCGTTACTGGCCATTACAACCCATTATCGGGTTACGGCCTGATGTAAATACATTCTTTCATTGAAAGTGTGGTTGGTGGATCCCAAACTGACTCTACTGGTCTCGAAGGAACCCAGTGGCATTGTTAGTCGCCTCATACGACAAGCTTTGACCTGCTGAGGTGGTATTCTCTAACCCGCTCACCACACGGGGGAGCTACAAGACAATAGTTAATACTGCTGAAATTTCCTACAATTGTTATGAAACACAATCCAACAAACGTCTCTTTACGACACAGGCACATTATGTTTTCAGCAGCTCTAAACCGCTTTGTTGCCAAAATGGTGACAATTTCCCAAATGCTCAAAAATGCTCACTTTCAGGCTAATGCCCTAAATGTAACGAACATTTGGGCACGTTTGTGAGACATGCACAGAACTCACTCTACATGAATGTGCTCAAAGTGAGAAGTTTGTACTGTCAGGTCTGCTTAATGACTGCTCGGCTTTCACTTTCATTGCACGCACAAGTAGTGAGTGAGTAAGGCAATTCGCGTTCCCCTTCCCGTTCCCTTTCTTTTTGGGTTTTTGCTTGTAACAAGCGTAGTCTACTTTTACGCGCTGATGTAATTTGCCATTGACTAGACTCTTCCGGTTAGCTGGCACATTTTTTTGTGTATGGAAAATATTTTTGCGTGCTTCATTCAAGCGTGCGACTTGGCGGCATTTAGTCGTCAGTCAATGAGTCGCTGAGGGAGTTAGTCAGGCATTCAGCCAGTTAGTTAGTTAGTTAGTCGTCAGGCAACCGCATCTATCAGCGACTTGCGATTAATCACAGTTATTATTTTTTTGCTTGGCTTGCTTTGAGCTTGATTTGTACTAGGAAGTAGTATTCTTAGTGCTACTTGCGACGATACTTATGATATGATAAGGCCGAACAGCCTTCACAAATACTTCCATGGCACACTTTGCAGCACACCATTAATCATTTGGCCGGGTTAGTTGTCACAGCGAGCAGCACTTAAAACGTTAGCTAAATTTACACATGCACTTAAGCCGCACAATGACCAAATTGTAGCGCCGACTCGTAGCAGTGGCTTTACGAAAGGAAAGCTTTATTTAGGGTTGTCAGGCGTGAGTGTAGCTCTAACACTTATCTTTCCTTATTATCTGCTGCTGGTGGGCAACACTTAATTGATTTCTGTTCTAGTGACCAAATTATATGCGTCAGATAGCGCACACAGCATAAATTGAAAAAAAAAATAAAATTTCATGCAGACAATCGGGACGGTGCCCGACAGTGGAATACCCTGTACCCTGTTATTGAAAAAAGTGGATACAGCTTTAACGATTAGGGTCACACGAGTCTTCACAATTTTGTAACTCTAGCTAACATGTATTCATATCTACATGCAGTTCAATTTTTGGGGGGGGGGGTGAAATGTGCATATTTTTGACTATAACTTCTGATGTATTTATCCGATTTCGATAATTTTTGAAACGTAGATGCACATAATCTCGCACTCTGTCGACTTTTGAGATGATAGATTGAACGGAGTGGCAGTAAACTGCAAAAATATGTGGGAAAGATATCGACGTGATTCGACAAACTTCATCTTTTCGGTGTAAATACGCATCTTTTGGTACCTCTTATGGTGTCTGATATCTAGACGTTCATACGGAAGGACGGACAGACAGACATGTCTATATCGACTCGACTATTGCTCCTGACCATTTTTGCCCATGGAACATATGTTCTGCCACGCCTCCTTTTGCCTGTTACATACATTGCACACACCTATACACTCTGTGTACAGGGTATAAAAAAACCTTGTTACTAAAGTGTGCCACAATGTTGCGTATACAACACGTTGTGCGCCTGGCTGGCTTGACATTGACAACGTCAGCATATGGCGCGTGGGCGTGGCACGCGCGCTTGTAACCTCGTGTTGCATTGCCATGGCCCTTAAGCTTAACTTGGCTTACACGAGCTATAAATTAAATTCCCTTGCGTTCTGGCCCTTCTTATATGTAGTGTCTGTGTGTCTGTGCATCTGTATGGGTGTCTGCCCGGCTGGCAATTAAGCGTATCTGTGTCGTTGTGCAGCGCTTTTGCTCTTGCGGTTTTTATTAGCAATTTCATTAGCAGCCGCAGTGGCAAAGGACTTTGCAGATGAAGCAGCAAATGAAACACTATCATCCGTATTAGCAGGACGCCTATGCAATTAGAAGCTAGCTAAACTAATTAGCCGCTAAACTAGCTGTTCGCTTTGAATCTTTGCAAGCGATTCAAAACTCGTCAAAAACGCATTCTATTTATAATCCAGTTCGTTGAACCCCTTACGTGAGTTCCAGGAACATCGAGTTATGCTGTAAACTTTGCTGCGAAAGCTGGCGTTTTAAGTCGCGCTGAATAGTCCCACGCCAATTATTGTAAGGTTGCTAAGCTGATGCGGAACGCAATTGATACGTTCCCGGAAATTTGGCAAAAAGCTGAAATATATATATCTACTTATAGCTTCCTAAAGCTAAAAGCTATTCATGCAGATAAATGTAATGATACAAATAGCTAATATTCGTTAATATTTTAATTGTGGGTTGCTGTACTACAAATGTTATAATAATATATTAGCTTTGAAGCAGGGATCGGCAGCGGCAGCAGAGCAGTTGCCTTGAAGTTGTGTTCATCTTAGTCAAAGAGAAGGCAGAGCAAAGTCCTTACAGTGGCGCGATAGCTTTAACCGCACGTACATAAGTTGCGCCGTGTACTCACACAGACACGGCCGAGTTCTAGCCGAAGGCTAGACTGCTTCTGGCAGAAAAATAGCAGCAATAAAGCTGGTTCATAACAACCCGTTATCGGGATACGGGTGATGTAAACACATTCTTTCATTGGAATTGTGGTTTTACGTGGTGGGTCCCAAATCCACAACCGCACAACCCTTTTACAGGTTTCCTGGTGTAAAACTCTTCCCCAGGCGTTTCTGATTTGCGCGCGCCTTCTCCAGTCGGTGATACCAAAAGTAGAAAGTGTGCCATTCATACACACAACATGAGGAGCCAGCGGAGTGGCTGGATCTTAATTCGCTGTTATGTAAATGTCATCGTAGAACTCATAGAGTTCGTCATTCCGTCGGATGCGGTAATCTTACAAAGTACTTTGCGCGTCATCACCCATGCTTCAATTTCAAGCAAAACGGGAGGGTTGAGCGTCTTGCAGAGTGTTAGTCCGGTCTGGCCGAGTAGTCTCTACTACTCATTTGCCAAGTGAGACCAAAGTAACATCAATTGGCTTGTTGCGCTTGATCTCCATGCTGACATCGTTATTTATTGTGATGGTGGTGCCAAGGTAAACGAAATCCTTGACAACTTTAAAAGTATAACATTATTCAACATTAATCTGAGAGTCCAACAGCTTAGTCTCACTAATCGAAGAAGTAGTGATACCATCTGCGTATGCAAGCAACTGAACACTCTTATAGAGCGTAATCCCTTTCTTAGTTACTTCGGCCTTTCGCAGGAGAGGGCATCGACTTGTCTGAAGCCTCGCATGGCATCAAAAGGCTTGAAGAAGCTCTCTTCTACCTTGACGGCGCTACGTGTGTTGCTCTACGTCATTCTGCACAGTTGCACCAACTTTGCTGGGATTCCAAACTCAGACAGAGCGGCATATAGACGATCCCTCATCGGGCTATAAAATGCTGCTTTATAATCGACAAAGAGATGGTGGTTGTCGAATGGGTATTCCTGGGTCTTTTCTACGATTTGGTGTCGTGTGAATATATGTTTTATGGTGTACTTGCCAGGCCTAAAACCACACTGATATGGTGCTATCAGTTCTTTCGCAAATGGATTTAGTCTAGGACACCAAGGCTCCAATTATCAGGCACGGTCTCATCTAGCCATATTCTGCAAAAGAGCTGGTGCATGCACCTTACCACCTCATTGCTGCCAGTCGTAAACAACTCAGCAGTCAGCTCATCTGCATCTTGAGCCGCCTGATTGAAACCCTGACTTCGTCGTAGCTAGGCGGCGGTATATCCATGCCGTCGTCTATAATAGGGGACGTCGGGAAGTTGCCTCCGGGAGCGGCATTATCCTCATCATCACCCGATAGTAAGCCAGAGAAGTGTTCCATCTCACAACCATAGTGATCCCTGTGCATCCACTACCAGATTTCCCTCTGCATCTATACAGAAAGACGGTCCGGTACTAAATCCTTCAGCCAAACGCTTGACTTTTTGGAAGAACTGCCTAACGTCATTCCTGCTCCTGCACATCTCGACCTCCTCTCGCTCGCGCTTTTTTGCTTTTCTTGCGTCTGAAGAGGCGCCACTCTATTCACCTAAGTGGTCTTGCACAGATCGCGTAGCAGCCGACTGCAGAGTCTTTCTATATGCGGCGTTCTTCACTGCAGTGGTTTCGGAACACTCCTGATCGTACCATTGGTCCCTCGGAACTGGTTGTATGCAGTCTAACAAGCAGCTCCTGAAGACTTTCATGTCCATAACTTTCGATAACACCTATTTTGTTGCGTTTCAAAACCAGGATCGAAAAATAATGATTTTAAGCTAGTGACGGCTAAATCTATTGTTGGGGTTGGACGCAGATATTAATCGACAAAACTCAAAGGGTCTAAGCACTGTAAATTTGTATGGATATGATTGAATTTTGAAGCAATTTAAAGTTGCAAGAGGTTACGATTAGTACATAATTAACTATAACTTGTGATGCTTTATGTTAACAGTTATGTTAAAGCTTAACAAATTCAAAATGCGCTGAAGATATTGCCACAATTCGGCAAACTTTAGGTGCAGACACATATGGCACATCTTATGTTTCAACTGCTTGTCCCTGACTCTGATGGTCTCCGCGATTTAGGAGCGTCCGCTTTGAATCGCGTACATTTAAGTTCGCTTTGAAAAACTCTTGTTTCCTACAAAGGCTTCAATTATCTGGCTGCAGGGGATATAACAACCTGTACAGATGTTTGTCTTGTTGCGACGTGGTTGTAACCTGACGCACACTTCCACACTCACACACTTCCGCACACTCACACACACATACATGCGACGTCACGTACGCTTGATGAGTGGCAAGTCATTTGATTGTTTACACCCATCGCAAAGCCGGCAGGCACACACAAAGAGAGACAAAGCAAAAGACCGTCAGCCGGAGAGACAGCAAGAGCGAGAAACGGTAACTTATGTAAGCCAATAAACGACAGTTAATTGCCAGGCAATTACACGCAAATTGACAATGCAAAAACAATTTCAAAGACACGAGTGTAGAGAGAGAGATGAAGAGGGAGACAGAGAGAGGGACAGTGTGATGTTTAGCTAAACGCAGCATTGAAATGAGGGCAGTTTTGGAGAGGGCAATGTTAACAATCCAAGCATTAACTCTGATTTGGGTCCCTGGCAAAAGTCAGCGACATAAGCAGCTAATACAATGCACACACACACACACACTCACATAGAACAGCAAAACAAATCAAATAAATTATGAAAACGCCGAGCAAAACGGGCTCGCAACTTTTATTTTTATTTATATTTTTATCAATGCATGAAACCCAAATCAAATTGAGATTTATGAGCGCAACGTTTTGTGTCTAGGTCAGCGTCAGCAGCTGCCTATAAGTACAGTGGAACTTAAACACAACGAACTTTTACATACTCGATATATCCAAAGAGCAAGGTGTTTTTTCGATCTGCCAGTATAGGCGTTCTCCGGTGTGGTGAGCGGAGTAGAGAATACCACCTCAGTAGGTCAAAGCTTGTGGTATAAGGCGACTAACAATGACACTGGATTGTTTCGAGTCACCCCAGGCCTAAAACGGGTTGTGCGTTATGTTTGGGACCCACCACGTAAAACCACAATTCCAATGAAAGAATGTATTTACATCAGGCCGTAACCTGATAACGGTTTGTTATGGCCAGCTAAGAAGAAGAAGTACAGGCGCCTATTCTAATCCGTTGTCTATTAAAATCTGCCTTTTAAGCAAATCAGCCTTTTTATGTAAATTGTTTTTCAAACGAAATTTTATGCAAACTACCATGTTTTTTTTTTCAAAAAACAAATTTCTTTTACAATAGAATGTGTACTTAGAAAAAGAGAGAAAAACGTGTTTTTTATTATCAACTAAGGGGTATCGCCCCCTGCTCGTTTCGTTTCTTCTCTTCTGTTTTCCTGTTCGACGCTGTGATTTAGTCGCCTCGCGGCGCTTGTCATACGCGCATTTACACTTTTATTCTTTTCGTCGTAGTTTTCTTCTTTCTCCGCAAGTTTTTGTTTTTTTTTGTTGGATGCACGTATATACTTTTACCTTTAATTATCTCGCTCTTTCAAATAACAGCTGACAAAACCATTTCGTTTTTCTCTTTTTTCATATATTATTATTTCATATAATATTCAGTCGATATCCTGAAAAGCAGCTATTCCCAAGACAGTGCATACATTTTCGTTTTTTTCACTTTTTCAATTTTTCCTACGAATAAGTCGGTCTAAGAGAGAGTGCAACACAAGCTACCGCACTCGTACACTGTCTTGTGAATGGCCATTTTGGCAAAACAATTGGAATTTTTCAACGGTCCAGGTTTACCCTCTATTACTTTCATGCTCTTTGCATTCACATAACAAAACTATGTTGGAGATTTCGATGCGGAAAATTTTGGGTATCTCCGTACTAGGCTTTATAAAAGAATTATACATATACAGGTCACATATTTCGCAGAACCTGTTAGAATTGTACATTGTCTATACCTATATATATTATATATACTTACATAAGAGTTATTAACTAAATTTTTAAAGCTCATTTATATCAAATTAAGGACGAATATTGCGTAAAGCATTATGTGCCATTTTCATTGCATCATTTATGTAAAATTTACTAAAATTTCTATCATTTTTATATCTTTTTGGTTATTTTTGCAATAAAAATATTGCATGCAAATAATCCTTTTTAATGTACTACTTTTTCAAATAGACGTTTGCGATGCAGAAAAAAAACATTTTCATAATATGTAAAGTTTGCGACTTGACCTTTTTACTATTTAGCTGCTTTCCCGGCTCAAGGTCCATTTTCTTTTTGAAATTTCATGACAGCAAACGTTATGTATGCAGAAGAAACGTTATGCAGTCAATAAGCACATATTTTTTGAAGAAATTGAGTTTTAAACAATCGTTTTTATGATAGATAAGTTTTTCCACAATAATCGTTTTTATTCAAAAATGTTTCGTTTTGCATGCAAATAACAATATTTATTTTGCAATTGTTAGCAAATAACTCTTTTTATGACACAATATGCGATATACATCTGGCCGCTTGTAAAGAAAATACTAGAGGGCTTCGCCCCCTGCTTGCTCCTCTCATCAACCAACGTGCTACTAACGCGTGAATTCCAGTTTAGCTTTTTCGTAAAAATCTCGACACCAACGCCACTCGTAGAAAGCAAATATTATTTCTAAGAAATTTATTTTCCGATTTTTGGTTAAATTCTGTTAAAACATATTCGCACCACAAACAAATATTTTTATATTATAGATTTTATGTTAATTAATGTTAGTCTTTTTACTATGACGTTTTTATGTGAACATTTATGTCAATAAACTTTTGTTATTTAACAGCTTTGAGTTTTTTATACAAATAATTTCAATTAAAATGCAAAATGTATGCTAATAAGCTTTATATATAAAAATATCCTTGTGAAAACTGTGTAAATTTATGCAAATAAACGCCTTTTATTGTGCAAAGCAAATAACCACATTTTATATAATCTTTTTTCACAAATTTATGCTTTAAATGTTTTTATGATGTAAATCCCGATAAACTGATAAACGTTTGTTTCAAAAAATTTTGCTGTTAACCTCACAGTTTTCGCTAGGTCTTAAAACAACTTAGTTTACTCAAGGAATACAATATTATTCACTTATTCTTCTTAGCCCGTTACTGGGTTACGGTCTAATGTAGCGCATTGCTCCAGGCGGCTCTGCTTTGCGCGCGTCTCCTCCAATCGGTGATACCAAAGGTATTTAGTGTGTTCTATACCTGGTCCTTCGAACAAACTAATGGCCTGCCCACCCACGTCGCCTTCGTCCTTCAAAAAACATTTCTCGCAATAGCTTCTTCATCCATACGCACAACATTACCTAGCCAGCGGAGCCGCTTGACTAAGTCAGTGTCGTCAAAGAGCTCATAGAGTTCGCCGTATCATCAGATGGGGTAGTCCTTGCCAAGATCTTACGGACTACTTTTATACTCAAGCCTTGTTTCAGCGCCATAAAGCACAACGGGAAGGATGATCTGCTTATAGAGTGTTAGTTTCGTCTGGCCAAAGTGGTCTACTACTTATTTGGGTACTGAGACCAAAGTAAAATCTATAGGCAAAAGGAATTTTAGCTTGATCTCTAAGCTGACATGGAGACAGCAAGCAGCTAGACGTGTACCGTCAAATCGAAGTTGCCGAGACCCAGCGCAATTTTCAATTAATTGTCCGGAGAGAATGACCTGCAGATACCCCTCAAATTTTCCGATTGAACACAGTGAATACGGTACAGCTTCTGTACCGTTCTTGGCTGTTCGTTGCCTAAAGCATTAAAGTCTGCTCATCCCTTAGCCGCAAAGTCGCTTGCTAATGATTTTTATGTTAATGATCTATATGTCTATCTCTATTGCCTGGGGTCCATGCTGACATAGTTCGTGATGATTGGTGATAAGTAGACGAAAACCTTGACAACATCAGAAGTATAGTTTTCAAGATCAATGTGAGAATCCAACCGCTGTGTTTCTCCACCCGAAGAAACCACATACTTCGTATTGCTCTCATTTACAACCAGACACAACCTGGAAGATTCTCTTTCAATAGCCGCAAATGCTCCTGTAACTAACCGTAGATCGAAAACACCTTTATAAATACTAGTCTTCGTCTTATCGTCGACATTCGACGACTTAATACACGCTTTCATAACGGCTGATTACGAAGGAGAGAAGAGAAAACCCGAAATAACAACGTTTGTGTGTACAATGCATTTTGTGGTTGTTTTTTACTTCAAATCTAATTTTACCTACCTAAAAAGTAATATATCCAGATGAAACTTATCCTCAAGACACAAGCATTTTATCTTTTGAATGGTAAACATAGTTTTAATGATTAGACTCACACGAGTGTCCAATTTTGTAACTCTAGCTCACATGTAGTATAATTTTGAAGCATTTTAAAGGCGAAGGCGAGTGAAATCAGCAGTTTAACTATAACTTTTGATGTTTTCATCAGATTTCGATCATTAAAAGTAAAGCTATAGCGTAAATGCATAAAACAACAATGCATGGGTTCCTCAAAATTCGAGTTCATTGATTCAATGGCGCTGCTGTAAAGTGGAACGGGGACAAAAATCAACCCAATTGAACAAACTTCATCATACATGGAATTACGCGCACCTTTTGGTAAGATTTTGTGTCGCTAGCTTTAATGGTCACATGGACATACGGACGGTCATGCTCCAATCGCTACCCAAGGCAATGCTTAGAATTTTTGCACATGGAACTTATGGTCTGCCACGCCTCCTTTTGCCTGTTACATACATTGCACAAATCTATAATACTCTTTAACACTCTTTAACAAATCACTAGTTAAATGCCACTAACTTTGAAAATATAGTTTTAGATGAAACTCTAAGATATGCCGAAGGCAATTCAATTCACCTCAATAAATTGTAGAATATTATGGTAACTATGCATTAAATTTACTTAAGTTTAAAGTTTACGGAAAACAATTATTTCGCAGTCTCTTACAAAATGATAAAGAATATTATTATTTGGTTTTTTTTAGCACATTTATTGGGCGATTATTTTTTACAGAGCGGTTTGGCTTTATTGTTGACACTGTATTCATTGTTTTTGTTATTGTAATTGTGTGTGCGAGTTTGGGCGTCGGAATGCTATCATCGTGTATGTATGTGTGTGTGTGTGTGTGTGTGTGTGTGTGTGTGTGTGTGTGTGTGTGTGTGTGTGTGTGTGTGTGTGTGTGTGTGCGTCGATATGGCTTCATTGCAGCTGCTACAGATACATTTTTCATGTTTTTCCCATTAT
Source organism: Chymomyza caudatula (assembly GCA_035041775.1). Taxonomy (NCBI): domain Eukaryota; kingdom Metazoa; phylum Arthropoda; class Insecta; order Diptera; family Drosophilidae; genus Chymomyza; species Chymomyza caudatula. The sequence continues at coordinate 1,324,939 of JAWNKW010000141.1, read as the reverse complement.
TTGTGTTGCCTACTTTCATGGGCATGTATAAACATATAAATAAAAATAATAATAATAATAATAAAAAAAAGAACTCTTAACACCTGCAACAGAACGCGTGCTTTTCCTACAATTTAACATAATTGGTTTTTCGTATGCGCCAAGCCCAACTACAACAACTACAACAACAGCAATTGGCTAACAAAAATAGCGGCATAAAAAAACAAATTTGACTCGGTAATATACCAAAAATATAATTTCTGTCCATAATTTATTACGTATATTGATTTAGCTGCCGATCCCTGTAGAACAACAACAACAATAACAAGAACCACAAGAACAGCAATTGTTATTTTTACCTTTTTGTTTTTTTACTGTAGTTGTTGTTGTTGCTGCTGACTAGCTTCCGTTCGATACGGTTTGGCTTTTGTGGCCATTTTGTCGGCACTTCCTGTCCGTCCGGCTTGCCTGTTGGACTTTGACACTCAAATTGAAGACATGGCACTACAATTTGTACACAAATTGCCAGTTTTTTTTTTTTTTTTTGTTACTGTATGACACATTCAGCGATTTGCGTTTTTTTGCTATGCTTACAAACTGTAATTTTTGCGTTTTTTCCCAAGAATTCGAAATGACAAGTCAATTACAACTTAGGCACAAATCGCGTTATGGCTTGACAGTCCTTCATGTAAGTTATAAGAAGTCGTAAAGCATTTTACATTGAAGCCCATTTTAGCGCTTAACACTTTTACAAAGTATTTATTCGATTTAGAACCACTTTTCTCAAATAGGAGAATTGAAAAGTACTGCTCTTGCGAATCCTCGAATGTTGAAATAGCGGAACTACAATAACTGTGCTAAAAACCCTAAAACGTTTAACGTCTTTCAAATAAGTGACCCACTTTAGACAGTTAGTCTGCTTTCCAGAATGGAATACATTTGAAAATTTATTATTCCCCAAAAAAAATGCTTTCTTTACTTCTTTACTTTAGCATAATCATAGACCTTGAACAGAAACCGCATAAAACTGTTTTTCGTTTGGCCTTAGCTAACTAAAACACCCCTTTTCCGTTCAAGTTTGGATCGCTTATTTTGAATACGGAAAACATTTTGGATTTACTAACACCGTTTTCGAATTATTAATTAATCGCGAATTCGAGATTATCGTCAATTCAAGTTACTATTCAACTCGATCGTACCACCTCACTAGTATATCACTGCCCCAAATGTGCATTCGTGTTCTTGTAAAGGCCGGAGTCGGCTTCTTTGAGGCAGGCTGTGCTTGTTGGTTCGTCAACGAAGCCGGTTTTGGCCAAATATATTATGAACCGTGATTAATCTAATCACTCAATCAATGTGTTACGCGGCATCCAGTGATGGATTTCAGTGTCATCCACAGCTATCCATCTAACCAACTCTGCCGCGGTGACAGTTGCCATTCCCACTCCCATTCCATTACCTTGGATACCTCGGTGTCGAGGAATCCAGCATTCACTGAATGTCAAATATGACTCGAAATCATGTTAAGTCTGGGCTTACATTCTGATTATGGTCTACGTTGTTGGAGTATACGCAAGGGCTCTAAGCGCAGACTGATTGTCACTATAGATGCCTCAAATCTAGCCCAATTAGCAACTTTCTCTCATGGATCCAGCTCGCGTAATTTAGAATTGTCTAGATTTCCGTTTTAAAAACGCTTAGGAATAGTGAGTATAGAAGATATGGAATAAATAGTACTGCGTGAATTGTGGTGCAAACTGTATGGAGGGATCTAACCGATACCAGCACGCACCCATAAGCTTGAATGTGTGCGTTCGTATTTTGAATCTCTGGTCCACAACCAAGTACCAGAGAAGATAGAATTTCGTGTTGGGGGAAGCCTCGTCCTACCTTCACTGTGAACTTATGCCACAATTTCTTGCAGTAAGTCGCGTGTCCACCGTGTGGTGAGCGGGTTAGCGAAACCACATCAGCAGGTCAAAGCTTGTCGTATTGGGCGACTAACAATGACTTGGTTCTTTCCAGATGAGTAGCGCCACCCCAGGCCTTAAAAATGTTGTGCGTAGGGCTTGGAACCCATCACGTAAAACCACATTTCCAATGAATGAACGTATTTACATCAGGCAGTAACCTTATAACGGGTTGTTATGGCCAGTTAAGAAGAAGAAGTTGAGTGCAGGAGGTTTCATCGATGTCTTGTCTTCAGCTGCGATTAGCATGCTTTATAATGATTTCCATAGGAGCTAAGCAGTCGACATTAACTCGATAGATACTCTGCTTTAGCTTTAAGCAGAGACCTAAACGTTATTAAGGAAAAACTAGCGATATTCATTGACTCGGTAATTATACAGCGTACATTTCCTCTCTCTCTCTCTAATCTGTTTAGTGCATTTTTATGAAATAAGTTAACCGTCTATTATTAAAATATTGATTCTTAGAAGAAGTTGTTTTGTGTGTCCCTGACCCTGTCACCTTGTATTCTTTTTACAAATTTCGTCGCTCTTCACTTGTAAATAGTTCTTAAAATAAGATTTCACTTTTTTTTTTTTAAACTATTATATCATTATTGCTCCTCTTATAGATAAGTGTTATTTTAGCTTGTTAAATTGACAGCTGTCATTGCATGTAATGCGGGAAAAAAGAAAATCCATAGCCATAAAATTCAATTATTGTCGCTACTAATACACACACACACACACACATGAAATCAGACTAACACACACACACACACATGCATGCCTGCACACTCAATTGAGCCTTTGGCGTACTTTTGAATGCACAATGTAACTATGTATTCACTCTCTCTCCGCTCCCCTACAGCTCGTCCGTTCATCCATGGAAACCGCGCGCACAATCATTGCAATCAATTGTGCATGCACAGCTGCAGCGGCAGAGCAGCAGCAGAGGAGCGGCAGCAGCGGAGCGTTCGCGTTGGGCTCCATTTGGTGGGGAATTGTGAACGCAGTCAAATGGTTTGCTGGGTTGCCGCTGCAACCGCAAAACACATAGCGAAAATTTTGTTAGTTGTCGGTCGCTGCGGTTGGGTGGCAGGAGGAGCAGCTCAGCGGGTCCACGATTGGTGGTTTGCGTGTGCAACATTCTTCCATGTGGCTTCTATGTCATCTGCATCGAAGTTTAGCAACATTTTTGGTTACATTTTAAGCAAACAAGCAAAATCAACAACCACAGCAGCAAAAACAACAAAAACATGGACAACATTGTGTAGAGTTTGACTTATATACATATATATTATACGATGTTGCATGTGCAGAGCACTTATCATACACACACACACACACACACACACACACACACACACACACACACACACACACACACACACACCATTTTATAGATACACGCGTTATAAATTTTAACTATGCATTGATATAAGGACAAAAAGTGCCGGATGGGAAATTTATTGATTCATATTTCTGCTTTTATAACTTTTATAACTTATGCACAAGAGTTATAAACGCAAAAGTGTTATACACTGAAACAAACAGTTGGAACTTATGATTGAGTTAGTTGTGGCGTTGAATGAAAGTGGGCTACACTGAGCTTTTTAATAGCATTTTTATACCCTGTACACATAATGTGTTTATCTCTTGTGCTGAGCGGGTTAGGGAATACCACCTCAGCAGGTCAAAGCTTGTCGTATGAGGCGACTAACAATGACACTGGGTTCTGTCGAGACCAGTAGGCCTTAAAAGGGTTGTGCGTAGGGTTTGGGACCCACCACGTAAAACCACAATACCAATGAAAGAATGTATTTACATCAGGCCGTAGCCCGATAACGGGTTGTTATGGCCAGTTAAGAAGATAAGACTAGTGTACAAGGGTATTAGAGATTTGTGCAATGTATGTAAGAGGCAGAAGGAGGCGTGGCACACCATGGGCAAAAAGTCTTATCATTGACTCGGGTAGCGATTGGACCATAACCGTCTGTCCGTATGAGGGTATAGATCTCCGAGACCATAAGAGCTAGAGACAAAAAATTTACCAAGATCCGCGTAATGCCATGTAAGTTGAAGTTTGTCGAGTCAGGTCGATATCTTACCCCGTTCCCGGGGTGCATCTATGTTCCAAAAATGATCGAGAGCGGATTATTACATCAAAAGTTATCGTGTGACCCTAATGCATACACATTTTTTCAATGGAGAGTGCTCAAATTCAATAGGAAACTCTTTGAAATTATGCCCAACACAATAGAAAAATATTTAGCTTGCTAAAGCCGAAATTACTAAAGTTATTTGACTAACACACTACATCGACAACGCCAACGCACGGACAAAAAAAACATCTCCAAATCGCCGGAAAAGTTGCCAGAGTGCTTAAATCGTCGAAAAACATAAAATTAGTGATTTGAGTTTTTTGGCCAATCCCAATACTTTTTTGCGGAAAAGTAAAAAGGATACTTCCGTTACTATTTTTCCGTATTTGGTGTCTATAAAGGAAAAGGGTACAGGGTATTCCACTGTCGGGCACCGTCCCGACTGTCTGCATCAAATTTTTTAGAATGTATATTATCCATGAACGATTTCGATACGATATAATTTAAAATATCAACAATTCGATATATCGATATTACTATTGTTAGTTTTACCGCTCTATTAATTCAGACACATTTTGGCGATATTCGAAATACGATATATTTTAAAATATCAACAATTCGATATATCGATAATACCCTTGAATTACAGGGTATAACTTTGTATATACCAGCGTGCTCTAAAATATGCGGAACCCAAACGCAGCTGTTGTATAAACAATAATTAATAATTTATCATTTGTTTGAACAAAGTGCTGCCAGTAGGAAAAAAAACTGCACATCAAAACTTTGCAGCAGATTAAAAGTAGAATCTGATTTGATTTAAAGTTAATATTTCATATTTAATATTCATTAGCATAAAACTTGTTGGCAGCATTACGCCCAGCCTTGGGCTATGGAAGCTTAACACTTTAATGTGTCAGAATTCATAGCGATTTCAGAGTTATGAATTAATCATTGCCTACTTATGGGCGCCATATTAAAACAGACTAAGTTAAATGTGTACTTAATACGCTGTCCCTCCGTCTATGCCCCAAGGACAATTATCTATGTATGCTTATTATTATTTCATTTCAGTTGCAAAAGCATTATTTTGGTTCTGGAATTTGAGCATTAAGCATTCTCTAAAGGAAGTTTGCTTTACTTTGCTTTTACTAAAAACTTTCTTCTACCAGAAGTTTCACACCCACAAACATATTGGAAAATACCGCAAACTACTTGGTGTTGAAAAATAAGTTTTTGCTGGGAAAACTTGTTGTTCAATAGACCACTTAACTGAGTTTTATTTGTAACAATTGTTTAATAGCAGCATTAAGAACAATTACTTGGATATTGACTTACAGAAAATAAGAGTTTTTGCCTTTAGATGAACTTACAGCGTTACTGCCCAAAATTTGTATAGAGAAGCATTTTCATCATCAATCAAGCATTGAAACTATTTTATTAAAAGTCAAAAAAACTAAAGTTTAGGCTTAGTCCAAGATATAGTTTTCAAACAACCACAAAATCCTTAGGATTTAAATAGTCAATAAATAAAGGTGAAATTGAAAATATTAGAAAGAGTAAAAGTTAGTCTAAAGTCAACCCAAATATTCTAACTTAAGAAAAAGTTAAGCAAAAATGCTAACTTTACTTACCGACTCGATGGGGCAATTTTACAAACTTGTAGGACACTATATTTTATAACAGAAAGAGAAAGGCAGCAAGTGATAAGGTTGTGAAGGTCTTTAGAAGATAAGTACGGAAAACGAAGAGCGTCGTGAACGGAAAAACGAAAAGAAAAACTCTTGAAACGACGAGCCTAAGCTGACCAAGTAAGTTTGGGGAATCAATATCATCCAAAATATATTTTGTTTTTTATAAACTCATTCCCAAGGGTTTTCTTACGGCTTAAAAATAAGGCAAATAAATCAAAAGTAACCTACTATGGTATAGAGGTAAGGGAATACTAGGATGCTGAGTCCTCAAGGCGCAAAAGTAACGAATTGATTTTTGATTGATTCAATGCAAGACTGGTGTGCGCTATTTTAGGTTATTAAAAATTAATTTTTTTTTGAGGTTATGGTATAGGTATAGGGTGCAAAAAAATTTTGTGGTCTGTCTCTCCAGTTACATCAATAAGTACCATTTTTACACTTTAATTAAAGAGTTCTAGAGATCAACTACGATATTTTTCGCAAAGTTATGGCTTTTCGAAATATATCCCTTCGACGTCATTAGCGTTAAGCCTTTGAGACAATAACATAGGTCAACATGGTTTAGTTGTTGGATAGCTGACGGCCAATTCTAACACCGGATTCGGATTCTACGCAGTTAATTACTTTGGAAATGACCCTCAGCTTTCCAACAACTAAACCATGTTGACCTGTGTAATCGATTGTTAGCATTGTTAGCAATTGTCGCGCAACTTCCCTTGGGAGACGGGTGTTACATGTTTGTTTGCGTGATTCTTGAGCAGAACTGTCACTCCGTTGCTTTAACCAAAGTTCAGGCACTGTTCTTTGTGACTCCAGTAGAAACATTTAGGCTGGTCGAAACCAAAAAAGTCAGATTTTATAAGTATTTGTATACTTTTTTGCACAATGTTAGAACATCTCTACCTCTCTCTGCCTCTTCTTCAACTTTTGCTGATATTAAAGATAGTACAATTTCCCAAGCACTTTGGGGAATTTCCCACTGGGTTGCTGGACAGCCATAAAATCGCATATGAAATCTAAGATGACACATTATACGTATATATAGGCATAATAACTGTCAGCCAACGGTAACAATAACAATAACAACATTACAAAAAAATTTGTTGCAGACAGTCGTGATGGTGCCCGACAGTGGAATACCCTGTACCCTTTTTTTTATGAACACTAAATAAGGTAAAATGGTAACGAAAGTATCCACTTTTATATCTTTTTTTATAAGATCGATATGCCTGTAAACATTTTCCTATTGAGAAGTTCCAATTGACAAGTTTTCTATTGGGAAGTTATCTATTATGGGAGCAAAAATTTCTTACCCACAACTTCAGTATTCTTGTGCCAATGTCTTTGAATTTTGTAACACAGATCAAAAATACATATATTAATATCTGTAACAGTTTTCAAATCAATATATTGGGGGGTTGTGGCAGTAATTAAGGTTAATCGATTGCGTGGGAAGGGGGGGTTCTATTGAAAAAAGATGGATGCAGTTTTAACGATTAAGGTCACACGAGTCTCCACACAAATCAATTTTGTAGCTTTAGCTCACATGTAACCATATCTACATGAAGTGGAATTTTGGGACAGTTTATAGGCGAGGAGGGGTGAAATTAGCAATAACTTTTGATGTTTTTAACCAACTTCAATCATTTTTGCAACATAGATGCACCTAAACACCATGCACACCTCTGTCGAGTTTCGCATTAATAGATTGAACGGAGCGGTTGTAAACGCGAATATCTGTCACGGGGGAAGGGGGTAAGATATCGACAAAAATCGACAAGCTCGTATTTTTCCCGGCATATGCGCATCTTGTGGTAAACAAAATTTTTGCTCAAGCTCTTATAGTTTTCGAGAACGGTGCGACAACACGGACAGACGGACATGTCTATATCGATTCGACCATTGCTCCTGACCATTTCTGCCCATGGAACATATAGTCTGCCTGTTACATACATTGCACAAATCTATAATACCCTTTTACAAATTGTGTACAGGGTATAAACACTGCAGCAATGGCGTCAATTACAATTTCCAATGTTTGCACAACGCTTGCCATTTACAAAAATGCATTATTTATTATGAAATTTTCATAAAAGCCTAACATTAAAATAATGATAAACAGCAGATTTTCATTTATTTTATGGTCAGTTCAATTATTCTAATGCTTTTACGAAATTGTCTTTGACCACATTTCATATGCTTTTAATGAACTGAATTGGTTAGGCCATAAATCAAAGTGGGCTATCATTCAACACTTTGCTAGCCGTATTCAAAATCAACTCTCACACAGATACACACACACACACACAGATACACACACACATAGATACACATATGCTGTGTTGTTTTACCAGCAGCTTATCGAAGCCCGGGGCATAACCTATAAAAAAAGTTGCCAAAATGTCATTAAATCCTATCAATTTTCTCAATAACGAATTTAAATATTTATGCTTGGGCTTAAGCCCAGCAACAAAAAAGTAAAGTAAAAATAAGCCCGAGTTTCAGCTAACAAAAAAAAAAGGTTCCAATATGGCCAATAAAAAAAACGTTATATGCGGTGTGGATGCCAAAACGGGACTACTCAACCCCAAGCGCTCAAGCACTTAATTGAAGCTTCCAATATGTGCACACACACACACTTGCATATAGATTGGTTCCAGAAGTTTGCCAACTTTGTCATGAAGTTTACACAGTACAGAAGCACTGTTAGAGTAATTTTAAGCGATTATTTGCACAGAGTGTTTTAAGCCCCTTACTAACTATACGCTGCCATAGAGAGCTATGAAGGCATATGTGATTTCATAGTCAATGACGTAGTAAAGGAAACATATTTGTGGACCAACACTTAAAGCCCTCAAGAAGGGTCACAACACGGTGTGCGCTAACTACCGTGGTATCAGTCTTCTTTCGATTGCATATAAGGCCCTATCGAGCGTACAGTGTGTACAGGCTAAAGCCGTTTTCGCAAGAACTGATTGGAACTTGTCAGTGGGAATGTAGGCCTGGTACGTCCACCATCGACCAGATATTCAAACTACGCCAAATCCTGGAAAACCCCACGAACACCAAGCGAAGCTTCAGACAAGGCCCTCTCCTTTTTTCTCCTCTTCCTCTTCTTTTTTTTGATGAAGAATGTGCTGCGAAAGGCCGAGGTACATCGAAACGGGACTGTATTCTATAAGAGTGTGCAGTTGCTTGTATACACAGATGATATCGATATCGTCGGTCGTCCTAAGCGAGCATTTATCGGATTCTTTGCCGCAATTGAAAGAGAATCCGCCAAGATGGGCCCGTTTTTAATGAGAGTAAGACGAAGTATACGCTATCTTCGAGTAGAGATATACATTGGTTGGATCTCAGATTGATCTTGAAAATTATACCTTTGATGTTGTCAAGGATTTCGTCTACCTTGGCATCACCGTCACAATGAACAACGATGTCAGCATGGTGATCAAGCGAAACAAGCCAATAGGTGTTACTTTGGTCTCAGTAGGCAAATGAGTAGTAGAAAACATAGTTTTCCGCCAGTTGAAAATTGCAGTCTCTTCTTCTTCTTAACTAGCTATAACAACTCGTTATCGGGTTACGGCCTGATGTAAACACATTCTTTCATTGGTTTTACGTGTTTTTATTCTTTCATAGCCCGCTCACTTCCTCCAGTTGAAACTTACACTCTATAGGACGCTTATCCATCCCGTTTTGCTTTGTGGCGTTGAAGCATGAAGGATCAGGTAGTGAGCACACTAGCTACCTTTGGTATTACCTATTATCGAAAGCACGCGCAATGCAAAGGCGCCTGGAAGAGTGCTCTACATCATGCTGTAACACGGTAACGGGTTGTTATGGTCAGTTGAGAGGAAATTCATGCTACGCACACAGTGATAATCAGGAGTTAAGAAATCTTGTGTAAATAATGCTAAAATATCGACTTTAATCATTTCATTAATCATGTACTTATTTTCGCTCTACTGTAAAATTGCTGTTTTAGCAACAAGTTTTAAACATTTAAATCGTACAAAATACCTATTTTGACAATAGTGCCCCTTCATTGAACACGGTCTTTGGACCCTCCCTAACCCACAATTAATCCTGCCCTGACCATGTATGTGTGTGTCTTTGCACGTATCTGTGGCTGCTTTAGTTGATGTTTGCTGCCTTTGTTCTTTGTCATCCTGCTGTCCAATGTTATTTTTTCATTTGCTATCTCATTAATTTTACTCTGCAGCTGCAACTATAAAACAATAAGGGGAAACCCAAAAAAGAAAACCGAGAGCGGCTTTTGTGACGCGATTTAAGCGATGCTCAACACCGTGCTCATGCCGCAAAACTCATTCAGGCTGGACACACTCACACTTTTTCCATAAATTTTTCAGTGTCTTTGGCAAACGCTGCTGGCACTGTGACACGTGCGGATGACAACGCCAACCAAAGCGATGCACAGTGGGATGGACCGACTAGTTTTGCGGCAAAAACTTTTTATTTCGAAGTAAATTTAAAATACATACAGAATTTCTCATAAAGTAGTACACAAACAGGTTGCTTCAAAAAAACGTAAAAAACGTTAAAAAATAAAGATTTTATAACTAAATAAATAAAGAAAACAGTTCTTTGCGTTTCTGGACCTTAATTAATCGAGGTTCCTTGAATTTTTGAGACGTGCATTACAAGGATCTCAACATATCAAACATATGCCCATTCTGTCTTGTTCTCGATATCTTTCATTCGCATATCGACATTTCGATTGGTACGTACGTGACTGTTGTTCCATATGAAGAAGAACCGACTACTTTGTTTAACTTAGTATGATTTTTAGATATCACTTTAGTAGCATAAAAGTAACTGGAGAATCTATCGGCAGTTGAAAGCATGGCAAGCAAAAACTGTTACGTTACGTGACGGCAAAAAGAAGAGCAGCAAATACAACTTTCGCCGAGATCTTTTTTGCATGAAATTATAAATCGTATCTTTTCTAATCAGTTAGTTGAAATTTGTGCAATTGTCAGCTGATAAGAATCCACTATTAAGTATTCCCAATTTGAGTTTCTGCAAACAAGAGCAAAAAAAAAATCGATTGCAAAGTTTACCTAAAAATCAATATCGAAGATAAGCTTTATTTCAAAAAAGTAAGTATTTTGTTGCGTACGAGAAGAATGCCCAAGTTTGAGCAACTAAATCCCTGAACATTTCTCTTCAACAAAATTTTTTAATTTCTAGCACGTTTTACAGCCTGTTGTGCCACTGTGCGCTGGCAGAGAGCCCGAAAAAAGCAAGTTAGAAATCTGTCAGCATCACTTTCGCGTTCTGTGGGGAACCACAACTTACAACGCCCACGGCCGTGGTCGCCAGTGTTGCCATTGTTGCCAATGGCAGCGATACTGCCTTTTTTCAAGTGAGAGACATCTTTTGCTGTTTTATGCCAAAAAATATGCCAAAGCGCGGCTAAATTGATTTAAACGCGGCAACAAGAGACAAGTTGTGGACCATGTTTTTGTCGTTGTCGTTGTAAATGGGTGAAGCACGCCAGGGATGCGCTTAACTGTATTCTTGTATGCGAGAGTGCTTAACAACATTGAAACTTAAGTGTTTGACAGGTAAGCAAACACTCACTCCCACACACAAACACACTCGTTGCAACAACACACTTTTAAAATCTGTTGAAGCTACAATGTGGTTACCTTGCCACAAGGCTGCCACATATTCTTTCGTATCTCCTGGGTACAACGGCTAATCATTGTCTATGTTGTTGCAATTGTTTCTTGATGGCATTAAAGCTTAAATATTTATGCGCAAGTTTTACTCTTAAGTAGCTCAACAGCCTGTTAAAGGGGTTAAGCCCTAATTCTAACACCTGAAGTTCGCCGTTGGAGAGACCAAAAAAAATCTATACAAATATTTTCCGTGAGTAATGCGCCATCTTAAGTCGGCAAAAACTTACTGAGGTCTACAGTCTCTCTAGGATAGTTCAATTCATCAATAAGAAATAAAGTATGGGAAGACATTTCTACCAGCGTTAAACATCGAATCCACACCATGGCTGATGTGTTGTTACTGTTGGAGAATTCGCAGTCACAATGAACAGAATGTTCTCAAACAAAGAACGAATTAAGATCAACACTTGCCTAAGAACAGAACGGAAGTCTTAAAAGGAGATCGACGTTCATGGAACAAGAAAAGCAGTCTCAAAAGACTACTCCGAACGATTGGTAATGGTTTCGGTAATTTTAGTACGTTATTTTCTTTCAGTGTATAGTGATTTTGAGCACATGATGCTTCGCCCATTTTCTGCGGTACCTATCCGCACGGCAGCTGGAGTTATTGACGCACCTGTAGTTATTGACGGCCTCGCAGCCGCCTTGCCCCTCCATCGCATCTCCTGGATGGCTGTTATGTCCGCCTTGCACATCCTGAGTGGCACCATCCCAATTAAGAGTCCGGAGATTCAAGTGTAAATCATAGTCCTTTACACGATTGCGGGAGGGTCGTCAACGTTTGGGATAGCCTTATCCGAGGCTTCTTTACATTTTTTCATTCGAATTTGGGTTATAGGTGGTGGGTCCCAAGCTCTACGCACAACCCTTTTAAGGCCTTGGTGGATGAGTTGTTACCCATCTGTAAGAGTTTCTTTAACCTATTTAAGTTATAGCAGACGAAGATTTGTTGGTCTGAGGCGTGGAGCTCAGATATAGTCTGTGACTCTTCTCAAACTTTCCTTTTCCCTTAGCAGCTGTATAAAGTGATTCTGAGACTAGCAGTGTTTCTTGCTAATTCTTCAGCAAGTTCATTGCGAATGTTGGGGTGATCAGGAATGCAGTGAAGTAAAGGTACATTACGACGTCATAGAGGATCTTGTTTGATTTGGCGTAGCCGAACTAGCTTGGAGTCTATTCAGGCTCCTGTAATCACCTTTACAGCGACTCTATACGCTAGTATGTGTACCCAGTGATGAATACCAAACTATGGTGTGCCTTTTTATAGGATGCATCTCCTCTAGGAAACCTCTTTCTCAGCATGAGTACTGATTATGTGGCGTTGCCAATCCCTCTAACTAGTATCCATAGCTGTGTTGCATTGATTTGACAACCCATGACTATATGAAACTGAGTTAAATCCATTAAAACTGTAACACAGATTCTTATTGCTGCTGTCGTATGTACCTCTATACATTCACGAGGCCGTTCTTAATTAAGCATTGGTCATATACTATTGGATTTACTGTGGTTGAGATCTACCAGCGAAGGAAGTTGATGTATTCCTGTAGTGTGTTTTAAAAATCTTAATCTCTTAACAGCGAACTTTGCCTCTCACTCACTGACAACAAGTCATTTTATAAAGGATAATGTAACTGTTAGTCGAACACAGATTGTCCTTTGTCGGTCACCAAACAGCAATGGTTTTTTTTTTTTTGGGATCGTAACCAGTTATAAAAAAGCCATTTCATGTTGCTCTAATTCAGCGCAGCTTAGCTTAGATTTAATATCTAATGATACCAACAGCTTCAGGTCACAGCTACAGTTAACCTGATCACTACAAATAGAAGAAGAAGGTCGAAGCCATTAAAATGCTGGACGTTGGCCACAAGCCTTCTGGAATACTTGCTCAATCAATTACCAATGAATGATGTGCGAGAAACTTCATCAAATGCGTTTGTTAGTCAATAAATTAAACAATTAATGCCGGATCCGGCCATAAATAAAATGCAGCATCATGCACAGCTACAGCAACAAGGACATCAAGGACTACAACTTGATTATTATATCATTATTATATTTGCTGTTGGCCAAAATAATGGCACGCCCAATGCTCGTACTTCGTTTCTCCATTACCAAATGCGCTGACCACAATTAAAAAAAGCCATAAAAACGTGAAAATTCTTGGGGAAAATAACAGCAACAAACAATTTTCCGACATAAACAAAATGGACAATGTCATGCACATGACTCGAGCAAGCTATCCGGTGGGCCTACTGCAGACCTGGCCAAGAGTCAAGCAACAACCGACGGACAGCACCCGGCAGACATCAGCCATCAGCCATCAGTCGTTCATGTCACGTTTTTTGTGCGCGTTCTGACGCATTTGCTCCTTTTGCACTTGTTTCGCGTTTTTGCTCTTTCTCCCACTTCCTTTTTTGTATCTTCTTCTATGTTTTTTTGTGTCTGCTTTGTGTTGGCAGTTCTTGCTGTTCATTGCTCACTTCGTTTATGGCATTTATTAAGCAGAAATTTTTAATTAAATTCTCGCCTGAATTAGCCTCATTTCAGTCACGTGTTAATAATAATATGGAATCAAATGGCCAAGACAATGGGCCTACCTTGACAACAACTACAGCAAGAGTAACAGCAATATACTTGGGCTCTATGGCTGCTGGTAATCGTAATCGTGGTAATCATTTGCATTGAGTTTGTTTTTTTCATCTATCATCTATTCAACGGCGTAACGTTTGACGTAGTGCCGTGGCGTGACGTAAAACGCACATTTTACATTAAGGCATGGGAAATCCATAATAATAGCTAAAGTTACTCTAGCCAATTGCTATTTGGTGGCTGCCAATGCTCTACCCTAATAAGATTTATGACTGACTGACTGACTGCTCCGCTCGGCTTTCTGTTACTGTATGTGTGACCGTCCGTGTGTACCAGCTGATTATAATTTTGTTTGACATTGTTTTTTGTTGGAAGCTTTCATTAGAGTCGACTCTATTGGCGGCGTTTGTGGGGAGCACTGAATTTGGTGCATATTAAATTTGCTATTTATGGGTTAGTCTAGTCTTTAGTAAAGCAATGAACGCTTATCAGCTTTACTTCGGTTATTTGATTGCCAATTTCAATAACTGAAATTTGGCAACACTTCATTGCTTTTGGTTTGTTCTACGCCAGCAAGTTATTGCGAAAAGTTCATATTCTCAAGTAGTTATTGTGCCTTGGAAGCCCTTTAGACTAAGGAAGAAAGGCAAAACTCTTGAAAACCGGACACCCGATGCAGCAGTCTAATGCGGTTGCACTTGTGTTGAACCCATTAGATCTGTGGCGCTTTACGCATGACTTTAATTAAACGACGAAGTCCACGAGCTCTACGAAAAACTGTATATACTCAAGCGGGTTAACGTTCAGCGTCTCCGACTAGGAAGCTACTGGGAGAAAGGTCTTCAAGCAGCAGGTCGAGGAAGCAATAACTACCTTTGGAATCACGGAGTGGGAAAATCGTGCGAGAAGCAAAGATGCCTGCAAAAGCCGTCTACAACAGGACGTAATCCGATAACGGGTTTTTATCAATAGACAAGAAAAAGATAAAATGTCAGGCTTCTAAAACGGGGATCGGCAATCGTTGCCGCTGTGAAGCAGTTTCGAAATCTCGACCAAACGTAATTCATGAATCCGAAAAATCTTATAAACAGACTAGGTTCATCATTCATCTTTTTGTGGAGCGTAACTGTACAATATAAGAAATGGAATAGGACCATGAACGTGCTTATAAAAACATGTTTATTTGGAAAATTATCGAAACGTTCGAATATTTTTCATTTCAGTTCATCAGGAATGTTACCTGCTTCAATTATGTAAGACATAAATGTAGAAATCTATCATACCCTTGACCTTTTGATTGCTTTCCACTAGTTTTATTCAAAGTTACTCTACCCTATTTCTTGGTTCTATTTCACGCTCAAAACTATTTAGAACCAATGCTAATTTATAAAGTGCAAACTCAAGTTTTTCTAAAACCTTCCAAAGCAAGACACGCAAAACTCTCATAACCACAACAATCATAATATGCAAAAAAGCGATATAAGTGAAACTACGAAATTAAAAAAAAAACTCAACTCAATAACAATGCCATTGAAATCAAAAATGGAAAAATTACTTTCAAACTGCGAAACGAAACAAAGTAAAACAAAGGCTGCAAAGAAGAGAGTGGAGCGTAGGAAAAGAAAGAGCAGAATATGTTCAGTGCATTTAGCAAGTATTCGAGGGTTGCCTTTTAAATTTCGGAAATGCAGTGCTAACAATCTAGCTTGCCAACTTTTGATAGGAATTTGGCAAAGATTAAGAACGATGGTGCTGCATTCATGCATCATGCTGCATCAAAATGGTTGAGTGTAATAGAAAAAAAAGAGGGCTCCGCTCGCCAACTTCTATGCCCATCTCGAGGTAGATCATATGCTTCTTTCTCATTCCCATTCACGTCCTCCATCGCCTTTCTCTTCCGATTGATCCTCCTTTCCCTCTGCGTCTCCCCCTTCTTCTTCATCATCCGCTTCCTGCTCTCTTCGAGAGCTTCTCTGCGATTTGATTCATCTCTCGTAGGAAATCCATCTGCCGAAAGAACTCATTACGACCGAATTCTCTGTTTGGATGTGGGCGCATTTGTTTTAATTCACGCGAATATCGGATGACGCATTAATTCGACGCTGCTCAAAAGCCTCTTATTTGGGCCGAGGTATGAAAACTCTCGTGTGAAAGATGATCCTTTTTGGCGTTTTTATTTCTGACAAATAAATGGTTGTATACCTTTATTTTTAGGTTTGTTGGATTTAGCTCATCTTCGATGATTCATACAGTAAAGTACTATTAAGCTTCAGCTGGTACGCATAGATCCAAGATTTGTCGCCTATCGCGATCTTATAAATGAGTTTTTAAGCAACGTAGCTGTACTTTTTCAACATATCTTGGCAGTCCACTTTTGGGCTATTTTCAAATTTAGCGGTATCCATTACGAGAACAGAAGAAGTAATGGTCTGGTTTTCCTCAATCTAAGATGTCTATCTTGCACAATTAATTTAGGCAAAGCATCGACGGTTTGTGATAAAAAAAAAACGGAGCACAGACAACGTAAGCATCTATAGTGATGGTCAAGCAGCTATCAAATAATACTCAATATCATCAAACTCGATAACAACCATCAGCTGAGCTCTGTTTCCTTAATTAGTAGATGTGCTCTGGTGTCCTTCGAGCCCTTATAGTACTAGCCTTTCTGCACCTTTTAGCGGTTTTTGCAGGAGCTGCTACGCCCGAGGTAAATCTATTACAAGGTATGAGGCATCTGCAAACGTAAATGAGGGAGACTGTGTTGGTACATGATAATGACACCTGTCCCTCTCTCTGTGTCAGACACTTAAAAAATGTAGTGCCTTGAACCAGCAGAAGGCTCACACCTTGTAATAGATATGACTTGGCTGCGACGAGGAAGAGGGAGAAACGGTCCCCTTCTGCTCATGTCCAGCTCTTTGTAGACATAGGCTCAAGTATCTATACAGCTACCTTCTGAATAGTATTTCAGATCTGTCTTTAATCACGCCTAAGCGGTTGGCAATTTTTATTTTCGCATCCTGATGGTAACACTTCTGATTCTGTCTGCTTTTGAACAAGGAAGGATTGCTCTTTTAGATCCTACGGTATCACAATGGGCCACAATGGGATTGTGTTAGGCAAAAGGTCTGACAGCCTAACCTAACCTGTTTTTACATGAGCTTCAAATACTACGTCGCCACAGCAGAGTCTCCGAAATAGAAAAAAAAAAATTCCTATAGACATATAAAAGAATTTTAGCTATATACGTCAGAACGTTATGAATATATGAAGGTAACCCTCGTATGGGTGCAACACAAACTTCAAAATAACAAACCTCAAACTCAGTCTCAATTTAAAACTCATGCAGGAGCTGAAAGTCAGTACACGAAAGAAAACGCTTTGGTTGCTGGGAAATAAATTTCCTGCTGCACCGCCATTATTATTGTTACATATTTGGCTTTTACTGTTATGTGTGTGTGTTGTAGCTTTTTAATGGCTGATTGCTGCTCTTGTTGTTGTTGCACAAGACTTCCATGTACGTAATATAGTGTAGCTTAGTTAGTGAAAATACTATAAACAATAACTGCAATTATAGTTTGCGAAAATTTTTGTTATGGCGACCTTGGCGACTCATATGATAAACGAGAGCAGTTAAGTGTTGAAAAATCCACCTGCCTCCTTCAAGCACTCTGAATGCAAGCAAGTGTACCATTTTTTTAATGAACGAAGCCTTCATTCTTGTGTGATGTCATTGTTGTCAGTTTAGATGTAGTCTAAAAAAAGTTTTCATATTATCAAGTCAAAATGTAAGACGCAAAATTTTCGAATATTCATGTCAAAGTTATATAAAATACGAGCCAATCTATCTATATATGAATAAGCTAAGCTAAAATTCAGTGTGGTACCGATTACTTCGCAATAACGCAACGTTTTCGGTTGAAAAGTATACCATTCAAAAGGTAAAATGCTTGCGCTTTGCCGAATATACGTTTAATCTGGATACGTTACGTTTTAGAAAGGTAAAAGTTAATTATAAAGTAGAAATGTACTGTATACGTTAGAAAAAAAACCCTTTCCTTTTTTCTCTTCGTTATCAGCTGTTATCAGCGCGTATATACTAGAAAATATAAGTGTTCTTTCAAAGTAATGGTATATGGAGATTCTGGAGTAAATACAGGGTTCTGAGCTTGGCAATATATGGGTACATGTTGTCTTTGATAACAACATAACATTACTTAAACTAAAAATTGATTCCCTTAATCTTAACCACCATTTATAGATGTTTGTTTAGAAACACGTGACATGAATACGTGACAAATGCGTGCAATATTTTGTAATCATCTGAACATATTGTAATTTTACGTTTCTGAATTCCGATTAGTTTCGCTTTAAATCGACTGCTATATAAACAACCGATATGGACACAATAAAAGTTAAACCAGTTTTTGTTCAAATCAAGATGCAGTATAAGCTGTTACTTATCGGTAAGTTGAAAGATAAACAACTCTCGATAATGAATTGTTGTGTGTTGTGAAAGTAAAAAATTTCCTAAACAAGATAAAAGTTCTGTGTTCCCAATATAGTATATGCATTTAGCATTATTGAAACGTAACACTAAACTAGAGCTATTCAGGGGTGTGTGTGTTTTTCATAAAAAATATCTTGAAACATCCGTCGGTTCTTTCTTCTTATATTGCTGACACATTTTACAAGTTACTTTGTCACTGAATTTCTGTTCAAAATGTCAAATTGCTTTAGAGTTGAAATTCATTGAAAGAGAGTCATAGTTAAGTGGCCTGAAGTTCCTTTATGCATCTCGCTCATTGAGTTACCAGCAACCAATTTTTAAAGGGATTTCAATTGAATCTTTTAAAAAAAGAGCTAGAAAATGCAAAACGGTTGCCGGGTTCATGAACCTAAGCTTTACCGTAAAAGGACTTCTTTTTTGTTGTCTAGTGTTTTTTAAGTGTGGTTTTAGACCTAGTAAGTAAACCATAGACCAGATATTCACACTACGCCAAATACTGGAAAAGAGCCACCAATACCAAATCGACAACCACCATTTCTTTGTCGATTATTAAGCAGCATTTGATAGCCCTTTCTAGCCATACTTCCTTTCTTGCTACACATCAAATAAAAAAAAAAGGTTGGTCAGTCACACAAAAATTAAACAAAATATATGCTGAGTTGATGAAAAATTCGTAGAGAAATTATTGTAACTGAAGGAAATGAAACGCAAATTTCGTATTTAGTTTTTGACTTCTTTGGCACAGAAATCTAATTTTCCAGTTGCAATTTATTTTGCGTATTTTTTGCAGTATTTTTTCGATTAGAATTGATAACTAATTTTGAAATAGATTGTGTTTTCATCTTTATTTATGACTTTACACAAAACACTTTTCGTACATGATTTTCGAGCAGTAACATGCAAAAAAGATGTCTTTCACAAGTGAAAAATCGCATTTGGCTGATCTGGACAACTGGCCAAAACTGACGACTTGCGTAGGAAACTAAACACAATTTTGAGGATTAGCACTTAATGTTCACGGAACATCAAAACATATAACAAAACAGATTTTCAAAATTAAAATAACAAAATTCCTTTTTAATTTCAGCGCTTGTCATGATCTGTCGCCCCCCACCTGACAATAGCAAAGTTTTGGTCTGTGACATAAATTAACGAATGTTAAATAAATTGGCAAAAAGCATATAAAATTTAATTTTAAAGCCAATTGCAATAGTTTGCTTTAAGTAATAGACAAGCAGCTGTTAGATTTATGTATGCAGCTAGCTCTTCGCTTCTCTCACTCAACAATTCTAGTTAAAATTTCAAACAAGTCTTGAAACAAGAGTTCAAAAATTATAATCCAGCTACTTAATATGCTCCAAAAAAGAAACCAAAGTGCTGCTCTTTTACCTTAAAAGTTGTGCGTATGAATATGCCAGGGCAGATTAAGCATACGCCATGTGGCGCATGCAAATTGACACAAGATGCTTATACAAATTTTAGACACTTTCAATTTATGAGCACACTCACTTAATAAAACCACTTATAAGCACACACACACACACACCACACACACACACAAGCACAACAAATTTAATGGCTAACACGCCGCAACTGTAAACATAAAGCCAACAAAAACCGTTGCCAAATTCGAAAGCCAAACCGTTTTTGTGTTTTGCACTTGTCACTTGTCAGCTGAAACTGAACCTTAACGCCGAATGCGTCAAAATCGTGCACTTGTTGGTCACGCGCCGTTATATAGACTACGTTTGCGTTGTTTTTTACCGTTTGTACCGCTTATGTGAAACGACAAACAGGAACTGAACTCGCAGCTGAATGAAAGGCAGCGTTTGAACCTAACTGTTGCAACAGCTATAACGGCACCGACGAAGCTGCTGCCGAAGCACATGACAAGACAAAACGAAGCGCAAGCCGAGCAGTCACCATTGGAAATCGGCCTGTTGTTGGGGTTGGTCGGAAGGGTATTGTTGCGCCAGTGTTGGCGGTTTCCAGTTGCAACGCCAGCAAGCGATTCTAGCTGACTGACTGGCGGCCAGTGATAAGCGGCGTTAAACAGCTGATGTGGCACACACATACTCTGCGATAAGCATATACAATATGTTCTTGTTGCATGTTAGTTGTTGTTGCCACTTGGGAAATGTTATACAACAGCAGTTGACAACTGATAACGCTAAGCATTAGGCTTATCAGGCAGGTTATATTAAAGCGCTGTTACTACTTTTTTCACTACCAATTTGAACCGCCTACTAACATTTATAAACGTCTGCTACTTTTTCTACTACTATTTCATTGCTTAACAACACTGTTTATTGCGCCTGCGCTGACTTACAAACCGGCCTCACACCCTCAACTATTGGAAAGCCATTTCCAATGCCAAAACGAACTGTTGCTCCTATCGGCTGCTCTTGCTCTTGCATTAAGGCTAAAACCATGCATACCGCGCACAGATCCCCTAAACGCACTACTTTGTAGACGTTACGCGTTTACATAGAACGCCGGCCCACACTTACTTTCTACGAACATGGCCAACATATGCTACGTTTGTATGCGCTATACCTCCTGACCTACGATTTAAATAGTATTGCTATCAAATATCTTTGGGTTTTTTCTAGGAACTTAACCAACAGTTCGTTGGTTCAAAAATGCAGCTAACATAATTGAATTTAATTCGCTTGAAAAACACACAAAACTATTTGCTTGATTGCATCCATCAACGTCAACCAAAGGCTATGTATCCTTGCAGTCTTTTAGTATTGCCACCAACATTAAGGATTTTTACTGGGAATTTCCGTAACAAGAACGTTTCACATATTTGAATCTAATTCACTTGAAATGCACGCCAATTGCACTATTTTGTGAATTAAATCAATCGACGCCTTTGATGTACAATTTGTGCAGTAAATTTCACTGTTACTGTAAACTGTAGTTTACCAGCTAAGTTTGCAGTTCTGCGACAACAGCTATGTGTCAAATGGATGATGAGAGGAAGACTGTATCAAGAGCATACGTAGCGACCAGGAAGTTCCTCGGGTTGATGTTCATTGCGACGCTTATTCTGCTTAAGAATGTGCTTCCGAATATCTTAGAGAATACAGCGAGGAAACTTATAGGTCTGGCTTTTCCTTGCTTGCCTTTTTTTCCATTGTCTGCGGAAGTGACCGATGCGAAGGATGGCGTTATATATGGCTACTAGCAACATAGCTCTTTGGCGAGGAAGTAATTTAGCAATTCAATTATGGCGTACCCAGTAGCATTATTATTCTCATTCTTCTTCAAGGACATTTGTATAAGCTTTGACTTCTGCAGGGCAATTGGATTTATTGGTAAGGACACCTGTAACGGTGCTTCTGAGTGCCAAGACATTGCTCACATATGCTTTAGAGGTACTAACTCAGCTGGGTTATCGGGTAAGTAACACAGTAAGAATTGTTACTTAGTGCAAATGGTGTAAATCTGTGGCAACCATGCATAAAAGCAGTTATTTTCTTTTGGAAAAATGTATGATTAGTGCTACAAAACTATCGATGTTTTTTTCCTAAGGTCGAAGAGCATGCAATTTAATAGAATGGAATCCTTGACTTGCTGAAAAGCGACCAATTTCAGCACAGTGCATACATATGCATTTTTCTTTGCTCTTTCGCTTTCTCAATTTTGCCTACGAGTGTGTCGGTCTGACAGAGACAGCAACATAAGCATCTTCACACGTACGCTGTGCTCAAAATGGTCGCTTTTCAACAAAAACTTTGAAATTCTTAAACGTCCAGGATTCCACTCTATTACTTTCAGGCTCTTTGGGCTAAGGTTAGGAAGGTAGGAATCTGTAAAACCGATATTAATATCGTTACTATTAAATTTTTTTATTGAAACTATTGAAAATAGCGAATGGTGCCATTATCGATAGTTTCTCAGCTCTAGTTAAAATTCAGTTATGTCAACAAAGGTCCAGTGCGATGATAGAATTGCGCTTGGTACTGAATGTTTGAATGGAACAGCAAGTGTGGTTAGTTAAGTTTACTATAAAGAGCATTTCGATACATGATATTATCTTGAAATTGGGATAATATCCGTGAGCACCGAAAGGCGTTACGAAAACTTCTATTGTTCTTTTTAATGTTCTTCAGAAAATACTTCGATTTCGGTGTTTCGCACTGAGCAAAGTTTCATTTAAATTTACATGCGTTTCATGCAAAATACAAGTTGAATTTTAAAGCGTGGCAATGATTCGCCTGATACTGAATTTTCTGAATGCCGGCATAATGTCCATTGATTGCCATTTGATTATAACAAATTTAAATTTTTCTTAAAACCTTAACAAAACGCGAGTGGCCGTCAACAGGGTGGGGGGTCAAAGCTGATTCCCCCAGTGCCCGAAGTTTCCGAGGTCCCGGATTTTAATCGAAATGCATCACCTTTATAAAACAGGTCGGTGGGGAACGTAGGTGGCTTACCCCGGGCCCCGATATTC
The DNA here is from genome assembly GCA_035041775.1 of Chymomyza caudatula. NCBI lineage: Eukaryota > Metazoa > Arthropoda > Insecta > Diptera > Drosophilidae > Chymomyza > Chymomyza caudatula. The sequence continues at coordinate 1,301,937 of JAWNKW010000141.1, read as the reverse complement.
CCACGTAAAATTCGCATTTCGGAAGCCGGTCAATAAAGAATAAAAATAGATAAATAGGCTAAGGACATGAAAATTTTGTGCTTGGAAAGCACAGTATTTCGAATTGTGGAGCAAATGAATGGAAAAAGGAAATTATTAAAACCCAATAGCAAGTTACTGTAAACTATATTTAACGTAACAGCTTACACTCTCATACCAGTTCATTACGAAGAGTAGAGAAGAAAACACGAAATAAAAAGTTTTTGTGTACAATGTATTGTGTTGTTTTTTTTGTTTTTTATTACCTCAAACCAATTTTTACATGTCTAAAAACGTTACGTATCCAGCTGAAACGTATATTCGGCAAACCGCAAGCATTTTATCTTTCGAATGGTACAGGTTTCACTTAAAAATGTTGCGTTAATGAGAATCAATCGGTACCACACTGAATTTTTGCTTAGCGCATTTATATGTAAGATATCAACGAAATGCAAACTTTTATTATAATGTGTACAAGCATAATCGTTATATTCTTCCTTACACTAATCCTTTAGCAAAATCTCTTAGCAAACTTAATATGCCGCTTCAAAGGTAGAGTAAAGCCAAAAAAAAAAACAGCTACTTAGCTTAAAGCAGCTTTCTGGCCATCAAATGCTCTTGCTCCGTGTGTATTTGTAATTTATAGTAGGTCAACGCTTGGCTGAATTTAGACTTGCACTTTTGACCATATCAAGCAGTTAACCCAAAACCTGCACTTTTTTGGGGTTTGCATACACCTCCCGCATGGTCGTCACACATGTGGTTGCACTTGTGGTTGTTTTTGTTGCCAAACTGCGTTGCGGTTAGTTTGTGGATGCCACATGAATTGCGCACAGCAATGTCTGTTGACTGAATGTTGGCCCAAAATTGGATTACTGTGCTGCATCATAGCCGCCCACAGGCACGCCCATTTATGGTTGACACTGGTCAGGCATTGCGGTTAGGTCTAACGTGTTAACGCGTTTAAACAAACATTTATCAAGACCGGAAACGCCGCCATGCATAGAATCCGTTGATGTGTTGCACTTCCGCTAAAAATAAATATGCATACCAACTAAAACGGCGCAAAGCTTAAAAGCCTAAATAACGTTTTCAAATTTATGGCAGCTAAAATAAAAAGATTACAAAATTGACTAGCCAATTGCCGAGATAACTATTTTGCTAGTACAGTAAATCTTTAATATGGAGGAAAGTTGTTGTGGTCTTTCCTACTTTCATATACTTTTAATCTTTTAACTATACTTTTATTATTCTAACTTCCGCTATCGGGTATGGTACATTGGGTACAGCTGCCTGAGTGCTAGGCATGGGTCAACATCCTTCGATGAGCCATCTATACTAAACCAAGCAACGCAGCAAGGAAAACACAAAGCTTGGATCAGGAAAAGGCTCCATTTTTCTCTTTATGCTTATACAGTTTTGCCGAAACTTGAGTAACTTACCTTTTTTCCAGCTGGGGTGATACTCAATCTGTCCAGATACTGTAACAAGATGATGGATAGACCGCTTGTTGTAAGTCTTAAAACCTTTGGCTATAACTAGGATAGCAGTGAGGTGGTTAAGTATAAGTTAATATAACATTATGTGGCAAGATTAGGATCAAGTTTTCGAAAGTCTTGTGAAACTTCTTCAGCGAAGAACTTGAGACGAGACTGAAAGCACGTATTTGATAATAGTATAACGGCATATGCGCCACTGGCTGCTGCAGCACTGCAGTAGAGGATTATAGAGTCTGTGTAGACCTAATGTTGCTAACTAATCTTTGAATGTGCGCCATTGAAGGGGGGACTTCCATGTATTTCATGCTGCCGTGTTTTGTTGGTGTCCATCATCATATTTGCTTTGCTGGCCTTGTAAACATGCATAGCATGAGCGGACGATTAGGAATTTTTATGGTACGCCAGAAAACGGAGCATCATACTTAGACGGTGCAGCAGGACTTTTAGCTGGATGACGGTGTACCCAGCACTTGCAGCAGCTGTAGTATTTACTTTTAATGTTAGTATTTGCTTCCATCGTTTCATTTATTTCCATGCATATTTTTTTAATTAAGTGTTACACAGACAGAGAACATATCTATCGAGCGCATGGCATATCGATATCTATCGATCATACGATGTTCGGTAGATGCCCGATAACCAAGGACAGCTGATTTGAGATAGAGACTGACAGAGTGTAGGTTGCCGGTTAATACAATTAATTAATTAATTTGCTTATTGTTAAATATTAATAATACTTAAAACTAAATAAACGTATGAAATCACAACATAAAGTGGCGACGAGAACAATTGGAATAAAAAAATACATAATTTGTCGAAAAGTGGCGACATAAATTATCCCTGCAAATAATTATAAAAATGATGTCAAGTTTGCGGGTAATGCGGAGTATATTATTGAGGCACTTGGAGCAAGCATAGCAGAATTTTGCTACGATGTTGACCATAACCTAACTTTTGACGCATGGTTTGCGCGTTATGAAGACTTATTCGAACAAGATGCAAATAAATTGGACGATGTAGCAAAAACAAGATTATTGCTAAGAAAGTTAAACACAGTTGTACATGGCAAGTACGTCAACTACATTCTTCCAAATCAACCGCGAGACAAAACGTTCGCAGAAACAGTGACAGAGAACTTTTTGGCATGCAGACTTCACAATTCAACATTCGCATGGATTTAATTACATATGCTGGAGTTGTCAACAAAAAATGTGAATTATTAAATTTGGGAAAATTAACAGTTGACCAGTTCAAGTGTTTGATTTTCGTTATGGGACTAAAATCACCATCAGATTTTGAATTGCGTACCAGAATTCTCAACAAATTGGATTGCGAGGAAAATATCACATTGGAAAAACTAGCAAAAGAGTGCCAAAGAATGATCAATCTAATGGCGGATACTGAGTTAATAGAAACTCAGCAGAAGATTGTAAACAAAGTACGAGTCAAGTCCAACAGCAACAAAAAGGAGAAGAATTTACCTAAAACTCCATGTTGGTATTGCGGAGACTACCATTACGCACGATTTTGCCCATACAAAAACCACAAATGTAGCGAATGCAAAGAAACTGGATACAAGGAAGGATACTGTACTGTGCAAAGACATGTTAACAACCTCAAAGACCGCAAACCACACTCAAGACCATATCAGCAGTATGGAAAACAGCAAAGGCAAAAACAGGGTGTTCATGCATACTCAATTTTCGTCACAAACAAAGTAGCAAGCCAACGAAAATATATCAATGTTTGCATCAATGGAACACTGCCGTTTACAATTCTACACAGGGTCGGATATAACCATAATTTCCGAACAAAAATTCAACAGTCTCAAAATCAGGGAAACTACCCCTCGTTGCACAATTCAGGTGCACAGTCAAAATCAGAGATTTAGAAAAGTCAGTCTTATGCAGAGTAACTTCAATAAAGGATCTAAACGTCACGGGTTAAGATTGGATGTACGCATTTCAACTATGCGACAAACCAATAAATTCTGTTTGCAAGCAGATACAGAATTCTCAGGGGAGTGCAAAAGTATTTTCAATTGAAGACAACATTGCGCAATTAAAGTCATGTTTTTCAGATATTTTCGATGGCAAAATGGGACTCTGCAACCAGACAAAAGCTGTTATAAAACCAAACGTTCAACCAGTGTTTAGACCAAAATGACCCGTTGCTCAGACCAAATCCCGAGCGCGTTTTAGCCATTACTAAAATGCCAGAGCCAAACAACATAAGTGAACTAAGATCATTTCTTGGTGCAATCAATTTCTACGGCAAGTTTGTCAGCAGCATGCGACAGCTCAGAGGACCGTTAGATGAACTTCTTAAGGATAATGTGGCATTCACATGGAAAACTAAGCACAGGCAAAGTTTAGAGAAGTTAAAGAAAGTTTTGGCATCAAACCTTATTCTAGCACATTATGATCCTACCCAAAATATCATTGTTGCAGCAGATGCGTCCGGATACGGACTAGACGCATGTATTCTACATGAATATGCTAATGGCACCATTAAGGCAGTTTGTCATGCAGCACGTTCATTGACTCCAGCTGAGCAAGCGTATAGTCTAGTAGGAAAGGAAGCACTTGCACTTATTTTCGCTGTAACCAAGTTTCACAAAATGATATACGGAAGACATTTTAAATTGCACACCGATCACAAACCATTGCTAGCGATTTTTGGAAGAAAAACAGGCATTTCTGTTCATCAAGCTAACATTCTTCAAAGATGGGCTTTGCAACTTCTTGCGTATGATTTCGAAATTAGCTTCATAAATACTTAAAGTTTTGGCTACGCAGACGTGTTATCACGCCTAATCAACAAAGACGATAAAATACCAGAGGATTTTGTCGTAGCATCAATCAAGCTGGAAAATGAACTCAAAACAATCATCAGTGACGCCATGAAGAATCTTCCAGTTACATTCAACATGATCAAGCATGAGACATCAAAGGACACTGAAAACACTGTCAATTGTATTAAAACACATTCAAAGTGGATGGCCGGCCACATAACATTAGCAATACCGGTGAACTCAACATACTATTTCACAGTAGAGAAAGTTTAACCCAAAAGGACGGATGCATTATGCTTGGGGATAGAATCGTAATTCCTCAGGTATTTCGCACCCGAATTCTAAAACAACTGCATCATGGTCATCCTGGTATTGAATGAACTAAAGCTATCGCTTGAAGTTATGTGTATTGGCCAAACATCGATTTGGATATTAAAGCAAAAGTAAACAGTTGCAATAATTGCGCAGCAGCAGCGAAAATGCCAGTAAAGTCAACTCTGCATCCATGGCCAAATCCAGGCAAAGTTTGGGATCGACTGCACGTCGATTATGCACGACCAATAGACGGATATTATTTGACGCAGTTTTTGCTCGTTTCGGTCAGCCAACAACACTTGTGTCTGACAATGGCACCCAATTTAAAAGCGCATATTTTGAAGAATTTATGGTTAAGAATGGCATGATGACCAGCCCATATAACCCAATGCCTAATGGACAAGCTGGAAGATTTGTAGACTCTTTCAAAAGAGCACTTAAAGATGGACGAAGAGGGAACAGTCATCGAGAATATGCATACCTACAAATATACCGATCCACTGAAAATCCTAACACACCCGAAAGGAAATCACCAGCCGAGATCATGCTTGGCAGGCCAATGCGCACCACACTGGATCAACTGAAACCAATCACTAAAACTCATTTCAGATGACCACAGCCGAAGAAAAAATGAAACAGCAATTTGATAGAGAACACTGTGCTATACAAAGAAACTTCAAGCCGAAAGATTTGATTTTTGCTAGAGTTCCAGACGGCGTAAACCATTTCAAATGGACACCTGGAGAAATCATCGAGCAGCGAGGAGCTGTTATGTATAATGTGCGACGTGCAAATGGCAGAATAATAAGATCGCATATTAATCAGCTTCGACGACGCATTTCCAATGAGGTCGACTGTGACCGTCATTTCAAACTCCGAGCTTCAGCACCTGTAGTTGTAGAACAACTTGTACAACTTCCAAGTAATCAGGATGTTTCTGAAGACAATGCAGACAGCACCAACGAAATCGCAGCTTCTACCGAACAACAACAGAATGCACCACTGGCTTTACGCAGATCGCCTCGACACAGAAGACCTGTGGACAGATTCGTGCCGTCGTAGAAAACAATATTTAAAAGCGGAGGTGTTACACAGACAGAGAACATATCTATCGAGCGCATGGCATATCGATATCTATCGATCATACGATGTTCGGTAGATGCCCGATAACCAAGGACAGCTGATATGAGATAGAGGCTGACAGAGTGTAGGTTACCGGTTAATACAATTAATTAATTAATTTGCTAATTGTTAAATATTAATAATACTTAAAACTAAATAAACGTATGAAATCACACCATTAAGTTATTCTCAATTGTTGAAAACATATTGCCACCCGAAGTTAGTATGTTCTGTCAGTTCAGTGCAGTAAAGCAACTCACGGAGTTAACTTCCCGATGTTCCCAATCAATGATGACTAGCCACGACGATGTTGCGGTCCCAATCAAGCGGCTCAAGAACAACAAGGCTGCTGGCACAGATGACCTGCCTGCAGAGTTGTTTAAGACTGGATGCAATGAGTTGGTAAGGTGCATGCACTAGCTCTTTTGCAGAATATGTCTAGATGAGAGCATTCCCGATGATTGGAACCATTGTCTCCTGTGCCAGGTCCTCAAGAAGGGTGACACCACGGTATCAGTCTTCTTTAATTGCATACACGATCCTATCGAGCGTTGTGTGAACTGATTTGAAATTATCAGTGTGATTTTAGGCCTGGTAAGTCTACCATTGACCAGATATTCACACTACGCAAAGTCCTTCAAAAGACCCACGAACACCAAATCGACACCCACCACCTCTTTGTCGATTATGAAGCAACATTAGAAAACCCGTTGAGGAGAGGCTTCGAATCTCTGCAAAGTTGGTACGACTATGCAGAATGGCGTTTAGCAACATACGCAGCTCCGTCAAGGAAGGAAGGAGCTTCTCCGAGCCTTCCAGAAAGACGCAGCGTTTGGACTCTCTGATTGATGTTGAAAACTGTACTTTTGATGTTGTCAAGGTTTTCATCATTCTTGGTACTAAAGTCACAAATCTAAATGGTGTCAGCAAGGAGATCAAGCGAAGCAATCGATGCTACTTTGCTTTCTGTATTAGGGACCACTCTGCAAGACGTTCATCAGATGCCTTTATGATGCTTGAGCAGAAAGTACTACGTAAGACCAGTGTACCTTCAACGGCAACGACTACAGCAATGACATAGATAGATTTGTGGTGGGTGCGATGGCTCATCAGGTAGGGTTGAAACCATCCCTAGCACACAGGCAGTCTTGACCATTGTACCATACCACAGCAAGGATATAGTCAATCGAACGGCTGCACTGGCTCGGTCATGTTATACGCTTGGCCGAGAACGCACTAACCACCTTTGGTATCACGCAGTTGGCTGCCCAATGCAAACAGCATTTCCCTATTAGGTAAAAAATGTTTGTACAATTTGTTAACTTTGTTTATTTTGATTGGCTTCCAAAATATATGTCGAAAGTATAAAGGATATTCGGGTTGTTAATCAGATTCAAAATTTCAAAACCAATTTGGAACTATACCACTATGAACCGAAGGTTGTTGTCTCTTGAAGTAAGCAAACTTTAAAGCGTTGGTCTACTATTTATAACCCCAAACTAATCAAATTGTCTCCAAATTGCTCTACTACTGCAGCAGCCTTTTGATGCATAATGGGTTCCTCGTATTTGGACACAATCACGGCTTGTCTTGTCTTCATGCAGTGTACACCGCTTTTACCGTACTTGGCACGTACAATTCGCTCCGTGCCTGAGAGGTAAATATAGCGTTGACCGGCTAGAGTCACACCATTGCTGATAAGCTGATCACGTTGGGCAAAACCGCTTATCAAAACGGAAAGCTCCTCCCTTGTAACCTGAAAATCACCGGACTGAGCCCAAATGTTGCCGTCGTGTCCGGCAATGTAGAATTTAAAGCAATTGGAGTGCATCAGTTCGTTGTCGATATAATCAAACCAGCTCATGGTTGTTGGTTATAAAGTATTTCTAATTGGTTAAACTAGCGAAAATAAAAGATTTTTATGAATATGTTTCGTTTTACTTTTTTAGTTTTGTAATAAGTCAACTGAGAAAACTAGGAACAGTAACTATAGGCCTACTTTATTGAATGTTGCATCACATACGATCTATCTAAATACATATATAGTCTTGTTTTGGTGGACAAAAAATCATAAAACTACAAAAAATGACATAAAATCTCAATATTAGAGTGAAGGGGAACCGGAAGAGGAAGATGAAGAGAAATGTTATATAGGCAGAGAGCGGCAAGGAGGTTGTAAGCGAAGCGAGAAGGGGGCGGAATGAAACGTAAATCGTGTTGATTCATCTTATAGCTTTGGGAATGATGATAAAGAAGAGGAAGAGAAATGTGATCTACCTTGAGATGGGCAAGGGGATAGTGAGCGAAGCGAGCGGTGCAGTGAAACTGTGCTAAGTCGGGTTGTTTCATCTTATAGCTCTTGAAATAAGGAGGGAGAGGAAGAAGAAGGGGAAAAAGAAGATGCCGATGTTACGACAAACGGCTTAGTGCACCGTAAATCGTGCTGATCCACTTTATAGCTTTTGAAATGAGGAATGTTGTTACCAAAGAAAATGTTGAGGCTCGTGGGCAATGTGAGAAGGTGGCGTAGTTCAGGTGGTTTCATCTTATAACTTTCGGAGTGAGAGCGGATTGAGCAGGGAGCGGGAACCCACCCTCAAGCAAATTATATGACATAAAAAGCACGATAAAAACGTTGTCGGGTCTCCACTTTTGCTACAACAAAAAGAAATGATACAAAACGAGTCGTTTAAATACACTTTAAATGTATGTTTCGTGAAATGAAAGCAAAAGCTGATGCGCTATAGGACTCCTATTTCCAATTTCCCAAAAACCCGACAATCTGGCCGGACGAATCCAAGTTTAACCGTTTCCAGTCGGATGGAAAGCAGTATTGTTGGCGTAGGCCTGGCGACAAGCTTCAAAGACATCATGTGAAGCAAACCGTAAAGCATGAAGGAGGAAATATGATGGCTTGGGGGTGCTTTACATGGTGGCACGTTGGACCGTTGCACAAAATTGACGGAATAATGCGTAAGGAAGTTTATCTAAATATTTTGCAATCCCATCTTCCTAATTTTTTGCACAAGTGTGCGTACCCTGAAGGAGAAATAACTTTTCATAGATGGCGCCATCAAAAATATAATAACGTTATTACACTGTGTGACAGCGGTTCACGTATTCGCATAGATGGCGCTTTGACAACTTTGACTAAAAATTGGAAAATAGGCATTCAAATATGAAATTTTTATCGAGAATGTTCAGACAGTTAATCTTTGATTAAATGCGAAAGAATTGATTTTGTGGTTTTAAATTTTGTGTACAAAACGTGATTTTGCTTTAAAGTGACATTGCCGAGCCTTAAGTCGACGGTTCACGTATTCGCATAGATGGCGCCTTGACGACATTCAATGAAAATTTTTCGTCGCGGCTCCCACCTATCGGCCATTAAAAAAATCACGACGCCGCGACCATATCTAGTCTGATCTTAAATTGAGTTGCTATGCACAGAAAGAGAGCCAAAAAGTTTAACGGTTGTTTGTGTTCCATTTTCAGGGGATCGATGCTTTTCTTGTTCCTTTTAGTTTCAGGTTATTTAAAAAATTTCATCTAATCACAAGTAATAATCAAAGTTAATATATTTTAAGCAGAAAAAAATTACAACTGCGGGTTTATGTCCTATGTACAAAATATACATACGGTATTGGGCAATAGAAGGATTTGAAATATAACGATGCCTTATGTGTGTACTCAAATTGAGTGTGATCGGTCTTGCGCCGAGCTCACAATTTCAAATGACAGAGAGAGAATTGATGTGATGTTTTGATATGCATCCTAAATTACTCAATTGCATGATTATGGATATGTACATATGCAGAAGAATATCATTAGTTTTATAAAAGCTGAATTGACCGGAGAGAGAACTTAACAAAGTTGTAACTTTTTATAATTTGCTGAACATTAGCTTTCTTCAAAGCTGAACAAATTCTACAAAAAATTTTGAAAACGAATTGTCAAAAATTTTTTCAAAATGCGTGGTGGTCGTTCGGCTACAGTAAATGGCCGCGTCATCGTTGACGCTACAATGAAAAACCAAGAAAAAATCATTTTTAAAAATGTTGACGGAATTAAATCTATTGTTTCAAAATCAAACTGTGTTTGGTTGATTATGTCACGTGATCTGGAAAATAAAATAATGCCGTCTTCGTTTTACTCTTATGTTGTCAACAATACATTCGGTTTGCGAGAAAATGTACCAAGAGTGACGATGAAGTTGTAAGTGAAAGTGCCAAATCGATACCGTCTTATACAGACTCCATAACTAAATATAAATATGTTTACACTAACAATAAAAAAGAGTAATTTTGCCGATCTCGTGGCGGAATCCTCAAGATTATATACAGATCGTAATGGAAAAAGGCGCATTCGCGTAGTGAACGTTTTGCGGCCAAGTATGTAGACCAAAATAATAATAATAATTACGCACGGATACCATTTTAAGAGCAGCTATTTGCTTCAGGAAGGAGTCTCAGGCCAATTTACAGGTAAGACTATATATTCATGTACTGGTAATTGTTCGACGACAAATCAACTTTTTTGTATTTTGCAACCAGCAAATAGTTACTTATTTAAATTATTTTAGCGTTGCCACCTAAAATCTAAAAGCAAATAATATAGAATACTTGCTGAAACTGCTGATATTGTACAGAGGTGGCAACCTTTTCAGCGCAAAAAAAAGAAGAAAAATAAACCTATCGGTAGCATATTCATACGTTTAACTAATTCCATTTTGTCGAATGCTGCATTTATTTTTTGGGAATGGTTTGACGTCCATTTTCTTTTATCTGCGTGCCTCACTTTACAAAGAAAATGTATAGCTAGTTTGACGAATAGCTAAAAACTAAGTCTTAATTGTAATTTTCCTTACAGCACTTCTAAATCGGATAGTTTGTCTCCTGTTGCCAAACTATTCCCTAGCAGTAGTAGCTTGGGCCCTCTTTGCCAAACTTCTTCCTCCCAGCACTTTCTAAACGGGTAGTTAAAGCTCAGCTCGTCAAACTACTCACTCGCAGTCACTCTTCAACGGGTAGTTTGGGTTCTTCTTTCAAAAATACTTCCTCGCATCAAAAATAAAACAAACCACTGCTTGTCAAATTTACTGCTTACTCGCCGCACTGCTTCATTAGGCCTGCTTGCTCTGCTTTTCAATGGATCCCGTTTTTATTAGTAATTCATCATAAGCAAACAGGTCCTAAATGTTTAATGATTTCATCTTCGGACATTCCAGGTTTCGGGAATTTTTTTCTTGTAACGCACGGACAACCCGCGTCAGTTTAATCGTCGTACACGTGGGTGCCACCAATAACCCAAAAAAAAAAGGAAAAAACTTGTAAGATATCAATAAAAAGAACCACCAAAAGAATAGTTGCAAAAATTTAAACGCTAAAAAAAATTATTACAATTAAAACAACATACCAGCGAAAAAAAAAAATATCGAGTAACACAACCGCCAGCATGGTTGGTCGCATCAAGTTGGCCTTTATGTGAGGAGATCCGGCCAACCTGGAATATAAGATATCCGGAGAAGAGGGAATACTCTGTCGTACTGCATACTAAATAACAAAATGACTAAGTAACTGGATTGGAGCCATGTCTTTTTGTCCCATTCATGATTTTCTCATTATTTTATCTGGTAGGGGTCGATAATTGAATGTTGCGGTTCCTGTTCGCAAGGTAATTATAACATCCCATAGAAACCTTGTATATGGATTCCGTGCTAGTTACAATGGACTAGTGCAGGGCATTGTTTTATATGGCATCATATTCATGGCTTTTCAAAAAGCATAATGTATGAGCCATAGGCAGCTCTCGGCCATGGTACCTTCTCGATAATGGCATCATCCATTTTATACCAAACGTTCTTATTTTTGATATTCTTTTTTAAAATAGACGTATAGACGTATAGACGTAATTCCATGCTTGTCCATGATGGAAAATAGCACTTGTCATTCTGTACGATGCTGCGCTTATTTGATGAACTTCAGATTGAACATTTTTAATAGCGTATTTTTTAATTTTCCCTACCTACTTGGTATTAGCATCATACTTTGCTACAAGCAAGCGGATAATTAAAATTTTTCCTGCGATAATTGATAATTTTAATGCGATAATATAAGCTTATATCACACAGAAGTTAAATTTTTGCACAAAAACTTTCGCTTCAAAATGCATAAAAATGCATTCATTATGGAGTATATGTACTATATATGTTACAGCAATCTCGATAAATAAAAACCCCAAAGATAGCAAAAGATTGCGGTTGGAAGAAATCAGCTAAACAGCTAGCAAGGCGATATCTCAAAGCTAATTCAAACTTAACTCCGAGGACATTTTAGAAGCCATTACTAGAAAGCCAGACTAGAAAAGGAATTAACAATACAAGGAAATATCTATTTTATCAGGCGGTTAGGCCGCAAAAACGGTCGCAGGAACTAGACTAAACACCAAGCTGGTTAGGAAATCCCGAGAACATTCCAGGTAATGAACTTCCGGACGAAGTAGCAAGAAAAGGTGCTGCAACGCACTTGATTGAACTAGAGACATTGCAAGGCATGTGGCTAAACAGCTACTAAGAGAGGAGGAAAGACTGAGAAGAATCGATCGATAGATGAATGGGTACATTAGGACACAGACTCCTTGTCTCGTAAAACTATAATAGGTTCAAGAAAATTGGGTAATTAAGCAAGAACAACCTTAGAATACTGGCTGACCTACTAACTGCACACTGCAGACTCCAACGCCTGCAGGTTTTGTGATTAAGTGGAGGATTCGTCGCGGCATGTGCTCGCCGTATGCAACGCACTGGTAAGAAGGAGAATGTAGTCCAACTAGAACCATCCCAAATAATGAGATACATATCAGAGAAAAGACTATTGCGAGAGCTTTAAACTAGATAGGGGCCACGATATATCCTAAGGTTCGCAGTGCACACCTCACCATTAATTATTAGTTAATAAAAAAATTGTATTTTGCCTCAAACAACTGACTACACTGGAAGATATTAATCAAAAAATGGCAGGACCAAGCTTTTGGGCACTATTTCCCCATGTTCTCGTTGACTGCACTTTCTTAGACAAACGCATTGAGGACCTTTTGCTCTGGCGCTTCTTCAGCGGAGCCGTTTAATGTTAAAGCGCTTGAAGATGCAAAGCCTTATTTGGGTTTTCTGCACAAATCTGCAACTTGACTTTGCAATGATTCTCGAATTTGCGAATTTGAGTACCTCTTGTTCTCAAAGGCAGCTTATTCTGTCCCAACTGTTTCTTTTCATTGATTTAAACTACAGAAAACAGATACCTTGCCTAAATATTTTATTTAAAAAAATGTAGTTTTAAAAGTTATTCGTAACTATATCCACTATTCAATTTATATAGGTATCTCATTTAGCGTCCAAATCTTCCGCAGTTGGTGGGGCTTTACGCTGGCGTGCGAAACCTGCTGTAAATTTACCACCTGCACGTCTGAAACCATCACGTTTGAAAGATGAAGCCCCAATACGTCAATTCGATTGAATTGTAACTAGTGTAGCTTGAGCTGCTATTTCGGAAACAGCAATCTGAAATTTCATAGTGCGACCCCCCAATGACACAATTACGCCAGCAGTTCCGAGTGAACGACCGTAACTGTCATAATGCACAGCCGCCTTTTCCATGGTCCCAAAATCATGAAACAAATCCTTAATGTTTGCATCCGAGACTTTGTAATCCAAATTATCCATAATCAAATGTGCCGAGCCAGAGTTTACTGCCGCCATGTGTTTAGGTCCATCATACACTGATAAAAAAAAACGGTCATAAACTACCGAAATCATGCCCATTTGTTCTTGATAACGTGACCGGTCGGTCGCAAATCAAGCAGGTAATTTTAAGCCGGTCTGGTATTGAGAACGTTTTGGTCATAATTCGAGAACATTTTGTACATGATATAAGAACATTCTGATCTTGTATATAGAACACCCTGTGCTTATTCCATGAACGATTTGTGCATGATATGAGAACATAATGTTCTGGTATTTAGACCCCCATGTGCTCATTTTGGTCTGGTATTGAGAACGTTTTGGTCTTAATTCGAGAACATTTTGTACATGATATAAGAACATTCTGATCTTGTATATAGAACACCCTGTGCTTATTCCATGAACGATTTGTGCATGATATGAGAACATAATGTTCTGGTATTTAGACCCCCATGTGCTCATTTTATGAAAGATTTATGCTTGAAATAAGCACATAATGTTCTTGTATCAAGAACAGCATGGGCTTATTCCAACAACGATTTTTGCATGATATGTGCTCATTTCATGAACGATTTATGTTTCAAATAAGCACATAATGTTCTTCTATCTAGAACAGTATGTACTCATTTCATGAAGAATTGAAACATTTTTGTTATTTTTAGTTGTACATACTTTTTTTAAGTATATATATATATAATATAATTTATAGCTGCTTAGTCCGGCTCTATGTCTATTCAAGAATTTACAACTTCAGCATCTTGGGTGTTTTATGTTAATTATTTATTATAAAAAATTGACCTTGAGCCGGAAAAAACACTTGTATCGGTTAAGCCGTGAACTATCAAAAATGGCTGAATGGTCACCAGCAGAATAATACTTATCAATTAATATTTGCATCTGTCTGTTGTAGTCGTTGATAGTTGCGAGTGGAGTGACAAGGCTATCCTGAGCATTTTTCCATTTTGAAAAAAGTTTGCCAACCGCATTGTTTTTAACTTTTCGTGAAATGTAATAAAAGTCCTGTAAATATAAGAGCAATTTAGTTAAAGTCTTAATAAAATTGAATTGTTTTAAATCAACTTACTTTCATTTCAATTTCATTTGAATATGTCGAACAAATATTCCCCAATATTTCCAAAAAATTTGCCTGCTTAAGAATAGTTCTGCTTGCTATGATGTTTTCCAGAATAATATCCACAATATAATTCCTGTGTTCGTATGCCAACATGTTATGCTCCCGCGAGTACTGTAATACGGCGAGCCCTTTAACGGACTTTGGTAGTAAATCTTTTAAGTCCTGAAAGTTTAAATATAGTTGTTCCAGTAATTAAAAGAGATATATTATATCCAGTTACAAAATTCTGTGGTTAAAAAGATAGTGCCGTAAAAAAGTGGAGCTATTGTTATTGGAATTTTTACAGTCTAGTGCTACTAGCTATAAAATCAAATCTATTGACAGCTTTGTTCTCCGCTCGCTAACACTATGTCTTAAGCCTAAGTTTATAAGAAGTACAATTTACCTTGCTATAAACTTCCATTCCAGAATTGTAGGTGACTCGAAGTTTGTGAGTTTAAACGACGTGGATATGGTGTGGTCACCTGCAAGCTAAATCAAGTAATTAAAATTATTGTATAATATAAATATATTGGCATGTTTTTCAAAAATATACCTCAATATTTCTCCATTCGAATAATTTTTCTCGAAACTCAATTCGGAATCCTATGGGTGGAATATTTTCTCGCAGATCGTCCTTGCCAATGTAGCGAAGGTTGCATCTATTAAAGCAAAAATTTTAAAGTCAATGCAAACTTTGGCACGCTGAAGTCATATTATAAAATACGCCAATAATACACACACAGTCCTACATATGTACACTCCTCGTCCGCGATTCACTGTGATTAACCAATGTGCCCACTGTAATGGATGAGCTAAGCTGCATTCCCATTGGCCACTAATGCATGCAGAAGGAGGTTGAGGCGAATCCATCCTAGTAATATATGGCCTGGAAGGAGGTTTAGTATATTTAGTTCTTCAACAGTAAGTACCGCTGTAAGACGTTCAGCTTCAAATATCAGGCCCCGACCACACAAAGTGTGGAACAGTTCACTCTGTATGCTCGACGCCTCACAGCGACAAGAAACACTTTAGAACAAAACAAATTTTTTTGATTTAAGAGCTCAATAATAAGACATTATATTATTTTCTTAAAATATTAAATAAATAAATGATTGTCGAAATCGACCTATAAACTAAAAATTTCGATTGCTTTGTGCGTCATCGTAGCAACGCTAGTGACGTCACAAGCAGATGACAAGCCAGTATATTTGGGGTGCCTTGTTAAATGGAAAATGAATGAATGATCGATGTACTCTGCAGCTTATACCGCTCATAAGACTCTTGCTACCACTTCGGAAAATGTTGCACTCATAACCAGGGAAGTTCATTTGGCCAAAATCAATGTCACCACAACGTACTCTGTAAGGGGACAATACTTTTTGTCCGCTTTGTCTGCAATTTATCACGTCAAGGATGATGAATTGGGTGAGTACAACAGCACCTCTGGTTGTGACACCTTATTCTTCTTCTTTAGTCTGTCCCCAATGCAATCTTTGCTTCTACACTAATGCTGATCATGCAATCGATCTAACAAAATAATCAAACTCTCGGCTTTATGCAATGAATGGTTGCGAACGTCGAGCCGAATGCCTCCGGAAAAATTGAGAAAGTCGAAGACAGCGCAGAAACTTAACTAGCAGTCCCTGAAAATTATAAGAAAAAAACAAGCTTAGTTAAGGTTGGATAATAAACCGTAGATTAAGAAGCGTTCGTTGGGCTTTATGCGCCCCATAAACACAGCAATCGGTTGGCCAACCTGCGGTGTAAAATCAAAATTTTCAGATTTTCTTGAAATGTACTGCGGTTGGCCAACTAATTGCTGTGTGTATGTGGGGCATTATGACCAACGAACGCTTGGATCCGATTTGGCTTCTTAATAACAGCGGTACGAAGAGGAGAGGTTAAACTTACACGAAAACGGCGCACAAAACTCCGGAATAATCTTCGTGCCATGGATTGATTGTATTAGTAACGATTATCTTGATCACTGCAAATGATTGTTCTATAAATAATAAATTCTGTATAATTATGTTGTTTTAACTTTATTTGAATCTGAATGCAAATGTTACTAAAAACTTAAAAAACTTTGTTCTTTTAAAATTTGTGAAATTAAAGCTACAGGCAGAAGAGCCGAGAATCGGCATGCAGCATATATGATCGCTCATTAACACTGTGCAGCAAATTTGACCTCAATCGGTACGGTAAATTTTTGGTTGCTGATTTCGAATCCGGAAAACGTTCTATATTTTCTAGCACCGTTTTTATGCCAAATGCTTGATTGTGGTATTTTTCGATATTCCCTAATAACTTCGTCATTTCGCTAACTTGTAAAACTTTAATTTAATTACTTTAAAATAAAAAATTCTAATTTCGAAAAAAATTTAAATCAAGCTAGACCAAAACTGTCGAGAAGCATTAAACCGACATTGCAGTCTTTAATTTGACAAACAGTTCGAGTGTTTATAAATAACATGAGATTTACTGACTTCTTAACTCTCGAAATCCCGAATTTTTTCAAATAGCCATAGTTCGAAAACTTTGTTCAAACACCCAAAATGGTTTCCGGATTCAAAATCAGCGACGCCAAATTTACCGGAGATGTTATACTTTAGACATAGGCTTGTATTTGTGGCTTAGTGTAATTATTTGCTCACCAACATCTGCCGAGGCGAATCATCTGTGTAGATTTGCCAAATCTTAGCGAAACTGAGAATATCGCTAATACTGGTATTTTTTAAGTGCTTGAAACAGTGGAACAGACTTTCTTCTCTTCCCTATCGCATTCTCCATATATGAAAGAAAAATATGAAAACCTGATCCCTATTAAGCGCAATTGGAAGGCATGTACACCCAATCGCATGAGGCTATGAACTGACACAATTCATATAGGCTGTTGATTCACATTTCACACAGTTGAGTCTCACATTTTAGATGGATTACTATAGCGATCACACTTTAAAGCTACTTTGTGATGGTCAGTCTTTCACATAATAAGCTCATCACTAAGTATAATTGGACAAACTTTTAAACCAGCGCTAAATAGATCTAGAATATAGAATAGACTTATGATATCAACATGGAGATCAAGCAAAGGACCACTGCCAATCGATGCTAATTTGTTTTCTGTAGGCAAATGAGTAGTGGGGACCACTCTACAACACGCCCATTCTTTTCGTTTCGCTTTATAGCTTTTAAGCAAATATACTTGGGATGTTTTAGCAGAAAATACTCCGTAAGATCTTTTGTTCTGTAAGCATTGGCAATGACTACCGCATTGTTATAGACAATCGAATGGCTCCGCTGGCCCAGTCATGTGCCTTAAGACGACTAAGCTCCTTGGAGAGGACACTAACCAAATTTGGTATAAAAGAAAGGCAATATTCTGGCAGAAACCTTCATTTGAATCTTCTTCGGGCTCTCGAATAAAAATCATCTCAACTTCTATATAAATAACTATCTTCATAGTTCCAAATTATACATGAAATCCGAACTAGAACGACTGGTAGGCATCAGCCTGGTATCACCAAGCCTAGTGACCTCCACTGCGCAACACACCATAATAGCGATTGTCCCTCCGATAACCTATCTACGCTGGAAAAGGTCATAGCGTCGGCTTGGGCCCGCTTAAAACCAAGTTACTCGATGGTAATTCGCCATGGCGAAATCGTCGAGACGGCCTGCATGGATAGCGAAAACACGAGAAACCTACCCATCTTCCACCCAAAACAAACAAATCGAATGTGTTCCTCTTAAGCCTTACTATATCAAATAAAATCCATTTGTGGATAGTACTTCCATAGGAACGCAGCATGTCAGCATTTGTCCCTTCATCGATGAAGGGAGATCTGGTTCACGGCAGTTGAAGCCAATAAAATCTTGACACTGTTTTTCATCAAACACCGAATAAGTCGATCCCTTATAAACACGCCAAGTTTGTCAAAAAGCCCTTATAATAGCTAATTTGTGAGTATCGGCTAATAACATACAATAACTATTCAATCCTTTCAAAATTCCTTAGCCGCAACTGTGTTCCATTAACATAGGAGCATTTACGATGATGTTGAAGGTGGAGGCTTACTTTGGCCCAGATTGCGGTTTGAAATCATTAATAAAATCGGATAAACATTTAATTAGAATAGTTTTGAAGTTGCGCTTGCCTTTAAAATATCATTGATTTTTCGATTTTGCTTTTCGCATAAAAAACATGAAGCTGGAGGGCCGAAACACACACAAACAAACAAACATCCTGTTGACCAGAAGGATTCGTTCTGTTTGGATTCTGACTGTTGACCACTTGTACCCCCACTGCCAATTGAAACCCTTTTCAAATCAAACGAACTAATTTGAATAATTCATTGCTTTTCCAAGCAGAGAAACGCAAAAAAAAAACTTCAAATAAAAACTTGAAAAGCATTCGTTTTAATGAATGCTAACGGCGAAATATTTACCGCAAGCAAAACCGACTAACGAAAAACGAAACCAATTCAAGTTCAGCTCAATACCGTAAGAGCCTGCCGATTTAAAACATTGGGCTTTGAAATAAGCAGACCTTTCAAATGCAAATCATGTTATCTGTGGGAAAACCACAGACAATCTGTTAAACGCCTTTAGCCCCTGTTTCGCTGTTGTCGTTGGTTTGTTTGTGAGCTGAAACTAATTTCACTGCAATGGACGTTAATTGACTCAGTGGAAAATAGTAGTTGAGACACACTATGCACATTTCATATAGAACCAATTTGTTTGGCATTAGCATACATATTTAACTTGCTCTTACAAGGGGTACATTGAATAGTGTTTGAAGGTGAATTTTTGATCAAAAAAGAGTTTCAGTATTCCCTTCTTTGCCGATATCGTCATAGTAAGGATTATGGCGAAACCCCCTTATTTGAAACCATACCGAAAGCAGCGTGTGGGCGAACATTGAGCAAGACACTCAACGCCCTTAAGGTAAGGACATCTTCGATACAGTGGCCCGTAGGTGATGAGCGACCCCTTCAACTTTATAATGGTGAGTGTGTGAGAGCAAGCCAAAGTACGAATTTCCTTCAAGTAAGGAAACGCGGCGGTAGAGTTTCACATGTTGAAAACTCAATCGATGCTGCTTTTGGATGCTTATCGTTCCAGTTTTGCTTTATAGTCTGATGCCCTTGGATTGTTCGAGCGCAAATTTATCCTTACAAACTCTGACACTTTTCCTCCCTGAATTGATCATGTTATAAGGAAGCGAGGTACAGTTAGGTCTTCAATGCTGCTTTAAAGGAAGGCAATGATAGACCGTGTCTCACAAAGAGCATGAAAGTAATAGAGTGGAATCCTGGAAAGTCAAAATTTTTGCTGAACTGCGTCCATTCCTAAGAAATGGACCCTCTCTCTCTTATGCCAACTCATTTGTATGCAAAATTGAAAAAGAGAAAGAGCAAAACAAACGCATTTCAGCAAGTCGACTCAATGTAACGGCCAACGATTCCACTCTATTACCTTCATGCTGGTTGAGTATCGAGGAATAGAGTGAGGCGCCTGCAGGAATACCCTACATCAGGACGTAGGGTTAATATGGCCATTCACGAAGCAGAGGAACACAAGCAAAATGCTAGTCGAGAAAAAACCCTGTACCCTGAAGGGAGACACGGCCATCAGCGTTGACCTATTGTAGTTCTAAGCCATTCTATGAAAAAAGATACTTCGTTGGCCAAGCACTTACAGTGTCTGCACTAAGTTCGTGTTAGTAATATCATATTAAGGCAAATGAGACCTCTTATACAACTGGCCTAAGCGGTGTTTCCTCTAATTTTATGTGCAGGGAGCACGGAAAGATTGACCCTTTTGACACGTTTCGGAAAATCGTTTGTAAGTAGAAGCTTGTCCGAAGCCATGCTAAAACCTATCTATATAAACGGCAGAGTCGTTTCGACTGAGGTCATCCGCAAATTCTGTGCCTGCACCGGCCAGGCACTAAGTCGTTGTATCTGATGAGATGTTATCGATAGCAGAGTTTTATTACTAAACATTGGAAATCGATAGATTGTCGGTAAGTTTGTAACAGCCATAAGCCATTTTCAAAAACGTTTGCCAAGTGTATTTAAACATCGGCTAACCAAAATTAGCTTTTTGATCCCTGGCCTATTGTTTTAACCAGGTTTTCTAGTTAAGCAGCTTGTGGCTCTGTCGTTGTTTTAATCAGCCGCAAATGCAATGCGCATTTTGCCAAATTTTCTCATTTCCCCCCTCATAGGTATTTGTTAATTATCATATGTGTGGCGACGAGTGACAACAAGTGAATCCGATTATATATGTATATAAGTATGTATGTGTGTGTTTGTGGACACTGCGGTCGATGTGTGCGGTTTGCAAATGAGTTTGTGTGTCTAAATACTTCATGTTATTAGAAATATGTTGTATTTCATTTACTGCAATTTAGACAGTGCATACTAAAAGTATGCTGACAGCCAATAATGTGTAATGTCATTGAATTTGGTTAAATACCGAAAATTTCGCATTGCAACTCGGCTAAAACAAACAGATAGCGATTGTGATGTGGTATTCGATGGTTGGATGCCGCAGCCTCGTTTACGGAGCCCAGAACAAAAATTACAGTACACTTCTATATATTTGCGTACATATTTGGACTCTCATTTCGGCAAAATATTATTAACAAATAATATAATCAAAAACACTCTTCTTTAACTTGCAACTCGAGCACGTATGGAAGTCTTATATAATGCCAACCAGGCCACGGCGTCAGTTTCGATGAGCCAGTTGAGTGGAAGCCGGTTTTTATCCTTCACCAGAGCGATGTCGTTGATTTGGATGATTGTTTTGCAATTGCGCCATTTTGAGCGCCTCCGCTATTGATCGCAGCGGCTAAAGTTTAATGACGTCAAGCTTCAGGAACAAAGTGCTCCGGATTTCTCGTAGCTATCAAGCTCCCAGGAACGATAAACCATTTAAAATTTAACTTTAACATTGATATAAAAAGCGAAATTTGTTCGCAGTTTCTAGGAGAAGGGATCTTAAATTGGCACATGGTTACCTTTTTTCTACGCCGCATATGTATAGCAACAATATGCACAACTGTGACAAGTTTGAATCTGATATTCTGATATTGAATCGAAATTCTGTCCCAGGGGAACGCGTTGAGATATCGACATGATTCGCTAAACTTGCTCTTTTCCCGAAAAAATTCGCATCTTTTGATGAAAATTGTTTTGCTCTAACGCTGATAGTCACTAAAAAACAGTGACCAACACAGACGAACAGACATTTTTGCTCATGGAACTCATGCTCTGTCACGGATTCTTCTGCCTGTTACATACATTGCTCAAATCTATAATACCCATTTACTCTTTGTGAGCAAGTTATAAATATTAATACATATACCAGTCTTTATCCATATTCTGCGTCGCATATTAAAGTCACACTCATTCGCAAAACATGGTAGTCTACAGTACCAGATCTCAGCATACCGATATCCACAAGGCTACGTGGCTGCCAGTTTAATGCATCCAGTGTGCTGGAAAATAAGCTGCAATCACAACAGACTGCCGGAGCCTTCTCCGTTTAACTCTTCAAGCAGCTCACTCAACCTGCCTCAGAACCGGCTGGGCCACCTTGTGCGTATAGATGAAAAAGCTACTGCGAGTAAGGCCTTGAAGGAAGATGGCGAAGGGGCAGGCCATGTCCCTTTTGGAAGGAACAGATAGAGAGCACACTAACTACCTTTGGTATCACAGATTGGAGAAGGCGCGTGCAAAGCGGCGCTTGGAAGCCTAAATCATGCCGTAGTCTGGTAACGGGTTGTTATGGTTTTTTAAAAAGAATAGAGCACATTCTCAACACTTTTGAAATCACAAACTCAATTGAATGATAATAGTTTTGAAGTACAAGACTATGAAACTAAACTAAATTTAATTAAATTATGATTAACCAATAAATGTGCGTAATAGTTACTTCAGCCCGCGTGGTGAGCGGGTTAGAGAATACCACCTCAGCAGGTCAAAGCTTGTCGTATGAGGCGACTAACAATGATAACAATAACTGGGTTCTTTCGAGACCAGTAGAGGCACCCCAGGCCTTAAAAGTGTGTGTAGGGTTTAGGACTCACCACGTAAAACCACAATTCCAATGTAAGAATGCACTTACATCAGGCCGTTACCCATTAACGGATTGTTATGGCAAGTTAAGAAGAAGAACAATAGTAACTTGTTAACAAAAAAAGTCTTTCCAAATTGCGATTTGAATGGAAGTATGAGCTAACTATTGTTGATAGCAGCACGTAGTACTAGTAAAACAAACAAAATCCATTTGTATTTTTTTATCGATTTCACATTTGCAGTCAAATGTCGCCATAAATTCGATATAAATCAGATTAATGCCAAATCATATGCCATGAATCGTTTCATCTAAAATATGCATGCATATAATTTACGCTTATCTTTAAGCAAAGTCAACACACAGACACACATACCGAGGCAACAACGGGAAAAAACCCCGGTCAGCTATGTACTCTACATATTTTTTCAAATCTCAACAAAAAACGGCATTAAAAGTTGATATGGGTCCATTATATTGCAGGACATATTAGACAAAAAACACGCACACTAACTCAAAGACGCATACATACATATATGAGAGTGTATTTGAGAGAGAGTACGGGTTGGTTTGCTCCAACGCACAGTGGTGCAAATGTAATTTCCTAAAGCAAGGGTTTTTTTTAAATGTTTTACTTTTCCGCAAAAAAGTATTGGGGTTGGCCAAAATACTAAAATTTTTCTACGATTTAAGCACTCTGACAACTTTTCCGGCGATTTAGAGATGTTTTTGTGTCCGTGCGTTGTCGTTGTCGATGTAGTGTGTTAGTCAAATAACTTTAGTAATATCGGCTTCAGCAAGGTAAATGTTTTTCTATCGTGTTGGGCTTGTCTTTAAAGAGTTTCCTATTGAAATTGAGCCAACCACCAACTGTTACTTTTCCGAAAAAAAGTATCGCGATTGGCCAAAAAACTATAATCTCTAATTTTATGTTTTCGTTGATTTAAGCACTCTGACAACTTTTCGTTGAATGTCTTCAACTTCTTTCCTATTGAATTTGACCACTCTAGTTGCTATAGTCGGGTAGCCAGGAATATAAGAGTAAATAATTTTCGAAATTTTTTAATTTTTTTTGTTGTTTAAATTTCTCCTAGCTAATTTCGGTTGTTTTGATAAACGAGCGGAAAAGCCTGAGTTGGTTACCAACGGTTTATTTTTTTAGATCCGTGTCTATACCTTTACCAAGTCGACGCCCAATCTCCACGTGGTGGCTCCTGGTTAGCTGCTCTTAATAACCCCTAGGAAGGGCAGTGTGCAGCGAAGTCTACGCAGGACTTGGGACCCACCGCGCAGAAACCCTCTCCCAATGGAATATGGAATGAGGTGCCTGAGGAAGTGCTCTACATAATGGGTTGTTATAGCCAGTCAAGTAAGACGAGATGTTGTCTTTTTCTCTCTATTATATAAACAAGTTTTTTCCGCAAATCATTTATTTTACTCGTCTATTATCCTCCTCGATTCTCATAAGTGTTACCTAAGTGCTGTAGCAGCAAGGGAGGAAAATAAATATATGGGTCGTAAAAAAACTAAATATCACAGAGCAAGAAAAAAAACTACGTCGAAAAGAGCAAATGTGTAAAGCATATTGAAAAAGACGGATGAGAAGAGTGTTGCCAATTCAGTCTGATTGCGAGAAATTGTAATTTTGACCTTTTTTTGAAGGCATGTTAAGCTTTTTCAGGGTTATTTTATGTAAACAAACATATAACAATGACGTAAGTGTAAGATGATGAAATCAAGAAAGAAAGCTGTCATCCATCGGTTAGGCTATAGTGCTTTGAGTTATGCAATGCCGCAGAAAGCGGATGACGATGTGGCCGACATCTTCTTCACCAGCTTAAGCGCTCTAAGTGATTGAAAATTTCCATGGAAATGGACCACGCAATGGTGGTATCCCCAAAAAATTAAGTGGTTTTATTTTTTAAGTTCTCATGAGTCGACCGATTTGGCTTTAATAAAAACAACTTTACGTAAAGGTGGTTCTTAAGCGAAACGGTTGAAGAATTGATTGAAACTGTGAGCATAAACTCTGAATTTTGTGTGAAAGAACTGAATGAAAGAAGGTTGAGGTTATGTACAGTGTGCAAAAAATTTGTGTGGTTTGTCTCTCCAGTTACATCATTTAGTACAAATCTTACCCTTTAAGTTCAAGAAATCAATTACGATTTTTGATCGCAAAGTTTCTTCCGGGTTCGGATTCTACGCAGCAAATTACTTGGGAAATGAGCCTTAGCTTTCCAACAACTGACATCACCCCTGTATTTGTTGACCTGCAATATTAGTCATCTTCAATGGCTTTTTAAATTAGATTATATTTGTTTTGGATAAGATGGCTCGTCGATTGAAAATGGCCAATTTCTCACTATAAGGCACATTCCATCCCATAAATATTCGTTGGAAGATACGGAAGCAACATTTTTCTAACCTTTAAAGAATTTTCTTTTATATTTTGTGTATAATTGCTTATAAATGACGTCAAAACCGATTACATATAGTATTCACAAAGTTATTATTATTATAGGGAGTGAACTCAAAACATAGTTTAATCAGATGGACATGCCTAAATCACCTTGGTTGTTGATAGTTTTTGTAAAAGGAACGTGTAAAAGGAATTTGCCACGCTTCTTACATATAAATATTAATAAACCCTTTTAGAATTTGAGTCTCCAATATTCATTGTTTAGCTGTTTTTGGCTCATTTTTTTGTCAATCTAGCTCTTTTTGCTGGTGAAAAGTTAGGAACACTGGACGAGTAGGACCTGTCTACCACACAGGAGCATGGGGTTTGGTGAGCAATGCGAACAGAGCTGGTTTCTTTTTTCAGTTGTTTTGACTAATCGCTCCACTGTGCACGACTCTAATGGCTCGCAGTGGCAAAAAAAAATTCTTGCTTTTACTACGGTTTTCGTAGCATACTTTTTGGCGCAAGTTTTCATATGTATGCAAAACATCTGGGCTTTGACTTTAGCGTCGCTCTAGTACAAAAATTTGCCAACCTCAACGGATTTGTTTGCACAAACAAAGACACACACACACACCTGAACAAAGGTACATGCAACAAACTTTTTTGAATATGCACGAACATTTATGGTTGTTGTTGTTTGTCGCTGTGGACAGCGACATACACGGCGAATACGTGATAACAAAAATTTCATTTCAACACTCAGAAAAACAAAAGTGCGAGTTTGTCGAAATTATACTTAATTTTTGCTCGCTTTATTTTCGTCCATTTTTAATTAAATTTCACTTTTACAGCAGTTGTCAAGGCTTCAAATGCAATTCAAAGTAACGGTTCTGGTTTATTTCCTTCTTTTTTCTCACTTTTTGTTAAAGTTGGCAACTTTTACAGCCTGTTCAATGTCTTTATAGGGCAGAAATCCTCAGACGATTTGCCATCCAACCCACGCCACATCGCATTGCATGCGGAGCTCTATCAAATATTTACCCAATGCCTTATGCCGCGGCAATGCCAACAGAAGGTTCGCAAGGACAACATCTTTTGCAGCGGGTCTCAGCTGCTGGCGCAAATATGTGCACAAAATTAAAATGTTTACCTTTGTAATGAGCTTAGATGTGCCATCCCCTGTTCCTTGTGACAAGGCTTAGCCAGGTATCTATCTGCATAAAATATGTATCCAGCGGATTGCCTTTGACAAACAGACAGACAACAAAGCTAAACTTATTATCAGCTAGCGGCTTGTCTTGACTTGATTCGTCTATTACCACTAATGGAAGCCAATTCGATTCCGCTACACATACAGCTAAAGACACATATGACGAGTGTGGCCAAAAATCTGATGTAACTATGTTTAAGTTGATAAACAATGCAGTCAAGGCACACATGATCCTTGTGTGTCCAGCAACAGCTGCTTTTGTGTGTGCCGCATTTTCAGTCCTAACTTTTAGAGTTTGTTTAAGTCCTTGAACCATAGATTCAACTAAAAAGGAACTTTGGAAGCCGTATAAATCCAAAGCCAGCTGGCATTAGAAGAGTAAGTGGGAGATCGGTTTGATGGTTTCAACAATTCGATTATAGCTGTGTGTTGTCCAGTTTTCGCGATCTTCGGTCATCGTGCTTGTCTTAAAACGGACCTATTTTCTTCAATAATCTTAATTCAGCTTTAGCTTAGGTACATACTATTGAGGTCCAATAAGCGGTAATGGCCTATAATCATATAAGAGTCGTCTGCTGCGCATTGATCAATTAAGCAAAGACGTAAATCGATACTTTCTCATCCTAGGCACTACATATTATACTATGCAACAAAGTTGATTGTCTTGTAACTAACAATCAGAACAAAATGTACCACAAATTGTAGTTTTAATGTGTTTAAACCGTTATTTAATTACCTTTAAATCAAATAACCGTGCATCTCATAAGGATAAGTAAAAGGACATTTAAGGAAACAGTCTTAAGTTCACTTAAAAACCTAATAAAGCGCAGCGAGCAGTTAAACTATGTATCGAAGGAGCCCTTCGTACTACTCCAAACACTGACCTTGATGCCATACTCAACATTCCCCTACTTGAATCTAACAAAAGAGCAACATGCCCTTTTATCGGCGATACGACTGAAGGATTGAAATTGTTTCCCTCAAAACAGGCTACTATATACCAGTAAAGTACCCAAGTACTCTTGTCAGCCAGGCCTTACCAACGCCACTTTCTCTCTTCACGGACGACTCAAAGCTGAACAATCTAGTTGAAGGGTGTCTTTTCAAACCAGCTTCTGTTTCAGGCGGAAGCCTCAGCCATAAACGAGGCACTATCATGCCTCATAAGCTCATAAAGCGTTTCAGGCAACGTGAACATCTATAGTGATAGCCAAGCAGCTATCAAATCATTAACCTCAATATCATCAAACTCGATATTGGTAACAAGCTGTCGCAGATCTCTACACGAGATGGCTCAACAGTTTGTTCTCAGCCTGATATTGGTGCCGGGACACCGGGATGTAGAGGGCAATAGCCTCCTACCTGATAGAGATGGCGACCTGTATGCTGAAAATACATGAATTTTTCAAACTTAAAGCCAATCAAGAATGGCAGAAAGAGATAAACTGCCGCACGGCACAAACATGGCCAGAAATATATAGCAAAAGAACAGCTGTGCTCTGTTCCGTCAGAAGGGAGGATGCTCAGTCGTTGTTAGAGCCACTACTGGACACTGGCTAGCTGCTGTCCACACAGCTAGGCTTCTTGTGCCGCACAATGATCTCTGCAGAAGTTGCGCGGACGAAGATGAGTAAGAAAAAGTGGAACACATCTTCTGCACAGTGGATCCAACTGACTTCTTTTTCGGCAAAAATTATAACTTTTGAGGTAGTAAAGATATTTTCAAAATTGTAAATTCATAAAACAGAGAATTCCTTCAGCTTATGCGATACACTGCAATAAATATGCTGTGAAGAGACAGACAAACTTTTGACGATGGCGCTTTATTGAAAAATAAGCACAATTTAGAACATGAAATTTTTCCATGACATGCAAGAATAAGACATTTGCATCATTAATAACGAACTTTACTACCGTAGGTTAAAACCGTCTAAGGGACATTGAATTTGAGTTACAATAATCCATATCGGAAACGGAAACGAAAAACGGTTGCCGAATTCGAATTCAGCGACTTCGAACTTAGCAGAAAAGGTATTAAATCTAAAAGGGTTGCCAAATTCTAATTCAGCGACTAAATTTACATAAAAGAAAATCAATAAGTTTTGCTTGAACTCAAAAGCCGCTGTCATTTTAATAAAATTGACACAAATCCATAATTACAACTCAAAGAAAAGAACTTTGCTATTTGAAGCTGTCGCTTAAGGTATGCCACACTCAAAGCGGCTTATTTATAGAACCTTTCTAAACTACTTTGAAGAAACGTTTTATATTTTGCTCACAATAAACAAGCTGCACAATTACTCCTAAAACCGAAGTAACTCCTACGCAGTGACATGTGTTGCTCTTTGTGTGTGTGACATGTATCTACTGTGTATATATATACAAGCATGTACTATGTGGGTCAAAACAAGTGAAACGGACGACGATAAAGGACATAAGCAATTTCTGCACAGAACATTTTTTTTTCGAGAATTTCGATTACTTATCGTGTAATCGATAAAAGATAATTTCATTGGTCGGTACTTATATCATTGCATCCCTGAGAGGATAGAGAGTAGATAGAATTAAACTAAAACTATAAACTAAAAAAAATTGGTGAAATTTGCACATTTTTTACTATAACTTCTGATGTATTTATCCGATTTCGATAATTTTTGAAACATGCAGATGCACATTGTTATGAGAGTTGCTGTTTGTTTAATTTGTTTGTGTGTAAATTAAGAACAGCTTTGTTTCGTTTAATGTACATATGTATTCGTGTAATTTATTTTGTTTATGTTAATTGTTGCGTCGTCCATGACGAAAAGCAGGAAAAAGAAGGAGAGCGCGATCTGTCAAATGCGCGCTTATATATGTGTAAAAAGTGAAAATCTCGAAAACGCGTTATTTGCTTAATACTAAATACAAAATAAATAAATATGAGGTATTTTAAGACTTAAATCTTTATACTTTTAAATTATCGATTGTTGATTATTGTCCTCCAACACACATAAACACGACGCACTTTGAGATGATAGATTGATTGCTGTAAACCGCAAAAATATGTCACAGAGGAAGGGAGAAAGACATCGACGTGATTCGACAAACTTCATCTTTTTGGTGTAAATGCGCATCTTTTGGTAAATTTTTGAGCCTCTACCTCTCATGGAGTCTGAAATCTAGACGTTCATACGGAAGGACGGACAAATGGACATGTCTATATCGACTGGACTATTGCTCCTGACCATTTTTGCCCATGGAACATATGGTCTGCCACGCCTCCTTCTGCCTGTTACATACATTGCACAAACCTATAATACCCTTTTACACTTTGTGTACAGGGTACAAAAAAAATCAAATTACCTTAAATATCAACGATTTAAAGCTATCTCTTCACGTTCACGAGTTATCTATATATAAATACGACAACAAAAAAAGTGTTTGGTACCGATTGTGTTTGAATGCGTGTACGTATTAAGGTTAAACCTATACCATTGGATAGAGAATGTTCATACGGTGTGGCAAATATAAATTTTACCTCGATACGTTGGCATTATACAGGTGAAATCCCACCTCAAACGTGAAATCCCACCTCAAACGTTAAAATGTATTGAATTACAAAAACAAAATACATTGTAAGCATGAACGGTGTCTGCTATAGTTTTGTCGGTTCTCTTTCCATTCTCATCCGTATATAGAATAGAAGGGATAGAGAACGGCAACAACAGCGTCAACGACTATTCTTGGTGTGTATTTTATATAGGCTTCAGTTGTGTGTGAAATTTGTTGCTGTTCTCTTTCCATATTGTTCTATACATTTAGCATTGCCGTTGATGACGTTTACGTTGTTGTTTGTATGGAACATTTTTTTCATGAAAATTCATGTATGTACATGTTGGTGGTGTATTTATTGTGAACATTTTTTTTTTTTTCGATTTTTATGTGAAACAATATATTGGCAATTGCAAAATAACAAAAAAAAAACCAAGAAAAAAAAAATTTCTCAATATTGTGTGCCGACCAATGGCTTTCCGAGACTTTCATATAAAGTTCCCATGTAACTATGATGTGGTAGTCAAAACCATACATTTGATTGACTTGAAATAGTTTTCGTGGGAAAGTTTATTGTTAAATAGTGATTATTTGCCAAGAAAAACACAGAAAAGTTGCTTGGGCTAATTGATAGTTATTGTTATTATGCAATCAAAGCATGCTAATATAAGCTTACTGTCTTTGAAAAGTAGAGGGGTTTGTGGCTGGTCTGACTTTTAATGGAATGTTAGCGCAAATTCAAATTTTTGTAATCGATTCAGAGTGAGGTATACGGCAGCACTGCTAAGAGCTTGCACTCCAAACATCTTATTTATTAAGCAATAATAACTTTTTATAGGTGCGTCCTTCTTCTGCGTTGGGTTCATAGAAGTGAAAGCCTGCCGCCTGGTTCCCTTGCAATTGTGCAGCCACGGACACATTTATCACGCCTGCAGCTGCTGCCACTGGCGACGCGTCGCCGCCATTTAGCAAAGCATTACGATCTTTGCTATCCAACTTTGATCCTTGCACAATCTCGACAATTGTTGAGGAGTCCGAATTATCTGAATCTGCCATCATTAAAAACTTATTTTCGTGCTATATAATTAAAAGTTTTTTTCGCTTTGCCAAATGTGCGTCTTTGTATACGTGCGAATAGAATAACTGTAAAATTTATTCAGTGTGTACACACATTCAAAAATATGCAATTAGTCAAAGGGCTGCCAACTCTAAAGTCAATGTTGCCACTTAGTTGTGTGTTGGAAAGATCTGTTTACTATTAAAATCAGCTGACTTTATTTAACGCTCATTCACTAAAAAATAACCAATTCTGTATTTTAGGCAAATTTTCTCAGACGGAAGTTAAGAGATTAATTCTTCTAGAAAAGTCTGCGGCAGAAATGTTTTTTATTCCATTACGTGTTTATGGACGTCCAGAGGACCAGAGAGCACGCGGAGATGCCGCGCATTTACCGAATCGAGCCATTTCAAGTGTATATACAAAGCAGTTAGTCCAATTTATCGACTCAAACTTTTGTTTTATTAAAGTGTTGTAATTTATCAGGTTTCTTCGATGGGTTATCTTTATATAAGTCCGTCGTAAAGGGATGTACTTAGAAGATAGACGCAGCGATATTTTTCCCAAATATAATCGATAAGCGTTGCTTTATATTCCTGCTTGAAAACAAACTCTGAGTGAAATGCCCGTGTCCATATAAGATTTGCTTGGGTAGAAAGATTTGTTGTTGAAACTCTTTCGACTATTGTACCTTTTTACTTCAAAAACTCAACTGCAATGTAATCTATCTATTACATAAATAGGATAAGAAAAATTTTTGGACCCCTTTTTACCAACTACATGGAAACAAATATGAGAAAATAAACAAATAATATCATTGTGTAGGGAGTTTTCATAAGAAGTGCAGAATATAAGTTTTATTCGTATATTTTGGCAAATCATAGAAAAAATTTATTAAAAAAAAAGCATTACGGTTTTTCATATAATTCATAGAGATCAATCAGAAATGCTAAATAATTTTGACTTACAAAATTTATGGATTTTAATTTGCAGTCGGGATCCGACTGCGGGGCTACCACTAGTACATATAAAGATAGTGAAAGGCTTTACATATTTCGACCCATTTATGTCTAGTCATTTTCGCAATTTCAAGTTCATTTAATTTCCATTTGCTCGCAATGGTACAAGTTGCACGTCGCCAACTCTGACATTATGCACATCTGTGTGTGTGTGTGTGTGTGTGTGTGTGTGTGTGTGTGTGTGTGTGTGTGTGTGTGTGTGTGTGTGTGTGCCACGAAAGACTTCAAAAATAAAATGGCGAACAAGCAGAACAAGAAGTATAACAACAGGCAAGAACAGAAAGTGAAGTACAGAGTATGTGAGTTATTTTACTCAGTTCGCTCGGCATGCAACTTTTTGACACAATTTGCACGTTTTCTTTGTGTAGCAATTTCTAAGAAGTTTTCCAACAAAACATGTACTATGTGTATACCCACACACACACACACACACACACACACACACACACACACACACACACACACAAGCATACAAACATAAACACAAATAT
This sequence comes from Chymomyza caudatula, assembly GCA_035041775.1. NCBI lineage: Eukaryota > Metazoa > Arthropoda > Insecta > Diptera > Drosophilidae > Chymomyza > Chymomyza caudatula. Next base: position 1,269,537 of record JAWNKW010000141.1, on the reverse strand, counting down.
TAAATCAAGAGACATTTAACTTGAAAGTGAATTTTTTAAAAAGCAAATCGCTGTTCACCTTTTAGACTCTGCCTAACCCATACTTTGCCCTCTGGGAGGTAATGACGACAGCCTAAAAGATGCATTGGCAGCTTCAACAAAAAGCATTTAAAAATATATCCAGCACAAACACATGCGAACTACGAACTCTGACCCTTCGCACAAGCCATTAAGCCTTTGATCAAGGCCCAAAGCGACCTCACAGCGAGATATCACCTCTATACAAAGTAATGATGACGATGATGATGTTGCGGTATCTTTTATTTTTCGTTGTTTATTTGCATGCATTTTGTGTAGGGTTGCTTTTAGGGTTCCCTTTGGTCAAATGGATTGACAGACGCCTACTGACAAGTGCAACCCACGCATGCCAATCAGCTTGTGACACACACACCCACACACACACCCACACACGCACACACACATTCACACACACACATACACACACACACAAACACACACCCACACGCATAGCCAGCGAGAGAGACTTGCACACAGCTGGCATGCTGCTACGTGGCCAACCAGCTGCTTCTTTTGACGTTGAATTTGAATTTGTTGGCCAAACCGAAAGAAAGAATGCCATGAAATTTCGTTAAAGTTAAAGCTGAAAACGACAATGGAAAATCTTTTGGCCTATTAATAAACTAGACGAAATACAGCGAAACTAAGCACGGTTTTGCATCACTCTTATAACAACGTGTAATTGTTACCAAGATGAAGCGAATCGGAGTAAGTTGATTTTTTCAACTTAATGAACTTTAGATGACCATAACTTTTAAAATATACGTCCTAGAGCAAAAATAAGCTTAATTTCAAATCACTTGGTCGAATACGAAAAACTGTTGTAAATTGGAGGCCAATCAGAGAAAATTGTGTTTTCTTTAACTTTAGATGGCCATAACTTCTTTAAAATACGTCCTAGAGCAAAGATAAGCTTATTTCGAATACGAACAACTGGTGCAAATTGGAAGCCAATCAGAGAACATTGATTTTTCCAAAACTTTAGATGGCCATAACTTCTTTAAAATACGTCCTAGAGAAAAAATAAGCTTATTTTCGGATCACTTGGTCGAATACATACAACTGGTTTAAATTGGAAACCAATCCGAGAAAATTAATTTTTCCAAGATTTTAGATGGCCTTAACTTCTTTAAAATACGTCCTAGAGCAAAAATAGGCTTATTTTCGGATCACTTGGTCGAATACGAACAACTGGTGTAAATTGGAAGCCAATCAGAGAACATTGATTTTTCAAAACTTTAGATGGCCATAACTTCTATAATATACGTCCTAGTGCAAAAATAAGCGTATTTCGGGATCACTTGGTGAAATACGAATAACTGGTGTAAATTGGAAGCCAAACAGAGAATTGATTTTTCCAAAACTTTAGACACAAATGCACAGTAACAGGGTGCATAACATACATAATAGGAACTTCTAAAAAGAGACATAAAAGAAGATTCTTTCCATGATCCAACTATTAAGATGTCACACAAAGTGCAGTCCCGTAAACCGTGTATCTATGAGCGCGCAAACAAACGACGACACGGATTCACTTTTTGTATAAGCTTGGTTCACTTGTTCCGTTTTTTTGTACGACATCTATATGATACTGTGGGCCGATTTTCATTAAATTTGAAAGAAATGTGTAAACTAGGGAAACACTGAGCTAAGATAACAAAAAAGTACACATATGATATAGTGGACGGATTTTGATCAAATTTTATAGCTAACGCAACCAAATTTATGTCAGCTCAGTTTTTTCTCAATCTATAAATCTGTACCAAATTGAATCAAAATCGGTTCACTATATCATGCTGCCATATAAAAAAACGAAAAAAGTGAACCAAGCTTAAACCAAAAGTGAACCAGTTTCGTCGTGCGCCCTCATTTGCTTGCGCGTTCGAATCCTGGACCTTAAAAATTGCGACCATCTCAAAGACATAATATGTGTGAAGCTGCTTGTGTTGCTGTCTCCGTCACGCCGACTCACTCGTAGGCAAAGTTGAGAAACAGTAAAAGCAAAAAAAAGAAGGCGCATGGATGCACTGTCTCAATGCAACGGCCAAGAATTCCACTCTATTACATTTCATGCTCTTTGGCGCGCTCTGGGAGTCACGGTTAACGGGACCGCAAGTCGCACTTTTTTGCGTCACCTTGTAGTTCTTTCCGTTCCCATTTGATCTTTTGCTTGATTTAGAGTTTTTGTGGAGAAGAAATGGTAAAGGGTATTCCACTGTCAGCATCCAATTTTTTGCTAAATAATACTGTTCAAAACAAAAATATTGGTATTCAATTTCAAAATGTATTTTATTTCTTGAAGATTCTTTCAAGTTATGATTTTCGGCTTTGTGCGTGCAGATATGGTAGTGTATATGTGTAAAACATAACAAATCTGCTTTGTTCATATTTAATTTTTGTTGTGCATTTCTGTTACTTCATTTTTTCAGTTCCTTTGTTTTTTTAATGTCAGTTCTAGTACAGTATATTTTAGTCCATAAACAAGGACTCGTCATTTTGTTGCTCTTTCTCCTTGTCGCGATCGTCTTGTGATTCCTGCTGCAACGGCAACATTTTTGGATTCGGATCCGTGTTTTCGGTGATCTGCTTTGTTGTGGTCCAATCAAAGACTCCGTCAAATTCAAATTTCAACGATTTAAATAGCTTGCTAAAGTTGAAAAAAAAAACAGTATAAAATTTATTTCATACTCATGAATACACTCTATATAAAGGGGGAATGTTGTGGATGCTAGTCATCTCAAGTCGACTCATAGGTGGTGCGTATCAGGCAATCGTGGAATGCTTCGTGCCTCAACAATCCTAAGTAATTCACACTTAGCGGCATGGGAACCCGTCTAGGAGTGCCCTACTGATTTGTCAGTGGCCTCCTCGTGGTGTCTTATGAATGCCATTCACTCTTGTGGTGATAGCTAATTCGAGCGGCGAGCTGCTATGAGGAGAGTCTTGGGTAAATACCACGGTATGCCAATAAACCCCAATGGACAATGATCCTTGCAGTAACGTGGCGAGTCGCTGGCGCCACCAACTAAGCAGCTTCCCAGACTGAGAAGTCAGAAAAATCTCCTGTCGGGCCTTGGTCATCCCGTAGTTATACTAGACCATTTTTCGTGAATGGATTTAAAACCAGATAGCACTGCACGGGGTACCCACACTGGTGGTAACCCCCCGCCATTATGGCGGGTGGGCATTCGCATGTGCAGGCCCAAAAATTGCTCAAATATGACCGGAATCGGTACCTGGGACTTCGGAGAAAGCAATTTACCAGTAGTGAATATAGATGAGTGCTCTTGTAGAGCCTTATCGAACAAAAACTTGGAAGCGCATTTTGGGAAGTGACTCGCTCAACATGAGCGTGGTGTAAACTCTCCCATTACATAGTCTTCACGACTACCGACGGGAGTCGGAAAGATTGTGTCAATAGGGAGCCTTTACTGCAAGCCTACTCTGTTTTTGCACTCTTTCTCCTGTTTCAACTGTCCTTTTTTTTCTTAACTTCCTCTGTCTTGCACGGTACAATAGCCAAGGCTGCTTGATGGATGGTCAACACTCTCTGATGTGCCATCGCACTTACCATAAATCTAATCTAATATAATATAAAAGTTAATCTATCAAATGGTGGGAATATTTTAGTGAACCTTATTGTACAGACAGTGCAGGACAGTACGGAACTCTGTCTCTCAAAGCAAATTTCTTTCAGTAGTTAAAGTTAGGTTACGTTTTTGTACATACCAAAACGATCCACGTAAATATATATAGTCGGGAACTGCGTCGGAACTCAAATAACGACAGTATTTTAAGTACATTGAGAACTCTTCTGGGAGCCCCGCGCACAACTCCTCAATAGGTATGGACATTTTCTTCTCAGCGATCATTTCGAGTTTCTGCTGCATTGCGTTAGCCTTCATATTCTGCCAAGGCAATTTACCGCGATAGAGGTACACCATTACATAGCCAAGGGACTCCATGTCGTCACGCCGCTTCAGCACTTTATGCAAATGAGCGTTAATCGAGGCATACCGTGCAGTGCCCCTAAAACGTTGTTCCTCATTATATGAGCATTTGTTGTTCTTAAACTTTGCAAGGCCAAAGTCAACCAAGAAAACCAACTTGCACTGGTTATCGATGCCCATAAGAAAGTTATCCGGCTTGATATCACCATGAATAATCTGCTTTGAGTGCAGATACTGCAGGCGATTAATCATTTGACAGGTCAGCATTAGTACGGTCTTGATGGTAAATTTGCGGTCGCAATAATTGAGTAAATCTTCCAGTGAGCGACCCAACCGACTCATAACCAAAGCATTTTGCGTCTTCTGCCTATTCCAATGACCATGTTGGAGCATTTTCGGAAATCCAACTGCATTGCCCAATGTGCGATACACTTTGGCCTCGGTCTTCAGCCGGTCCTCAAAAGAAGCTGCGTTTTCAATCTTGATGGCGACTTTTTCGCCAGTTTTGATATGCTTGCCCATAAAGACATCGCCAAAAGCGCCACTACCTAAAAAAGCAAAACTATTATATTTTATTTTTCATACTCATTATAGCTTACCGATTTTGCGTATAACCTTATACTCGGTGTTTATCGGTTGCCTGATGCATATTTCGGACAAGGCCATTGCAACGTTAGGTAATATAAATTAAAAAAAAAACAAAAACTTGCGCAGGATGACAACAATTCACGAGTAATAGCCTTCTTATTTCTGTTTCATTTCCTGTGTGTGCTTCGATAAGTACAACTATCGATACCGATATCGATTTATATGTTTTAAGTCCCCTTTCTTGTTTTACTGTTCTAGCTTGCTTGGCAATTACGTACAGTTTTTTTTTATTACCTAATAATGGTCTCCAATGTAAGTAACTAAAAGTATGCTACATTTTAATCATTTTGTCGAATGTAAAGTAAATATTTGTAGCCTAATTTTAGCGGCGTTAATAATTCTCTATTGCACTGTTCAACACTAGTTGTGTCACACAAAGTCAAAGAGTATCAATTCTAATAGAGTGGAAACCTCGACCGTTAAATTTTCCAGCTGTTACTTTCCGATGCGGCCTAAATCAGAATCTTGCTCGGGTTTCATTCGGCTTTTGCGCTCTGTACTGTGTCGCTCATTCGTTCGTTTTACGTGTGAGAGCATAATTTTTTTGTTCGTGTTGTTATTGTTTCTGTCTTGCTTTGACTTGTGCACTGCATCGTTTGGTATGGATTTGCAAGAGGGTGGTTGTGAGTAGCAAGCAAAGTATACCTCCCTGCAGGAAATTGGTCTACTAGTAACAGCTTCAACTAGATGTAATTGTCAAGTAGTAGCGGACTGGTTCAAAAAAGTGTTGTGGCGGGAGAGGAAAAAGACGGTTACCGAGAGCGCGCTGTGCTCGGCGCTCTCACTGTTTATTTGTGTTCGCTCAATTTCTCTGAATGAGTATTAGCACGTTGTGTTATTCAGCTCTTTGCCAATTGTTGTTTTTGTAAATTAAAGAAATTTGTGTATACACAGGAAAAATAACCAAAAGAATGTTCCTATGACAGCCCTCTGTTATACATACCACTTGGCTTCAAACACAAATACATACTAGTATTGAACAGTATTTACATCCTCTTTTTCTGGTTTAAAAGTGATCCTGTGGTGGCAGTTTGGCCTACGCAGCCACAGTGGTATCTGGAGACACTGTGCCCTCTGCAGCGGAAGGGGTTCTTGCAGCCTCAGCTGCTTGGATCTCTGCGTGGCGCAAGTTGTGGCGCTTGTGGGCATTAGCAATGCCAAGCTGCGCCGCCTTATCTGTAGCAGCGGTCAATGCTGCTCTAGCAGCCTTTACTTCATCTTTGGCGGCTGCCACCGCGGCTTCTTCTTCTGGCGTTTTAGCTGTTGCCGCAGCGCCAACCACCGCTGCCGCCACGACCTCCTTCGGCACCAGCGTCGCCACACAAATTTAAGTAGATGCTCATCTGCAAAAAAAATAAACAGTTGGTAACCAACTCAGGGTTTTCCGAACGTTTATCAAAACAACCGAAATTAACTCGGTTACACTTAAACAAATGAAAAAAATTCATCAAAGCACTTAACAATTTCTTCTTCTTCTTAACTGGTCATAACAACCCGTGTTATCGGGTTACGGTCTGATGTAAATACATTCTTTCATTGGAATTGGTGGGTACCAAACCCTACGCACAACCCTTTTAAGGCCTGGGGTGGCTCTACTGGTCTCGGAAGCACACAGTGTCATTGTTAGTCGCCTCATACGACAAGCTTTGACCTGCTGAGGTGGTATTCTCTAACCCGCCCGATTGGATAAATGACTGGGGAGGAGATTGAGTTGATGTTTGTATTGTCACTTCAAAATATTTCTGATCCTGACCACAAACTGAAGAGAACACTTACTGCAAATCAAACGAATAAATGTTTTATATATGAAGTCACTTGGTTCAATGGTTCTCAAGTTTTATTAACGCTTAACCTGCATGAACGATTTTATATATTAAGAAGATAAAGGAACATCCTGACTATATTTGTGCAAATTATTATTTAAATATATGACAAAATGTTCGAATCGATAATGAGAACAAATTCAGTATTGTGAACACCCTTGGACCCTTGAATACCACTGTATATATATGTACAGTCTTGTCAACCTTTCACAAGCTAAAAATTTTATGCAGGCAGTCGGGACGGTGTCCGACACGGTTTAGTACCGAAGCGTCTTTCTGTAGAGATGTAGAGGGACATCTGGTAGTGGATGCACAGGGTACACTGAGGTTGTGGAGATCGTTCCATCTGGTTTACTATCGGGCGATGGTGAGGATAATGCCGCCCTCGGATTAAGCTTCCCGATATCCCCAATTTTAGATGATGACGTGGCTATACCGCCGCCTAGCTGACGTCGTCAGGGTCTCAATCAAGCGGCTCAAGAACAACAAAGCAGCTGGCGCAGATGACCTGCCTGCTGCGCTGTTCAAGACTTGTGGAAAAGAGTTGGTACTATGCATGCACCAGTTCTTTTGCAGAATATGGCTAGATGAGAGCATGCCCGATGATGGGGACATTGGTGTCCTCTGCCCTGTCCTTAAGAAGGGTACGCCAACTACCGTGTTATCAGTCTTCTTGCTATTGCATATAAGGCCCTATCGCGCTTCCTGTGTGAAAGACTTAAGCCGTTTGCGAAAGAACTGATTGGACCTTATCAGTGTGGTTTTAGGCTTGGTAAATCCACCATAGACCTGATATTCACAATACGCCAAATCATGGAAAAAACCCACGAACACCAAATCTACAACCACCATCTCTTTGTCGATTATGAAGAAGAATTTGATAGTCATTTGAGGGATCGCGTATATGCCGCACTGTCTGTGTTTGGAATCCCGGCGATACGCTCTCCTGCGACCTCTTTAACCCTTTTTGATGGAGAATGTATTGCGAAAGTACATCGGAACGGTACTATATTCTATAAGGATGTCCAGTTGCTTGCATACGCAGATGATATCGATATCGTCGGGCGTACTAAGCGAGCAGTTACCGGAGCCTTTGCGGCTATACAAAGAGAAACTGCCAGAATGGGTCTGGTGTTAAATGAGAGCAAGACGAAGTATAGACTTTCTTCGAGTAGAGATACACAGTGGTTGGACTCACATATTGATGTTGAAAGATATACTTTTGTTGTTGTCAAGTATTTCGTCTAGCTTGGCACCAACGTCATAATGAAGAACGAGATCAGCATGAAGATCAAGCGCAGAATCACTTTTGCCAATAGATGTTACTTTGGTCTCAGTAGGCAAATGAGTAGTAGAGACCACTCCCGCCTGACAAAACTAACACTCTATAAGACGCTCATGCTTCCCGTTTTGCTTTATGACGCTGAAGAATGGCTGATGACGCAGTCTAATGGAAATGTTGTTGGAGTGTTTAAGCGGAAAGTACTTCGTAAGATCTTTGGCACTTTACGCGTTGGCAAAGACTATCGCATTCGATGGAACGACGAACTCTATGGGCTTTTATAGCTATGCGACTTAAGATCCGGCGGCTCCGCTGGCTTGGTCATGTTGTGCATATGGATGAAGAAGCTCCTGCGAAAAAGGTCTTCAATGCGGTTGTCGTAGGAAGGCGATGAAGGGGCAGACCATGGAAGGAACAGGTGGAGAGCACACTAGCTACCTTTGGTATTACCAATTTGAGAAGCCGCTCTCAAAGCAGAGACGCCTGGAGGAGACCTTTACTTCTGGCCGTAACCCGGTAACGGATTGTTATGGCGACTTAAGAAGAAGAAGTGCTACCTTTGATCAGAGCCGTAACCCGTTAACGGTTTATCAAGGCCAACCGAGAAGAAGAAGACAACCAAAAAAAAAACACTTGTATTTATTTTGCAATGTATATTTTAATGTTTGTTTTTTGTTTTTGTTTTGTTTTTTATTGAACTTTTAAAATAATATGCAATAAATATTTTTTAAATATAATATACTTTAAATTGTAATATGCGCGTGTGCTTGTTGTTGTTGTTGTTGTTCAGAATTGCCACATTTTTTATATATTTAGTTAATTTGCCTTAGATATATTTCCCACTTGCTTAAATACATACATAATTTTATTGTATTTTTTGTTTTATTCTATACATGTAAATTGAACTATTCATTATTATATTTTATTATTTTTTTAATAATTAAATAAAAAATTAAATTTCGTTAGCGCCAAAATGAATAATATTCCATTTGCTACAACTGATTTATAAGTGAGATATATACTAAGTATATCCTATTTAAGTTTATAAAATATTCGACTTTAAATATATATATTTTTTTTAATAAAAGTAAACCGGGCCCAAATTTGGGGCCTTAAGTAAACTCCGCTGCTCTGTAAATGGCTTTGTTATGCATGTGTTTGTATATATGTATATTTATGTATATATACACATATATCTATGTATTTAGTATATAATGCATGTGTATAAAAAATGTTCATTTATGCGTAGTTGCCTTTTACTTAAGTGTTTTAATTGTTTAGTTTTAATATTATAAATTATATAACACTACACTAATAGCACATTTGAAATTCCCTTTATTTGCTATGAATGTTTTCGGTTTTGTTACGTTTTAAGATACTCTATAAAACGACATACGCTATGTGACTTTATGCATTATTTTTAATTTATTTTATAATTTATATGTATATGTTTTACGTATGTGTATTGGTATTGTTTTAGTTGCTTAATTTTTTTTTTATATGCTTGCTTGCTAATTACTCTTTTTTTATAAATGCTTGTTTTAATCGTTTTATTAATTTTTTGTTTTTACTTTTTTTAATGTTTTCCTGATATTTGACTTGCTTTTTTACTGTTGCCTTTCTAATTTGTTCTATACATAATAATATTTATTTATATATGTATATATTGTATATGCCGCTATATAATTTATATATTTATGTATATATATTTATATAAAATTGTTGTTTTATTTCGCTGAGGTGGAAAATTCTTTAATTAATAAGGTTACTTGTTGTTCTGTCTGTCTTCATTGTCTGTATAACTTTATTTATATTTAGTAGTTATTATTATTTTTTTTAAGTAAATTATTATTTTTTTGCCTTGTAAAATACTTACTACAGCTTTTGTGTTTACTTTTAAACTTTTCAAAATGAACAATAAATAAACTAATATTTACATACAAAATTAAGTGCTGCTCATTTAAATTTTTATTTTAGGCTTTTATTGTGTATGCGCCAGTTTTTTTTTTTTTGTTTGCATTTGTTTTTTGGATTTTGTCAATTTTTAAAAACAGCAACGAGTCAGTTTGAGCAGGTTGGTCCCAATACGGCTAAAAGGGGGCAAGTTGAAGAACAAGTTATGTTAAAGCATAAAAAACGTTAATTAAAAAAAATAACTACTATAAGAAAATGAAAACTTCGAATTTTTAAATTTTATTAGCTTTAACTTGTTTGTTTGTATGGGAAGCGTTCTTTGAACCTAATTTTTACTCTCTTCAAAACGTTAAACTTATCAAGAACTGATGAAAATTTGCGCTAATTGCATGACTTTGTCACATTGTCCTGGACAGCTATGTCAGAATCAATACCTTGAAGTGATGAGTAGCATTTCACTTAAAGTTGCTTACAATTCACAACTGGTTAAAACTGTTTTTTTATAGGTAGATGTTGCCACCGACAAAGTTTTTAGATCTTCGTCAACGTCTGGAAGAGCAGTTGCCTGTGTTTCCTATCGCAACTTGAATTTGCGAGGTTGAGGTAGAGGCAAACAGTCTTCCAGATGATGAAGAAAATAATTTAACTTAACCATAGTCACACAACTTAATCATAGTCAGACATTTGGAACTAGTGGTGTAAGAAATACATCGATGCCTTCTTGAAAGCCTCTATCAGTAACTTTCCGATGTTATCCGATATTCTCGTACATTCGATGCATCGGCTAAACATCATTTTCACTTTTTGTACAGTAGTAGTTCTTTGCATCATGATCTCATAAGCCATTCTATTATTATCTTGTGTCGCTTGTCAAATTATTTGAAGATCAGGTCAAAGTAAGTCTTATTCTCAGTTTTACAAATAGTGTAGCAAATTGCAGAGCTGAAAGTGCCATCTAAAAGGTTATTCTCAGAAGACGGCCAAACTTCTATGTTTACATAATTTAGGCATATATCTATTTGTTCTGTAATAGGGAGTATCTAGAAGTCTTGTTTTGTTCACATAGCTTTAGTTTTACTTATTAAGTATTACATATCGAAGTTTCCTTCTATATTAAAAAGTACAATTTTCAAATACAAAACATCGGAAAGCCATCGATGTTTTGAGTGCAATGCATCAAACTACATCGATGTCCATTGTCGTTGGACTCTGCGATGGTAAACATCGATGTTCTGGTCTAGATTTAAATCACTAGTTGGAACTGTGACCGACAGTGGGTTACCCTGTACCCATTTGTGTAAACACAAGTATCTTTATTTATGTCAAAATGGAAATGTTTTCAATAGAGAAGTTTTCCCGTTCGGATGTTGATTATTATATCGTGGATTGATCGATATCATATCGATAGATCAAATTTTAACCAAAAGTTGGTTTTCGATATGCCAGGTATCTTTATACCCTGTACATAAAGTGTAAAAGAGTATTATAGGTTTGTGCAATGTATGAAACAGGCAGAAGGAAGCGTGGCAGGCCATTTGTTTTTAAGCCAAATTCGAAGCAATAAGCATTGAGAAAGAAATATTCTAGAGAGCATGGGAAATCTGAAAAGAAAGCATCGCAACGTTGAATTTTTGTAGAGAACACATATAAAACCTCAGACAAAACCGTCTAGAGATTTCTGGCAAACCCCTTGATTATACTTAGGGGCTGTTTATAAATTAAGTCACCACCGAGGGGGGGAGGTTGGTTTATATTGATGGTTTTTGTTATGATAAGGTAGGGTGCGGGCTCCGAAAACGTAACGTCACAATCAAAATGCTAATGAATCTTAATATTTTCATGCAATGTTTTCTTTTCATTTCGAATTCAACTATTCGATTAAAGATGTTGCATAAAAATTTTAAATTTTTGACTCCAAAATAGCCTCCTTTCGCTTTTATAACAGCCGCTTAAGCGCTGTGCATTCTTTCCGCAATGATTCAGTTGATATTCTATTCCAAGTTTTTACTTTGGTAGCATGGTTTGTGACGTCATATTAGGGGAAGAAGGGTTGCCTAAATTTGACTATTTGTGACAAGGGTGGAAGGGGGTCACAAACCTTACTTCATATCTGTGCAAGCAGACGAAAGCGGAAGAGATTAATTCTAATCTTTAGCAAGTTCTTGAAACACGCAGGTCCTTCAGGCAGGCACTTTCGCTATAAAACATCATTAGGTGTAACACGGAATTTTATGCTAAGGGCTTGTAGCAAATAAACAGTGTTGGACCAAACGGCATTTACCTAGTATTACTAGCTGAACAGCAGTTTAATGAAAAGTTGAGCTGGATCGCAACAGTTCAGAGCTGTTTTTTTTTCTTTTGCAGGCTGGCACACCGATTTTGATGTGTGTAATGGAGCGCCCTAGGCGTAAACCCGGCTTATGTGCCGCGTACATGCCGTGATGCTAGCTCACTCAATGAGCTTGAAATGGCAGTAGCAGACGCATGCCCGATGGCGCTAGCATACGTGAGTGCGGCTTTTGCCACTCAATTTCAGAAATGGCCTCCAATATTTTTTTTTTTTTGGTGTACAATGTGTTTTTAGATTATTTCTGCAGTCGCAATCTCACAGTTCAAAATCGCAGTTTCAACACGGATATAAAAACTGACAATTTTACTTAAACAACGGTATGCCAGAAATCTCTAGACGTTTTTGCCCAATGATTCATTTGAATTTTGTTAAAAAATCCGTCGAAAAGATGCTAATTTGTAATGCTCCTAAAGATAGTTTTGATGAAGATACCCCGAAAAGCATGTAAAAGTTTGGCCGTCGTTGTTTTAGAAGGAAAATCCTGGCAAAAAGAATCCTAAAAAAAAGAATATCACTCTCTCAAAACCATTACACTACTTTTCGGTCTGTCGTTGGAAACACCTACAAGTATCTATTTTGCCACAACTCTTTCCACTTTAATGTTTTTTGAGGGTATATCATATTTAAGGTTTGTTTTCACACGCTGATAGTTAAGTCGGACTGCTATTTAGTTAAAGGGATTCAAATAAGATGGAAAATTACGCTTTCTTTTCTTTTCCATCGGATAAAGAACTGACTAGTCGGCCGCTCTTATTTTTCCCTCAAGGAGGGTAAGAACAACATCCGATGGGCCGCTTTGATATATGGCATACAGAAAAATTGAAAAAACTTATAGGATTATCCCACTGAAAGTTGCAAAAAAATTGCTAGCTAAAAATGCCTTGAAAACATAATGAACAACAACGCTAACAATCGATCACACTATTCAACAAGAGTTCATATTCAAGAACTATGATGGTTGATCATGTTTAAACTATCTTTCCTCAAGTTGTAGTTAGTGGATAGCAATTGTTGTGCAACTTATAAATGGGATAATCGTTTACCTACTTACTAAACTATTACATTATAATCAATCGATTAAATAAAAAGCACAGTTGCAAAATTTTAATAGTTAAAATATGCTGGAAAGTTTGCATGTAACCGATATGATATGTTTAACAACAATTTATCGATGAAACAGCTGATCGATTGTATATATGCAATAATTGCTAATAAAGGATTGTCATATAAGCGAATATTTTTTGTATGAAAGTTACAAGCAAAATGCATTGGAACTAACTTTTTTTTGCATTTAAGCAATAATTTCATATAACCGATATATAATACTTAATATTTTTTGACAAGCTCTATAAAAATTTCAAAGCCTTAGAAAATTTTGAAATGTATTTAAAAATTCGAACTTTTATAGAAAAATCTAAAATCTCTTGCTTCTTTTAATGATTTCCATAAGAAACTATTAAAAAATGTACAAAAAATTATGATGTTTGATTTTTCAATAGAAATTCAGCGTCTGCTCACAAATAAGAACATAAAAAATTTTTATAATTCTATAAATTAGAATGTTTTTGTGCAAACTGTGAAAATTCAAAGAGTATAATGCCTGGTTTACACTGCATGACAATATGACAGTGTGACGTGTGCCTGTGTGCGCCAATGGCTGTCACACGTGGAAAGTGTTTACATTGGGGGCACACAAATTATGAGTCACACCTAAACACCTTTTTACATTACGACTGTATGACGCTGTAGCCTGAAGTTCGCAAAAAGTAAACAATGAACAAGTTCCTGAACAAGAACTACGAAAAGAGTCATACGAAAGCAAACATTTAATGTGCATGTAACCTTTAATTACCACACGGCGCACACGAACATTATTATTCGTTGAATCCATTTTTTTTTTTAAATTCGTGTTTAGGTAAGCTGTATATTTTTTAAATTCAATACACAACGTTTGTTGTTATTGTCACAGTGTAAAAAAGAACCAGCACGCACACCGAAAAATTGTTTATTTGAACCATTTTTATGACACAGCTGTTAACACTGCGGTGACACATTTTGTCCTCCAAAATGTGCCAGCTTCTGTCACACAGAGCGTATGACACCAAACGATTACTTGTGTTCACACTGAGAATGTATTCGTTCGTGTGACATTTGGTAACAGTGCCAACGGGTTGGCTGTCCACACTGAGAGACGCCCGTATGACAGCAAAGTGTGACGCTGTGTGCCCCAGTGTAAACCCACAAACTAAGACAAAGCTAAAAAATTCTTGTTCAAACTTGCGAAGTTCCAAATAAGCTGGCCGAAAAAACAAAGAGAATTTAGCGATAATAACGATAATAAAATATATATATTTTTTTTAAATTAAGAAAAAAAATGAATTAAATTCAAACATTTTGTAATTAGTTAAAAATTTATTTAAAATAAAATTTAATAAAACACACGCGTCTACACGTACAAATAAAAGAGACAAAACACAATTTAAAAGAACGCAATAATAAAAATTATTTTAAATTAAACAATAAAATATATAATAATACACAATAGTTGATAATAAAGAAATCAGTAACATTGTTCATCAGCAATTAAGGAGGTGCCTTAACTTTAAAAAATAACTAATCAGTTAAAAAATGCTACTAACCTAGCTTAATGTGTTAAATAAATTTGCTCACTTTCTAGCTTAAATGTACAAAAACAAGGCTAAATATTAAATACATAAGTTACTTAGACATTAACACAATTCATTTAGTTAAATTATAAAATTAAAAAAAAAACAGGCTAAAAGAGCATGAAACATTGCGGTACTGTAAGCTAAGTATATATAGCAAATATATTGTATATAGATTCTCTCCATTGGAGCTGATTGCAAAATAAGTTATTTCAGTTTTAGTTGTTAATTAAGTTAATACGAGAGCAAAGCCCAAAGCTACGGTCACACAGGCAGCTTATATTCATACAATGTTTGCCAGCATATAAATTATGTTTTATATTAAAAAGTAGCGTCACTAAGTCCTAAATTCGATTTGGAACTATTTACTTCAACAGTATTACTTAATTCATTACTTAAATCCTAAAATTCATTAAGCTTTCATATTTTGTACTGTTTTTAAAGTATTTCTGTCAATTTGCATTCAATCGTTAAACAAGAAGAATTCGAAGTTTGGTGTTAACGTCTTAGACTTGCACACAAAAGAATTGAAAGAAATGAAGTTTACACGATGAGTATAATTGTTTAGATTGGTTTTCGATCAATTCGAGATCCCTTAAAGAACTTCATATAATATGTTCACAATTAAAGATATCGCTTATACGCAATAGCGAAAATGCAGCGCAGCTGTTATATATAAGCGATATTTTCACATAGAAGCTAATCGTATGTATGCAAAATATTTTCTATGCCCAATAATCGGTCATCGGCAATTCATTTCGTATACAGCAAT
Organism: Chymomyza caudatula; assembly: GCA_035041775.1. NCBI lineage: Eukaryota > Metazoa > Arthropoda > Insecta > Diptera > Drosophilidae > Chymomyza > Chymomyza caudatula. The sequence continues at coordinate 1,254,075 of JAWNKW010000141.1, read as the reverse complement.
CGATAAATAAAGTGCATATCGCTTATATGGAATATCGAAAATGCAGCGCAGTTGTTGTTACAATTCATAATCGGTTACATGCAAAATATGCAACACATTTCATATACAGCAATCGATATACAATAGTTTAAAAGTGATGGAAGTTTGCATATAATCGATAACTTTTATACCAAAAATTTACATATTAAAAGCTGATCGGTTGTCTATGTGTAACAAATCTAAATAAGCATACAAGAGATAATCGGATATATCCTAAATATGCAAAACATTTCATAGACAGAAATCGCTTACAACATAATCAATCGATTAAACATAATGCACTGTTAAACAAAAAATTTCAATAATTAAACAGAGATGGAAGTTCGCATATAATCGATAACATTAATAGCAAAAATGTATCGATGACATAACAAATCGATTGCATGTATGCAACTATTGCAAATAAGCAATTTTCACACAAGAGATAATCGGATATATGCAAAATATTTCATATGCAGTAATCGAATACAACATAATTAATCGATTAAGCATAACGCACTCTTGCACAATTTTAATAGTTAAAAAGTGCTGAAAAGTTTGCATATAATCGGTAACGATTGATCGATGAAACAACTGATCGATTGCATATATGGAACAATTGCAAAAAAGCGGTTTTCCTATAAACAACTATATTTGTAAATTCCAAAGAAAATGTTCAGAAACTAACTTTTTTTTTGCATATAAGCAATAATTGCATATAAGCGATATATACTGTACTAGCAAAACGCGTAAAGTGTTGCTTCAATATGATTTTTCCAATGGAACGTTGTGGATTTGAGTTGTGCTGGCTCGGGCTTTGTATTCCTATTTTTGGAGCGGAACGTGTCGGAACTCCATATTTATAATGTTTGGCAGTAAGTCTTAAATGGAATTAGGAAAAAATTTGCCAGAATTCAAAAAACATTTGATTATTGTTTTGTGATTTGGTCGGTGATTGAAGTGATTTTTTTTGTGAGAAACTTTTAAAGTTCACTAATATTTTCAGTGAATTTGCGAATCAGATAATATTGCCTCGAGCATGAAAGTTTCAATTCTTCGACATTGGACAAACGAAGCCTTTCAGTCACGTGACGAAGCTTATAAACAGCCTCGCACTCTTGTGTGAGCATATTTGCGCGTGGTGCTCTAACGAGATGCACACGCGACTGGGCTACCATTGAAAAACAGGTTCGCTGAAACAGGTTTTCACTTATGGCAGCTGATCCACACATATCTCCGATTATTTTAGATCTAATCGGAAAGTTTCTTCAAATCGGTTAAAACGGCGAAAAGGTTTGGAATTTCACGAATGCAGGAGCCATTTTTGGTTGCTTATTTTATTGCATATCATAAACAAAAGTAAATTGAGTACGAAGGGCAGCAGAGCTTAGCATAGGAACAAGGAAACGGCTACCTTGTCCAAATTTGTTGAAAACTGTCCAAAGATGAACGGTAGCGTTTTCGCCAACAACGCTCATATGCTTTGTATCGCAAACATAAGTTTTGCTACTGATTTTTTCGAGAGCTTACGGACTCCGAAACTTTACACCAAAAAATCAACACTTCGTTCTACTATTGCACTGCTAATATTGTGCTTGACCTTTCAGCGCTGACATGTTCAGCTCTGTTAGGTTATGTGTGAAAAGCACATTAATGAGCAACGCTTGTGTGTTGTTAGGTTTTAAAACAGGCATCGGCATCAGAGCATTTGCCAATGGAAACTGCGAATCTGGCAAGGACTTAAGGTCGTTACTGCTGCCGCTGACTGCTTCAAAGTGCTATTTGAAATGACACAAACAAATTTAACTCCAAAAATATGCGCTCTAACGTAAAACGATAGTCTTGCTGCTTTGTACAAATAAGTTGCCTGTCTGACCGTAGCTTAAGCCTTGCATTTCTATTGTTACTTGCTGCTGTTGTATGTATTGCTATGTGAATTTCTCTGCAGTTTATCAAAATTTAACTAAACTAATTTACATTAATTACTCGTTGTGTTTGTATTGGCATTGGTGGCGCCATTGGCCGGCGCTGGCGGCGCCAGCACATCGCCAGTGTTGCTCTTGCTGTCCAACGACCAATCCCAGTCCTTGCCTTTGGGTCTAAACTTCGAGGACTTGTGATGATGATGATAGTTAGCGGAGCTATGATGCGGTGACTTATCCTTCGGCGACTTGCCCGATTTGCTCGAGCTTTGTGTGGGCGTCGTGCCAGCTGCAGCGGGCTCATGTGCGGGCCCATTGCCAGCTGCATCGGCGGCTGTAGCCGGCGCACTGGAATTGGAGTAGGCCAGCAGCTCATCGCAATCGTATTCCCAGTTGCGTTCACAGAACTTCTTCTTGTAGTGTTTCTCCGAAGAACTCTTCGATTTGCGCTGATATTTGAGCGGTATTTTTAAGTTGGTTTCTGGCGCCACGGCTAGCGGCGGCGTGGCCGCAGCGACGCTGGGGCTAGGCGTGCGCGGCAGTCCGATGTCGGACAAAGGCGGCGACTCAATGGCGCTGGGATCGACAGGTGAAACCGTTTTCAGCGAGCTGCTGGCAAGCAGCGACGAGGTGTTGGACTTCATGCTGCTGTCGCTGAGCTGATCGGTGCCCAGCTGCTGCTGCTGTTGATGATGATGTGCGCCCAGACTGTTGCTGTGATGATGCGCATGGCTGTACAAGCTATTGTTGCTGTTGCCACCGCTGCTGCTGCTGCTGCCGCCGCTGCTAATGGGCAAATCGAGCTGCGATGAGGTTGAAGAGGTGGATAGAAAAGTGCGCGCGGCATCCGAGTTGCTGCTGCTGTGCGTAATGCCCGAATCCGGCGAGGTATTGCAGCTTATAGAAGCGGGCACAGTATCGCCATCAATGGAGCGACGTGTTTTGTCCAGCTCTGTGGAGGCAAAGGCCACCAGTCGATCAAAGCCAGAGCTGACGCGATGCTGCCAGTGGGATTCATCGTCGGCCGCTATGACATCGTCTGCGCCAGCCAAAATTGAAAGTAAAAACAAGAAAGCAGTTAGAAATTGTCAGGCAAATTGAGGAAAAAGTAGCGTTAAAAGTGGGTTTTTGTGGTGGATTGATGGAGTACTGCATGGCTAGACGGTTACAATATGGGTATTCAGCGTGGTTTATTTTACAAATTTTTATTTTTTTTTTGTTTACATGAATTATTCACATATGAAAGTGGTGGTGTGCACTAAGCTGCGCGCTAAGCTGGCGGCTTACTCGTCGTGAAGCTAGGCCCTAAAACTGCGTACAGTTGTGTGCAAAAACTCAAAAGATATGCATAGTTATGTAAAGAGCTAGTTATAATAGACAAATAATAAGGTGTAAACAAAGTGTTAACAAATAAAAATGTGACTATAAAGAAAATGATATAATAAAATAATAATAAAAAATAAATAAATAAAAATTAACCAATTAGGCGCAACAGAACTTACCTCATGCTCATTAGAATTTGCTTAGCATTTTCATAGAGTATATAATTTTTTTTGATTTTTTTTTTGGCATAAATTCTGTTTCTTTTCATTAAAAATTTAGTAAATTATTATTAACGCAAAAATTATGTTGTCTTTTGTGGTTAACTTTCAATTTGTACTTGCTCAACAACATACTTAATTCGTTTTACTTTTTTTTTTCTCTTTTTTTGGTTATAATTTTGTAACTTTTGGGTTCAAGTGTGCATCAATCGAACAATCGATCAGACCTATCGATCGATCAATGGCTATTGGTACTGTGTGGCAAAGAACTACTACTATCGGCCACAACATATCCAATTGAAGCAGTTGTTGTTGTCGTAGCTGATAGTTTCGTTGCGCCAGGATTAGACGAAGTCGTTCGAAGACGTTGTTGTGCTTCAAAACGACGTCTGGGTCTGGGATCGTAATTAGTTATAGTACGTTGTTGCGTTGCCAAATCGGTAACTGTATGGAGTAGAGCATATAGAATGGGGATAAAAGAAGAACTGGATAAGAAATGGGGACGGTTTTTGTTGGTATTTTTTGTTTTCGGCTTTGCCAATTGTTTTGAGTTCTGGTATTTAAATAAATTAAGATTAGTTGCGAAAACGTTGTTAATTTTGAAAATAAATTTACAGCAAGTAATAGTAAAAAATTATATATATAAAAGGTGCGTGAAATAAGTAAATGAGACAAACACTTTTGTTGTTGTTGAAGACACATCTTGACTCGCAGTTACCAAATGCCCCTCATTTGACAACAACACATAATTATAACGTATATTAGGTTCCGTAATTTGTCATTAAATCCAACTTGACTTTGCATTTCAAAGCGAAATAAGTAACAGATCTACAACCTACACCATATTATTTGTCGAGTGTATTTCATTTATTATTTCCTTGGTAACAAGCTTCTTGTAAGGTATTTAGTTAATGTGAATATAATTATTTTTATTTTTAAATCATTTGTTAACATCAAAGACTAAGTTTTCATCGATGAAGGGCTACAAATCAAAAATATTATTCATTAACGTTGCAGGGAAGTCCCGAAATAGCAATCTGACATCTGAAGATGTTGCTCAAGCCACGGCGTATCACGATATGGGAATCTCCATAAGAACGATTACACTCACTATGCAACAATTTTGGATTTTCTAGCACCGTTTTCAAATTAACGCTATTTCAAAAAATTCCAGATTTCGAAAGTTGCTAAGTCCGAAAATCTCATATGTCTTGGGAATCTTACTACCGATCAAGATGCATTGTCACTCAAATTGAAGATAATTTAATATCAAATCAATGTCTTACAGACAGTTTTGGTCTAATGTAATTCGATTGCAAGTTGAAGGGCAACGAACTCAATTTTTTTTTTCCAAAATTGAAAATTTGTCTTTTTTTAACTTTATTTGACTTAAATCAAAAACTAAATTAATTTTTTAATGGGTTATTTTTGGATTCGATAAATTGATTCTGTGCGAACATTTCAACACCAATTTGAGCAGAATCGGTAACGAAATGGAGAAGTTATTAACTAAGTTTTCTGATTTCAAGTCTGGAAACAGATTCGTAAATTTATTAAGAGGATACTCATGTATTGTAGTATACTCATGTATAGAAAATTTGGGATGCTCTTCTTAAAAGGTTTATCTTAATCGAAACTCTTTTGGAATAGGAGACATTGCTTCAAAATATTTTTAATTCAATGCTACAACGCATTTCATAAATCGTTAATAATATGCTCATTTTAAAAAGAAATAAATTGAAATTTTTCCACAAAAAAAAAGAAATACAATTTTTTTATTAATATTTTTGTTAAATTGGTGACTTATTTTTCCTGGAAAAATTTGTTGTTAATTTTTTGTTTAAGGACTCGAATTATTTAACATTTATATTATTTCATGGATTGTTATACTAAACATCGTGTTGTCCCATTTACTTATTTCGCGCACCTTATATATAGAAGAGCATTGGCGTGAATATATGTAGGACTTTTTTTTTCTTGGCCAATAAAATAAATATTAAATATTTATATGCTTATGAGTTTTGATGATATTTAATGATCTGAAGCAATGATTGATTTTATTGATTTTTATGTCATAAGAATTTTTTATTTTGATTTTTTATACATTTTATTTAATTATTCTGTTATTTTAATTTTTCTCATAATCAAACTTAATTGTAATTATAGGTTTTGATTCTATTTATGACACCTAACATGTTTTTTTTTTTTTTTTTTTTTTTTTTTTCTTTTTTGTGTATAGTACTTGCAGTCGGCATGAGATATATAATATCCTTTAAGCTACAAAGTCTAGTCAAGACCAAAAAATTGCAAAACTTTATCATTCTGCTACCTTAAAAATCAAGTACCAAAACTATATTTTAAAATAAAAACTATGCTTGAATAAAGTCTAATATGGATATAACATCAAAAATTTGTCTAATAATTGGTAAAAAAATGTTTAGAAGCTATTTCAAAATATTACACTTAATGTCTTGTTTGTAAAGAAATAGTAAATGTTTAAAAGAACTAAATAATTGCAAAAGTTAGAATTTGAGTATTTTGTTACAAGTCTAGTAAATATTAATTATATAAGGCCATATTTCTTAGAGCTGTCGTAAGCAAAAAAAAAGCTAGCAAAACTTGTGCGTACTTTAAAGTTCTGTAACAGTTTCTTAATCGATTACGGTTAAGCTCATAACTTTACCGTATTTAGTCAAAATCCTAAAATTTAAATGTAGTATGTGCTATAAGTCAATTTGCTCGTAAATAAAACATGAAGGATTAGCTGCCCCCTCTCCCTTTTTTTTCCTCCCCCATATGCAATGATCTTGCTAACATTCACTGAAGATCTTTCATAAAAAATGCAAATTCACTCAATGGAAACAAAATGCATACATTCAGGGTTGTGCCAGAAATCACTAGATAATTTCACATACATTTTTTCCAGAAGTTCTTGAAAAAACGTCGATCAAAAACTTTCAAGATAGATTTTCAATGCTTTTTAATATAATTTCAGGCATATCGATGGATTTCTCTTCGTTCGAAATACGGCTGAAACAGTGATCTGGCACACTTAGTGATTGAAACTAAGTTGAAATGTGTTTGACAGTGATTTCTGGCACACCACTGACTGAACCCAACGATAGGATCGAAGCTGAAATGAATTAATTTAACAGCTATCGATAACTTTGCAGCTCTAGCTCATAGAGTTTAATGAATGTGTCTGCTCTTCGCCTCTTTCCACACATATTTTTCAATTTTCATAGTATTATATCAAAAAACATACAACTAATATGACTCCTTGCTTTCCAACAATTGTGTTACACTAGTTAACTTCTCATACATATTTCGAAACTAGATTTACTTCATTTTATTCAATTGATTTTAATACTTCTTCCTCGTCTTTTAATTATTCAGGGACTCCATTTACAGCCAATCTCTAAAAATATCCCGAATAACGTCTGGTCTTTTTCTCTCTTGAAAATGCAAAAAAAAATCGTGATAAAACGATGATGCCATCTAATCTATGGGTCTACGTAAATGACAGACGACATATAGCAATATGTATTCGAACCAGAGTTCGTGAAATGGCTCATATAAGCTGCTCTCTAAATGAGCTTCTCTTCTGATCGTTGGACTTCTGCTAGGGCTTCATTTAGCATGCGGCTCGCGCTGGCGAATATGAGCTCTTTTCAAAATGAGCGTGAGTCGCTCAGTGAGTGAGACTCACTGGAACTCAGGCTTTTAGTAAGAGTCTGGTTGGAACATAACTGACATATATCGATGTCGGCTTTTCAAGAAATTTTGTGTTTAAGGCTTTGAAAATATGTAAATTACGAACTCTACTGTTAAAAGTTGTGGCCTTTCCCATATTATGTCATCACTAAAGGGTGTTGTTACTCGGATATAAAATGATTTGACGGAGACGTAAGATCAATGTTAACTTTTATCACTTCATCACGAACTTTTTCATTGTTTCAAGAGAAAGATAAAGGCGAAGACATACCAGAGATTTGCAATATTAAGACAAATTTCAGATCGTAACGAAATCCCTAAGCTATATTTTTGTAAATTATGTCAACTTTGGATGCCGTTTTATTTGCAAAGATCTATAAACTTCGACGTACCGAAGTTAAGTTTGTATTATTCATTTTTTTTGTTTTTACTGTTTGCGCTTTATAGACACTATAAATTTAATTGTAACGGTATGCAAAATAAAATATAATTAATTAAATAATAAAAAGCAATATTCAAAATAATAATTCAAGCATAAGCAATAATTAACTAGAGCAAATAGCCATTTTACCAAAAAGATACTAGTAAATTATTTAGATATGTTGCGGACTGTACTTTGCATTAAGTTGAGTTCTTTCAAATTTAGACACTAGTCTATTCGATACAATTAAATTCACGTTATCGAATAATCGAGAATTTTTGTACCAAATAAAAATATGCGCTCGCAATCGATACTGAAAGCTGCAATTGGGAGCATTATCGAATATATCGATATATTGCAAACTTAAGCGAAAGTAAAAGCCGCAACAGTTCCGGTAACCTTTCACCTAGAGTGAAATACAAGTTTTACAGTTATGCATATATGTACATATAAATGTGTGTGTGTGAATGTAATGTTACACTTTTACCATAAGCAAAATCATAATAATAATAATAAAAAATCAAACAATTTAAATACAAAAATTATAAATCAAATTATGAATTGCGTGCTGCTCTTGTGTTTCTGCTGCTGCTGGAGATTGGAGCAACGCTACAGTTGTCCAAAGGAATAAAGGCTACACGCCGTGTGCATATCTCAGCAATTGCTGAGCGGTGAATACGGCGGTGATGGAATACTGCTGGAGAACGAGTTCGAGCTGCCGGATGTGACGCTGTCTGCATCAGTATCAGAGTCAGAGTCAGCATCCTTGGACTGTGTCGTCATCGTTGCTGAACAAGCAGCAGCTGCCAATAAGTCAAGACTGTTGGCAACAGTGCACGACGAGAGGACTTCCAGCTTTTTAGATGTGTTTTGAGATGCATTGATTGTTAGATCTTGAGTTTGTAATTGCATGGAATTGGTAGTGGTTGTGGTATTGGTGTTGCTATGGAAAATGGCAGTGGCTTTGGCGAGTCTTGTTTGGTAGCGTTGTGTTGCTTGTGGTTCTTGTTTTTGGTATTTTTGGTATGGGTAGTTGTGTTCATATATTACAGGTGCATGGTCAGTAATGGTTTCATGGTCTACGTTTGGCTTACCATCATCGGTTGCATTTGTGCGTGCGCCCACTATGCTGGGCGTAGTACTGGTCTGATGATGATGATTTTGATGTTGATGATGCTGCTGCTGCTGCGACTGTTGTGATGCTGATCTTGGCATATGCAATTGCTGCTGCAGATGCTGCGACGGCATCTGATGCTGCTGCTGATGTAGCATTTGCGGCCTGGCACGCTCATCGCCCATTATTGAGTTTATTTCGGGACTCATCAGTAGTGGCGGTTCTACCAGCAATTGCTTGCTGCTATTGCTGCGTCTGCCACCTGACGAGGATGACGACGAGGGCGTAGGTGAGGGCGAGGCAGCGTGCAATGAGTGCGAGAGCGCTGCATGATGATGATGCGCGTTCGGCGCTGGCGGCGGCAAGCCACCATTGGTATGAGCATATGGATTTCCAGACTGTTGCAAATGCGGCTCATAGTGTGGCATCTTGGAGGGGCGCGGTTGCTGATGCGTTGACAGAGGCGAGCTGCGTTTGACGCCCACTGAAAGTATGCAATTTGAGTTATAAACGGTGACTCCAGTTATGTTATGTTCACAAAACTTACATTCCACTTTATGCGACGTGCCACCGTTCAGATTTTGTGTGCCATGGTGATAATGTGCCGGCAAGGCATGTGGCGTTGGCTGCTGCTGTGGATGACTGCTATAGTGTGCCAGATCTGTGGGTGTTTGTAGTGATACCGCCGCTGCTGCAGCGCGTCTTTGACGTTCACGTTCCTCATTCTCTTCTTTGTATTTACGTGCGCGCACATGATCCTGCAAAGAGGCGGCTAAACCTGGAAAACATTTTTAATTAGCTACAGTCAATTTAAAGTTGGACAATTTGCGATATACCCTCCAGTGGCGGATTAGCACCATTCAGGCGCGGCGCGCGCAAACCACTAACGCTGCTGTTGGAGCTCTTGGACTTCTGCTGCTGCTGCTGTTGTTGCTCCTCATGGAAATAGGCCTCAATGCAGCCCTTCATTTCGGCGCGCGGCAATGCCACCGGCTGATAGTCTCCACGGGATGCAACTGCACGTGAGGCGCTTGTAGCCCTGGGCTGATAAGGCGCCTGTTCACCGCGGGAACTGCCTCCGGAACGCGATAGAGAAGCGCTGCTGCTACTGTTGGGCAGCTGCTGCTGCTTGCTAACATCCGTCTTTTGATTATAGGCCACATGCGCCAGTGTTGCCAGATTGTTATTTGTATTATTATACGGCGATTTGCGTCCACTGTTCGACGACTGGCTATAATTAGTGGGCTGCGCATCCTCGGTCAGCGGTCGCACATGCACGCGCTCTGGACGCTGCGCATTCAAATTGATAAGCAAACGCTCATTGGAGCGTTCACGTTCACGATCACGCTCACGATCCCGTTCGCGCTCGCGTTCACGTTCAGCCAGAAAAGCTCGTTCCATAAAATGTCCGCTGCTGCTATTTGCATTGCCATGACGCGGCTCGGCAGGCAAAGGCGTGCCCATGGTGCTCATATTGACCGCTGCATTGATTATGCTCTGATGTGAAATCTCTAGCGTGCGTTCTATCTCACCATTGACCAAGTCACCGATAGTCTTGGTGGACATGGGCACAGCGCCGCCGACTGTGGGCGGTGGCGTAGGCTGCGGTGTATGCTGATGCAGCTTCTCCTGCGAGAGATGACGACGCAGCGCCATTTTGGCTGGCGAAACTTGCGTATAGTCTGGCTGCGATGAATTGGAGCTAGGCCGACTTGGCGGTCTTATCTGATGCAACGATAGCGCTGGCTGTGACAAAGCCGATTCCCTGCTTACACTACGCTCATGTGTTAAGAGACGCTCACGTGTGGGGGCATAGCTGGCGTAGTCAGAATTGGCCGAGCTAGAACGCGGCAACAGCTCTAAATCCAGTTGATCACGGCTACCGGAGCGTTGCGAACCGCTCATGAGGTTCTCCGCAGGTGCCTTGAACTCCAGCGGTGGTCCGGGCAGCAGCTGCGCATGCGTGTGTGGTCCAGCCTGCTGCTGTTGATGGTGATGATGAGCTGCCAACTGTAGGTGATGCTGCTGCTGTTGCTGCTGATGATGATGATGCTCATGCTCACGCTCACGTTCTCTATCACGGTGACGTTGTGCCGCTTGCGCGGCTGCTGCATACATTAAAGCTGTCTGTTGTTGTTGTTGCTGCTGCGTTATATAGTGCTCATAGTTGGTGGCACTTACAGACATGCGACGCCGATGATAGGCTATGTCCGCTGCAGACGGTGTATTGGGCGTTGTAACGGCATACGACGAAGCCGAGGGCAAAAGCGACATGTGCTGGCTATGACCAGGTGGTGGCGCTGTTGGCGGCGCACCATGATGATTATGTGTTGGCTGCTGCGGCTGGTATTTGGCTGCTTGCAGGTCCTTGCCCACGCTGTACTTATTGCCACTGTTATTCGGCTTGCCTGTGACACACTTGCTGCTTGCAAAGACGTTGGCTGCATATGGCATATTGGCTCCATTGGGCGCATGTGGCGGCAAACCTGCCGCAGCTGCTGGTGGCGCTGCAGAGGCAGCTGCACCGCCGGCTGGCATTGGCAACGGCGGCGTTATAGGCGAAATGGTTGTATTCGCATTTAAATGCATTAAGCCCTGCGTGGTTACGGTTATAATATTGTGCAGCTGGTTTGGCACTACGCCGCCAGTGGCTGCTGGCGGAGGCGGCAAATGATTGGCCGGCGTGGACTGCTGCTTGCTGCGCTTGGGCGCTGGCGATTGCACAGGCGTTGGCGTGGGTGTCGGTTCACCGACTGCTTTGCTACGTTGCTCTTGATCCTCATTCAAGGCAGAGGTTATAATGCTCTTGAGTCGATCCTCAAAGTTAGCCACCTTGGGTGATTCTTGTATCCCAGCTGCGGCTGCTGCTGTGGCAGCGTTCAAGGCATGCTGCTTACGTGGCAAACCTGGTAGCTCGCATTTCGGCAACAGGCTGGCGCTGCGCACGGCGGGCAATGGTGAGGATTGTTGTTGCTGTTGTTGCTTGGGTGCTGGCATCAGTGTGCTATCCTGTGCCGGCTGCATATATACCGAAATGGCGGGCATTGCAGGTGCACTCGCTAGCGCAGCAGACTTTTGCAACAGCGGCGAACGCTGCTTTTCCTCGAGTGTTCCAGCAGTGGCGCTGGCTGGCGCTGGCGTAGAACTACCGTTCTTGCTGCCGTTCATGTAGCTTGCATTTCCTCCTTCTACCGCAGGTTTATTGTGTCCCTGCTCATAATGCATAGCCACATCCATTATTTTTCTGGCCAATACCTCAGGATTCTTTTCATGAATCTTACTCATTGGTGGCAAATTGGGCCATTTATCCTCTTTTGAAGCCCGTCGATAGTCACGATTGCGACGGCCATTCTTAGTGCCCAGTTTGGTGGAGGGACTATTTGACTCAGAGCTGGAATTTACGCTAACCGCATTGTTTGTAGTCAGCTGCAAGGGCTGCTGTGTTGAGGCACTCGCCACTACTTCTACTCCCCCTTTCTCCGCAAAAGATGTAGCCAGCGTTATGTTGGTGCCTTGTGCCAGCAAAACCGCTGTAGTGCGTCGTTCTTCCACGGTTTTTTGCAACACATCCGCTTCCTGTTCTATGGAGGAGACCTGCGCATACAACTTCTTACGCTGTGCCAAAGTATTCGCAATCTCTTTAAGCACCATCTCTTGCGCCGTTGCCTCGGAGAGCAGCTCATTCGGCACTTCCGTCTTGATCTTGCCATTGGCCGCTGCACACATTTTCTGATATTCCGGCAAATTCTTAAGCTGCATGCTAAGCAAATGCTTTTGCTCGTTCTCATAGATCGAAACCTCATTGCGTATCATTATCACCGCATGCTGCAAATCCTTGTGCCGGCCTACAATCTCCTTGGCCTTGACTATGAGATCATTGGGCGAGGACAATTGCAAGCCCAGTTCTTTCATACGCACTTTAAGCAAGTCCACACTGTCATGTATGAGCACACTGATCTGTTTGTCCAGCTGATTGGCACGATTCTTTAGACGCGCTTTGCGCTCCTGCTCCTGGGCAATTTGCTTTTGCACCTGGGTCACATATGCGGGCGATTTCATACGCTCCAGCATGTTTGAAATGTCCGTTCTGAATACATCCAACAAAATTTGTAAAGCGTATGGTGTATCCTGTGGTGCAGTTGGTATGTCCAGCTCGGCATGTGACATATTGCCCGTCAGAAGCGATGTTAGTTGTTGATCGACTGTGCCGGGCGCTGCTGGCAGCTTCTTTGTCATAACATCTACTGAAGTGCTCAGCACAGTTTGCTTGTGCAGCACTTCCAGGCCAGCAATTTTCAAGGATTTGCGTCCACGTGCTCCCTTCTTCATGCGACCTTTGCGTCCAGGTCCAGGACCACGTAAGGCTACCACACCGCCACCATTGTCCTCTTTGGATGATGACTCCTTGCTGTTATTCGCAGAAGCTGTGACCGCGGCAGCTTCACGCTCCGCCGTTCGCTGTGCTGCTGCGGCGGATTTGCTGGCAATGGCTGCCTTGCGTGTCAGCTTCTTGCGCTTTTTCTGTGTGGTTGCACGTGCATTGCGAGGATTCGTTGTGGTGTTAAAGTTGTTGGTATTATTGTTCTCCTCGTCATCGGATTGCGAGCTTTTGCCCTTGGAGCTGCACCAGTCCGACCATACTTTGCGTGTCATGGGTCCATTGGAGTTGGTTGTTGTGGTTGTGGTGGTAGTGCCACCACCATTGGTAGCCTCACCATCGCTCTCCGTGGATGTGTCCATGTCTGGGCTACGCTGTTGTTGGGCAGTCTGTTGACGTGTCTTGGAGGCGGCAATGGGTGCTATTCCGGTGCCGCCGCCGCCGCCGCTGACGCCACCGACGCTGCTTGTGACATTCGCTGGCGATTGAGTGCGCAGTGTTGTATTTGCGTTAATGTTGTTGTGATTGTTGTTGTGGCCAATGTTGGCCTCACGCTTGGCACGATCGCGAGTGGTGCGCACGGTACCTGGGAGCGAGAAAGAGAGACAAAAACCATTAGATTATAATGCACCACTCTAAATTTAATGCCTACTCAATTCTCAAAGGAGGCACTTCAAATAAACTGAAAACATAATTTGGTGACTCGTGATTGATTGAACGGTAGTGATCGTGACTGATTGTGTTTGTTCGATATGTATTATTGTTGTTGTAGTTTTGTATGACTTACCCACGTGATCATTATCACCACCCTTTGTCTTTAAACGCTGAAAATAGCGCTCCAAGATCGTGCGATCGATTACATGCAAATAATACGAAACCGGCTTGCATGTCCAGGACACCGAACCCTTGAGTGGTGGTATTTCGCTTACATGCATGATCGTTCCAATATCGCTGAGGTTTCTGTATAATACAAAGATATAACAAGATCAGTTAATAGTACTTTACGACTTCATCGCTAAACATCAAGATCACTTACCTGTCCGTAATGCGAAAATTAAGCGGACAAAACGACTTGGAGGACACCACACGTGCGCCATCCCGCAAGTCGGCAAAACGCTCCTTCAGCTGATGATCAACCGTCGGTCCAAAGGCAAAATTATTGACAAACACCAATGTTGATGAGGTGATCTTCTCACGATGCTCATCAACCAAGAAATCACCGCGTATCAATTTGTATTCGCAGTAACGTTTGCCAAACCAACCCATGTACTGGCGAAAGATCAGATCCATGCGTTCGGCATAACGTGCCGGTGTATCCGCTTTCTCGATTCCTATGCAGGTCTTGAGCGGAAACGAGCCGGCCATTTGTAGCACCACCTGTCCCACACCGGAACCGAGATCAATGAACGTGTCTTCCGTGCTGACGGTGACATGTTTCGTCATTTGTTGTACCAGTTCGTATGAGGTTTCGCCGTATACCTCCGGCGAAAAGGGCTCATATTGATTGAGCTTGTCCGGATCAAGTACGGCAGCATTGTAAACTAATTGCAGTATGTGTCTTAGAAGGCTAGGGTGAGCGAATTTATTCAAACGCTCGGCGGGCAGTGAAGTTCCTTTTTCCTGTGGCAAGAGAAATGTTAAATGATGAGATGATACTTGGCTTTAAAGGCTTAAGTTGCTAAACGGGTTTGGGTTATTTAAGATTTATTTCCAAGTTTCAAGGGTTCTCTGGGGCTTAAGTCGATTTAGTTGTCAACGTAATGGATTAAATGCATTGTGAGTTTTTATAAAATCCTATCCGGAATGGAAAAGTATGAAACAATTCAATGAAGCCTTTTACCTGGGCCTCACTCACTGACATCATGACTATCTGATTTCGTTTCTAAAATGTCCCCAAACCGCCTACCATAGATAGGAATCATGTCCTCAATGGAACAGAATGGAACAATTCAGTGGTTAAATGAAGCTCACTACCTGGGACTCACTTACTAATACTATCTGATTTTGTATCTTCAATGTTATCAAACAAACAAATTATCTACCGTAGGTAGGAATTATTTGGGTAGTAGTGATTGTGATAGTGTATCTCCCAATTTTGGGCGTTCAAGACGAAAAATGATCTTAAACTTGAAATTTCAATGTAGATTGATAGTTCGCAAGACCGAACATCCATCGTGAGCTATCAGAAACACACCGAAGTGCTGGCCGAAGCCTTGAATGCTTGCAAGAGACTAAAACTACAAAACTATTGGGGTGTGTTCGCTTTCTGAACATGCTTTGACTAGCAAGCACACTGCTGTCCCTCAAAATCTTCAAAACATATGAAAATACTAAAGCTTTAGATGAGGTTTGATTTTCAAGGTTTAATATGATGAATACTAAGATCAAGGTGGTACTGAGTCAAATGTTATTTTGTTAGTATAAAAACAATATATATGTAGTTACTTACCAATGTAACAATACTGTCGACAGCTTTGTTGAATCGATCGACAAGATTTGTCATAGTCTTATAGCAGGCAGTGTCAATTTGATTGAGATTAATCTCTTCGAATGCGGATGATATGGATGGCAGCTCATCGCATACAAATTTAATCGTATCGATAATATCGATACCATTATCGTGTTTATCCTGTCCATGTCCAATTTGGAGCGGCCAAGCGAAGGTGATGATATCGGATGAACCAGCAGGCGAACGCAACACCAAGTCCTTGACTTGCGGTGTTGCCATATTTCCTTATGCCAAATATTTGGCAAAAGTTTGGAGTATCAAACACCGAACAACGTGACCTTGATGCTTGACGTTGTGTTTAAATGTTTCTCTCTCTCTCTCTCTCTCTCTGCGAAAATGCTCTTAGATAATGCGATATAGTATTCTAATTGTTGTTTTTCTTGTTGTATTTGCTTGTCAATGCAATGTCAATATGATGAGCATGAGAGTGTGTTGATGTTGTTGTAAATTTATATAGTTGTTATGCATAACGGTAAATTATAATGCATCAATAATAATTGGCATAGGAGTAAAAGTGCGGTATCGAAACTTCTTCCGTTACGTTAGTTACGATTACGTTTATGTTTTTATGGTTACGTTGTGTTTTGTCTTAGGAACAGTGGCAGCGTTGGGTTTTATGTTTTGGGTTATGCGTTATGCGTTACAGAAACAGAAACTTTTACTACGCTTTACGTTACTTTACTCGTACTCGTACTCGTCCGCTTTCTCGTTACTTTACGTTACGTTGCGCTCGTTACGGCTGCGCGCTTGTTGTTTTGCTGTTTCAGCTTCTTCTGCTGCTGCTGCTGTCGTTCCAACAACAACAACAACAACAACAGTGTGTATAATTCTCTTCGTTACGGCAAAGGCAGCCAAATTTACAGCAATAAAATACAAAAGTAACTGATGATAATTGCGTAATTTAATATTTTGTTGTATGTTAAGAAAACGATGCATTTTCTTTAATATGCTTCAACATTTTCGCAATGTGCATATTTCTAATAATATTTCATAATTAATTTATTTACTTATTTAATTATTCATTGTTGCCTTTTGTCGAGCGTTCCAACATGTGCATGCGTTTCATTTCATTGCGTTCCACCTTGGCACGCACGCATTGCAATTTACCGTTACACATACTGCGCGCGTGTTTACTGTTAACTTAGTTTCATGTACAAAGTTTAACATATTTTTTTGTTGTTGTTAAAAGTATTGTATGTCTGTAAGCAGAGAAAGATATGGTAGAACATAAATAAATAAGGCTTTTATGGTATAATAATAAAATAAAAATTAAACTAAACTATAATTTGCTGAACAGAATTAATATGTTCGTGCGCTTAAAAATGGAAATCGTAGTAATAAAAATTTGAAATGCGAAACTTGTTTGTATGTTTATACACTGATGTATGCCAAATGTTGCGATAATGTTCGTAATGAAACGAAAAAAAGCAATAAAATTTGCCTATAAATAGTATTTTAAGATTTCCAATCAATAAGTTATTAACTTAAATATATTAAGAAAACCTTTCATTGTCTTTTTTTATATAACGTCAAGTCTAATGCTGCAAAATAAATTAATAAAACTTATATTCTGCACTTCTTATGAAAATTCCATATAAAATGATTTAATGTTGACCCATATTTGTTGCCATATAGTTGGTGAAAAAGGGGTGCAAAAATTTTCCTTAGCCTATCATTTCATATAAACCATAAACGCACGTATGCAAAATCTTTCATATAAACGATTATGCGAAAATGCAGCACGCAGAAATCTCTAGACGGTTTAGCATAGTTTCGTTTGAATTTTCTTCAAGAATTCAATCTCTTATAGATAGTTCTGTCACATTGACGAATTGCTTTTGATTGAAATTCGGTAAAAAAAAAAAAAAGAAGAAAAATAGCTTTGGGTTGAAATTCGGTAGAAAGAGATTTCAGCCACACCCCCGTTTTTGTTATTTCGTAGATATATACATCTAGTTTTCCATCTATAATATGTTCAGCATCGGAAACGCTCGCTTGAATGCATTGTGTTTCCAAAATAATCGCGTTTAAAGTGTTGAGTGCATATTTAGCTTATCCCTGTTCCACCCGGAAAAAAAACCTTTAAAGCAAAACAGTGCCAGCCTGAAAGTTTTAAACATTTATAATTAACTTTTTTTATGGTTCAAGTTTTTCGTGTACCCATATTTATCAAAAGAATCATCAACCCCATACATTTATTTTTTTTTTTTTCTAATTAGCTATGCGTAGCACGTTTCGAATTTGGCGAAATGGTATTCAAACTCGGTGCGCGTTTTTGCATGTGAAAGATTTTTGTTTTTGGGGTTTTAAGGTTTTTCGTTTTTTTTTTTTTTGTGATTTGTGGGCGTAACACGCACCGGTCTCGGCGACAATGAGACTTCATTAGCATTAAAATTTCGTGCAAATGTCGTGTGGCTTGGATGTGGGATTTCATTTGTAAGAAAATCGATGAAATCAACCCCGCAACAAAACCATTTTCCAATGCTGTTAAAATGCCAGTAGCTTATGATGGGTTGTAGTTTGGATTGGCTGTGGACGAACGTCAGAGATTAGGGCTATTCAATTGCTTTCTGTATTTACTAGCTGTCTAATTAAATTGCAACCCCGACAAGCTTATTTAACCTCACTTAAAGTGGTTACATATATGAGTGTGTGTGTGTGTGTTGCTTCCTAATTAAATTACACAAGTTTAAAGCTTCAAATCGCACAGATGCAGCTACAGATACACTCACAAACAAAACACACGAACACATTGAGTATTCTTGGCTAGACAAGAGCAACATTAAATTGAATGGGTTTTTGGTCTGTTACGTGGAATCAAGCCAACAACGAACCTTTAACAGAATTCAACCCAAACTGAACCTCAATCCAGTCTCTCTCTCTCTCTCTCTCGGTCTCTGGCTCTCTCGCTCTCTCTATGTCTGGCTTTGCAGTCACATGCATATATGTACTGTTATATGACACATGCAGAGCGTGTGTGTACCGTTATGTACTGTTGTTATTGCCGTTACTGCATATGTTCTTGTTATTGTTGTTGTTTATGCATGCACGTGTGCGCTTGAAAGCCGGCCCAGTAGTTGGTCCATTGGTTTATTCGTCTGAATAACTGTCTGTGCGTCTGAATGCGTGTGTGTGTGTGTGTCGGTGTGTGTGTGTGTGTATGTGTGTATGTGTGTGTGTGTGTGTATGTGTGTGTGTGTGTGTGTGTGTCCTGCGCGTGGCTCACACATTTACACCTACACTTGTTTATGCTAGCCGTCCAACGGAGAGAGAGAGAGAGAGCACAGCACTCGCACGCCTACTACAAGCCAGTTGGTGAGCTTCGCACAGTGGGCTAATTAAGTAATTAACCAGATACAAATTTATAAACAACAAATAAAAATTCTTTGCCATAGAACAATGCACTTCAGACTTTAAGTTAAAGGCATATCATTAGTCCGAATTTGGGAAAAATTTTGTAAAACTGATAGTTCTCTGCTTTAATCGGATTTCCATTAGGAGGGTTGCGTAGGGTCTGGGACCCACCACATAAAACAACAATTCCAATGAAAGAAATACATCTGGCCGTAAATCGGGTTGCTATGGCCAGTTAAGAAGAAATATGTCATATTTAGGTGTGTGATACGGAAAACTTGAAGCCGGCACTAGTGTTGCCAAATTAGCTATTTTCCCGGTGGATCTATCTTTTTTTAATACCCGATTGCGGCAAAATATTAATAAAACAGCGGGCAGCTTTTTTTTTTAAATATACATACATACATACATTCATATATGTATATAGATTTTTTCAGCTCTTTTTTAGGTAACGAAATAAAAAAAAATTAAAATACTTTAAATCTTAAAATCAATCGATAAAATTTTTATCCATCGTTAAGAATATAGTAGAATATAGCGGATGACGAGGGTTTTGATATCAAGTGGCCCTTGTATGTGCCTTCCACAGCTCTCAACATTAAATTGCACTGTACAACAGCCAAATGGGAGCGTGATGATGAAAATAATTTTTTATTCTCAGGACCAAATTTTTTATTCGTCATTGTTTTTTGTATCTTATATTTTCATCCATATCTTCGATAAAACTCTAAGAAACAATAGTATATCAATGGAGATGTAATTGTCTACCCAAAATAATGCCCTTTCTTTGGTAGAAATGCGAAATATTTTTCATCTCCAAAATTTTGCTAAAAAACTCAATTTCATTCTTTACCTTTTACCCTTATTACTCTATATGTTGGGATTGAATTTTCGACACAAACAACTTCATATAAAGGTGACTTTTATTTATAGCTGAAAACTGTGAACATAAGCCGAGAATGGTATTTGAAAAAACTGAATTTTAGCAAAAGACTATAACACAACAACGCTAAGGTTTGATCGAGAAACTATCTTAAAAGAAGTATTACAATAGCCGTCACTTTCAATGGCTTATTAAATTAGATCAGATTTGTGTTGGATGAGAACTTTCACGTTGCTCTAAGGCCATTCTGTCAAAAAGAAAGCTTTCTTTTTGTAAAATCAAGGAAGCCGAAATTCTTCGTGGTGACCAACAGCATACATTTCGGGTAGAATTATTTACTTTAATATTATGTAAATAATGAGATATAAAGAAAAATTTAGACTTGTTTTATTCATAAAGTTATTGTGAATATATCTGCAACGCTTATAATATGCATAAGCAATATCCATGCGTCAACGAGCGTTGGAATTAAGTTGGAATTGATATCTGTGTCACACCCGAAAGTATCAGCCAGAGAAGAACAAAGTTTTTGCGAAAAATAACTTTTTTTGCACATATTATAAAAATTAATAAACAGTAATTTAAGGATATCTGATACAATATTTTAGATTTGAAAAAGGATTGTCCAACTATTCTGCCAAAGAAACAAGAACCACAATTTGAAGCACTTTTGTCCCTGCGCAGGTGGATACCTCTAAAATGAGCTTTTGCAAGCTTCAATTGCTTCTTCTAGTGTCGGAAAACGTTGAACCCGCAAATTGTTTTTGATTCTCGTGAACAAAAGGCCGAATGTCCTCGGAATCTACAGTTCTAGAGACAATTCAGAATTTTTGTTGTTTAGAAGACTAATAACATTCTAATCGAAAACAACATTCTTCTTAGAAAAGATTCATTTAGTTTTTGACAACGATATGTGAAATTAGCGCTCTGATCTTCTTCTTAAAAAGATGTTTTGCCGTTTCAGCGTTATTGATAACAGCTTCATTAATTTCGCGTTTTTGTCCATTGTACTTCGCCCAAACACATCAAATATTTAGTGTTGATTAATGGAATAAACATTTTTCAATCATTTATGCTACATGAACATGGACATTTCGGTCATTACAATTTACATTTCTGGCATTGAAGTTGTTTTTGCCAGACATAATAGTAAAGGCAATTTCTTCTTCTTCTTTTTTCATATGCAAATTGATGTGGCAATTGCTTGTTGTTGTTGAAATATCGATTTGCTATCATAAATAGGGAGAAGTTGGAAGGAAAAGGTTGGGTAAGTGTTGGCTTATGCATTTGCATATTAAAATTTTTTCATCATGAAGAGCTTATAACATTTTAAGTGTTATAGGGCATTGACACTAGTTTATCAGGAAATTCATTCATTTGTGGGTAAACATGAATAGTAAATATAGAAGTTATTTATTTACTCTCAAGGAAATACAATAAAGGGGGTGTACGGGTTGCACATAGAGTCTATGAATCCATCTCTTACTACAAGGTTCAACGAGTGAGAGTGCAACGTCAAGGTATGTACTAGTATTTAGTTCGAAAATTCGGTTCTAAAAGCACAATGTTATGTCAAATAATTCCAAACTGTCTCGAATCTCTGAACAATATTGGGCGAAGTTACGCGACTGATGATTAATGGCTGTGTTAAAGCCTAGTCGGTAAGGACCTCATTAGTTGAGTAAACCCTTCTTTAAAGGTAGAATCTATACATATATTCAGACTTCAAGCTTATAGCTGTCTCGTTGGTTTCTGAACCTTAAGAGGTGTTCTTCGACAGAGGGAGAAAATCGTGCTCACACCTCGCTTTATTGCTGTCTCGTTGGTATTAATTCCTGGTTCTGCACCTTAAGAAGTATTCTTCGCCCAAATTGGTCAGACACTTCGCTTTATAGCTGTCTCCTTGGTTTTAACCCCTCGTTCTGAACCTCGTTCTCCCTTCGAGAAAGGGAGCAAATCGTGCTCGACTATGAGAACCGAATAGTCTATTGATATTATGATTGGTACTATCGATAATGTTCGATTCGATAGCTTCCACACAAGACTTAACCTTATGGAATGTTCTTCTGTCCATTTCGAGACTTTGTTTAGGACTTTTCTAGTGAATCTTACTGACTAAGTTTTTTCCTGAATTTCAGTTTTCGCAGCACTTCTTTTAGCTGAATATTCAAGAAATAAACACAACCAAATCCATGACAATTCGAATCTACTTAATTTTACCAACTTTTACGATACGCGGCAACAATCTTAATTAGATCTAATCGTTGAAACGAAACTTGAAGCCACAGAATAACTTGATCTGGCAATTAAGTAACCGCCACTTTGACCAAAAGTTTAGGCACAAATTTGACTAATGACTGCCAGTTTTCAGCATAAAGATCAAACAACCCCATAGTTAAGAATTTTATGCACAATAAGCACACGGTCAGCCGGCTAGACGTCGCCGGTTGAGATTCCCTTACCAGGTGGTAACTAAGCCCAGAGCAACCCTCAAAGAAAACAAACAAAACAAAGTCATTTATCAAGCATTGAACTCGCCGCCAAGTGCCAAGTGGCAGCGGCAGTTACAAATACTTTACGGTCATTGCAAATGGCCAACAAATGGCTATCGTCGTATCCTCCACTCCCCCCGCCATGCCAACAAAAATCAAAAAGTCAAAGTCATTGGGCAACATCAATGTCGGAACGGAGCAAGAACAACAAGAAGCGGCGGGTCCGGCAGACATTGTCAGCCCTTGTAGCAGGCACAGCTAGCTCCTGGCGGTCGTCGTCTGCCGCCAACAAATTCCATATGTATATACTCTATATGTATGTTTATTGCCTTTTTGGTTTTTGGCTGGCTAAAATTCAAAACATAGACAGGAAAAACTTCAAGTATGCTGTGCAGGGGGGTTAGGGTATGCTCTCATGATGCTATGCTGCCATTTTGGACTTTTGTTTGGCCTGTACCTCGTTTTAGCAGTACGGTACAAGTTAAATTACACATACAACATGTTGTGCGGCTTTGTTGTCGACGGCGTCTGCTCTGACATGGACCAGACGTCATAATGACAAACAACAACTCCTACGATACTAAAAGCCAAAACAACAAAGATGTCGAGTACACAATCTCAACAGTTTTTTGGGGGTAGACTTTCAAATGACACTACTAGTCTGCCGTAAATTGACGTTATTGGTATAGGTTAAAAAAGTGCAGACATACCTGGCGTATGCGTAATTTAAGCTGTAGCCAGTAACAGCTGCATTTAAGTAACACAATTTGCAGTATGAGAGTTATGCATTATGCAAGCATGTGCATTTAATAGTTAAGCTACTTATGAGGCGCTTTAAGTTAAATATTAATAAAATTGGTATAAAATAAGTGTAAAACAGAATAAACTAGAGATTAAGTTTATATTTAGTTGGTTTTAATTACTTAGCTTGTTGAACATTAACACAGCAAATAGAATTTTGTTTTTGTTCGAAAATGAAATGGAAATTCAAGCTGCACTTAAAGTACGACAAGACTTGGCAATGGAATCATTGAAGGCGTCTCAAGCATCTAACAAAACTTTCGACTTCTCTAAAAGAGGCAAGTAATCTCCGTATAATCAGAACTAGTTGTATAAATCATTGTCTTTGCAACGTTTTCGCTAATTAGGTTGAAACATCAATCCAACCTCGGTTACTTTATATAAATCGAAAAAGGATGAAGATAGGTTTCTGAAACCGGACCATCACTTAATCCAGAATATCACTGACAGCATCGGATAGAATTGAATCGATAGAACTTATGATTACTTTACAAGGTGTTTTACTCATTTTCAACCCTTTTATGGAAGTTTCTCTTCGTTTTTATTGTTTTAAACAAATTAAAAACTAATTTGAATCGATGCTTTGCCAAATCCATTTACCGAATTTTGGTTAACGTAACTTAAGACTACGATTCTCTTTCTCATATCAGTGATACGCATCTTTTTTAAACATAAAGCCTGATAGATATCCGTAACAAACGACGAGTCCCATAATAAAGGTGATTTCTAGTATTTCGAACACTTTACTGACACGTATGCCGTCACGAAAATATGTTATTGGGCGAAGATGGTGTCACGCTCGAAAGCTGTTACGCTTTTGTAAGATGTGTAGCATCTACGACAGAGGAGCGAGAAAGTTTCACGTTTGCAGTGATAGTGAAAAGAGGAGCATGCATCCTTGTTGTTTTTTCGCGCTAGATGCCAGGTTGAAGAGAACTCATGGGCTTGTGATGATAAACCTTAAAGAACAATAATTGAATGCAGACAGTCGGGACGATGCCTGACAGTGGAATACCCGGTACCACTTTTCTTTGAAAAACACTAAATCGTACATACGGTAAAATTGAAACGTAAGTATTCACTTTTATGTCACTTTTCATAAGATGGAAAGTTTCAATTGGCAATTTTTTTCATTTGGAAATTTGGTTATTATGGGGAAAAAGTTACTTTTATGCTCATAACCCCAGTATTCTTGAGCCAAGGTCGTTGAAACGTTTCAAACATAGATCAAAAACACTTTTATATTAAATCAACATATTGTGGGGTGTGGCAGAAATTAAGTTAATCGTTTGCGTTGGCAAGTGGGCTTCTTCTTCATTGAAAAAAGGTGAATACAGTTTTGACGATGTGGGTCACACGAGTCTCCACACCAAATGTAACTCCATATCTGCATGTAGTGGAACCGTTTGTAGGCGAAGCGGGTTGAAATCAGCATATTTTTGACTATAAATTTTGACGTATTTATCCTATTTCGATAATTTTTAAAACATAGAGCCACATAAACACGACGCAAACCTCTTTCGAGTTGATAGATTCCTATCATAGCTAAATACCGCGAAATTCTGCTAGGTTGAAACGGGAGCATCAACCCAATTCGATAAACCTCATCTATCCGAAGATTACGCGCATATTTTGTTAAAATTTTGTGTCGCTAGCACTTATGGTCTTGCAGATCTAGCCACTCATACAGGCGGACATGGTCCAATCGCTATCCGAGTCAACGCTAAGAATTTGTGTTCATGAAACTTATGGTCTGCCTACAAATCTATAATACCCTTTTGGCTTTTGTGTACATGGTATAAAAATATCATTTTGTATCTGCTATTTGTTCTATATTCTGAAATATCAATAAATTATAAAAATATTTGAATAAATTGCGCATTCATTGCTCCCAAATGCTTGAAATGTATAAAAAAAATTTAAACTGAAACACATCGGAAAATATTTTTATTTTACCTTGGCTAGAAAATTATATAAAAATAGACTGTAGGAAAAACACATTTTCCAGCACGTTGCTAATTAGAAGCACTTATGTTTTTCGTCGTAGGGTTGCCCCTAGAGCCGTGACACATATTTCAATAGCAACTTTTGTTTTTACGCACACACACACACACACACACCTTGCATGGGCGTGCACACCCACACACATGCAGGTGACACAATTACCTCGCTAGAAAAGCGCGCAAAAACCAGAACGTGTTTTTTTTAATCAACTTAAAAAGGTAACTATGTACATATATATTTTGACATACAATGACACACAAACACGCCCACACACACACACACACTCAGACACACACTCACTCAGACACACACACACCCAGAGACACACACACACTGGCATACATATAGTATATGAATGTGATGTATTTATAGTGTACACACCCCATTTGGGGGCATTCGAATGTTCCTACGCCCACATAGACTTTATAACTTTTTTTCTTCTAGTATTATTGTATTGTTTTGTCTTCTTCTTGTTTTGTTCTCTATTTTTATTACTTCTGCCTGCCACGCTGTCTGCGTTGTATTGTTGATATCGCAAAGCCTTAAAATAAAACAATAAAAATAATATACTATACACACACACACCAACACGCATATAACGGCAAAAAACTCTAATTCATATTCAGTGCCGGACTATATATGCTGTAGCCCCATCGTCAAATGACATTTGATACGCTTCCTTCAATTACAATAAATAGTTTCCGGCCCTTCATATATAACTGTAATTTAAGCTGTGAAGTCTAAATATACATCCCACGAACTTTCCCAATATTTTATATAATTCTTAATGTTATATCGATAATATCGAACCTATTTTTTTGCTGACGATATTATCAAATATCGATACTTTTTGTGTCAAATATTCAATATCGACTATTCTGTACTCGATGTTCATCACTAAGTGGTAGAGTTACAAAAGTATCGATATTCGATATATGGATTTCCTTTGCGTCTGACTAACGATGTTTCTTTCACTATCGATTGTTTAAACACACGCTAGAGGCTAGGAAAGGTTATGTAGGTAGGAAGAACAAAATCCGATACTAATATCGATAGTATCGAATCTTTTCGAATATTGATAATTTTTGCGTCAAATATCCAAAATCTCTGCATTCAATGTTCAACACTAAGTGGTTGAGCTGCAAAACTATCGATATTCGATATATCGATTTCCTTTGTGTCTCACTATCGATGTTTAATTCACTATCTATTGTTTAAACACACGCTAGAGGCTATGAAAGGTTAGGAAGGTAGGAAGAAAATATCCGATAGTACTATCGATAGTATCGTATCTTTTCGAATTGATGGTACTATCGTTGCCAATGACTCTTATTCCTGAAAGTATCGAAAATAACGAATGACGCTACTCTCGATAGTTTTGCAGCGCTACTAAGCGCTTTTTTCAACTAGCAAAAGCGTGCCTAAAATTTGAAAGGTGTACCTAATTTGGATACATTATACAAAACATAGACCAAAACTCAGATAAGACCTTACCTAGAGTGCAACTGTTGAGAGAAAGGGGCAGACGCTTATTGGATTTCAAAGAGGAGTAAGTATCGCAATATACTAAAAAGTTCGCTAAAATATTTGACACCAACACCCAGCTCTGAATCTTCAGAACGGGTAGCACCTGTTGTGAAAGTTTTTGTAGTCAAACAAGCAAACAAACAAAACAAAAGCATACTCATATGAAAAGGTGCCTTAAGTCGCTGCACGCAAAATATTGGACTTCAGGAAATAAAACTGAAATATGAATTGGTAGTTTGGGCGATATATCGATATTGAAAATATACAGCACTTATAGTTTTGACCAATATTAGCTTCTTTATTTCTTCAAGTGACAAACTTTACGTAGTCAAATTCAATCTGGATTGTTTTATGTACAAAATCTTTTCTCGAGCCTTGTGGGCCTCGTATGACGTCACAGCAATCAGTTTCAATAATCTTTTGACCAAATCGGTCGATTAGAATTCAAAATCTACTCATACATTTCATACAATTCAAAATCTACTCATACATTTCATAAGAGAAGAGATAACAGAAGACCTAGTCTGTCTGTCTAGTACCAAGTCACTTAATGTGCCTTTTGAGAATTACCTTTCTTTTGTGGAAATCGTTACCATCCCTAATAGTTCGCTTGAGAATAGAAGTAGTTGATAGTACGATCGAGAAGATTAGCGTAGAGGCTTTAGCTTGAAGAAGAAGTTAAGTTGATGATAACAACCCTTCGTTATATGATACTTTGTTAAAATTGTTTTCGTCAAGCGAGCCGCCGCAGCACTGCTGGCAATTGCTTCAATCCGTCCCTGTACATACTTAGCGGCAATAATATGTCCGGTTTTTTTTTTTTGCATTTAATTGCCGGGCTCTATTTCTATGCGCATTTTATTGTTGTGCGAGTCAAACTACAACAACAACAAGTGAAGCGTATCAGTATCATTATTGGTATTTTTTTATTATTGTTTTATGTGAGAATGTGTCAAGGTCATGACAATCTCATGCAAATAACTAACGGTCATTAAAACTAACCAATTGGCTCTAACTTTATTTATCGGTATTTTTTCATTTGTGCACATTTCATCTGTTTAGGACAGTTGCCGTTAGCATTGTGGAAATGATCATTTGTTATTCGATTGTTGGGAATCTGTTGACACACTTTGAGAGAACAATAAGCATGAATTTGCCCATTTCCGATTTAGTTAAAGTAACTATTAAAACAACAACCTCAATACAGCACAAATATAACAATCGTGCGATCTTGGCGCTCTCCTGTAGGGCTTGCTTACAGAAAACACATAGCGTAACACCATCAGTGCGTACCACCATCAGTGCGTACCACCATCAGTCCGTAACACTATCAGCGCGTAACACCATACGTGTAAAAAAGTCTTTTTGTAACGGCCTATTTTTGCCCCCAAGGCACGAAAAAAAAGATGTTACCCATTCAAAATGATTAGAAATGGCATAAATGAGTTTGTTTTGAGAGTTGGATATTCGCTACATAACTATTTCAGGGTTAAATCTAGCTTCTTCAAGAGAACAATAAGCATGAATTTTCTCATTTCTGATTTAGTTAAAGTAACTATTAAAATAACAACAACCTAACATGGGCATGCATGATCTTGCTCAATACAGCATCAGTGTGTAACACTGGAACTAATCGATATGTTTTCACAACATCTGAAAAATGAGCTTCCTCGAAAGAACAATCTGTCGAAAGGGTATGCAAGCTTTGACACGCTTTTATTAGTTTTCCATTCCGGTCTGAATAAATTCATGGTCACGTGACTTTACTATTCGAATTGTATCACATTTTTTTCATTATTTTTGATCAAGGTTAAATTAGTTTACACTTTAGTTTCTCGTTCGAAATCAATGAAAAACAATTTTGTAATTCTTAAATGTTGAAATAATATTAGGGTTTGAATGAAATCTATTCTGAGAGATATGCAAAGTATTAAGCAATGTGTAGATAATAAATTCGCTCTGTTTGAACCGCACAAATAACACAGGTCAGCATGGTTTAGTTGTTGGAAAGCTAAGGGTCATTTCCTAAGTAATTTTCTGCGTAGAATCCCAGAGACAACCCACAAGCATTTTTTGCACCCGGTACATAACCTCAAAAGTAGGAAAAACTACGTTTTTCGGCTACATAATTTTACATATCTCAAAATCCTGTCGTGATAGGCCAATTCTAACGCCGGATTCGGATTCTACGCAGCAAATTACTTCGGACATGACCCTCAGTTTTCCACCAACTGACATGACTCCGGTATTTGTAGACCTGTGTAATTGAAACTGTTGCAAGTGAAACAGATTTGTGTTATTCTACTAGGGAGTTGCAAGCATTTAGTTTATTTTTTGGATTATGGCACTTTCGTCAATATTAGAAGAGTGTGCCACATATCGCTAGACGGTTTTACCAAGTTTTATCTTAAATCGCTAAAAAAGTATCATTAGGTCTTTGATGGTTCTACTACGTTTGCCAAGATACATTTGACAGATTACTTTTGGCTGTAATATGCTTTAAAGAGAGCCACCCCTCTCCATAACGCTGTTGTGTTGAGAGATACAGCTGGTACAGTCCAGTATAACCTTTTTTTTACGAATCTATCGAAAAACTAGTTGTTTTAAGGAAATTTTCTTTACATTTTGTTCTTATTACTCTTTGCTCATTCTGTGCTTCCATTTCAAACTCAAAATACCGACCGAATATGTTCTTCTTCTTCTTAACTGGCCATAACAACCCGTTATCGGGTTACGGCCTGATGTAAATACATTCTTTCATTTCGGTGGGTCCCAAACCCTACGCACAACCCTTTTCGAAAGAACCGAGTGTCATTGTTAGTCGCCTCATACGACAAGCTTTGACATGCTGCGGTGGTATTCTCTAACCCGCTCACCACACGGGGGTGGTGTATATGTGAATATGTTTACTTTAAAGTAAAATAGATTAAGCATTTCTTTTTTTCAAATTAACACACGCAAAATATTAACCAATCTCATTTTGAGAGCCATTGAATTCCATTGAATTCATTATTTAGCATTCCGCATCAATTATTCAACAGCTGAACAAATTTTCATATTGCAAAAAATACAAAACATTCGCTACTTAAATGTATTGTAAATATGTGAGTAGAAATATTTGAAAAATTTTATAAAAATAATTGAGTTGTTCGCACTAAATGAGCGGCAGCTGCACGGGCGATACGAAAAATGCCATTGAAATGAAACGCGCGCGATGAACGATGAGTCTGTGAGAGGTGCGGAAAGCGTAAGGAAGAAGAAGAATGCGATGCATACAAAGGCAAAAACGCATGTCAAGCAATGTAATGCATATAATTTTATTTTTATATTGATTATAAATAGGTCTTACGGATCATATTATAGGTGTATGTACACAGCTGCGATGTCATTAAGTATTGTGCAGTACCTGCTGCACTACCAACAGTCGGCGATTCACCATCGACCAGCGGTAGGGCACGCTTCTTAATGTCAATTCATAGTAGATTAATTGCAAGGTAAGAGTCTTTGGCCCCTTACGCGTTGGCAACGACTACCGCACCCGATGGAACTACGATCTGTATGAGCTCTACGACAACATTGACTTAGTCAAGCGAATGAAGATCCAACGGCTCCGCTGGCTAGGCCATGTTGTACGTATGGATGAAGAATCCCCTGCGAGAAAGATCTTCAATGCGGTTGTCGAGGAGTGGCGACGACCAGGTAGAGGCTACAGTAGTCACCTTTGGTATCACCCAATGGAGAAGGCGAGTGTTAGTGTCATATTTTTCAGTCTTTAGCATGCTTCAATGAGTATGATTGTATTCACGCATATTATTCAAACTAATACTTGATGTTTACAGCTGTTTATGAGTGTATACACACACTTTTGTTGTTGTGCCACACACACAAAATGGCAAGAATTTTGTATGAGAGCTGATCATTCCAACTAAGTATCAGAGTGATCTTGTAACTCTCTTTCTTGGGTCGAGACTGTCAAATAATTTAGTACACCAGCCGACAGTCGACTCTTACCTTGTAATAATACTAATATGAGTGTATACACACACTTTTGTTGTTGTGCCACACACACAAAATGGCAAGCATTTTGTATGAGAGCTGGTCATTCCAACTAAGTATCAGAGTGATCTTGTAACTCTCTTTCTTGGGTCGAGACTCTCAAATAATTTAGTACACCAGCCGACAGTCGACTCTTACCTTGTAATAATACTACGATTGGCCGACTGTTGGTGATGCAGCAGGTCTCCATAAACTGTCTCGTATGACAAGTCAGTGAAAAGCATTGCTACTGGATTTGCTGGCTGGCTGTTAGGCGACAAGTTGTCTGTGAGTCGCACGTCACTGGTACTGCAGGGAGAGCATAAAGGTATGTTTAAAAAAACAAAACGCTTTTAAAAAGCACGTAAAAAAACGTGATTTACGTGGCACGTAAATGCCGCAAAAAACGCATGTAAGAACGCGCGTCAAATGTACGTAAGAACGCGAGTCAAACGCGTCTAAAAAACGTGATTCAAACGCGTGTAACAGCGCGTGGAAGATGCTGGTTTGCATGAGGAAGCGGAAATGAACGTAATTCCTGGTCAGCCAGGCAACTTTGGCATACAGATTTTAGTCCATTGCCAACAAAAACAGTACGCTTGTTGCCCCCAACTCTTTCGGAACGCAGTTGTATCTTTAAGTTCATGTGTTCATCATGATTCAAAAAGCAGTAATCTTTCTATTGTACTGGCACATTTAGTCACTAGGGGTTGTTTATAAAGGACGTTTACATAAAATTGTGACGTCACTTTAAAAAGTCTTAAAAGTCTTCGTGACGTAATTTGTGAAAGGCTCCTAATTCTTATTTTCAGTGCGGGATTCAAAAAAAGTGACGTCCCAATCAAAATGTTAAAAAAATCTGAAAAAACCTATGTATTTTCATGCAATGTTTGAAGTCTAATCAACCGATAATAACTATCGGTATAAAGGTATAAAGAAATAACTTGCGCTGTTACGGTTGGTCCGTCATGCATGCTCTTCTTTTCGTTCTCCCTGCTAACCGCACATAAAAACGTGCGCTAGATCCGGCCGCTGCAGCACTTGACACAAATGTAACACCATCTGAGCGTAATACCGTCGGTCTTACCACACAGGCGAGTTAAAAGATGATGTTTCTAACATCTGTGTCAGATTAGCTGATCGTCTTGTTAAATTCATCATTCCAGTCTTTGAAAGTCTTTGCGTCTGAAAACGTGACTAAAAACGCGCACAAAACGCGTGCAACATTATTAGCTGCTTTGACAGTCTTTGTCGATATGTTATGTACGTATGTTTGTTGTTGTTGCTGCAATCAATGGTCGTGTCATTGAGGTTATGCGCACAATATTGATAATCAATAAATGATTGCAACTGTATGTGTGTTTTTTATACATATACATAGAAATTGGGTTGCCTTGGAAAGCTTCTATGCATTAAATTGTCACTCAATTTGTGCAACAGCAAATGGAAGGCAAGTTTTTTCTCTATTTCTAATGTTTCTAATCCCATATATATAATATGTTTACCCCGTTTATATTCTTAGTTGTTGATAAGGGTTATCAAAAAACTTGGTAAAAATACATTCAATGAAATGTTGGGTACATTTATAAAGAGTGAGTTTTTAAAGCTATGGAAATGTGTGACTTTCATTAACATTTTGAAGTTGAAATTGCAGATTTCAGAAACACATGGCATACATTTCTTTCAAATCAGAAAACATTAAGTACATGACCAAGTTTTCACCTCCACATTTACAACGACATGTAGCGATTGTTTCGTTTCACGAACGGAAAACACCGCAATAAACCCAAAATAAGGATGAAGAATTGGTACCAATGCGGCAACAATTTACCAACCAAAATCAGCTAAATATATTCAACTGTCGTCGCCAATGAACTATAAAAATTATTTGTAACTTCAAATTTGAAAGAGCGCCTAGCATTGGTCTGCCCACTTATAAAAAATCAAGATACACAGCTGTGGAGTTCAGGCTCACATTACTTTACGATATCTTTTATCCTTTGACTTGACAACCCAAAGTGTAAGTAGATCGCGATATGTTGCCGAGATCTCGAGCAAAAATGAAATGAAATGAAATTCCGAACATACACATTGAATCGCACGTGCCGTTTCCAATGCGTTCCGCACATCATGATTACAAATATCAAAACAGTTCTAACTACGTTGTCACGCATATCAACGTCGGTGTGCAAAAAAAGGAGTACATCATGATCACAGTGGATGGACCGCTTAAAACTTGAGAAAATTACAACCGAAAGGCGCACCCTGTATCTGCTACCTTGCGCAACATGTGCGCCATCTGTTGGCTGTAAAATTTTAGGTTGTCTAATAAGTAAGCGTAAAATAAACAAACCGCCGATAAGATTAAACGAAATATGTGTACATGGAAGCGTATTTTGTAAGTGTGTGGGTCATGTATGACCTACTTTACTTCCTTATTTAAGTTGATTAAACTTTATAAAATAAACTATCGCCACACACACATATGCAAATGATATACTAAAAAACATGTGAGCAAATGTAAATTGTGACTGACAAAGAGAAAACCGCAATGTGAATTGCATTTTTATTGCAACAAGTCAAACACCTGCAACATACCTTGTTGCAGGGCAACAGCAGCGAGTGAGAGAGTGACAGAGTGAGAGAGAGAGAGAGAGAGCGCGTGCAGAGCGGCAGCTGTAGTGGCAACAATGACAACAACAACAACAACAACAAAGTGTGTGTTTCTTAGTACGTGCCTTAAATGTCATTCTTAGCATGCTGAGAGGCAACACATTAATTTGTCTTCCATTTTTATACCCTGTACACAAGGTATTATAGATTTGTGCAGACTATATGTTTCGTCGGCAAAAAGTCATATCATTGACTAGGGTAGCGATTGGACCTAGAGCTAGAGACGCAAAATTTTACCAATGAATACGCATAATCCCATGTAAGATGAAGTGTATCGAATTGATTTGATATAGCAACCCTAGCAGACTTTCGCGGTTTACAACCGCTTCTCAGAGATGTGTGATGTATGTTTCAAAAATGATCGAAATCGTATAAATACATAAAAAGTTATAGTCAAAAATATGCTAATGTCACCCCCCACGCCGATAAACTGCTTCAAAATTCCACTACATGTAGATATGGTCACATGTGAGCTAGGGTTACAAAATTTGGTGTGGAGACTCGTGTGACCCCAATCGT
This sequence comes from Chymomyza caudatula, assembly GCA_035041775.1. Classification (NCBI taxonomy): domain Eukaryota; kingdom Metazoa; phylum Arthropoda; class Insecta; order Diptera; family Drosophilidae; genus Chymomyza; species Chymomyza caudatula. The sequence continues at coordinate 1,220,170 of JAWNKW010000141.1, read as the reverse complement.
TAAAACTATATCCACCTTTTTTCAATAGAACCCCCCCCCCCCATTGCCACGCAAGCGATTTACCTTAATTACCTCCACACCGCCTATTATATTGATTTAAAAATCTATGTTACAAAATTCAACGACATTGGCCCAAGAATACTGGAGTTTTGGGTATAAAAGTAATTTCTGTCCCCTTAATAGCCAACTTCCCAATAGGAAAACATGTCAATTAGAACTTCCCAATAGGAAAATGCTTACAGGCATATCTCATATGAAAGGAGATATAAAAGTGGTTACTTCCCTTCCCATTTTACCGTATTTAGTGTTTATAGAGAAAAGGGTACAGGGTATTACACATTCGGGCACCGTCCCGACTGTCTGCATACAATTTTTTACTTAATTTTTTTTTTTTTTTTAAGACCTGCAATTCCGTATGTAAGCTCATCAATCGTGTATAATTTTGTTGTCGGTTTTTTTTTCTTGTGTATCGAAAAATATTGGCTGCTGCGGTTTTTTTTTAACAGCTGCTGCAATATATACAAACATATGTACATAAAGACTTATGTTTAAATGCTCCACGGACGGAGTGCTGCTTACGTAAAAAGCTTTTTGATGTGGTAGCTTCTTTATTTTCTTCTTCTTGTTGTTTTTAGTATGGGAACATGTGCAAGAAATGACAGGCACTTCGTAAAATTGACTTATATGTAGTAATTAAATTAGCATTAAATGCTTTGTTGATTTTTAGCTGCAATCGTCAAATTAAACTTGGCAGCAAAATGGCCATCACATCAAGGGTAATATGTTTGAGGTGTTTCATTTAAAAAAAAAAAAAAAACAACGAAACTTTGATAAATTAAATTGGAAACAGCTAATGAGTAAATCACGCTAACGAACTTAACAATGTATGGAACGATACAAAAGTAACAGAAACGAGAGGTTTCTGCCTTCAACTCAAAGAAACACATTGAATGAAACAGCTAAACTACAAATTATCTAAATGTAAATATGCTTTTTAGTAACAGACTTCGTAAGATAATGACATAATTCAGGTAGCCAGTAAAAATAGGAAGATACATTATATAATGAAATGGGAAACAGTTAATTAGAAACACACAATAACACAAAAGTGGCGGAAAAGAGCTCTTAAGCACATTTCTCACTTAACCTAAAAGTAACAGGTTGCATGAAACAGCTGTGTTACAAATTCTCTAAATGGTAGCATTGAAAAAAACAAACGAGAGATTAAAGAATGAAATGGAATACAGTTAATTAGAAACTAACTCTAACTACACAAAAAGAAACAGATTAAATGAAAAAAGTGAATTATAAATTCTCTGAAAGGCATTACTTTTCATTAGGAGTCTTTGATCAGATAAGAGCAAAAAACAGGTAGCCACAATCTCTTGAGATTTTAATCTCATCTCGATTGGTACTTTAAAAAAATATTGTATAATAAAGCAGAATGATTAAAATTGACTGCACCAAAAAGCGGGGTTAAACAACTTAATATACTAACACTAGAACGTCATCCTTTTTTTGTACATTAACGCATAGTCATTTTGACAAAGGATGATGTTCTAGGGTTAAAAAAACACTATCGATTTCATTCATTCGGTTGCTATTGATCGTTGAAGCCTTATATTAACAGGTACCAACAGATAGACAAAGAACACATTTGAGAAGTAATATTTAGCGATCGTAACTCGAGAGGAAAAAGTAGAGTAGGTGGTAGGTTTAGTGGGTGAGCGGTAATGTAAGTCGCACATACAAGAAACAAAGCTGAAGGACACATAAATGTAAGTACAATTTAAGCTTTTCATACGTGAAAGCATAAAGATTTACAAGAAAAATAGGGTATCTCGAAAAGTCAAGATTATATGAAGATCTAAAATATAAGCTTTTCATACGTAAAGTATAAAGATTCACATGAAAAGTAGGGCATCTCGAGAAGTCAAGATTAAAGGAAGATCTGAAATATATTTCTTAATAAGCAAGTCTTTTTGTACACTTACGTCATCCTTCGTCATTTTGACAACGACCAACTTTGTATCCCTGTTAAGAAGATCCGTCCACAATTTAATTTATTTTTATGTTTAGCTATATTCTTATTAAATTAAAATAAGAAACCTATTGGCCTTAAAAGGGTTGTGCGCAGGGTTTGGGACCCACTACGTAAAACCACAATTCCAATGCAAGAATGTATTTACATATGGGTAGTTAGGCAGAAGAAGAAACTTATTATTTTATTAAAATTTCAGCTTAAAATTTACATTTTCCCAGAGTTTTTTTAATTGGATTTTAAAACATAAAAATTCATAAGATATGGAACACTTTTTCATGAATGTCATTTTGTTTCTCAAAACTAATATAAAAAACTTAAAAAAGAACGTAATTGTAGAGATTTTGTGTGTGGTGTGCTCCTTTATTTATATCTGAAAAGTTGCACAAACGTCATTCTTCGTCGATCTTAAGATACGTGTAGTCGCCTGCACGTGACCATTCTTCAACAGCTTCCATGCATCTAACAATTAAGATCAAAATTAGGAATTTAAGTATGAAAAACCTAAAAATAAAAATCAGTCATTTTGTCGATGGATGACATTCTAGGATTAAGAAGATATCAGATTTTGTTTTAGTAGAACGCTGTCTAAAATACTCCACTATATTGTTAATTAACTAACCCTAAGTTGCCCAAAATTAGCTTTTACTAATATACTTTGAAACCTAATCAAACTTAACTCTGTCTTCATTAATATAAACTTATTTAACTGCAATTTAAATAAAACAAATCAAAAGTCATTAAAAACACTCACACAATTAGTACCCAATCAAAAAACAGTGCCCATAAAGCCAGCAATTGATACGCGCTGTTGCCACATTTCACTGCCAACGCTTTCATATGACAAAAAAGAGCACTTAAACGCAGCTGCTTGAAATAAAAATCTAACTTTACACTCGAAACCAAGTCAAATGCCAGGGGTAAACTTTAAATATGTACTAAAAGCAAACTCGAAAAGAAGTGCGAAAGCAAAAGCATGATAAAATGCCCATTAAAAAGAAAATAGTAGCAGACATTAATCGATTTCAAATTACCAATGAAAGCTGGAACGAAAGACGGAGAGTAATGCCATGCTCCAAAAACTTTTCTTTTTAATATGTATGTATATATGTTTGTTTGTATGCAAAAAAGAGTGTAAAGAAAAGCCAAGTTTAAAGTCGATTCTAAGGAAAACGTTTTTAAAGACATTACATTCTTCAAGCAGAGCTGAACAAGAGCCAAAGCAACCCTACAACACACACATCGAGGAACATTTGTGGGAAGAGCGGACTAGCGGTAGAAACAAAGGGAATAGAACATTAGCAACAGCAGCGCGCAGCAGCCACAGCCCTTAAAGCAGCAGCGAGCGACGCGTCGCGTCGCCAGCTGTAAACACAATGACAGCAAGTGGAGCGGCAGCGCTGCCGACTGTGAAGCAGCAGCGCTGCTTAAGGAAAGTCACTTTGTGCTCGTTTTTGTTGTTTGTTTAAGGGGGTGAGTTTTTGCAACAAAGAGCAGGCGACAGCCCCCCAGCCCAGCCCACCCCACCCCACGCACACATAAGCCACACTCAAACTGAAAACGTGGGAAAAATGTGGAAAATGCGAGTTACGATGAGAACCTTGTTGCGAACAGGAATGGCGCACAAAACTCTCCTAGCTGCAGATGATGATGATGATGATGTTGATGGTGAAAAATAACTAAACTGAAACCCGGGCCAAACTTATAAAATATACAGTAATGTAGGCGGACCAACGACCCCAAACCGACACAACCCCAACCCCCAACCCCTAGCCTAACCATGTTGATAGGTTATATGTCGGCTTGAAATATGCTAAAAGTTGTTGAAAAGTTGCGCAGAGCAAAGCAAAAAAAAATGCGAAAAAAAAAAAGAACAACT